>JAGFMF010011501.1:10297382-10513821 GCA_019455555.1 Galemys pyrenaicus
TATTGTTCTTATTCCTTTCCTTGATCCTCCTTTGGTTCCCTTATGTTCCTCCTAAGGGAGGAACCATCTGGTATTTTTCTTTTGCCTTCTGACTTGCTAATTACTAGAAGAAAAAGTAGGCAAAACCCTACATGACATACACATCAATGACATCTTTGGAGGTACAACACCTAAAAGTGATTATTTTTAAAAGAATCAGAACTGAAGAATTGAGAAGGGAAAGAGAAAGGAATGGAGTGAGATATGGGTGGGGGAAAAACAAAATGGACTATGGTGAAGGAGTGCCTTGGTAGAGGGTATGTAAAGAGATCACACATATGAAATGTGAGATCCTATATGTCCAAGTTACTCATAACGATATAAAATCAATGGTACTACAGTAAAATTTTATTTTAAAAAAATAATTGGTTAAACATTTCAGAGTAGATTTGAATAACCACTTACTTATACCTAAGCTTTTCAAATGTTTATATTATATTATGACATGTTATTATATCACTTTATAAAATGTTAGTCTTTTTCTGTGTATACTCACAAAACATGACAGATTTTTTTTTTATCAATATCTTTTCATACAATGGATGTCACCAAAACGATCTTAAGATATGTACGTGAATGTTTCCAACATTTCACTATTAAATGCACATTTTATTGGGAAACCTCTACAATAGATTTTATCCACACTGTTGAATTGTTTCTGATTATTAATATCATTATCTTAGAAACTGATACTAAAACTGTCTCTGCACAGAGAAATGCAGTAAACTTCCGTGTAAATTAGGTTGTTTTCCCCACCGTTGGTGTGAATGGGATGTTTTCCCTTGGTTTTGTTTTTATAGATTTTCAATATTTGCAAAAATACCTTCTAGGTTTCTGACATATTGGCTACATAAAATAATAATTGCACAAAGGATTGGCAAAATTACATAATATTTGTTTTCCATTAGTATCACCACAAAAAAATGTCTATGCCCTGGAACGAATTCATAATACTTCATTATGTTTTAATTTAATGTGTATATATGTTAGCATGTATTGTGTGTGAATAAACTTATTAGTAAAAATAAGATAAGGATATTGTATAAATAATAAAAATTTGGTCAATACAAATGAGTCAACCAGAAATAAAGTTCATAATTCTGTGATTGAATAGAAAAAAAGACAAAATATGTTTATTGAACTATAAACATTTTATACCAGGAAATTTTATATGCTAAAGGGTAAAATGTAAATTATTTACTTTGCAAATTTAAAATCAATATGATATTTATAAACTGATGATTGGCCCAAAACATTAAAATTGTACATACCTTATCTAGACCAAATTCAAAGTAGACATATTTTTCCAATTGTATTAAGTAAAAAATAATTTTAAAAGGTGAAGAACTTCAAATATACAATGTCTACAACTTTTTTAATGATGCCACCAAATAGTTGAGTCCCCAGCCCTATGAAACAAACTTCAGAGTCACAATTTATGATGATGATGCTGTTGATGATTATGATGATAAACATGATCTCTCATTTCATTGCAAGAAGGTAGTATCCCTATAAATCAATCAACTCAATTATCCCATAAACTTATTCTTATTATCTGGAATTCTAGTGGAAAGAGAATGTTAAGAAGGGTAAAGTAAATGAGCATCTATTCATAACTTTGTAAATTTAAAATAACAGATAATCCCTATTTAGTGGTAAAGCATTACTATAATTGAACTTTCAAATTCTTACTAAACATGGCACAGCAAGTTGTAAATTTTAATGAAAGTTAATATTGCATTTTTTTCATATTATCATTTAAACTGTGGCACTAAATTTTGGAAGCCATGCAGTGTGTTACTCCAAGACAAATCTCACCTAAGAGGATATGGCAGCCTTCCACAGTGAGGTCTGATTGCATTAGACTGAGTACGGCTAAAGAAAGAAATATTTTGACAGGGGAGATTGCACTTGAACATATCAAAGTGTCAGTTCAGATATGTGGCATCTGAAAAGCATCCTCCCCTTTTCCCAGTTGCATGAAATTTGCCACCTCTCATTGTCTCTTCCAGATGGTGTGCTGACTTCTCTTCAGTTTATTCATAGAGAGCTCGGGTTGACATCAATCTGTTATGCCATTTTCTGGAAATACTAATGTGGTTTATTTATCAATGCCAATTAATCAATGGTATAGAACGGGTACTTTTTAGTGGCCAATGTTTTCACTTTTTTAAATACTAAAAAAAAAAAAACAAACACCAACAGAAGTGACCGGATTGACAAGCCATGCATGTGGCAGACTATGGTCACTTAGGAGACATTCAACTGATGTAAAGGTGAAAATGTGTATTTTAAAATACAACTTAGAGCCATATTTGGATAATGATTTCTAGCAAGAGAGTGAGGGAAATTTGTAAAATAACAGATTTAAAATTTTGTGAAAACTCATCTTAATAGTCTAATATATTATTAGATTATATATTAATATTATAAAAGAAAGAAAAAATACACTTGTGATGCCAACCTTCTACATATATCACGGCTATACTTTATGACTGAGAAATCTGATTTAGAGTGAACACAGTGCAGAATAGGATTTGCATGGTAAAGTCTTGAGACTGAAACAAAATGCCATGATACGGAAAACAACCATATACTCAAACAATTATATTTTCAGATTTTATTTTGAAAAAATGAAAAGAAAAATGATAACTGAAATATAAGTTAAAAGCCTGATATAGATTAGACTGTAACCATCAGATTCATCACAGGATGAGCTAGAGGACATCAGGTTTCTTTAATCTCCCCATAATGAACCTATTTCTAAGACTATTAATTTTTCAGCACCCTGGAATCACAGGAGTAGTCATTTTGTGAATGTCAGTTCCGGTGAGTAAGTCAGTAATACCTAAATCATTTATCTCTGGACTTTGGAAATAAGGTAAAAGTCCTGTAAGATAGCAAATGATCCAGTAACTAGGGAATAAATGAAGAGCTATAGAATCAAATGCCCAAGATACAATGGAAAAAGAAAAATTGTGGGTGGCATCAGTGATTAGGATGCAAGAAGGAATTGCCAAAATGAACTTGATGGTCTCTGATTCCTTGAACTAACTTTTTATCAACATCATAATAGTTAGCAGAAACTATGTTTGTTCAATGAAAATTATCCATCAAATGCATTTGATGGAATTTGTAATCAATTTAATTTAGTGTGTTTTAATATCAGTATTTTGCATTATCAACTTATATTGATTATGCACATAACCTTCCAGGGAGATACTAGCAAGATAAAAAGATGATTTCTAATAGTATGAGAAATGAAATATGTCAGGAAAAAATGAGAATAATAGAATATAATTAGTGAATAATCAGTCCATTAATAAAAAAAACTTTGCATTACATACTAGAAGTCTGAGTTATGTGGAAGAGAATTAAATTATGAAATTCCTGTTTTATCCATTATATATCAACCTCATAAACTCATCCATTCTCATTAGCTTCCAAAGCCAACCTATAAAAGATCTCAGCCAAAGGATCGTGTATTTTACTCCAGGATTTGACATAGAAATCACGTCTGAAACATTCTAACAAGACATTCAACTGTGGTATTTTCTTTGAAAACTCCAAAATGCAAAATTTAAGATAAAAAATTTCTATAAAGATAAAAAGTGGAGGGAAGGGCACTGAGGAAATAATTTATGTTCTGCAGCACCCACGTTCATCCTAATCTGCTTCCATTTTCAAGCTCTGAACAAAGAGAGAGGACGGGGAATCCAGCAATCATATTTCACCTTACTCTTTTATTTAACCCTGTTATGTCCCTTTCCCAAACTGTTTCACTTCCCAAAGTCACAGTAAATATCTTTTCATATTTTCTCTCTTCTATAAACTGATTAAAGTTTCAACTCATCCAAAAACTTCTTGAGTATCCCAATATCCTTTTGTCTCCCTATTTCCTATACCATGTTTACTTTTAGTCATTTGAATACCCTTTAATCATTTGCAAGCTTGCACATGTGAGTACTTCAAATAAATATCTATTCCCTATCTCTCTTCTGTAATATAATAATTATATTTGTGATACAACTATATGATATACATTCACTTTATGTAATATTTCATGTTCTAAGAATATATGTTCTATTTAACATTAAGTAAGCACATACTATCTGTCAGGCACTTACTCTAATGTGTTTTCTACATGTGCTTCCTCATTCAATTCTCACAACAGTTGGATCATTATTATCTGCCATTTATAGATTTTCAACAACTTGCCCACATTTATGCAATAAATCCTGAAGCCAGGAATTGAATAGGGGCCATTTGACTCCAGGGCCATCACAGAACACACACTATACTGCCAGAAAAGTCCCACCAAAACTGACATCTTTTGCACATTTTAAAATGATCTAAACAAAGCAAAAACAAATTAGGAGATCAGGAGAGAGCTTTGGAATAAAATTCTAAATCTTAGTCAAGACACTATAAAGTTTATAAAACGGGATAACCGCTGTACCTGTGAGCTACAAAGAGTTGGTGACTCAAAGAACTGAATATAACATTAGGAACAATGTTTTACCTTTTTAAAGAAAATTCACAACGTAGCACAAAGGAAATTCTTGAATTTTACATGTTCAGTTATAAAACAACTTGTTCTTTTGTACTTTTTGCATTAACACTCCTTACTAATTTCATAATTTAAAATCATACTTTCTTATCATATGGCAAGCCAGCATTTGAAACTTTTCTATGAAGTCTCCAACTGCCAAACAGTAGTTCAATTTGGGGAGTTAAAATATTTATATATATATATGGTTTCAATTATTTGAACATTACTATAGTCTGCTTTATAACAACAAAAAAAAACCTGGTATGAGAGACGAAACTTTCAAATCTAAAATTTACAGAGGTAGACAAAGATGAAAATTATTTGGGTTGAAAGAAGCAAAATTATAGCCTTGTCCAAACAGGAACTCCAACATAGAAGGGACAAAGGGAAGTGAAAGTATCTGAAGACTTTATAGAAAACTATCAAAATACTGTTAAAGATGAAATGTTATCAGGAATTTAAAAATATTTATCATCTATTGAGGGGAAAATAGAGTTTACATGCAACTGTTAAGTTCAGTTTTTGTGCCTGAGTAAAGGAGAAATTATTGCAGTGCAGAAAAGATCATAATTAAGCTGACTTATGTTGACTCTTGTTTACTTTTGGTATAGAATTTAGTAAGTGATCTAACTTCTTTGAAACTCAGTTTCTTACTCTATTTGCCATTTTCACTGCCTGATGAGATTGTTTTGATGATAAAAAGTAAAAGATGTATAAATTATAAAACATCTAGATATGCATATTTGTATACTGAACACATTATAATGACCTTAATTACAGGAGCATTGCCACCCTTATGATACATAATACATTCACAGAGACCTCCAAAGTCTATAAATTATGTAAATAAAAGTATGATTAAAAAAATTACCAGGATAACTTCTAATAATATTTTAGTGTTATTTAGTAAATGTATACTTCTAGCAGAAAATTTCAAACGTCTACAAAGGTCTTTTATAAGTCATTTCACTAGTATTATGTCAGTATATCACCTCTAGGGTGTGATTTTGGTATGACAGTATATATGCCTAAAATTTTGTAAAGTGTTTATTTTACTGAACTTATAAATTGACATGCTACATTCTCTTCATATTATAAAATTAACGTTTCACTTACTTTTGAATAGTTTTGAAAATATTTCAAAGTATTGCATAGATGTTATCATATTATAATGTTATAAACTAATAGCTCAAAAATCATAAGTAGTCCTCTACAATTCTGTCTCAGTGTTACTGAAAAATGTGTTGGAATGTTTCACTGACAACCTCAAAAACATAAATTCCATATATGTTACAACCTGTCATCATATACAGTATAGGACAACAATAACCAAAAATAAAACCTTGCCTGGGTATTAAAAGAAAACTCTGATGTAATACTTCCATTTCCTTTCTTGTGAATTTTACCCTTGGTTTAAACTAAGATAGCTTCTATCCCATCTATCTACATAGAACATATAATTCAGGGCCTCCCTGGTGGCGCAGAAGGTTGAGCGCCACACTGTGAAGTATCCGCTGCTCCCCTCAACAGTGTATTTCAGTTCATCTGTCTGTTCTGCTCCCTGCTCTGCCTCTGGTGAATCTGTGACTCAGACTTGTACCCCAGCTTATGTATGCATAAAAAATAAAATAAAAATCTTAAATATATATATAATTCAAGGAATTTAAGTTGTCAAAAGTGAAATTACTAGTAGAAACACAGTAAGTTATCTATTATACAAAAACATCCTGAAGTCTTCACTAACTGCTGGTTTTTTTAGGAGTTTCTAGAAACAAAAAAAACATTTCTTCTTTCAAAAGACAAATCTGGAAGACTCTGCAACCAACTTTCATTGTTTACCCTCAACCTTGTAATATCAGCTTATCAATGAAGCCCATGAGGTCCCCTCCTGTTCAGATACTTGCCCTTCCTTCCAACTATTTATAAAAGGGAGGATGAAGAAAAATTCAGAGGTATATAAAAAAAAATGTTTCCTTGGCAGAGCTAAATGGTAGTAGTAACTTTCATAGGATATGGATATCCTGAGTCAACAAGTTTTGTATCTGCATTTGCAAGCCTCAGGAGGGGTTTTTAGGTTGGATCAATAATCTATCAGAGCATGCTTAGACACTTGCTATCTCAAAGAGCTCTATAAATGTAAATTGACTGACCTCTCAGGGTTCTTCTCTGAATCCATTGCTCTAAATATGAAAATGGCTGTTCACGTGTCTATGATACACTACTCAAATAAGTTTAACATAAAAGGACTAATTTATGCAATAAGACCATCTCAGTCAAGAAGGGAACTGCAAATTGCTTTGTCTTAAAAGCTAAACTTGATTGGATTAGTATTTTTAAAAAATATTTATTTATGCATACAAGATCTGGGGTACAGGCCAGAGGTGTGTGGGGTGGTGAGAGAATCCCCCAGACAGAATGGGGAACAGCACAGGCAGATCAACTGAATCACACTGCTGAGGGGAGCAGCGGGCACAGCAGGAGAGGTCTGCCATGCCATGTGGGTCCCAACTTGTGCTGCAGTGGCTTTGGTTTGCTTCACAGTGCGGTGCTTAACCCAATGCGCCACCAGGGAGGGCCCTGATTGGATTAGTATTTAATTTTTAAGCAGCTTGAATGTGGCTATTTGACTAATAAGTGTGCATGAGGTATAATACATTCACTGACTGTACTATAATTCCTTAAGAAAAAAATATAACAAGGATGTTATCTCCATATTAATGACAGAAATCAACATTCCATTCCAATCATCATTTCAACAAATATGTGTTAGAGACAACTAAACAATTCAATTGAGAGTTTGGAGGAGATGAAAAGGTGAATGAGATATTACTGCCTTCAAGTAGCTTAGTGTTGAGAATGTAGGAAATATAGACATAATGTCAGAAGAAAAGTAGCTAAAAAGTTAGTGGTGTCTAGAAATGAAAAACAATTGACAGCTCTGATTCAGAAAGGACCATTTAAAGAGTGATATTTCAGTTGGGTCTTGAATTAGAAATTTGGATATGAGGGGAAAGGATTCAACAGAAAATAGTGGAAAGGCACTAGGAAAGGAAATCAATGTAAATGTAGACAGCATCACTGTTCAACTTTCTGTATGGTTAGATATATGCAGTGCTCAGTAAATTCTCACAGGATTTAGCATCAAAATTCCTTATGCCTCAGTGCACTCAACTGAAAGAAACCTATAGAATTAGGTGATTTATAAAGTTTTTTCTGGCTCAAAACTCTGAAAACCTAACTTGTTTAAAATCATTTGATTAAACTTCCTAGAAAACACTTATTCAAATAATTTCAGATACCAACAAATTCCTAGAAATCAAATTATTCATAGTTTGAGGGGAGAAAAAATAAAAAAATCATTGTGTAACTACTGTTTATTTAAATTCTGAAGAGTCAAGTCACCTTTTCAGAACTTACAGTTACTGTCTGAAAACCTATATGCCAACCTATGATTGACATATAAACTACAACTTGTAAGCAGATATCACTCTGCTATAGGGAAATATTTGAAATTGTACCTGCATGTCAAAATTGTTTCTTCAAGTGAAATGTTGCATTTTGCATATAAAAATAGTATTTTTACAATTAAACTATTAACATTCAAAAGTGTTTTAAGTTTTCCCCACATGCTGGTAATTAATAGTTCCAGAAGCTGTTGAAATTTTCTAATTAATGTCATTATTTCTAGCATATATTTCTCCATAAATAAAAAATACATGTGGTAAAATTATATTTGCCTTTGTATCTCTTAAATCTATGTATTTAGACCGAGTTTCCAACTTCCATGAAGAAAAAATAACAGTGAAAAAAATGCACATAAAATTATACCAACTGGATTTCTTTGCAAAGAATAAAGTTAGTTAATAAGTATAATATACTTTTTTAATCCCAGTTGTAAGGTCAAGAATAAAATATGCATTTATCTATGTGCTATATTTACTGAGTACCTACTATGAAAAATGTGAGCATACTGCTATGAATAAAACAGAAGGACATTCTCATGGTTTCATTCCATTTGGGAGATGGATAAAGTGAATAAACATAAAAAGTGTTAGGTAATGATAAGTGAGAGAGAACTAATTTGTATTGAGAGATCTGAAATAACAAGAAAAGACTCAGTCTTGGGATAATCAGAAGCAAAAGTATCCCAGACAGAATGAGTACAGATAGTTTTAGTAATAATTTATGTCCAAATTTAATCAGCCACCTACTGAGTAAATAAAAGATGTGATAAAAATACATATGATCTATCTAGAGATGTTATAGGTATTTAGCATAACCACTAACGTTACACTACCAGTAAGATAATTCTTTTGTTGTTTAAATTTTTATTGAGATACCCTTCTTTTAAACCATCTTTAGTATTTTAGAATCATAAGATACCACCACCCTCTTTCAAGCATAGTTAACATAGCACACTCACCACCAAAGAACCTATACTTTACTACCATAGTCCACTGTGCTCTCATCCTTTCAGCCAACTATTGCAGCTTGAGATGCACCAGCTGCTTCTTAGTATGAATCTTAAGATAACTGATCATCTTTCTGACCTACAGGCATTGTGGTCACTACAGCCACCCTTTAAATACTTTTTATTTTCTTCAAAATATTTTGGGCATATTTATCTTTCTCTACAATGTTAAGTGAACTATGCATACAATATGGGAGTGGGCATTCTGTTACCTGATTTCCACAATGTGATTATACAATAACTAATTGTCTAAGGTATTAACTTTATAAAGAATAAACCAGCAACTGATCTTCATTTATCTGCTACTAACATCCATTAACATTGTTGTTTACAGTGAAGCATGATAATCAAGTAATCCACAGCATTCCTGATAAACATAAGTATAGTGATGTAACTGATATTCTTTGATCTCATGCTTGGAAAAACAATGTCAACTCCTCACTTAATACTAAGGTAATTCTACAAAAGAGATCTCTTGTAACTATATACACAAACAAGCAAAGGTGTGTGTGTCTGTGTTTGTGTGTGTGTGTGTGTGAGAGAGAGAGAGAGAGAGAGAGAGAGAGAGAGAGAGAGAGAGAGAGAGAGAGAGAGAGAATGGAGACTGGAAAGAACTTTAAAAATTGAGATGACTCCCTATAATTAAATCTTCATTTTGGACGCTATCCTGACCATCAAAAGGGAAACATAAGGAAAATGATTGGGACACACTTAGCTAGAGACCAAAAGCAGACCTTTTCTTTTTCTATCAATTTCATTTTGTGTTACTTTAGGATAAAAACAATAAGCATCAAACAAAAGTGACATTGTTGAGGGAGAAAAATTGAACTGAAACACAGTAGATATTTAGGTAGAACAAGAATATTTTAATCATGGTAAAGTTAGTGAAATGTTGAAAACTGCTGCTCTACCTGGGCATTAAGGAACTAAAACTTCCCAACACACAGCATTCTTGATCTTTATAAAAGTCAAGACTCTTGAACCAATTGATGGGTTAACTCACCAACTAACGAGAGTGAATATTTTATTATGATTTTCAAAAGGTATGACCACATGGATGACTACAGATGAGACAAATTTGCTATGAAAATGACTATAGCAAAGATATCTGAAAATTTCAAAGAGCTTTATAAGGCATTAAGAAACAGCCAAAATCAGTGGTACAGCCTACAAGTCTGTGGTATGCTCTCATGGTGCTCTCATGTAATCCAAGATAAACATAATCATTGCTATCTTTAATCATCATACTGACTTTTGTTCATATCTTTGTTCAGTAATACAATATGATAATCTAATTAGTATAGGCTAGTTCTTTCAACATTATGTGTGTGTGTGTGTGTGTGTATGAATGCTTGGAGGCTTCCCTGACACCTTAACCTAATGTATACACACAGTTCAATTTCCTCTTGACAACGGAGGCAATCATAAAGAGCAGGAATAATTATAATCTGCCATAGCAATGATTTACTCAGGCCTTCTGAGTGTATGCAGCCATTTGCCCCCACAAAAATGACTCTAAGCTACTAGTTGTCTTTTCCTTTCTCTTTTTGATTATCACAATACTATTTGTTATGTTTTTTTTATTTCATCATTTATTGTCAGGTGGCATTTGTCCCAGCTATCAACATTTCTTCCTATAAAAGATAGTGTCTCTACAATGTTCATTAATTTATACTTGCCCAGCTGGTATGGAGTTTTAAAACATATATAATTGTGGGAAAAATATGTGAATTAACTTTTGAGGTACTGTTCAACTTAAAATGTTTGAAATTCTCTAACTGACTTTTTTCTATCAATTTTGACTGCTCAGGAACCTAGTTGATTGCTTCTGTATTTAATCTGTACTCTAGATGGATGTGATTGCCAGATATCTCAATGCCAGCCTATTTATTTGTAAAATTATATATTGGACTTAGGACACCATCATTATTTTCAGGAAATATTAGACAAAGGTGGAATGATAAAATCTGAATTGATCATATTCAACTAATATCCAATGTAAATGCATGCATTCATTTATTCTTCATTATTAGACAAACAATATCTGGATGAATAGATTCAATCATCTTCCCTTCATCCTTAGCCAAAGCACACACAAGAAGGCTGTTGCACGCTGGTTTTGTCTGTATTTTTAAAAGAATAAAAAGCTATGGTGTTTTAAAATAACATCATCCAAATGAAAAAGGGAAATCTCTATTTCCTTGCTCTCACATTTCCACTTCTTAAAACAAGATCTTAACACAAAATTATTTTTTAAAGGATATTGACAGATAGGTTGCTGTATAACCTTCAGATACTGAACAGAGATTTGGAAACATGAACTCATGAAACTCTAATATATAATTATGGAGTTAATCAAATATAGTAATCTTTCAATGGTAATGGTGACCCTTGGGTACCACTGGTTTGGTGTGCCTTGGATACCAATGGTTTGGTGGGTACAAAGTTCTTCAAAATTCTCTAAATCCAGGTGTTGTTACTCTGTAGAGGGTATGTGTGAAACAATTTTAAGTTTTATATTTTTTTAATTCCAGTACAATAAAATGGTATTCTAAAATTCAATCTTTTAGGGCACTCTGATATTTGAAGGTAGAAGAGGTAAGGACAAATGAACAAAAGAGACTGATAAGACTAGAAGTTAAACTTATCAGTTAAACTGGTAAGACCAGAAGAATTATGGTGTGAAAATCAAATTAAGAAAGTGGGTCAGGACCTCCCTGGTGGCGCAGTGGGTTAAGCAACGCACTATGAAGCAAACCACAGCCACTGCAGCATGAGTTTGATCCCTGCTGCTGGCCAGTGAGGGGACCCACATGGCGCAGCAGACCTCTCTTTCTGTGCCCGCTGCTCCCCTCAGCAGTGTACTTCAGTTGATCTGCCTGTTCTGCTCCCTGCTCTGTCTGTGGTGAATCCTCTCGCCCCCCCACACACCTCTGGCCTGTACCCCAGTGCTTGTATGCATAAATAAATAAATCTTAAAAAAAAAAAAGAAAGTGGGTCAAAGAGAACAGAAATATCTTCTTTGGAGAATGCTGCTGACAGATTAAGATGAAAACTAAGGTTGAGCATGAAACATGGTCATTTTTTTCCTTGATAAGAGCAGTTTTGGTATAGCAGTGAAGTCATATATCTGCTGGAGTGGTTTCAAGAAAAGATGGAAGGAAAAATTACTGGACAATAGTAAAATTTAATTATACTTCTAAGAAGTTTTTTTCCATAGAAAGAAAAGAGAAATACAGTGGGAAACAAAGGATCCTAAGGTCTAAAGTATGCCAAAGATAGTTGAAATAGCAATATATTTTTTATGTTGATAGTACAGCAGAAAGCAAACATAGGTTGTGAGAGGGATAGACTTAAATCAAAAGCATTAAAAATTCACCTACACTATTAGAAAAGAAGATAGCATGTAGGGGAATATATACCATAGCTGTGTAGGTATAATAGTGGGAGTCTTTATACCAATATGGATAAATCTATGATTAAAACTGGAAAGCTGGAAAGTATATTTCCTTAGGCACTCAGAAAACTAGACATTCAGATACAAAACCAAAACATATATTAATACCAATGTTATCTGGAGAGAAAATTTGCATGATATCATTTGCATTTTTTTTAATATCCACTTATAAACTATTTTTTCCATAGGAAAATCTCCAGATCAATGTTACAAGCCTGATGAGTTTGCTTTACTTTTCTTAAAACCAAAATGTCTTTAGATTTAGTCTGATTAAAAGGAACAAACATCATGTGGTATGAGTTGGCTAAACTATCACATAATATGTAAATTCCTAAGCTTGTATATTAACACGATAAATTAAAACTGGGTACACACTTCCTAGCAATCCTCTTAAATTTTATGTGGATCCAAGAAAAAAAAAAAAACTAAACAAACAAAAAGCGAGGGAGGGTTGTAACCCTCCCTCAAAGAAAAAGTAACCCTAAAAGAAAAATTAAATGTCTCACAATGCTGATGCAAGTAAAAATTGAAAGAACATCTCCAAATTCTGCCCAGGTTATGTGCAAAAAAACTTTGAATTCTACTACAATATTCCTCATCTTTTCAGTTCTACCTATATCCATTTTTTAAAACTTAGTTAGAAAAAGTAAATTTTACTTCCTTTATTCATCAAAACCAATACTTAAACACATTTTCACCTACTTAGGAAATCACTTGGTATCTTGTTAAAATGCAGATTCTTATTTAGTCAATTTGGAGTGGATTTTATAAAACTGCATTTTTAACAAGGTCTCAGGTTATGCCCAAGCTGCAGGTTTGCAGAGCACACATGGAGTAACAAGGATGTAAACCACTATGTCTTTTGACATTTGTACAGAATGCTATTTGCTTCATGAGTAACTATTTGGGATGCCTTTTAAAAATTATATCTAAGTATATTGCTAAATACAATTTTGTTTATTATAGATATAACTATCATAACATAAGCATACATATTCAACTTTAAGCACTTTAAAAAGTTACTTCTAATTAAAAACAACATTCATAACAATTCCTCATTCATAACAATGCAATAGGATTCACTCTTCATTTTACTTGCCAGATTTTTTCCAGCAGCATAAAGTCAAATTCAATACCAATCCACTCATTAAAAACAAAAGCAAAAAAATGGAGATTAAGTTAAAATGCAGAAATCTATGTTGCATCAACACACTGACCAAATTACAAAAGGAGCAAACAGAACAGAACAAATTGCATTATTTAAAACTTCCAATAAATGTTTTGCTATGACTCTGCTGTGCTCTTTTTCCCACACCTGCTCCCACTCGCCAGGTTAGACCAGCTCAATCTGCTCTGCTGTGGGATCACAATCATTTGAACAAACCCCCTCAGGGAAGCAATATTCTGGCAGCCAGTGTTGTTTCAGTACAGCTCCTGACATGATTCCCCATGAATTTGTAATTTTGTTTATATATATTAAGAGGATGGCAAAGGCAAAAAAATATAGCATATTACTGATGGGGAAACTTGCTGACCTGCTTTCATAAAGCGGCACAATCTCTCTGAAATTATTAAAAAAACTAAACATATAAACTCACAGCATTTATATGTTTAAAAAACGGAAAGGTGATTATGTTGTAAAGGTCTGACTTCAGAAGAATTGTCATTCTAGAGGGATAGTTTCTACAAACTACTCTCATGGTTTAATATTCAAATAACAAATCGTACAGGGACTATTTTGTCATATATTGTTAGAGAGAAAGGTATTCTCCAAAACAATCTAATTCTATTGAGAACATTTAGATGCCTAGTAGAGAGCAATTCATTCTCAGATAGATCATCTAATGGTTACAGGGATACATCTTAATCCACCTTTCCATATATACACCTGCATATAGATATATATTATATATAATATACAATTATTACATTCAATGAATTAAAATGAAGAGTTCAATAGTTTATAATAATATGGCAACATTAATGGCATCCTAATTGTTTTACATTTTGGTGTGCTCACAAAAATATTTGTATTACTAATCACCATTATTTCATTAAGAGAAATAAAAGTAATATTTTACTACAATGTCCAAAAAGGCCACTTTCCAAAAGATTTTATCTGTTTATCTATTTATCTATGACAGATATACATACATACATATACACATGAGATACACACACACATGATAATCATCCAGCTTTGGGTAAAGAGTACCTTTTAATTAAGTGAAACGGCAAATTTTCATTTTCTAACTAATATAATTTTAGCTTTTTCTCCATATTATTATGCTACAAGGGACACAATTACTTAATCTGCCAATTATTCATACTGTACAAACAAAAAACATTAAGTTGAATAAATGAGTAAAATACCTTTGTACTTCTAAGCCAAAATGCACTGTAAGTTCTTGGAGCAAGGATTTAAGAACACAGTAACTGCTCCAAATCCTTGGGTGTGCACACATAGAAAATTTTGTGCTATTTAAATATTATATTTATTTGGTTTTGTTACCTAGAATTATCTATTAATACATAAAGCAAAAATTCTTTTGGTTTGCTGATTTAAATAAATGACCTTAGCATCATTATCATTATATTTTATTTATCATTATTTTATTACTTAAAGAATGATATCAGTTGCCCTTGGTGGGTAGTAAGGCAGATTAAGAGAAAATGAATCTGAGGGTCAAAACCAGAAAAGAATTATAGCTAAGAATGACAAAAGAAATTAAGAAAAGGGTGTCATGTGTTTTTTTTTTTCAAATACCTTTCATATATGGAAGGGAAGTGAATATTAAACATTTATAGAGGATTTACATATACATATAGTATACCTTACCTCATTTTATCATTGTAGCTATTACTAGTTTCATGCTGTAGGTGAAAACAGACACAGAAAGAACAAACCAATAGCCTAACATCTCAGAACTGGTAACTAGAAGAACTAGAACTCCAATTTAGATCCATGTAGTTCCAAAATGTAAGCATTTCCCATAACTGGATCAAATGAAAGATCAAACAAAACTAGCAAACTTCCTAGAAAAAAACTGTCTAATTTAAACAAACATCTCACATACTATAATATTTGAATATAGAATAGGGGGCACTTGGTAAACAGTATTCAAAAAAATACAAACTTTGTCTTTGAAGAAAAACAACAAAAGAAGAATTTTAATTCCAGGTCACTAAAGATTGAATAGTTGTTTCTTTTTATATTCTTAGATTATCATAAGACTTACAGAAACCTAGATTTTATGATCAATTGACCCAAAATATTTCATAAATCTGAAGTAGTGTTTTTTCCCTAGTTAAGGATAAGATTTTTTCAGTAGTTCATAGAATTCTAATGAAGAATCCTTAACAACCAGCAATCCAAATCTTTATACTATTTCCTTTCCATAATTTTATAAACTAAACCTTAAGTCCCATTTTCAGGTTTTTCAAAAACATAAAATTCTATATTTTTAAAAGAGGTTACAACCCAAGGGAAAAAAAAGTTTACTAAAACTTTAGTGTTATAAGTACTAAGACCCCAAAGTTTAATTACCTTGCTCAAAGCTATATAAACAATTGAGTAATTGTCAGAATTCACTTTAAATGCAATGTCATGCTTCAAACATAAAATTCAATTCTCTTAATAAGGCAAAGAAATCAACTGCTTTGCACCTTGTAATATGTATGTACTATCTACTCTTGTAATTAAGGAAAATAAATTCCCATTTGTAAGTGGAATCTCATTAAATGCATGAATATATTGAAGAAATGTGAAGAAAGCATGATCTGGTGGGTAAAGGGCTAGGTTTTCAGTTAATGAATGATTGTAAATCTGTCTTCAACTTAAGTATTTGTCATTGACCAAACAACCCCTCAATTAAGTCTGCTTTAAGATATTAACAAAAAATTCTGGTATTTAAAGTGTGCTTGAAAATATCTCAAAAGTCCATTATATGAATTATAATTTGAGTACAAAACTGTTTATATAAATGTTGGTGTCATAATTAAAATTTAAATGTACAGCTATGATTTTCCATATTCTTAGTTAAAAATAGATTTATTTTATATTTTAAAAGTTTTCAAACATCACAAATCTTAGATAACATACTAATTTTTGCAAAATATTGTTTTTGTTTCACAATTTCCAACACATTTGCATTGAAGATAACTCCTTTTTGATGTAAGAGAAAAAATTTAATTCTATAAATATCTGTTAGAGCTTTTTAAATTCATCTCAACTGAAACATACCAGTGACCCCCCTGGTGGCGCAAGGTGTTAAGCACCACACTATGACACATCTATAATCACTGCAGTGAGAGTTCTATCCCGGGCTAGGGAGATGACCCAATGGTACCTCAGACCTCTCTTGTCTCACTTGCTGCTCCTCTCAGCAGTATATTTCAGTATATCTGCCTGTTCTGTTCCTCATTCTACCTCTGGTAAATCCTCTCACCACCCTACCCCACCACATCCGTGGCCTATATCTCAGTTCTTGTATGCATAAATAAATAAATCTTTTTAAACAATAAACCATACTACAGAATTTTTACAATAAAAAAATACAGTCCAAAATCTTGGGGAGAATTGAGAATTAGCTAATAACTAACTTTTTAGAAATGTTAAAATAAATCTTAATTTAGCACCTGACATAAAATTTAAAGATCATTTTGTGACACTTATAGATTAATTAATAACTGAAAAACCAGTTCTCAATTTCCTGAATGGCTTTCTTATTTTTTTTCTTGGATCATACCAACTTTTCCAAAACTTGAAAATAGAAGAAATACATGAATACAACCCCAAACAATATATAAAATCAAATTGCTGGTACCAAAGTAGCTATGCTGAGATACAGTCTTTAAGAATATTGTCTCAAATAAATATATGCAATGAGTATATACATGCATATATTTATAAATAGTATAAGTGCTTACATACAATATAGAAAGGAATAATTGAATATATTTTACATATATACATAATTCATTTAAAATAATTCATACCAAAATGTCAGTCATAATTTTCTCTTCAAAAATAATTACATTTGAAAAGAACAAAAAGGATATCTAGTTAAAATTGTTGAAGTATTGTAGTCTAGCTAAATAAAAGTGTTTCTGGAAACTAGCCTGTACAAAGATAATGTTACAAACTGCCTTTCTAGCATTGTTTTTCAGTGCATATAAAACTCATGAGTTGGTATATGCAAAAGCTTTATATCTTCCTTTCTATTATTATACACCTTGCCTATGCTTCAAAACATGATTATCTGAGAGGAAAATCACCAAAAATACTAGAAACAAAACAGGCCTCAAGTCAACTAATATACTTAGCTTACTATGAAATGCATTTTTAATAAAAGATGGATTTATGGAAGGATAGTTAAATATCAATTATAGCATTACATGTAGTTGTATGGGTATTTACTGTAAAATTATTTCCTTTTTGTGTAAATTTCACATTTTCTCATAACAAAATCTTGAGTGATACAATCCAATCAATGTTCACTATCAGATCATTAAACTCTAGGCAATTTATTCATGTCAACACTTCTTTAATGTTTACCATTTTCCTTGAGAACATGGGGTATAAAAATAAACTAAAAAAGTAAATTAAAAATCTATTAACCAACATTTCTTATTACCAACTCATAAATTATAATTTATAATCTATTCTGAAACTACTTGGAAAACCAATGGGGCTCATTCCAAAACACACACACAAACACACATACACACACAGGTTATATTGAGAAATTCTAAGTAAAGCCCATTAAATGCTCTGACCCAAACCTAAGAAAGCAGCACTTGTTTAAACAATGACTTCTATTCCTATTGCTGAAAATTAATGAATCACCCATGTGAAAATAGTTATTGGGAAGAAGAAACTTGAGCACACATACAGATGTGTTGCTTTAAAAAAATACAGTATGTAGTGTATACATATGTGTGTATACATACATATTATATGTAGTTGACACAAAAAAGAATTTAAAAACTTTTCATTAAATAGCAGCTTAAATATTTACTGAATTCCAATATCTATAAATAAGAAAACAATGAAGGGACATGATATTTGAGGTTTTTAATTTAAGCAGTTTTTGTTCAACTATACAAAATTAATAGTATCCTTCTATTATTTATTTTTAATGTTAGTTATTTCAAACATTGGGAGGATTGCAGAATACAGAAGAAATTTTCTTCCATAGATATATGAAAAAAAATGTGCTTAATATGAAATTGTGCTTAAATGAGATAAAGGAATGTAAAAATGTTAAGTTCTGACATGCTGTGGGGGAATATGGTAATCTAGGCTAACTGTGGGAATTCAGGAGACTGAAAGGCTATTTGTGAAATGTGACACAATAAACAAACAAAAAACAAGCAGAGAATTAGTGAAAATAATAGACTTAATTTGGCCCAGTTCTTGGAAATTAATGAGGTTTTGTACCTAAGAGAAGATTATTGGTGCTCTGAAAAAAATTGTGACCCAAGTTTGAAAAAAGTTCTACTCAAATTCATAAAGGACAAAAATTCAGTCTTTAGTATCAACTTACTTCAACACATCCACAATGCCAAGAATATTGTGTATAATGTGATGGTGACTAAGAAAGTAGACTTTTTGAAGTAAAAGTTGACAGAAAAATTGTTCTGTCGACTTTTTGAAGTAAAAGTTGACAGAAAAATTGTTCTGTCAATTGTTATTTTGAAATAAACTAATTTGTGATTTAAGACTTACCTATGGATATGAGTACATTCCAAATACATGTAATGAAAATAAAAGTAGGGCCTCCCTGGTGGCGCAGTGGGTTAAAACAATGCACTATGAAGCAAACCACAGCCACTGCAGCACGAGTTCGATCCCAGCTGCCAGCCAGGGAGGGGACCCACATGGTGCAGCAGACCTCTCCTTCTGTGCCCGCTGCTCCCCTCAGCAGTGTACTTCAGTTGATCTGCCTGTTCTGCTCCCTGCTCTCTGTGGTGAATCCTCTCACCCCCCACACACCTCTGGCCTGTACCCTAGTGCTTGTATGCATAAATAAATAAATCTTTAAAAAAAGAAAATAAAAGTAGACTCAGTTTGGCTCAGAATTAGAAAACTTGAGTTTAATCCTGACTTTATATGACAAACTATGCCCCCTCCTTGAAGCTACTTCTTCCTCTGCAAAATGAATCAGTGTATCCAAATGCTCTCAAATAACTTTTCTGCATGTAAAAATTTCATATTTCTTTGGAATCCAAATACCTGGAACCTTTGTAATTCATGCTCAAGATGATGCTTAACTATACAAAATAGAGATGGAAGGGAGGCATTTGATCATCCATTAACAGTAAGTGGAAAAAATATATCAACAGGACAGGAAATAAGATGGAATGGAAATGAGGCATTCTCAACAGCTTAAAATCTGGATGATAATGAGCAATTTATAAAGGTCATCCTTAGGTAGAATTGCTAAAGGGAAGTTGGAACTCAGAAAAAGACAAAAGGTTAGTAGCTATGTCATATTTGTATACCTAAAAAAGAATCAATCTATAAAAATGAGGATTCAGGGAGTTTATACATTTGCTATTCACAAATGAAATCTTCAAATCAAATTAGTGATTTCCTTTTGTAAAATAAATTAATATATTAAGCAACAATTCCAGTCAAAGACTATAATGTAAAGGAGGAATAACATATATCTGAAGATGTATGAACCTATATTCCTAATCCTACACAACTTCACCATGTACTTCAATAAAAGTGGAGATAGAGGCAAAGACAGCATGTACATGATGACTGAATTTGTGAGGAATAAAGAGCTGTTAAATGTTCACATGTTTAAATAACTTAGAAATTTTAAGGATGATAGTAATAAAAAGTGCAGCTTCACAAAAGCTTTATGTTTTAAACTTATTTTGCATGAGCTAGGTTATAAAACAAAGCTTGTATTTTACAAGTGGGGATTTTGTTTTTTTTTTAGTAGAAGAAAAAGATCTAAACCAAATGGATTGTGTTTTGTGGGAGCTGCACTTTTTCATTAAGAAAAAGAACATTAACATTATAAAATGAGTTATAAATATAAACATTTTTAATAAGAATGGAAATCATAAGTTACTTATTTTTTTGAATCTGACATATACCAAAAATATATGTAGCATTAAAATAGCATAATATATTTCATTATAAACTGATACAATTCTGTAGTATTTTTTCCTGTTCTTTTTTTTTCTGTGTAGTTTGAGCATTTCTTCAGATGACAAAGATTATGCAAAAGCATTTGCTATGCAGAGTACAGAGAGATAATTCAGATTTTCTTATCTCACACGGGTAGTTTTTATAAGTATCTTTCAGCATCACAACTTGTTAGAGGTAATGCCATGTAAATGTTGGAATTGCTATCAAACTTGGGAAAATATTTATCAAACATTTTTCCATATGAGCTGTTAGACTGATAATTTTCCACACACTAGCCTCAGACTCCACATATTTCAAATGTTTTTCTCCTCCACCACCCAAATATATACACAATAGGCACCTCTGTGCATTTGAATAACCTTCTACTATCTACTATCTTTAGTCCTGCACTTTAGTGTTATGAAGGTAAGTATTGGGGACTAAGGGAATCAGAATTGAAGGTGAGAGCATGTTGACTGTAGTTAAAATATATTTTTATTGTAAAGTTTACAGAGTCATACAAGTATGATAATCCATTCCTAGGGTAATCTCCAGGCTTTGAAAGAAAATAGTCTGTACAGTTTAGCCTCACAATTAACTGACCTTTTTTTTTTTTTAAAGATTTATTTACCCATGCAATAGTGGGGTACAGGCCAGAGTCACAGAAGGTGAGAGGATTCATCAGAGACAGAGCAGGGAGCAGAACAGGCAGATATACTGAAATACACTGCTGAGGGAGCAGCATGCGAGGCAGGAGAGGTCTGTTGCACCATGTGGGTCCCCTCCATGGCTAGGGATTGAACTCACACTGCTTGCAGGGGATGCTTCACAGTGTAGCGCTCAACCTACTAGTGCCACCAGGGAGGCTTTTAACTGACCTTTAAATACAAGTAACTTGACATAGAGAAGAAGTAGAGAGTAAAGAACAAATTTGTTTTAGAGCCTTATAAAGGTAACTGTGAAGTGTAGTGTAAATTCAGGTACATAGACTCATATATTTTGGCATTATATCTATACTTTCTTTAATATGTTAAGTCACTATATCAAAAAGTATTTTTGAATCTATAGATTTTCATCAAACAGGAAATAAATTAATACAGCAAAATATCCTGGTTTATTATGACTATTTACAATTATTACAATTATTATTTGAATTGGGTTGAGTAGTGCCCCTCCCCCAATCCATGAAGCTATATTTGGGATAAGGTTTTTACACATTGTATTAAAGATTTCAATAAGACTGTAGTGGATTAGGGTGAGACCTAAATCCAATGTAAGAGTCCTTAAAAGAAAGAATTGAGAAGACACAGAGACAGATAAAAGGTGCTGTGGAGATAGTGGCAGAAATTGGAGTAATGAATCTGCAAGTCAAGTAATGCCAAGGATTGCCAATAACCATCAGAACTAGAAGAGAAGACTGAGGTAACCTCTAGCTAAGCACTTTAAGAGGAGTCAACCCTACTAAACACCTTGAATTGGGAGTTCTTGTTTCCACAACTAAGACAAAAATCTGTTTTAGGGGCCTACCTGGTGGCATAAGGGGTTAAGGTGCAGCACTATGAAGCTATCCACAGCCACTGCAGCATGAGTTAGTTCCCAGACCAAGGAGGTGACTCACATGGCACAGCAGACCTCTCCTGTCTCAGTGTTGCTCCCCTCAGCAGTGTGTTTTAGTAGATTCTGAAATTCTGCTCTGCTCCCCCCTCTGTCTCTGGAGACTCCTCACACCCCCACCCCACCTCTGCCCTGTACCCCAGTTCTTGTATGCATAAAGTAATTTTTTAAAAAAAAATTCTGTTTCAAACCTCTCAGTTTGTGGCAATTTGTTATAGAAGTTCAGAGAAACTAATATACTATCTCTACATAGAAACATCTTTAATATTGTCACCAAGATAGTGGATTTATAAATTGTATTTTTACATGCATATCTAAAGAGTTACAGAAAATACAGGATATTGAAAAATTATTTTCACAGAAGACTGCAATACCCTAAATTGTGTTTCTGTAGCCCCTAAAGCTAAAATTACATTAAAGCACTCAAGCACTAAGATAACAAAAAGGAAAACTACTCACGTATTATATCTGGCATAAAGCTAATCATTCCAGAAGTTCCTTTTCTATGATCAATATCATAACAGCATTATAGTAGAATTTTATGTTTGATTTGATATTTTCTCTAATTTTTCAAAATCTTGTAATGGTCACAATAACTTAAATTAGCTGGACAGAGAAATCAATACAAATAATATTTGACACCAGATTTACCTCTCTAACTTATTATCTTAATAATCAAATTTCCTCACAATTTCAGTTTTGATTTTGCATATGAAGTATTTTATTAATCACTGCTGCCATGCCACTGTTTCTGTTAGATATTCTTATCAGTTAACACATATCTATGGCTTCTCTGTCCTGGTAAATTGTAAGGTCCAAAATGGGGTAGTAATGTTTTGTGTTGCAGTCTTCACTCACAATGACTGGAATAGTGCTAGATATGTCTTAGATATATTATAGAAAGGTATTACTATGAGGTGAACTTGTTACACCAATAATAAATGTTGAAGTTGCCACAAAAATGCACTGCATTTCAGAATTTCTTCATTTACAAAGAACTACAGCACAATCCATTTGAGAATATTTGTATTCATGTTAGTTCAAAATTAAATCCAGATGCATTTGCTTATATAAGATTCCATAGCTGTACTGCTGGTTTTCCTTTCATCAAGGAAAAGCTCTAGTTGGTCATTTTTAACTGTGCTGGTAGAAGGCCAAGGAAAAGCTCTTCATTAACATATAGTCAGTAATTACCAAAGGCACATAGACACATCTCATTTCTACCCTGCCATTATGCTCACTCGCCTGGAAAATGGGATTGGGCCAAGTGGAACTGTCCCAAGCACACATACTATATATTCCTGGAAGGAGAATCACACTGTGCTCTATAGACAAGAAGTCTGTGTACCTTAGCAACTCTCTCATGGACAATTTCAGAGTGTCTGGTCAAAATGACCAAGCCCATTTTACCACTATGCATTTCATTCTGCTCTAAGATATCATGATCATATTAAGTATATTATTTCAATGAAAGAACGCTCTTAAATTATTAAGCCTATAAGTATTATAAAATATGAATTAACTCATGCTATATTTTATAATGAATTTGAGAACAAAAAAGAATTCTGAATATATCTGCAGAAACTTTTCACACTCAGACTTTTAGTCTATTAAATGAAAATAGGCATTGGAAAAGAACCTTCAGTAAATCACTATGTGAATGAGCAATGAAAAAACAAAGTGTCTACAGGCTCCTTTTAAACTGTTTGACTCCAATAAATAAAATCTGGGTGGACTCTGGTGGCAATGTACCCTTTGTCATGCCTCCACTTAGTCAGGAAAGTGGAACTGGACTATTGTTGGCTATCTTCTTTGGTACTAGGTCTTCTCTGAGTATCCCCCACTCGGAGGGTGTCATGCAAGTTGATTCCTACATGCTGCAAAAGAAGCACAGGGGAAACACAGATATCACTTTCTTTGGTCAACACATACTCAATGCTCAGAACAGTTCAGTTAATCAGGAAAACAAAGACTAAAGGACCAGGTCCCGGCACCTTGATAAGCTCACAGTCTAGAAGAAGACCTAATATATACACATATTCATATAGATAGAGATATATCCAAATATGTGTGGTACTATGGAAACATCTTATCAAGTCAAAGAAACATCTTAAAGGTCACTGAGCTGTCACCAAGCAAGTAAATTATAGCTATATAGGTATCTCATATATGTTTAATTCACAATTTTAAAAGATGGATTTCTACAATAATATATAAATTAACACAACCCACAAACTCATGCCTACCATAATTTTTAAGGAAACACTCTAGAAAATCATGTGTGACAGAAAAGTATAAAGTTCACATATATTCTGTTAAGTAAATTTAAGAAATACTCATTATAATTCAGCATACAGATATATGCAATGAAATATGACTTCAGTTTGCTTTCCCATTTTATCCACCAGGATTCAACGAGACAGAAGGAATTGGTTTTAGCAAGTTCACAATTAAGGAAGAAATTAGGGTTGGGATTCAGGATTTACCATTTCTTGCACTAGTCTAATGGTCAAGCATAGAATTTTCCACTACCTATGTTAGCCAAAAGAGCTGTGTTGAAAGCTCAACTCAATGTCCTAGTATACTGAAAATGTTTTTGATGCTGTTCCAAGCGGAGGAGCCATCCCAAGAATTAGTCAACTGAAACATTCATTCCCATCCTACACTAGTTTTTTTATTAAAAAATGACTATGATATATGTTTGTTTTATCCTTTATATCAATTTAAGAAGCCATTTACTTTTTTTCATTTTAAAATCATTTTGCCTATCAATTGTGAATACACATTACAATTGTTACTTTTCTTCAAAAATCACTAGTACCAGATGATACAAAAATAAATTAATTGATGAAAGTCTTCCAACAGGTTGTCAAGAAAGAAAACTGACTTGGCTATTTAATTCTTGAACTATTGAATTATCATTTAATAACAGTAAGACAAAGAATTCAAGTTCTAAGGAATTTGTGTATGACTCTTCTAAGCAGCTGACTTACCAAGAAGAATAAAAGAGGAGATATGTACCTGTTGAATTTGGGGTCTCTAACATTGCCTTAAAATACATAAAATTGTATGTTTCAGGTCCTCTCTTCACAACTCCAAAATGCCACCACTCGCTAAATCTCAAACAGCATAAAAACTTATATTGAGTAAATCCTAAAACTGATTGATACAAGTTAAAAACACAGATACAAATAAAAAATACAAGAAATAAATACAAAAATTAAAAAATACAAATTAAAGAAGAATTTGCAAAACATACCAGTACTCCAAGATACAAGAAAATCCTTCTCTGCTTAAATTACAAACCAACAGACTGTATCTAATCCATCAATTACTTTGTCCTTGTGAATTAGTTTAAAAGTAGGTGGTAAATGATCAAACACGTTTTAAATATAAAGTCAGCAGAGAGTCATGGGGTTCTTTTATGAATCAAAGTTTTCACTTGTCCATGTCCCATGTGTTACTGGAACCATTGAAGCGGCATATAGTATATAGGACACAGAGACCACTCTGCTAATCGGTCCCCACAGACCTGATGGTGCACTCTGCTGCAAAAGCAATTTTCATTTGAACGCCAGTACCCTTTAAGAGAAAGCCAGTGCTTCAAAAATAATCATATCGTGGTTTGAGTGACGTGGGACCTCCATTTCCATTGCATATGTCCTGTTCCATTTCCAATGTTTTCCTTGCCCTTTCTATGTCTAGAGATGGAATCTCTAGTGTTTTGTTTTGTCTTTTTTTTTCCTGAACACAAATAGTAGGGTAAGGTTAATGTGATACAAAACATTAAAGAATTTTTAATAAAAATATTTTCTCAAGTATCTTCTCTCTAAGATAAAACCATCAAAGGGAATGACTTTTAATCAGGGACTTCAGTTCTGAAGTAGAAGACCTCTGCCTTTGAATGGAAACGCATTCTTTAAAGAAAGTCTCCATTAAAAATCAAACAAGCACTGTTGTGACAAAAAAGAACCTGGAAGCAGTTTCAGGGGAACTTGCTGGTTCTTTCCTAGATTTTTCTTAGAGGGTTCTAAAGAGACTTTCAATTTTTTTTTTAAGTGATATCTTAAGGCTTTCCCTATTGAAACTACTAATCTGTTACTACTGCTGCTGAGAGAAGAATGCTTACAAACGGACCTGCACTGTTTCCCTCGCTAGGAATTCACCCCACATGCACAAAGCATTGAAAAGAAAAGCTTTAAATTTTAACTGTTGAGTAAAATTGATAACAGGACTATTATTATTACTGGAATAGTCTCAGAATATTTCTTTAAGATAGTGAAACGTAAAAATAGAGAACGTCTGCCAACTAAGTTTAAAATGTAAACCACAGTTTAGTAGAAATTGGACTTTTAAATTTTAAACAGGTAAAAACAAAGCAAAAATGAATGAGATTATATTCATTTTTGTTCACATAACATCAACTATTATTGCCCTAATGTTCTTAATCTTTATTTATCCATTGCAAACTTAATGAAAAGAACATACATTAAAAATGATTTTATACCTAGTATATACCTGAAGGATGGGACACTGAAATCTAGATTTCGCTGACACAGACACTCCTAAACATTCAGCATATATGATTACATGCTAGTCAGATCTACTCTAAATGACAGCTGTGCACATAGAGTATAAAAATGCCAAAATATTACACACCACCAAATTTGGTTGTGTCTTGCTCAACAAGCCTTAATCGAATGGGAAAAGTTAAATTGAAGAGCTGCTTTGTGAACATGCATTTCAATAAACCATAATGTTTGTGAAATCAGAACATGGGGAAAGAAGATATCAATAAAAGGAAAATAATTCCCCATGAAAATTACACATTTACCATTTTCTAGTACAAATTTTGGGAATATCACTGCATATTGATGCATAGTAATAAAGGCAACCTTATCAGTAAAAATGATCTAAGATTTTATATACAAGGTAAAAACAGAAACAGCACTTTAGTAACCCATATTTCAATAGCTCTCGATTTACCTTACCTTCTTTTAAATCATATATGTATATATTTCAGGTTATTATGTTAGTAGACAAACACAGGATTTGAATGTTCAATTAAAATGTTCCCCCCAAACACCCCATATCATTCCCATTTCTATACCTGCCACTATTGAATTTGGCACAGGGAATAATTATATAACCTAACAACAATTTAATTTTCAAATTAGAGAATTGATACTGTTAGGGATCTTTTTTAGGGTTACCATGTCAAAATACAGTATAATCATTATTTATAATGGATTATCTAATATAAACACTGAATTATGCCAAAGGTGATTGAACCTTTCCAGCAGAGAGGGTTTAAGCACTAAGACTTCAATTGCCAAATGCAATTTCTAGTTCTTATGCTCTAGAAGAGCATGGGAACAAGAACAATTATCTCACAAAAACTGGTGTTGGGGGTGGACAGAAAGTTGTATCTAATTTTATCATGTAACCGAAGTATATCACTGTAATTCTCAGCACAGTTTTCTAAAATGTGTGAGAAATTAAGGTTTTATTACACTTCCAAATTTGAGTCTCTCATTTTATAAGATAAAAAGATTTTCAGAACAATGGGATAAGTTCGCTATCACAAAATCAAGATTTCATGAAGAGCAAATTAATGTTTTTTGTTACCCTTTGAAACATGAATTTTATGATCTGAAGTAGCTGTGTGACTTCGAATACTACAGTCCAATATAAATAAGTATCCACAAAATTTAGCATTTTTTCGAAACTATGCCAGCATATATTTAAAAGACTGAATGTTTTTAATTAATAAGGTATTATTATAACTTGAGTTAATTCATATGCATGTCATTCTCTATTACAGGAGTCAAGGAACTTTCCTTCAAAGGGTAAAATAGTAGATTTATTATTTTAAGCTTTGTAAACCAAATAGTTGCTGACACAAGTTTGTAATGTAGCACAAAGGCAGTTACAGATAATACATTTAAAAAATTGTGCCACTGTATACCAATAACATTTCTTATCCAAAAACAAGTAGCAAGTCAGATTTGATCCTTGGGCAGTAGCTTGCCAAGTACTCTTCTATTTCCATAAGCAATAAGGTATGCTGAATTTTTAAACATTTCTGTAAAATATATAAATTATTCATATTGTATCACATTTTGACTATTTTTATTGAACTATTATGTCAGAAATAAATACTATCAGTCAATTAAAAATATTCCAAATAACCTAACTTCTGCTTTAAATCTTACATTCAGGTAAGAAATTAGTTCAATTTATTGAATGTATAATGCCCTTTTTGTTTTGAAGGTCATATACAAAGATTGAAATACATCCATTCAAAAATCCATTAAAACTTCTGTTTTTGTATGAATGTGAGCAAAAATGGATAAATATAGGTGACTTAAAAATCCTTTCTATTATATAACATGCATGACTGACAATGGAAAATCACAAATATATTCCAAAGAGATCAAAAAACCATTAGGATCTGTCCCCAAATGCAGGAATTTCTGCAGTTCAAAAAGGTCAGTTTTCCCTTTTAATGTAACCACAGTTCAGCTTAATAGTTGGATTCAGATTGACTACTCATTCAAATTAATGCCATTTACCCACATTCTCAGAAAACAGGTAAACAAGGAGAAATCAGGAGCTAATATAAGAGAGTAGACCAATGAATATGTTTTCCAACAGATGTGCTCAGGTCACATTTCTAAGAAATATAGTATTAGAATAAAACTCTAGTTATGCATGTTCACACATGTGGTAAAAGCCCACAATGATTTACATGATCTACATCCATTAAAAATGTGACTATGGGTCCTCCCTGGTGGTGCAGTGGGTTGAGCACTGCACTGTGAAGCATCTGCTGCACAGCAGGGCGAGTTCGATCCCCAGCCAGGGAGGGGACCCACATGGCTTAACAGACCTCTCCTACCTCGCCCGCCCGCTGCTCCCTCATCAGTGTATTTCAGTCCATCTGCCTGTTCTGCTCCCCACTCTGTCTCTCATGAGTCCTCTCACCTCCTGCGATTCTGGCCTGTACCCCAACTCTTATATGCATAAATAAATAAATCTTTAAAAAATGTGACTATGCTATCAACTTATGTCAATGAATCTTATAATACTTCTAGTTTAGATTGGTAACCTTATAAATTATTTGTGCATTAATTATATGTACTCAATTTAATTCAATGTGATGATCAGGTTAAGTATTTGGAGACAGTTATGGCTATACAAATGAACATGGGTTCAGAAATTTCAAAATGCTGGGTTTTATTATTAATCTATTAAGGATCCAGAGTCACAATTATAATGTACAAGACCATTTTATTTCTACCTTATGAAATAATAGTCATGGATATTTTTGGTAGAAATATCATATATGCTTCCTTTCCTATGAAACTCAGTCTCATTACCTCAATGAGAACCCCTTTCACAGAATTCCAGTTATATATTATATAAGCCATTGTCATGCTTACCAAGATTCACTTTTTATTTTGCGAGTAAACTATAAACTCCTTGCAGAAATGGTCCTTTTTTCTTTTACATCTGTATTCCATAAAATACAAAGCACATAATATACAATAACCCTTGGTATGTAAAGGAATAGTTTTGTAAGATTTCTTATACTGTGCTAGGAGATAGACTACATAATGTGTTTCTTCAGATAGGAGCCACAGCATTATTACATATAAAATAAACAAAAAAAAAATTAATGTGGTTTAAGTCACCCAGAAATGACCTAAAATAATGAGATGTTATTTATTCTTATAAGACCAGAGAAAGCAAAAAAATAAATAAGAGATAGACAATCAAAATGATAACGCATATAATAAAGTTATGATCAATGCATTGTGAGTAGATATGAGGTGGTCACTTCTGGAGAAGTAGTTCCTCATACCCCTGCTTTCTCTCTTGTAGAACCTTATGGTTCTATATATATAAAAGTTCCATGTGACTTATCCCCCAGAGTAAAATAGTAAACTGGGCAACATCAAACTATGAAGTAGCAAGAAAAAAGTCTTCTATCAGTGGGCTAAGTCAACCATATATTGGTTTAATGATGGGAAAGTTAGCAGTAATCACCATTAATTATATCAGTTATACAAATCTCAAGATCTAACTCAATAATCTATAACATCAGATCTTTGTAAGTTGGGTAAAAATGATTCTAAGTGTTTAGAATTACAGATTAATGTTTTCCACTTCTCTATGAAAAGCTAAAAAATCCACTAAATTTAGAAATTATAACTTTCAAAAATGTTAAATGAGAAAATTTAAAATAATATGTTTTTATTTAAGACCCAACTGGGAAACAGAACTTAGTATTTTCCAAAAAATATCCAATTTAAAACTCCATGAGTCTTTACATACTTCCAATCTCCTTAAAATAAACTTTGCAGGTTAGTAACACTATTACTCATATTTTAAAATTATGGAAAATTAACATGAAAATGTTACCTAACTCATATTTTAAAAATATGGAAAATGAACATGAAAGCATTACTAATACTAGTACAGGGTGGAACAGCATTTAAACTTAAGAAATGCAGTTCAGGATCCATACAATTACTCAAAGCATTCATTTTTTCAAATTATTTCACTGTAAACAAAAAACTATCTTTATGTCTTCAGTTTGACCATTTCTTATCCACATGTCTCCCCTTGGTTGGAGAGTACTGCTAGAACATAATAGTCATTCAAAAAGGAATGATATTTGAATAAACAGATTATGGAAATTTGCTACTTTAGCTTCCTGTCCCCTCATCAAAAGCGTATTAATATCTGGAGAAGAATCAAAACATATCATTGCAAATTTGAAAACCCAAGGTAGTAAACTGCTTTTATTCCTAAAGTCAACAAGAGACCAAGCTAGCATGCTTTTTGGAAGAGATGGGGACTTTAGACAAAAATAGATGAGGTAATGAAACACCCATGTGGACACGTGACTTGAAAATAATGTCCCCCTGAAAAATAGTCATTCACAGAGTGAAGATGTGATGGAAAGTAATACTTCTGAGCATGTACATGTGGACTGTGATATACATTTGGAGCCTTTCATTCTTAAAGTTAAAGGAACCTCACAACTATTCATCCCTGAGGTCACCTAGAACCAGAATCTGCCCTGTGATCAGGCATGTGACTCACTATGGAAAATCACGATGGACCATGGAGGATTTTCCTTTCTCTAATTATAATTGTATAATTTGAAACATTTTTTTTTTTCTTTTTTAGGTACTTTACCACTAATTTTTGATTTCACTATTTGTTTAATTTAATTTCTTAGAAAAGCTATGTCATAAGCCATCTGATGACTTTGTAAATGCAAAGAGCCAATGTTGTGGAACAGACAACCTAATGACATAGTGTTTAGTGTTCCCTAAAGCAGGAGACAGATGAAGAGAAACGGTGAACCGGCAACCTTAGCATAATTAAGACAAGCCTGAGTGCTTGCCATGGTGCCATTACATTAATCTCACATCAGTGGCACCTGGCTAAAATTTATGAGATATGTAAAAGAGGCCTTTCCAACTGACCTTGATAAGGCAGAGTTATTTATCACGTGAGAGAGTAGTCAGCAAGCCGAGTGGGGTGGCAGGTGGGGGGTGTCAATGAAGATTATTAGAACTAAGTTGGCAGAGAGATTTAAGGGCAGTGGGATGCAATACACGTTGAAAAGATCAAGAAAATATTGCCAGTACTATGAACTTTAAGCATCCTTAATAAGTAAAGGATAAAATCATACATCTTGTTAATAAGTGATACGAACGAGGGACAAAAGTAAATGGCAAAATATAGACTGACACCAGTTCATTCATTTAACAGTGTTTAATGTGTGCTGAGTGAACTAATGAGACTTTGTGGTCACAATGGATTCCAAATGATTTCACCTCCAAATAAATAAGCAAAATATATTCACTGTGACTTCCTAAAAGGTACTGTTCATTTTAATCACTATTGTATCTCCATGGCCAATTGTACATCCTGGGATATTTTGGTCCAAGTAATTCCCAAATCTTTTTGATGACTGGCTGCTTTCCTGTCTTTCAGTTCTCAGTTCATACATCATCTCCACAGAGAGGTCTTCTTTGGTCAGTCCATCAAAAAGACTCAACAGTGACATAGAACTATCTTATGTAATGCCTGCATGCCTACTACTTGTTTTTACTCTCAAGATCTGAGGTCCCTGTGCTTCTTGTTCACCTTTCTTTGCCAATACAGACCTTATAACTATAACAGAACACATTTTTTTAATAGTTGTCATGCATTAAAAGGGGTGCTTATTCAATAAATCTTGGAAGTTAATAAACAGAGGAGTAATGACCATTATGCTTCAGAAAAATATTTGGGAAGATTCAGACATTGTCAATAAAAATAAATTGAAAACTCAACGACTATTATTTCACCGTGATAAAAGTAGTATTACAATAATCCATTCTTGAGTGTTTATTTTTAAAAATCTTAGGGCTTTTCAGAAGTTGCCGTAGTGTTGCTATATGTGGTAAGAATTTTTAAGCCATAACTAATATTCTATTTCCTATATTTTAACAAGAAATATGGAGGGAAACAAAATGTTTTTTTTTAATGTTTGTTTACCTCCATATAAAACATACCACAAAAAATAACAGTAGCTGAAATCTATAGGAATTGCTGCAATATAACTAACAGTTTATTCCTGTCCATAGGCCAACTAGTCAGCACAATGGGTCCTTCCTTTTCTCTTTGTGTAATGAACAATTTAATGATTTCATTTTATCAAATGAACAATTTGATGTTTTCTTTTTATCAAATGAACAATTTGATATTTTCTTTTTATCAAATCTACAAAAATGGATTTAGACAAATAAAATTCTGTCTTTATACAATGAAAACCTTATCGTCTTTTCAGAGAGGGGGTAGCAGATACTTTTAGGGTTTCACACAGGAAAAACAGTAGGTTAGGGCCTCCCTGGTGGTGCAGGGGTTTAAATCTCAGCACTATGTAGCTGTCCTCATCCACTGCAGCACAAGTTCCAACAGACCTCTCCTGTCTAGCCTACTGCTCCCCTCAGGAGTGTATGTCAGTCAATCTGCCTGTTCTGTTCTCCACTCCGTCTCTGGTGAATCCTCTCATCCCTTCTCCCCTGTACTTCTACCCTGTACCCCAGTTCTTGTATGCATAAATAAATAAATCTTTAAAAAGAACAAACACTGAGTTAAACAGATCTGACTGATTTTACACCACACCAGTACCAAAATGGCTTTTTAATTTTAAAATCTACTTCCTTATGATTTCATATTGATACCTGTTCTATGCAAAGACTCAGACTTCCTGAAATCAACAAATCAGACAGAAAGAATGAATCTCTCTAGACTTCTACTACACTTTAAATTTATAGTATTAAATGCCGGTCACTATTATTTTTAAAATGGAATAGAAAACAATCTTTACTTTTAAAAATGCCCAAATTAATAGAATATATTGACATTTGAAAAAAAAATGTTGACTTGCTTTCCTTTCAAGTATAATTGGTCACTTAAAAAATCCAATTAACATTCATACCCATTCAGAAAATGAATCACTTTTCATATTTGTTTGGATTCTAGAACTTGTGTCTGAATGTGCCAAAGGTGCAGGATATAATTGTTTTTCAATAATCATAAAAGTTTTACATATTTCCCTTTATGTAGTTTGGAGATTAAACAATTCACATCTTTGCGAGGAAGATATTTTAACATTTATTATATCAAAATAATTAAGCATAATTCATTCAATATGAGTTTTGTAAATTTTAGTAAACATAATTTGATACCTTCTAAAAAATAGTGAGTTGCAAGGGTAAAGTGAGTGAAGAATAAATGGAATTTCTCTACACTAAATGTCTCCATTTGAGATGAATGTATCTTGCTTTCTATCTATAGTAAATATAGATTTAAATATCAGATTTAATGTATACTGCTTAATTTACGATTTAATGTATACTGCTTAATTTACCTAAGTCTGTCAGATCTCTATTCAAATATCCTTACTTAAATTATTACAATTCCATGAGAAAAGTATTAAAACTTCAAGCAAATAAATCAAATGTTGTTGATTTCATTTTTGTTGGGAATGCTGAGAGAGCATGTAAGGAGTCATAACACTTGTATTTTATAATTCTACAAATTAATGATCCTGTTTTATTAAAAAATCATCTGCATATTTTCAATTCTTAGCATCAAAGCAGTAAGTGAGTAAGTGTTAATAATAATTTAAAGGCTAATTCTATGACAAACATCTCGTTTCTGTTCATCCTTATCAATTGTTCTCTAACTTTGCCTTCTGATTTATTTCATGAGATAATTTTTGTTTTTCTAACCAACAACAGGATCTGTCAGATCATCCTTTTTTTTTTAAGAAAAAGGCAGTGTAAGAGGCTCATTTTTCTTTCAAGAGTTGGTAGAACCTAATCATTTTTCACAGTTTGTATTGAAGTGAAAGTTTTTTCCTTTAAAATTAAATTAGAATCTCATAATGTACAAGTTATTAATTTCTCGAGTGAGTATGTTAAGGACAATACATTAATTTAGGAAAGGGTATAAAAAGTCTTTTATACTTAAAAAGACTGAAAATGCTTAATTATAAAAAAGAAATGTGATTTTGTTTTAAAGTTCTAGAAAAGAATAATTCCTCCTAACAGACTTATTATTTTAAGAAATATCAAACAAGATTTCAAATAAATCATTTTTGTCTATGTATCTGAAATAAAAACCAAAAGAATTTTTTCTAGAAAAGAATTTGGAAATCCGCCTCAGACAATGGAAAATAAATTGTTTAAAAATAGAATGAGATGTTAAATCACAATTTCATTCCAAAATGACCGAGTTAACAGTGAAAGATAGTACTTCACTATCTGTTCAAACACCCATAATTTAGTTTGTTGCTTACCAGGGCACCTTAGTTCCTTTTAAATAGGTCATTCACTATAAGTGTACTAAAGGAAGAAACTAATAATCTTTAATACATACTGTAAAGTTAATGAAGAATAAAGTTCTGCATGATAGATATGTAAAAATATGAAATATCATAATATTTTAATAATTAGGCCAAATTTTAAACAATTACATTTATATTTAAAAGCAGCTGCTTCCAACTATATCTAAAATGTCTTTGACACCTATTTTCTGATGTGAGCAACACTTGTCATCTGGAATACTGAAGTAAAATAATTTTATTCACCCTTAAGTAGATTCTAGAACGAAGGAATCTACTTTTGGGGAAAAAAAAATAACCACAGTGAATAAATACATAGGACAGGTAATGAAAGTACACTGACATGAATTTAAAATAAAGTTGGAATGAAGACTTAGAATGCACTGTTAAAATTAGGAGAGGGCCTGGAAATCTTACTTAAACTTTTAATTTTAACTATCAGAAATGGAGAATCAGTGAAGTGATTTTCTCATGTTCAAAAGAATCAGAATACAATCAGTAAACTTGATACTTCTGGTTCTATTGTCTTAACTATTTATCTTCCAACACTCTAAAGAAATTGAGGGGAAACTACTCACAGTCCTCCAAGAATTATCTATTGCAATTATTCTACCCATTTCCCCTAAGGAGTATCAATGGCTCTTTATTTTCCTTTTACTAAAAGGTATAGTTTTAATTTTGAAAGTCATCTAAAAATGTCAGAGATCGCATTTTCCTTCCCCATTCTCTTCCAAGTTTACTCTTTATATCATAAACATAATTTAACTGATTTCCTCTAAAATTTGTCTCTACCCATAGTATTTGACACAGCACATGAATTAGTTTATTTGTAAAATAGAATACTTAGATGAAAGAGCTAGTACAGTTTAGAACGCATGCAATGGTTGAAAAGTTTTCTCTAAACTCTTATCAGAATAAAACTCTTCCTTCTGAATTATGCCATCCATTCAAATATAGATATTAGGAACTGAAAGTCATCCATTTCACTATTGAGTTCTCCTTATGATGCACTTAAAAAACATTTTACTTGTATTAGTCAAGCTTACCCATTTCATTTATACCATTGCTTAAACGCTTCATGTTCCAGCCATCTGGGTCACTCTGGTTTCTTTCAGCTTCTTGCCATCTTGTTTTCTCCTTACAAGGCAGTGCATTGTTTCTAGAAAATCTTTGCCCTTAAAGGCCTGAAGCCTCTATGGTCCATTATGTGGTTCATTAAATACCATGAAGCTTAAATTAGTGTATAATTTTTCTGTCATTTCCCAAACAGCATCTTTCTACTCATTAAATTCTATGCCTATATGTGTGACATAATAGAATTTTAGGCTTATTTACCTTTCAAAATAGTAATAAGGGTAATTTGTGCAACTCTGGTTCATTGTGTTATAAAGTATTATATTTCATTCAATTATCTAACCAGATTATAAAATTTATGTCATAGAAAAAATGAATTTATAAAACTGAAACTCTAAGATATATACTTTTATACAATATATAGAATATGAGTATAAAATATATAATGCATGTATGCCAGGGTGTAAAAATATCTTTAAAAGTAATTTCATGTCATAGCCAACATTGCTAAATTGAACATTCAAAGTTATATTTAAGAAAATTCTGAACTCTTAGGTTACTACAATGTTCTCTGATGGTCACTAAATAACCCTGAAGTGAATTATTCTATCATTTAAACTATGTCATATCATTCAGTGCTGTTCATATAAAAGGTTAACACAGGAGGATCTCAGAGATAATTATTTCCAACCCCTTCACTTTATAGAGAAGGGAAATGAAATACAAAGTGCTGAATTATAAACTTGGTTACAAGGTGACTCAGTGACAGAGTTGTAACTAGAACCAGTCTCCCTAAATACAGGTCATAGTATTATTAAGAATCAGGCTAAACCAGGTTTTTGAAACTTTGAAATTACTTTCATTTTCCATCATTTCTTTATCATCATAACATCTTGCAGAGTGAACATCATCACTCTAATTTATTATGGAAGGACACAGACTCTGGGAGATATTATGACTACTATGAATTCAAATATATACCTTGAATCTGTCCATACATTTATTTCAGAAACATTTCAAGGCAAGAAAGGGTAAAATATATATTTGTTATTTACTATGTACAAAAGAAATGAGTTATATTTTATACCACTCTACAAGTGTTTTCCCAACTTGGCTAACTTCCTTAATCATTAGAGTCACTTGAGATTTTTCTGGCTGTACCCCAGATCTACTGAATCAGAATCTCCAGGGAAGGCGCCTGGGAATTTGTATTTTTAAGTGGCTCCCCAGGTGATTTTGGTAATTAGCCAAGTTTAAAAATCCTGGCAGTACCATTGAAAGTCAAAAGGATACTGCTTTACAAGTTTAGAATGTTCAGAAGCAAAGTGCACCTATTGTAAAATTGACCCAATCCAGTTTCTCTCTTTTATAAACAGGCAAGATAGATGTCTTTGTCACAAGTGGTAGACAAACTGCCAAATACCACCTATATTTCTGGGTCAGAGACATATTGGAACTCCACCAAGAGAAACTGGGCATTTGTACTTGGTCTATTTCCATGGCAGAGACAAAACAATTCTAATCTTACTGATCTTTTCATTAAAGAATAAAGCAATCTCGGGGCATTAACTGCTGACAGTAATGCAGACCATGGATTTCACGGATTAGCCAAACCACAAACAATCTAGAACATGTCCACAGAACAAGTCTTTGTTTGTGTAGTACAGGAGGCAAAAAAGTAATCAGTCTGATTTGAACTGTTGGGTTTAATCATTCAATACAGCATTTGTCATTTAAAATACCATATGCCCATAAGCATAGAAACAGTCTCTTATAAATGGTTACAGATTCTTAGTTATTATCACATAATGTAAAGAGTATTCCACCATTTTTGAAGTTCTTTCACATATACTAGCTCACTCTACCCTTAGAATAGAGCTATGGTGTAGATGGGAATCTTCAACAAATTGAAAGGATTATTATAATTAAAGTGCATTCTTAGCAGAATGCAAATATCTTTAAGTATATCTGATATACCTTTGATTTCATAAAAAAATAAGATATATCATCCCTTACACTCTGTGAAAACAATTTTAAACCCTAATATATTCATTAAATTCTTTTTAAATGAAAAATTATTTATGCAATGCTCATTTTGAAGGCTGAATTTAAGATTAAAAAAGAACGTGAATCAAGTAATCAGGCTTTGCTACTTTAAATATCTAGCATATAGACCTGACTTATTTCTTCAAAACAACCCTTCAGCTATAGCAAAGGCAGATTCTTCTCCATATATATATATATATATATGTATGTATATAAAATGGCTCAGCTAGAAAAAGAAACTATAGTGAAATACTACAGTGAAAAGTTTGTTCATGAAAATCAAAATTGATTTAATATTTATGTATATGCTAATTAAAACTAAAATATAAAACTGTCATTCTTTATTCTTCTTATTTATTGACAAATTTACCCTTTATCCTCCCTTACTAAAGTCCCAAATTTCTTACTTTGGCAGAATTTCTAAATGTTACTCTTTCTGTTAGAATTACCTCAAAGATAAACTTCAAAACATTTTCTTTCTGGACAGAGTGAACAAAGCTAGGAAAGTTACCATTTGAGGAGCATGTTTTTAAAGCCAAATATTCAAAAACCAATTACAACAAAGAACTACTTGGACACACAAAAATTTAGCAAAGTTCTTATTCAATGTAATATTATCAACAGGTTCAAATAGCAATATACATTTTTCTCATGGGAGAGACTCCATCTTAGTTTCTAATTAAATAACTTTGGTACGGTTCCTTTTCTTCCCAGCACAAAAGGTCTTTTTTTCCCTCCATTCTCGTTCTCCTTCTTTCTTTGTTGATACTGTTTACTTCCAAGTCTGCCTCTGAACTCTCTGTCTAATTAGCTCTTGATAGATCTGCTGCCCTGTTTCCACAAACATTTAATTCTGCCGTCAGTCCCATTTACATTACAGCATGTTGCATTGTCTTTTACCAGCCTAATTTTGTTTGAGTGAATGTAAATCCCATTAAGCAGTCACCTATTAGACTGTGGCATATAAACTCCAAAAGCCTCTTTATTACAAGAATGAACATAAGGCCCAATTGATAAAAGATTCTGAAGCATTTCAAGTTGTGGTCTACTTCAAATATTCTGTTTCTGCTTTCAACTTTGAGGGCTCACTTTTTCAAACTATCTGAGTATTTGACAGAGTAGTAGAGTATCTTTGAACCTGTATATTCCAAAGCATGACTGTACATAAACATCACTTGTTTGCTGTCTTTGGGAAAAGAGAACATTTACTTATACTAAACGTATGGTAATAGAGACTTTTCCCCTTTTTTTGTTGTTTCATTTTTCCCCTGGTAACCCGATCATGTTATTTTTAAGAGACCACATGAAAGTGTTTACAAATATCAGGTTGATTTGCAGGTCCCCTTGGGATGAGCTCTTCTTGAGTACTAAACAACTGTGCAGAATTCCAAAAGCCTCAGTGTTTTCACATGAATTTTTTAAAAAGGGTAAGACATAGCATCCTGAGTGAGATAACAGTCCAACAAATGAGAAGCAGATATTGGTATGAGAATCAAACAGATTCCTAGCATCACTTGACTAATTTGAAGCTCAAAACAAGAGAAGCAAGGGCTAAGAAAGTTCTAGGAAGATAAAGTGGCTAATTGCTAGCACTACTGATATTTATATCAATGTACTTGATCACATTAGTTCTAGGACCCAGCTTTTCCCTAAGTGAGGGGTCAATATAGACTTTTTCCAAAGCATAGTGAGTCATTCAGCACTATGGTCACATAACTGTATGGTTTAAGGTAAGGGTGAGAATAGCTTTCTTCCCATTTCCTCCTGGTAATAAACTCAGAAAGACACCCATGAAGTGCAAACCCTCATACACAAAATTATTTCTCACCCCTGCAGGCTTGTCAAAGCCAATATTTCAGGAAAGCACAGGTTGCTGAAGGGGACCGTGATTTTTTTGCCTGCTGTGAATCTCTAAGGACAACAAACATTCCAAAAGAGAGTGTAGCCAAAATTGTTAATAACTTCACACAGTTATTTTGCCATGACAACAAAATCCAAAAGATTGAATAGTTATTAGGTTAGGCATAAAGTCTATTTGTGTAGAAATAAAAATACATTTGGTTTCAAACACTAGTTATAGAGTCAACTTGGATTAGAAATCTTAAAAATCATGAAAATGATTTTGACAAGTATATGGAATGTAAAATAAATGATTATTAACACATACCCAGTTTGTTATAATGCACATAGAAGGAAAATCAGTACTTAAGCTGAACGGTTTAAATGATTCTAGGAAAATACATATTACAAAATAATTGAGCATCAGAAGCAGATTTATAATATAAGGTTTCATGTCAATACCCATTCACACTTAAAGCATACAGCTTTTCAAGTAAATATTACATAAATTTAATGTATTGAATGTCTTGAATATTCAGGCTCGAAAACACCCAGGAGTATGCAAAATTGATATTTTGAGGGGATATATTCTTTATTTCTTTTTATATATGTTTTCATTTGCATTAATAATTTGGTTATATTTTACATATATGTAAGGAGTTTGACTATTTTTCTGCCCATTGCATGGTTTTAAGGAAAACAGTTTTATTCAGCTTTTATACAATTAAATAGGTCATAATAGCTAACATGAGTTCATGCTGGTCCACTTAGTTGTCCCTTAATGAGCATTTCAATTTTAACCTAAATCACAATTTCAAAGGCAAAGGCACATGCTAGTTTAACATCACAAGTTTCTAAAATTGGCAATTAACTTTATTAACTTGGTTCTTGCGATTTACTAAAGCTTTTTTGAAACATTAACATTATTATTATAAAATGCTAACTTCAAAAGAAAGTTAATTTTTAAAAGTGTGCAAATACTTTAAATGAAACTAGAAGAAACATAAGTGATTTACAATTACTATATTAAAGGAATAGGAAAGGCACTAAACATATTAAAGTTTCTAGATATGTACAGGTTTCTGTGTTACCTGTGATATTTACAAAACACCGTTTAGCAAATTTTAAAAATATATGTCCTTTATAAGGCCACATTACATACAATCTATTTGACTATAAATGGCTTACATAACTTTTCTGAGCCTCAGTTCCCTCTTTCAAAATGAAAAAAAAATACTTATATTTCAAGATTATGTCAAGATTAATGGGACATTAGACAGACAAACACTTGTTGTCCCCGTAATACAAATTACAAAATATGCAGTAGGTATAGATTAGTGAACAATCCCTATTTTACAGAGCTGTAGTGAAGAAGAAGCCAAAATACATATAGAATTGCAACTTTGATTTTTGTTATGAACAGTGATGGAGTTTGGCCTCTTTAGCATGTTTTTCCTTTCACCTTTCCCTTATTAACAGAATTTTTAGTTTTTAAAGTGACACTTCCTCAAGAAATTCTTGTTAACTGACCCTTCTGCCTACTTATGATAGTAATAACCATATGATTTACCCTTCATCACTGTTCCTGCTTCCCTGCTCACAGTGATGGAGCTGGTGAGAGGCATGTTCATTGCAGTAAGAACACAACTGTGAAGATAATATAAGAACAGACTTTCTTTGAGTCTTTTTTTTTTTTTTTTTTTGGTCACAATTTAGGAAAAGTTTGCCTGGTTAAGATAAAGCCAAAAGAGAGAAAATTAAAGCTGATAAATTAATAGTGAGATAGTGTTCTAATGGCATGGTCTCACCTGAGGATGTACAAGTACTTAAAAGCAAAACATTCCTGGACTTCCCATTCTTATCAACCAATAAAATCATTCATTTAGAGTAGATTTTAATCATCTACAATCAATCAGCTATAATTTAAAGGTACAGAAGATAATGGGGACAGGCCAGTGCTTCACATAGAGAAAATATGAAGACTCTTCATGAGATACTGAAAATGTTAGTGTGTTTGAGTTAATACAAAAATGACATTATCACTATCCCATAAACATAACTCTTTTTAAAAAAAAGATTTATTTATTTATGAATACAAGAGCTGGGGTACAGGCCAGAGTCCAGAGCGGTGAGAGGATTCACCAGAGACAGAGTGGGGAGCAGAACAGGCAGACCAACTGAAACACACTGCTGAGGGAAGCAGGAGGCAAGGTAGGAGAGGTCTGCCGCGCCTTGTGGGTCCCCTCTCTGGTGGGAGGCAGGAATCAAACTTTTGCTACAGTGGCTGTGGTTTGCCCCATAGTGTGTTGCTCAACCCACTGCGCCACCAGGGAGGCCCCATAAATGTAACTCTTTATAGACTTTTTTTAGATCTTAATTTGAGAACCTAGGAATGACACTCTTAACCTAAAAAGAGAAATCCATTATTATATTACCTTTTCACTTATAATTTTTTTTCATTTACTGCACTATCAAATGGAAAGAGTTTATTCTAAATGTAATATTATATAGAAAAGTGGGAAAAGAAAGAATCAGATATGGGAAAGGCTAGAAAGTGGGAAACTTGAGAGAAACAATAGGCTGACAGCCTTGGGAAAATCACGAAAAGCATAGGGGAAAAAAGCCTTTCTAACACAGCAACACAAAATGTAGAAGAAAAAAACTGAAGACAGAAACTATCTCATCCCCAATTTCACCTCAGTTCACTGTTGGCTACTTAATGTATCATACACTATATGTATTTTTTTTTAATTTTAATTTTTTTGTGTGTGTAGAAAACTGGGGTATAGACAAGTGGTGTGGGGGTGAGAAGATTCACCAGAGACAGAATAGGGAGCAGAATTAGAAGATTTACTGAAATACAATACTGAGGGAAGCAACAGGTGAGATATGAGAGGCCTGCTGTGCTATATGTGCGGGTTAGCTCCTTGGCAGGGAATCAAACTCAGATATAGCAGAAATAGTACTGAGACTTAACCCCTCCACCACCAGGAAATCCCTGTATCATATGCTTTAAGTGAAACAGGGTGGTTTGAAATACCACTTTCCAACATTACTAATTTGAAACATTTGCTTTTTTTTATAAAAAATGAATCTAAACATTTTGAAATATGTTTTCACTTATTTCATCTGACTGTTTTAGAGTAATTGCTACATATAGTTTGATAGTTGCTATTCTTTCTAAGTAGAAACTCATGGATTCTTAAAAACCTGACAACTAGAGCATCTGGATACTTGACAGTCACTTTAATAGAAGTTATATTTAGAAGAATAGAAAGAATTCATGAGAAATATCTGATTTAGTTAGATAAATGGAGATTTTATAATTGCCAATTTTTTTTTTTTACAGATTACTTGCTGCAATACATCAAGATCTTAAATCAGTATACTTACACTATCTTTGTGTATCTGTGCTACCTATTAAAATAGTACCTGAGCAAGATTGTTTAAATTCAAAAGGTTTTTTGCCTGAAGGAGGACAGCAGAATTAGGCCCGATGGGAGTTCTGTCTGTGTGGAGGGCAGAATTTAGTCTACTGGAAGGGCAGTTACTAGCTAGGGATTTAACTAATACAACAAAGTTTTAAGGAAGAAAGAATGTGACAATATTATCAGGACTTTTGTTCCCTCACTTTTCCCAAGCAGGAAACAACAACAACTACAATACCAAAGAATAGTGATAATTGGACAGACTATCTCTAAAACCAAAAAAAAAAAAAAAAAACGTAATTGAATAGACTAGCTCTAAATTAACATCCTGAAATTAGACGTTTATTTGGAGTCTTGAATATCATTCCGCTTCCTTGTCATATAAATTCTATCACACATATGAGACAAAACCTATCAGTCTTGCAAAAGCAGTTTGAAAATATGTGGTGACTATCTCCCCTCTAGTTTGCAAGTACTCAAATCTTTAATTACCATAATGCCATAAGTACAATTAAGAGCCAATAATTTATATAACCAAATTAACAGTCCATTTTAGATTATAAAAACGGAGTACAAAAAACACCAGTGTTCTTCATAGTACATTTGCATCTGTTTCAGATTTTGTGATATGTTCAGATTTTTATGAGAAAAGTCATACATTTATATTTATATATATATGTTTATATATATTTATTTTAAGGAGGGAGAGAGAGGAATAAAAAAAAGTCAATTGTGACCGCCTCACATAGTCTTTTCCCCCTTTACTCTCATTCCAAAGTCACCACTATTAGTCTAACTAGTATCTAGCTAACTCACATATACACACACAGGCATTATTGAAGTGAATGCTGCAGCCTTCACCATAAAATGATTAAGTGAAAGGAATATAAATTTAAAAATAAAAATGCAAATTAAGGTTCTAGACTCACAGTCTTCAGTGTGAATGTATCCTAGAAATCACTCATCTGGTTTAATAGCTATAAGGAAGAGACGTTCCTTAGGGCATTCAACTAATCAGTGCCAGAGTTCCAGTGAGTCAAGGTCTCTTACTTTCTAATAAGAGACTTTTTCTAGTGAGAGGAAACCAATGGTTAATAGTCACATATCACCTGCTATCCTATGTTTGCATGAATGTGTGTGTATTATATGCAAGGAGTGAAGGCATGTTAGTAGACTAATAAAGAGAAAATATCAGTGACATTCTGTTCCTTGTGTCACATGTTTGACATATCCTACACAGGGCACATTATGGTAGGGAAATACTGTTATGATGGACTTAGTGTCTAATAGAACAAGATTGAAAAGATACAAAATAACAATTGTTTGTGTGTGTGTGTGAGTATATATGCCTGAGTTAAAAGTGTATATTTGAGTGTTTAACAATGACTACTTTAGTGGGACGGTATGTGACCCCAGATAAAAGGCAACCATTTCCAAGTCTTTGTGTGTTTTCTACAGCAATTTCTTCCAAATAATATCCCTACTAACATGCAATGAGGCAAGAAACTTATGGTAACAGAGCTGTGCTTCAGTCATTTAGATATGAGACGTTGGATCATAATATCCTTATCTGTGCAAGCATGTTTAAGATTGGAATAGTTTTTTACACAGAACTTCGCAACAACACATCCAATAGACTGTACAAAATAATAAAAGAGAATATAGCAGGACAGATGACTATATGGAATACTCATGATTAAAAATGGAGAGTACTACATATACTTTACACAGCTGTAGAAAACTTCTATCATATTTTTAAAAGACTTCATATTGTAGTTGTTGTTTTGTTTTTTTCCACATGAAAAGTGTGAATAATTCACATTCACATTAAAATTAAGTTAATCTGGGGGCCTCCCACTGGCTCAGAGGTTAAAGTCTCAGAGCTATCAAACTACTGCCAGCCACTGTGGCATGAGTTCGATCCCCAGCCAGGGAGGCGACCCACATATGGCTCAGCAAACTTCTCCTGTCTCACCTGCTGTTCCTCTCAGAAGGGTATTTCAGTAAATCTGCTAAAGCTCCCCAAACTATCTCTGGTGAGTCCTGTCATTCCTGTACTTCTTTTTTATACCCCAGTTATTATATGCATAAATAAATAAAATCTTTTAAAATAAAATTAAGTTAATCTCACTGATAATGGTAAATTAGACTCATTTATAAAGGATTATAAAACTTGTTTTAAGTGTGTGGTTGTGCCACAGGTGCTATTTAATCTGTTCTTTCAAATATTATCTCAATACCTATTTTTTTTCTTTATATGGTGATTGGTTAGTCAGATGTATTTAATAGCACAGTCCTGAACACAAAGCAAAAGCTCAAAAATGATTATTTGGTAATCTAAATTAAAAAATAAATAATAATTGCAATACAAGGCCAATTAGTATCTACTAGAAAGGAAAGGGGTGGAGAGGTTGATAAATGAAGAAAAGGGGCACAATGACATAGGGAAGGGTATACCTGGAAATTCAGCAGTGAAGTAATGTTTATGTAGATGTTGATTCTCAGCAATGAACATGTGAAACTTTTATCATGTTATACAATGTTACTTCAATTAGAAAATAAAATCTTGTCAATTAAAAATTAATATATTGATTAATATTATATATTTGTGTTCTTTCTGAGTTACAAAATCTGAATACAACTATATATTAAAACTGAATAATTATTAACCACAGAAATAAAATTTATCAGATCATTTATTAAATCCTTAACAAGCATTCTCCTCAGAACATCATAAATATTTGTAGGATTTGATCGTTACATCTCAAAAGTATTTTTGAGCCTCCTTTGGAACAACTATAATGAAGAATAATGCAGAGAAAAGGAGAATAATTTCCATATTATCTGTGGATTATTATAATTAATTTTATGTATATCTTTGAAATAAATACACTTTATTTCAATAGAAAAAAATTGCAACTAAAATTAATTGGATCAAATGTTTTGCTCATGTTCACTCCTCATAACACTTTATTAATTCAATTGCATTTGTTTCACAAATGATAAAACACTAAATGACTATAGTCTTCAATATATTTGGCTACAATTATAAAACTAAATTTTTAGGAAAGAAAGCAAACTTTTGCTTTTCTCTTTTGTCTAAAAACAATTTTTAATAAAAACAATCCAAATTTTCAATAGTAAACACCTACTTGGATGTTTCTCATGATCCTAAGCTATTGAAAATGACTCTATTTAAAGACATTTTTATATGTTTTAAATATAATTTTAAATCATACCTTTATAAAATCCAATTTTATAACTGGAAAGAAAATTAGAAATAACCAGCTCCAACCTTTTAGTGTTAGAAGTAAACAGTAGGTTGCAAAGAAGTGAAACAGTTTAATACTAGAATTTGTTAATGACAGAAATATAACTAGAACTGAATCATTACTACAAGTTCACTGATCTCTAACCATTCCAACATTTAGTAGAATAACATTGTGCATTAATTCTTATTATTAATATTATTGATAAAAAATACAAACTATATAATCAAACATTATAATACCCCTATTCAAATTTATTTAGACCAAAAACCAAACAATTTGAAAAATTATGACAAATACAGTGAGTTAATAAAATAATTTATTTTCACTGCAAATACTAATGTAGGTATTTCCACTATCATCAGATATGTAGGTATTTCCACTATCATCAATCAACAGTATTATGTTGTTTCTCTAAAGAAAAAAGGAGGGTAATGAAAAGCTTTATAACCTAATAAACCTTTTGACACTTTCTTTGTGGAATTAAAAAGTTAACTTGAGGAATATTTAAATTTTACCTATTAACGTATTAAATAGACTAAGAAAAAAATACATCAAATTCAACAAGAGACTGTTTCAATTTCCTAAGTAACTAAAATCATATAAACAAAATAGAATTCTAAGAACACAGACTATAAACATATACGTGTGTAATTCTTAGAATATGAAAATATAAGTAGAATTAAGTTAATTAATCACCAAGATTATTAGGCTGAAGTGACTGGTAATCCTGTGAAGGCTTAAGTAACTAAACCAAAATCTAAGTCTGTCATTGCTTCAAGGTCACAGGATTAAAACTCCAACTACAACAGCCAGCTAGGTTTTAAGCTACAGCCAGTCAAATAATTCCATTTCTCTTCTTCAATACCACTTCTGTGTACACTGTAACCCTGACTCCTGGCAGAGAACATTCCTATTCACATCCAGTTTGTTACTGCCAGTTTTGAATCGATTCTGGCTCAAATAAACTCTTAAGTTTTAGGACACCTCTGTATATCTTTTAATAGTAAGCACAGATGAGAAGATAATCAAAGGAAAAAAAAATCTAAACCAGAAATAAACATCAATCCACAAATAGTGGTTCTAGATAACAACCTAAGAGAAAAACAATCCAGGTGCTATCTGAAAAATATCTTGAGCAAAGAAAACTAAGTAAAAGATATACTAAAAATACTTATAAGGGGGTCTCTCTGGTGGCACAGTGGATTGAGCCCTGCACTGTGAAGCATCGGCAGCACAGCAGCGCCAGTTCCATCTCTGGCCAGGGAGGGGGCCCACATGGCGAGGCAGACCTCTCCTGACTCGCCCGCTGCTCCCCTCAGCAGTGTATTTCAGCTGATCTACTGTTCTGCTCCCCACTCTGTCTCTGGTGACTCCTCTCACCTTCCACAACTCTGGTCTGTGGTCCAGCTCTTGTATGCATAAATAAATAAATCTAAATAAATAAATAAATATACTTATAAGTATATAAATATTACCTCTCACATGTGCTGCAGAAGATATAGATTACACAGAAAATAATGAAAAATATTCCAGAGATTTACTTCCAAAAATATTAATAATAATAATCTCATCATTTCATAATTCAATGTAGCTCTTAATATTAGAAAGTAACTCCAAATAGCTTTTTATAAAACATATAAAAATGTCACAACCTCTAAAATTTATGAAAAACAACTTTTATCATATGCAATTTTCTTAATATTTCAATTAATATTAACTAAATGGATTGAGATGTCATATAAAGATACAAATATTCATGATAATGTGTATATACAATACACAAAGACAAACATATACCAGATACTAAAAGTTATTCTTCCCTAAAAAGTATTTTCCCTAAGAAAATCAGAAATAGAATTAATATGAAACAAACAAAAATGTATTTCTTTAAAAAGTTTTAACCAAATTTACCAAAAATATAGGGACAATCTCTTATATTACTGTCATTATTGCAACTAATAAAAATAAAACCACTCACAAGGATATCATCTAAATTCTATCATTTTGCTTCTGCAAATATACACATATGAAACATCTACAAAACTATTTTCTAATATAATGAAAAATTATTTAGAGTTAGCATATGAAATAATTTCAGGATTATCATTTTATTTGAAATATAAATGAAAACGAAGAGTTTAAGTCTCTATCTAACTAAATCTAAAATATACTTGAAGGATGATAGTTTTTTCAGTAGTCTTTTTTATTATCCATTTTCTCTCATATTACTCACGTATTTACACCTTAAAATCACAGTAATTATGATACTTAAAAAGTACATATATAAATTCATCTAAGCAATAAAATTCAATAGGTGTAAGCTATTGTTATACCTACTCTATTAATAGTTACATGACTGTAATTTGCCATCTCATTTTATAACTATTTACATGGATTCTGTAACAACTGCAGAGCATCTTTCAAATGCACTTAAAAATTCAAAAATAAATATACCACCTAGAATCTCAAACTGGTCTCAATTTACTGTACTATCCCTATTTTCATAAATTCAATTTGAGAATTCAGGGTATTTTGATAAAAACTAATTTCAAAACTACCTACATACACACACACACACACACATACAGATATACAACAATATATGTATATAATTAAAGATACACTATAGCTCCATTTTCCTAATCTAAACAGCTTCAAAAGTCAGTTCAGGAAAGTGAATGACTGTAGGGATCTTGACAGTGTGAAAATTGGAGATGCATAAATCTCATTCAGGTTCACTTCCATATGCCCTGAGGGCAGAGCCAGGCATGAAGCCTTTGTGTGTCACCTACTGAACTTGGTCATATACCACGATATTTGCTGTATGGTCCTGTGATGAGGCGACATGGGGAGAACCAGCTGGCCAAGACTAATGCACCATCTGGATTGAAAAAATATTGCCAATTTCATTGGCAGAGGGGAAAGAATGAGTTTGTAATCAAGCTATAAATCACAAGCAGGTCTTGCAAGTTGTCAATTAAAAGTTTGATATATTGATGTCTGCAATGCATGGGTAACTTCTTACCTCTTAAATATCACTATTTACATAATAAAAATCTTTCAAATATCAATCTTTACCTAATAAAAAATTAATCAAAGTACCAATAAGAAACAAATCAGCACACTAAGAAATGTGATTTAGATTATAAAAAAAATTAATAAATAATGAAGAGAAGACATACATACATATATACATATATGTAGCGTAATTTCTGGGTGTCCAGATAGTTTTAACTTTAAAAAACTAAATTGAGAGAATTTTCACTATTATCTTTATAGTCTTTAAATATACCTCACAGGAAAATACAATCCAGCACATACACACGTACTTATTTGTTCATACACAAATGTATAGATACACAAATATACTTTATGTGTGTGTATACACACACACACAAATTATTGTCCACCAGAACATTGTAATCTTAGAAAGTACATGGATTTGGGTGTCAGGTAAACTTGACCTATTCTATTGCTTTCTAGGTCCATGGTACTATACAATTCGATCTGTGAATCACAAAGTGCTGCAGTGATATATGAAGAATGAACAGTAATATATGTGAAATAACTGGAATATAGTAACTGTGCAGTAAATATTAGCTGCATTACTGCTGTTTAAGCAAATAGTACATTTGCACAGAGGTTTATTTAAATGTTGTGTGTTGTATGTATTGCTGTAATTATATATGAATTGCGGTCATAAAGCTGAGAACATACCCCACACCAACTAACTTTATAAATGTTTGCTAGTCATTCCTCAAATTCAACTCTGTATTTCATGTGGTCAATTCAATGTTCCTATATTTTATATTTTTGAGTTTACCTCAATCAGATAACCCTAGAATTGATTAAATTCTACTGCCAATCTGTAAGATATTCTGGGATAATCACCAAACAAGACAACTTGGTCAATAGTTCCTATGTATTGAGCATTTAATATGTGAACAACTGTTTATTAGGTACTTCTTAAACATTTCAAGTTTAAGCTATAATGACATATTAGCAACCATGTATGTCACCAAGAGATCAGACTTTCAAATATTCACTAAAGTTGAGGCAAGCAAGTCATACAAGTATTGAAAATTTAAGGAGGAATTCACTTTCAGGTACCAACCATGCTTGAAGACCCCACATTTGGTGTCAAGTCTCTACATCCCTCTATAACTACAGCTGTCTCCAAATACATTCTTCTCAATGATTTCAACTCTCATTGGTCTCCCATAGTTCTCATCAGTCCTAACAGTTGTAGTAACACACGATTGTTGCTAATTTTTGCCTCATCATCCCTTATTTATTCTCTCCCAGACTCATCTCCCCTTCAAGCTAAATTTTCTTTTCTGCAGGGATCCTCCCTATCTGATAAAGCATCAACTTAAAGTTATAAGTATGTTGTTATACACATCTAGGTAGAAATTTGGGATTGGTATCATTTCTTGAATAAATACATTTTTGTAAGTTATTTACATATTTTAAGTACACAAATGTATTTTTATACATTTATTGATATGTGAAAATAATCAATGTGTGTGTGTTTGTGTGTACTCCTTTTGGTTAAATAAAAAGCTTATTTTAGCTTTAACTTAAAATGTACATGTATATTTGACATATAGGTACACAAAAAACACTTAACTGAAAAAAAATCAATCTGCTGCTGGATTTGATCTCAGTCTTCTTCATCCTTACCCAAAATGACATTTTTAAAAATTAATGAAACCTTGTGATGAGAGCAGATCAATTCTGTAGTAGAAGTATTATCACACTTTGTCTGTTTCTTAAAAGCTAATGATTTATTATTATTTTGTCAAAAATGTTATGACCTTAAAAGAAAAGTTCTGATAAATTTAGGTATATCTAAATCTAATATTTTCACTTTGTAAAAGACAAATTTGAATGAAATTGATATGAAAAAAATTGAAAGATAATTAGAAAACAGATCATCCCTAGATATTCTAAAATAAGCATTCACTTATAGCTTTTTGAGAAATATGTTTAATATTATAATAATTTCAAACTCATTAATATTATAATAAGTTCAAACTTCAGAACTTGAAGGTTAATGAAAGAAAGATGTACATAATGTGCACTCATAATATAAAAATAAATGTATATATAATACATACACATATATGTATATATATGTATCTATATGGATATTAGCAATGAATTCTTTATTTTAAAGATATTTGTCATCGAACTTCATTAAAATATTTTGTGAGAGATAAATATAAAATACTTGAATTTGAAATAAGTTTTAGTATAGTCATAAAAACAATGAAACAGCAAATAAATACATATCTTTACTTGAAAATAGAGGACAAGGGACAGGGTGGAGTGACAAATAAATGGCAAAGGAAAAGAGCACAAGGGGTTGGTGTGGATAGAAGCTTTGATGTTGGGTGGGATATATCTATAGATCTCCCTGGAGAGGGAGATCCTTTACCTTTAAAAGACAATACTGTAAGCCAATGTTAACTCAATTAAAAAAAAAATAGGCGATAATAAGGAAATGTAAAAGAATGAGGTAACATATCACTACATTACCATAATTCATTATCATGAAGAAATATTTTAAAGAGGACCCTTCTGGGAACTGAACATTTTATAAAGTCTTAACTGAATGACAATTTGGTCTGTTTCCATAATCAAGATATAAATTTGAATTGTCTGACTTCTTAAGATGGTACACTGTATTGATGCTCACTTCTTTTGTGCTTTTATGTCAATCATATTCTCTAACGCTGCTTGAAAAACAATCATTGTCTATATAGGGTGAAATGTTTACTGAACTTCACTTCATGAATAAATTAATCACAGTTTTGCTTCTCTTTCTATGTAATTCAGAAGCTAAAATTTGGAATGTCACTATTCTGTAACTCTTCTGTCAGGAATTAGAAAGATATTCTATGCTTATGATGATGTAGTTTTCTTTTAGTAGGAACATAAACTTGAGAGTAATTTTCCTAACTGGAGACCAAGGTTCCTTAAGAAACCATCACAGTTCCTTAGCCTCTACCAAGTTAAAGAATCTCTGCAATTAAATAACAGTTCTTCTCTGCTTTTATCCTTCCTGGGGGACTCAGTACCTCCTATGTCAAGTGAGCTAGCATCTTAAACCTTGCTCATTTTCCTCACTAAAACATTTCCCTATGAAGAGTTACTTATTTTGATAAGGGAATGGAAGACATGACCTTTTGCAGATGTACTGCAAAAGGGCTCTCATGATTTTTTTGAGTGGAAATTAGATAAGGGATATTTTTATAGCAGGTATATGATAAACAAAAAATTATAGAAGTCTCAGAACTGTGATGTGCGGTGTTAAATGATTACTCCCAAGAGATATATGTCATTTCCTTCATTCTGGAAACAACATATCAGTCTTTATCTATTTTGTAGCAAGTTTCCCTTCATTGTGAAATAATTTTATCCACATGGCAATAATAATCCTAACAATAAGCTATGAGCTGAACTTTCCAAGTTCCAATGACAGACCTAACGAGTCAAACCACTATCTACCCTGCTTTCCTACTTTACAAAGAAGGCAGGAGGTCATAACTCATAATGACATCAATTATTTTTGCCATAAATTTAGGAATCATTTATGGGTCATTAAATCTTAATACTGACATTAATGCTGGCCAATCTTTTTTTGAACAATGCAATATTACATTCTCGATTTCAAGATACATATAGGTATAGTATTAAGTTTTTTACAAGTATGTAAGATGAAAAACACTGTATAAAATACTCTTCAATTATATAAAAATATGCAATAATGTGTACATTCTTCTATGTACTTATTCCCTTCACTGATATTTACTGAGTGATAACCTTTAATAACAAATTGTCCTGGGTGCTGTTAGGGCCTACCTAAATTCCCTTGAGACTTCACTTTGAGTCTCATTACTGAATATCTTTGTTTAATAATGGCAGAGACACAGAGGTAATGATATAGCATTATTTAGAAATAATAGCCCCAATAATACCAGCATGGTATCACCATTCTAGACATCAGGATAAGCAGCATGCCCCTGGAAACTTGGATGTTAAGCACTAATGAGCAGTGATAGTCAACAGAACAGCAGTCTGTTGTTTGAAAAGACTGGTGAATCTTTATAATAGTTTTCATAAACTCTCTATCTCTTTCAATTCAGCTTGTTTGATTCACAGTTCTACTGCATAGCATGGCAGAAATTTTGTTTGTCTTTAGCTTGATATTTTAACTACTGTGTCCTACATTAGATCAGTTGGAGACAGTTTTCAAATGTGACTTGTAGAAAACAGCATTTTTTTGTTGTTGTTGTTGTTATTTTACTAAGGTATAAACTGCATGTTCACTTCTCCTATCTTACTTAAATCATTGGAGCAAAAATGAAAAAAGTCATTACATCAGCGAATTAGTTCACCCAAGCAGTAGCCTCAAACCACAGGTTAATTTGAACTGTTCAAATATAATTACTTAAAAAAGGAAAGGATTCATTACTTTTGTGGTGTTTGCTGGTTCATTGCACCATTGTCGGAGATTGTCAATAAACAAATTACATCTAACGCTGTGCCCTTCTGCAGAATAGGTCTCCAGAGAATATCTACTGCACATTATGCTTTGTTTCATTTTTTTGTGTTTGTGACCTATATTCACATGGACTTGGTTTTAACATTTAAAACACTCAATTTCACTTAACAATTACAGAAAGCAATGCAAGCAGTCTAACATAAACAGAACCACTAAATAAAACATTTATGTTGTTATGTAAGATTTGAATCTTTTGTGATTGCTTTTAACTAGGTCTTTCATGAATTTTTTGAGTAAGTTATACTATATCTGCATCTTTTACGTAAGAATGTCCATTGATTTGATTTTAATTTTAAAGTATCTCAGTGGACACACAAAATCAGTTTAGATGCATTGCTCTAAATAACTTTTTAATAATGACTAATAGCAAAATGGTTATAAATGAAATAGGATGAAGGGGTGTGTGTGAAGGAAGCCACTTGATAATCGAATGCTAAGTTCCAGATATAAATTGTAGGTTTACTTTGCCATCTGACATATAGGTATGCATGTTGTAAACATGTTTTATTTTACAGCTGATTAATATCCCATTGTATGTACCTACCACATATCACTTTACTCATTTGTGCTGACCACATAGGTTGATTCCATAACCTGGTTATTATAAATCATAGGGCTGCATATATCTCTTTAAATTAGTTTTATGAGTAGGTACCTAGGATTAAGCTTGCTGGATCATACGGAATATATGTTTTTAATAATGAGAAACCTCTGCATTGTCTCCATAGTTTGGATTTCCTGCCAACAGTGTACAAAGGTTCCTCTCATTCGACAACTTTGCCAGCTGTTGTTGCTTCTGCCTCTGATATGTCATTCTCATATGTGAGATGGTTATCTATTGTGGTTTGGATTTGCATTTCCTTGCTAATAAATGATAACGTTATTATATCCACATATGTATGGATATAATTGTTTTTGCCAAAGAATAATAAAGGGGATTTGCTCCTGAAATGATATCTGGAAAGAAAATAAAGAAGGTAAGTGAGGGATAAAGAAGACTAAATAGAAGAGGAGATATACAAGTGGGGAGAAAAGACAAGATTGGAGAAAAAGAGAGAGTAAAGGGGTGGAAAGAGATAAAAATACACAAGTTTTAATTTTCCTTCCATGTTAGGAGGAAGATTTACATTTGTATTCCAAGGTACAAGCAGACCATAACTGGTGGAGAACCACCCTGATTTATCCTATTAACACATAACAGGAATTCATAAAATGAGCAGGAAATGTAGTGTAAAATGAGCATTTTTCCAAATTGGCATCTCCAGTGCTTCATGGATTAAAGTGCTTCAGACAGGAGGGATGTTCAGGATTTCTCCCTATTTCAGCTATTATCCAAACACTCCAATAATTTATATTTAATTGTGCCTTCTATTTGATAATGTATGATCATGTATGGTTTTTATTCACAACTATAAAGATATTTATTCTTGTCAATCAGGTTTAAGTTCACAAATTGGAGAAAACTTTGTTCCTCTGACATTTAATTCTTATAAATCCTGAGAACAGACTCTATTTACTTAGTGTGTGTAAAATATTGCTTAAGCCCTGATGATTGTAAAGAAAGGAACTAGTCTCATGAAAAACTTTGTGAATATTAAATATTTGTTACCCAGATTACTTCTCTAATAGTCTTCATTGTTGGGCTATTGTATTTTTAATGTATTTAATGCAACTATACTTCCCAAAAGTGCCATTAATTTTGCTGAGTTTAAAGCAAACACTAATGATCAATAAGTGACAATTAAGTCCAGTAGCTTTAAAATAAATAAAAATGATTAAAATCAGAGTCAGTCTTTCTGACTAGCAATGTTTTTGTTTCAGGAAGTCATGTTTTCCCTGAGACAGTAAACTGATTTTATAAATATTTAATTTAGGATAGAAGTACAGAAAAGAAGAGGTATGTGTTGAAACATACTCCCAGAAAACACTGAAAGTAGAAACAGGAGAAAAAGGGCAAAACAAGTACACAAAATTATTTTATAAGATACAATTCTCCAACTACCAACATAAGGAATAGAAAATGTATGATTTACATTTCTTCTTTTTTCTAGTTATGCTTTAGTTTTTATGGAGACTTGATAAGCAATACCAGATATTGGAGATTTCAAACCATTGTTATTAAGAATGTGACTTGGCCAAAGATGCTTCCAGAAGAATAAAAGGTGGGTAGGCTTAGAAATCCAAGGAGCTTATACCTGGGATAAACTCAAAATATTCAGAGGAGCTACAGAAAAAGATGTTAGAAAATACATTAAGCAGCAAGAACAGATTTGAAGATGATAAAATAAAAAGTTCCTGAAAAGGATTAGAACATTTTTATGTAGCCCTAAAGAAAAATGTGACTAAAATAATGAGAGCAAATGAATGAGAAATCCTTGCTAATTAAACATTAATAAATAAAGTAAATATTTAAATAATACACCTTTGGAGAACTTGTATACTTGACACTAATTTTTAAAAATAAAGTAAAATATACAGGAAGCTATAAATGGGACATATCAGCATAGAAACTCCTTTATAAAAAGATCTGACTGAACAGTCTCTAAAACCCCTAGACGATGGTATTAAAATCTCTGGGAATGTACTGAGAGGTATGACAAAGAGAATACAATGATTCATTTTAACAGAAGTTTCCAAGGAAACTACTTCTTACTAAATTAATGAATATTAAAGCATTGTCTGGGATTTATAATGAAGAAAAAGGGCAAAGAATATAAGCCTTACCTATCTATAAAAATTCCAACTCTCCACTTCAATGCTAGGCAACCAACCCAGAATCTATTCCCTTAAACCCTAAACCATCCTTCCCTAACATACACACCAACAAATTTCCACTTCAGACACATGCACAGTTCTCTTCCTCAGCATCATTTAGCTCAGTGGTGCTTTTTATATTACAGGCATCCTGGTCAGCCATCCTTCTCAAACTCCATAAAGCTATCTCAAATTTCTTCACGTTCTACAAACTTTCTTCAACATTGCCATTTCTCTCAACACATGACCTTGACAGCCTCCTCTACTGAAGAAATAGAAGTCACTACACAGAACTCCATCAACTTTGAATGACTGTATTCACTTTTCTTTCCCCAGATGTGATGAAAGGGACCTCTTTCCAGTTCAAAGTTAATTCTTCCTTTTACATTTTTAACCCATCCCCTCCAAATCCTTCCAGAAAGTAAAAATTACTTTGCACCACAAGTGCAAAAAAAAAGACCTCCTTGAAATCAAATCCATTTCAAATGAACACTTGTTTCCTATATCCTCATTTCACAATCTTAATAAAATAATCAGTATGTACTCTCTCTCTCTCTTGTTGTTCTTACACCCACACAAATTCTCTTCTCTCAATCCTGCTGAAGTTTATCTTGCTAAGGACAACAATTGCCTCCAGGCCAACACATGTATTCTCTTTCAGAACCACTCTTTCCCATGAATTGCTTGATAAAAATTCTACAACTCCAGTTATTCTTTCTCCGTCTTCTTCCCATACAGCTCAGCATCTACTTCACCTTCAAATTTTGAGACCTCAGAAATTGGGCCTTGATTTTTAAGACTCTCCGTGAATTTCTTTTTTAATTTTTAATTTTTGCTGATTTCCAAAATTTCACCATTCCATCTATAAGGTGACGATACTACAATCTATATTTTTGGACTAAAACACTTCTGTGAACTCTAGACATAATCATATAGTATCTCCACCTTAGATTCCAAAGACAAACTGTATGTCCAAATTGTACCTTTATATTTTCTTCTCAGGCTTGTTCTTACTGTATTTCTTAGCTGCATAAAAGGCATGTTACCCACCTATCCTTCTGTAAGAAAACCAGGTATATTTCCCCCTAGGATTTGTTCTCCATCTCATTTCCCTTTAGAAACTAGGTCAAAAACTATGTCTTGCATATGTAGTTTAAATAAAATATCATCAGTACTTCAAATTTACCATGCTATTCCAAATATCCATAGCCTTGATTATGATATTGGATAAGCTCTTCCTGTGTCAAATCTACTGATACTTCAAGTCACATTTTAAATGCATACACTCTATAAATCCCTTTTGGAAACCTAACCTCAGAAAACATTGGCTATTCTTTTAGAGGGTTTAATTTGGGCTCCTAAATGTTTCTACCTTATTCCATGTTATTACATTCAATTTTTTATATATATTTATTTCAACATAGGATGTTAATTTTCTTGATGGCAAAGATTCATTTTAGTCATTATTTTTTTCCTCCATATAACATAATACAGACAAAAAGTATATACATATCAAACATTTTAAAGAAAGGAAGAGTCTCAAAGAAGAAATTACTAGAGTTTTATAGAAAGAAGGGAATTGTCAATTCACATCTATATTTGGAGCCAATCAAGTAATGTCAGAAAAACTAATGCCCTCCCAATTTGTATATTCCAATACCAGAAATATTTCTCTAGTAAACTAGTAACAAATACATTTTTTGAATTTCCTTTGTTGGATGGCCTGGAAAATTTCTTCCAAACACTAAACACAGATGTATATGGATATTAGATTCATGTTTGGGCTGGTCAGGTTCAGAGTATTCACTGATTTAAAGAAGCATATCTGGTGATGTATGTTCACCAACCCATATGTACAAGTATATTGTAAGCTAGACCCACAAAAAGTGCACAAGACATGCCAGATTACTGATAAACATCAAAAAGCTTTTGACTCCTTACATGAGATGTAAAGCAGACTGGACCCAAATAAAGCACTGAACCAATGACAACATAGGAGAAGGCTGAAACAAAATTCACACAGCCATTTTCCATTTCGTAAATGTTCCAGATTCACTACTTAAGAATCTGAGTCTTTCTTGTAACTAAAAAAGGTGAAATACTTTAAAATATTCAACAGAGAAAAAATCAGTATAAGAGCTTATGCATTAGGGTCACTGGAATTCACAGGAAAAAAATAAGCAAACTGATGAACATCTACTTTTTTGTAATCAGATAAAGAGCCGAAATTATGAAAATTCCAAATGATGCAACTCCATTTTAATATTGTATATATGTGCTAGTATATGTGTATATGTGTACACACATATAAAATTAAGGCAATAAGTAGGAAGAAACAGAAATTTAGCATCAGGTTATATGGCACTTAAAATATTTTCTTCATACAAAAATATATTTTCACATTATGAATACCATAAAACTTATGAGCATCCAATTTACTTGTTTAATCACAAAAATCATTATTTTACAATTATTATCCCATTCTCTCTTTTTTTTAAACTATATGCAATAAAAACTAAAGCTTTGTCATTTTAGTACAATTAGGAGAACAAAAATTATTTCCTGAGGGTTAAATTCACTTTTGAGAGCCAACATCAAAGAAATAAATAAATAAGAGAATTTGTCTCTGTGAATCTGTACTTACATATTCTATTTAGCAACTACTAACTCTGAACAAGATATTTTCTCAGATAGTTTATATAAATCATCTCATTTAATATTTTCATGTTTTTGCTATTTTCATTAATATTCTAACAATCAATAAAATTTAATCAGGCATAGAAAAATTACATAGCAAAGATTACATAAAAAATGCTCTCTAGGGCCTCCCTGGTGGCGCAGCGGGTTAAACAGCGCACTAGGAAGCAAACCGCAGCCACTACAATACGAGTTCGATCCCTGCTGCCGGCCAGGGAGGGGACCCACATGGTGAGGCAGACCTCTCCTGCCTTTCCCGCTGGTCCCCTCAGCAGTGTGTTTCAGTCAGTCTGTCTGTTCTGCTCCCCGCTCTGTCTCTGGTGAATCCTCTCACCGCTCTGGACTCTGGCCTGTACCCCAGTGCTTGTATCCATAAATAAATAAATCTTTAAAAAAAAAAATGCTCTCTAATTTTACAATTCTATTGATAGTACCTATTATATAGTTAGCATTACTCTTTACATTCATAATGTAGCCATGTGTCTTTTCTGCAAGGGATGCTATAAGTCAAACATAAATTTAAGCAAAGACTCAATCACCCTTTAATATTTTGAAAAGAAATTAAATATGGCTCAACTTATTAGAAATTTAATATATTATGATCTAATTTACTGATTTTCATTGATTAAAATATATCCAAAGATAATTTATGCTAATTTCTGATACAATTAAAATTTTACCAAAAAAATACAATACACATAAAATTTTAGTTATAAATTATTTTCCTAATCATATTTCTGAACATCAAGAGAAACATATATGTTAACTCACACAGTCAATAATTTTTTAAAAAGAAATATATTCAACAATCAAAATGGTTTACTTTAGGTTTAAATATATATAATTAAATGTCCTTCTTTTAGAAATTCTAAAATATTTGGTAGGCCTCCTGATATTTGTGTAAGTAGATATGACAAACCTGAAATATTTATGTTGGTTACTTATACATGACATTAATCAAGTTGTGAGTGCATATTCAGATATCATATATACATATGACATACATATATATATGTAATATACAGAGCTAAAACATCCCAACTCAGTATTTTAAAAAATAATAGAAGTAAGTTCTTATCTATGTATAATAATAAACAGTATATAACAGAATTCTTCTTTTATTTGATTTCAAAATATAAGAAATGAAAACTCAGATCTGTTTCCCCCTCCATAAAAATACTATTTAATTTTACTTGGCATCTCTAATCCAACTAGACTATTGTTCCCCTTCCATATGAGATATATTAAAAATAGAAAAAAATTGTAAATAAATCTCTCCCTGAGTATTCACAAACTCACAAATAAAACCCATCTCAGCACTGTGACGACAGCAGGCTGCTGCATGATGGATGGTGGCTTTGCTGGAACAGTCAACCATAGAAACTCCTTTGCCCCTCCACCCCATTTCTTTATTTAATTAAATGCTACTGGGAATACCAGGCAATAAAATTGCATTTTCATTCATAGCTGATTTCCATTTAGAGCTTGTCATGTTAATAGTAAAATAAATTGCTCTAATTGCCAGCAAACTTCATCAAATTCGCATTTCTTCCTTATTTTATTCAAAATTTATTAAATACCATGTGATAACTAGCCTGATTAGTAAAAACACTTCAGTTTCTAAATAAATTTGTAACCTAAAATTTAGTGTGATTACATATTTTACTAATTTAATACTTAAATTGTAGCAATATTTGATCAATTTATTATGAATATTACTATAAATATAGTTACATAAGAATTATGATTTGACTTTTAGGAAAAAAATTAAATAAAACTTATGTCAATTAAAATTCTTTGTCTTTAGTGTATGTATATATGTATGTGTATGTCTTTAGTGTATGTATAGATTTCTAAGTGGTGTTTTCAATTGGTTAATAAATATTTGGATTTCTACAATGTATTATTTGCAATACTTCCCATAAGTATTATATAACTTAGATTAGATGAAAGAACTAAATATCATTGGGTAATTAAAATTAGTATAAGAATATATTTGGCAATAAAATGCACATCACATTTGAAGCCCTTAGGTCTATTTTCCCATTTGAGTTCAGTCTCTTATCAGTGTGTTCTTGGCTCAGTCACTTATCACCTAAAAATTCACATCCCGAATTGCAAAGCAAGGAGTTGGATCATATGAACTTCCCAGGTTCTAAAATCTCTATTATTTTAATGGAGAAAACATTGATAAAAGAGTATAATAGTTCAACTGAGAGTAGCACAGTTTCTCTACTAAATAAAAATTTAGTTCTTACAACCACTGGCAAAAGAAAACATGTTCCTGGCACCCGTTATTTCATGAGAAAATAAATCACATCGATTATTAGCAGTAGCAAATATTTTAAAAGCTAATTCTCTGTAAATAGATTACAATAGCACTTTAAATTATATAGTAAAACCTATTTAATACCAGTTATGAAAAAACTATACAGAAATAATTTTCATTTAGTTTGTTTCTTATGTCCACCAAGACAACAATGTTAAATTGCTATTCTGAAAGTCATTGAAGCAGATATTGTAAGTAAAACAGAGTTTACTCTGTATTAAGTAATGCAAGTTTGTAGCTTTCTAATCACTTATCTAAATAAAGAGCATAGGGAATTGAGAGGAATAAATGATTATTAGTTTCTAGGGCTGTTAGTTTAAAATAACATTTTTGGGGTATATGTTACTATCACATTTGAAGTATGAGATAGAGGTTACAAGGTAGTGTTTAAAATTTAGTATTAATGGGGCCTCCCTGGTGGCGCAGTGGGTTAAGCAACACACTGTGAAACAAACTAAAGCCACTGCAGCATGAGTTCGATCCCTGCTGCCGGCCAGGGAGGGGACCCACATGGTGAGGCAGACCTCTCCTGCTGTGCCCGCTGCTTCCCTCAGCAGTGTACTTTGGTTGATCTGCCTGTTCTGCTCCCTGCTCTCTGTGGTGAATCCTCTCACCTCCACCCCCAACACCTCTGGCCTGTAGCCCAGTGCTTGTATGCATAAATAAATAAATCTTAAAAAATAAATAAATAAATATAGTGATAATGCATAATGTTTCAAGTAGGTGGTGATATGAGTCAATGTTAACAGTTTTTGAAAATAAAGATTTGTTTTATCTCCTTCTCCAAACCAGATCAGCAACCACATTTTTATTTGAAGAGTTCTCAAGAAGTAAAGGATTGGTAAGATTTTAGAACAGCAGTTTGATATTTTCTAAAATGGTAAAGAAAATAATAAATTGAAGTTCTCAAACCATGCAACACAACCTGAAGTTTTGACAAAGCAGTTGCTGATTTTTCTTTTTTCTATCTTTATCTTTCCCACAACTCCAAAAGAATTCCTCCATAATACCTATAGAATGATATAGGGTTAAATGAGTTCAGATGAAAGTTGCTGATGAAAAATACTTGGTTGGTGTGTTGATATAAATGAAAATGACTGAGACAGCATAAGAATACTCCCTGGCAAATAACAGCCATTGAGTGATAACTGAATCTAAATTCATATGGAATGCCTCTTTCTGAATGTCACTAGCCAAATTATATTATATTCAGATTTATTCTCAGAAGTAATAAAATAGTTATAAAGCACATAGGAGAAATTTCATTTTCACATTCACTCATTCCCTGCAGAGGAGAGCAGAATCCTAAACATCTAAAACTGTATCATATTTTAGGTACTATATAATAAATGAATGAGAGTGGAAAAACAATTTTGTTTATAAACTTTAGAGTGGGCATTTTTTGCCAAATAGCTCATTCTTACTAAGTTCATTCTCCAAATGATACTGCTATAAAAGTCTCTGAAAGAACACTAAAAGACCAGAAAGTACTCTGAAGTCACAAAGTTCACGCTATGCATTTTCTTCGAGCATGTCAAAAGGTGATCAATATATAATGATAAACTATCTTGCCCCTAACTCTCAATTAAAAAGAATGAAAGTTAGGAAATAATGAGTAGAAACAGAGTTGTGAGCCTTCATGTCAGTTTTCCATACAGGATATCAGGTCATGAAGCTCATGAAAATGACACAGAGAACATATATTTGGCATAACATGTATTTCTTCAAAGGTAAGATTGATTAAATGTATTGAAAGAACATTTACTAGACTTATAACTGTATAATTCTGACAAACTAAAGGATCCTTGTTTTGGCAGTAAATGTAAATTGCAATGTGTAAGAAAACTGGGGAAGTTATACTAGAAGAGTTAGAGATTATTTTTTTTGTAATAGTTGGATCTACAACCCAGTGTTGGGTATAAATTGCCTGAGCTGGACAAAGTAACCTACCTGATGTGCTTCTCAATTTAACTTATGTAAAAAGGTAAAAATCACTCAATCAGAGGGAAGATAACTTGTTCTACCAAACTTAGAATGAGAGTCATAGAATATTAAATTATAGGAGAGTCCATCATTCCCTCAAGGCAAATTTCAAATTTGACAATACAGCAACAGTGTATGATGAATATGAAGGAAAAAGAAATCTATGTCTATTTTTAAAAATCCCCTGAGAACTTAATGCTCTCTGTTTTGAAAACTGCACTATTTGCACGACTCACAGAAAAATATAAATAATCAACATTTTGTTCTGATTTTCAATCATTTAAAACTGTAAACACATTAAATATATGATCCTAAAGGAATGTATAATACACTCATTAGCATATTATTCAATAAATATAGGATGCATATAATGAATTAAATATTTGTCATTTGTCATAGTATTTTAGCAAAGATGTTTCAGTTTTAGTTCTTTATCACCTTTAAAACAAAGAGAATGCCAGTTACTTTGTGAGATTATCTTGAGACTAAAAGACTACAATGAAATGTATATAAAACTATTTAACACAATAACTTATTCATAGAAAGTACTAAATAAGGGCCCGCCTTGGCGGCGCAGTGGGTTAAGCAACACACTATGAAGCAAACCTCAGCCACTGCAGCTCGAGCAGGAGTTCGATCCCTACCACCAGCCAAGGAGGGGACCCACAAGGCGCTGCAGACCTCTTCTGCCTGGCCCACTGCTCCCCTCAGCAGTGTATTTCAGGAAAATCTGCCTGTTCTGTCCCCCACTCTGTCTCTGGTGGATCCTCTCAGCCCCCACACTTCTGGTCTGTACCCCAGTTCTTGTCTGAATAAAAAAATAAATCTTTAAAACAAAGAAAGTACTCAATAAATATTTATTAATATTCTCTGGTATAGGATGCAAATCAGTACACTTTAAACAGCAAGTTTTAGATAAGTTAACTAATTCAATAACCAAAGAACAAAAACATATATATACACATTAGCAAATACACACACAAAAAAAATGCAAACTATTTTCTTAAGCAGAAATCTGTTTCACAATATTCAAAGTCAGTATCAGATTTGAAGGCATTTTCTAAGTGAGTCAATTCTTTATTTTTCATAATACAATTAGGACAGTTGTACTGTTACTAATGTTGAAAAGTGAGAAATCAAAGTATGTTTATATCACATTTAATCTGAGATGATTTCATCATCCCATGTGATAAAAATAAAATAATAATATTGTATCTTAAAATGTTGAGGGATGTTTTTAATATTAGAGTGACATACTTGAAGTAAAACTTTAATGATTTAACTCTTCAAACATTGGGTATAATGTGACTGACTCTATAAAAATGGATACATTTTTCTCTGTCAGCAAACCAGTTTCTATAATAAACTTTCTCTTGGTTAAATGTCAACTTAATGTCTTAAAGCCTCATACAGGGACTACTATATTTATTTTTTTAATGATTTCATCACATCTAAAATTTAAATTCACCATTCTCCCGGTTATAACCACAATTATTAATACTGACACTTTTAATATCTTTTCAATTTGCATTTTCATTTATTCAAATATCATCACATTTAATACTGTTAATTATACTCTATTGTTCAGGACATCACATTCATGCCTGTTAAAAGTGGCATCAGCAATGAGACTGACATAGTAATATTCATCTTGGCTTTGTGGAAAGGATTGGAAAAGGAGGACAAAGTATATACCTTGTAACCTAGTTTATTCCACTGAAATCTTGGATAAATATTTGTCCTTATTTTTCACAAAGCCAGTATTTGTTACTTTTTTCTAGCTTTTTTATAGAAAGATATTGTGTTTAAAAGTCATGGGATTTCAATTGATACATCCCTAGGTAAACTATGTGATATCTCCTTATTTAAGTTTATCCATGTGTGCATCTCTGAAATTTCTTGCAAACTAAACTGAAAACTAAGAAAAATGAATTAAAACAGCACTTGATTTTAAAAAGAAACAAAAATAGATCATTTTTAGCATGAAAATCAGCAAATATTCACCAACTATTCAGATTATAAGAAGCATTGTTTCTCTTACAATAAATGTTCTTGCAAAAGATTTTCTATCATTTTTATTTCTCATTTTTTCTTGTTTCTAGTAAACGTGGGCAAAACATCTATAAATCTGAATTGGTTCATTCACAAATTTCATTACTATCATTTGCTCTCTTACCAAATCAACAAGGTCATAAATGAAACTAACCTTATCATTCTTGAGAATTCTAAGCATGAACCCATTTCCATTGTGATTATCTCTGCCAGCCCCAAATTCAACTGTCTACAATGCCAAAATCCATATTGAAACATTTATTTTAGCAATGAAAATATTGCTCGGTCATTTAAAAGACCAGAGGGTACTAAAGAATAGCCCTCTCCAAGTTATTAAGCTAGGTCTCCCCAAAACATTTAGAACAGGTATTCCAAAAACTTGCCTCTTTGGCATGGGTATTATACCCAGCTGAAGTAATGAAAGTAATGAAGCTCAGGAAAAACTTTAACCATTTTTCTTTACTACCTAGAAGAATGAAAATTGAGGGAATTGCCCAGAATTGAGATTTTTACCAGAAATAGTTTTTCTATCCAAGAAACTTATAAATACCTACTATGGAAGAAAAAATATCTAACTACAGAGTATGTGGTCTTCATCATGTAAATTCCCCCTTCTTACTTCTTGAAGTCTCAGCTCCCTATCTCATTACTTAGGTGGGAATATGCACCCTCATTTTGCCACACTGACTGGAATTTACAATCCTGTAGATTCTCCATATGCATGGAATTAAATTTATTCTTTCCTCTTAGTAATCTCTCTGATGTTAATTTGACTGATTGACCAGACTGAGAAGAATCCAAAGGGAAAGGGGAAATTTTAGCATTCCCTCTCTGCCCCTACAGAAGTTTCTCCAAAACAAGAGAAGTCCGTATTTTAGATCAGTTTTCCAAAAATGGTGAATTCACTAAAACAGTGAGTTATAAAATTATTTTAGCAAATTATTTACTTTGATCTTAATTAAGATCAGTTTTGCCAACAGCATTCTGAAAAGCATTGAATTGAAAATATTCTACTCAGGTACATATGAATAAAGAGTTTTTCAAGTTTTCTTTGTCTATCCTTGCTACAATTTTGCTGGGTTTTTATAGGTTTTTTTTGCAACACATTTTTAAACACATTTTAGAAAACACTTGATTCAAACAACCCCCTTTGGTGAATTAGAATATCAAAAGTAGTTGCCAAGAGGTTTAGATAAAAAAATTGTGGTATTATTTTTCTTCATATAAACAGTTAAAACAAATTAATTCTTTAGAAAAGATAGTTATTTTGAAAGCTTATTTTAACCAACTAATTTTCTATTCTATTTAATAAAGTAAGAAAAAGGGAATATTAAAATAACCATATTTTGGTAAACCTTTCAAAGACTTACTTGAAACTCCTGAAAGAAATTTATATAAATAACTAATTAGCATGTGCTTTCACTTACTACTTGAGTCATTGAGCAGCAACTCAAAGAAAGTGTCAATTAAAAATGAAAAAATATTTGAGCCAACCTCTTAATAGTGATTGCCATCCAGTTCTTCAGACATAAAAAGAGACTTTCCCTTCCATTTATAATTTTATTATGAACAAGTCATCATAAATTGCCATCAATTTATTTCACTCACTACTTCACTTTGTTAACAGATGCAGAGGCCAAGAGTTTAAATCTTAATCCCACAGTGAATTGGTAGGCTGAATTAATCAACGACCATAAATTGTTTAGGGGGTAACTTAGGCTAAATTATGTTTTCTTTTCTAAAAAAATATGTTTTGTGTATTATGGTAATGTGTATTAAAACTGTATGTTTTAAGGTGTACAGGTTTAAAGTTCTACAAAGCAAACCATGCCCTCCCACAAAGTACCAATAATCTTCCACTATAGTTTACTGATAATTTGTGTACATACATACACACAAACAAACATACAAACACATATACACCACACATACAATTTTTGTCACGTCTGTTTCTTATAATTTACTAAAAAGCAATTACATATCAATGCACACCTTTGATTTTATTCTGATTCTTGTTGGCAAAACAAATAGGATGTAAGAACTCTAATGTATCTTATACTTCCTATTACTGTCCTGGTTCCTGTAAATTTTCAAAGTTATGCTCCCATGTCTGGGTAGGAAAAAAAAAATGTTCTGTGCCATTTTGCCAGTTCACACACAAAGTACACTTGGTATTCCTTACTTCAAAAGGCAATGGTCAGGGCCTCCTTGGTGGTGCAGTGGGTTAAGCAACGCACTATGAAGCAAACCGCAGACACTACAGCACAAGTTTGATTCCTGTCGCCAGCCAGGGAGGGGACCCACATGGTGCAGCAGACGTCTCCTGCTGTGCCCACTGCTTCTCTCAGCAGTGTGTTTCAGTCCATCTGCCTATTCTGCTCCCTGCTCTCTGTGGTGAATCCTCTCACCTCCCCCCGACACCTCTGGCCTGTACCCCAGTGCTTGTATGCATAAATAAATCTTTAAAAAAAAAAAAAGGCAATGGTCAGATTTCAGACATTTTGTTAATATATAGATTTTCTTTGGAGAATTTTGATACCAAATGGGAAAAATAAAACTACAACAACCTACTGAAATACAAAGAGCTAATTATTTTAAGGCAGTAATTGAATTCATAGAAGAAATATGTGTACTATAATTCTGAGCTAAATATAAACTTATAGTCATTCAGAGAGTATTAGTAGAGCAGTTGCATCATGAAATTCATCCTAATCTTTTAATACAAATATTAATTATATGAGGAAGAAACCAAACATTGATTCTAACCAGTATAAATAAAAATTCCAAGAAAGTGTGTGAGCACTGACTAGAAAAGATAAATAATAAACTAGGGTCTTTAAATGACAATTATCTTTCAAGGAAACTATCACAAACCATTTTCCAGCATATCTTTTATTATTTTTCTCCTAATACAATCTTCAAAATTAAATAACATTATTATTATTTTTTTCTGTTATCTAGAATAGAATGATACACTACAAGAAACTCACATATACCCTAAAAAGATGATTTTTAGATTCTACAGAAATGTGAATTTCCTCTTAGGGAGGTGGGAATCACTTGATAACCTAGCATCAAAGAGCATCTAACTCGCAAAGTTGTCTTTAATCAAATATGATGGCTATACCCTTGCAGAAAGTAGATCTGAAGTCCCCCCTCTTTTCCATCATCAATCTTCTTCAGCTTCCCATTCATCAAGCTGCATGGCAACTCTTATTGACATTAAATAAGCTTTCAGATGAATTTACTTTGGAATCTCAAATAATTCAGTGTAAATTCAAAATCACTCTTTCACAGAATTGCACTCAGATAGCCCCTGGCATTCTGATAAAAGTGGTTTGTCAATAAAATGCTAAGTGAAATTGCTTGTTTGGTATGTGTGGTGTCAAATGAGAAATAAGTAGCTGAACAAGCATCTTCCTAAAAATGGAAAGGCATTTAAGCAGTTAAAAAACACTTGCTTACAATAGTCATACAACTATGTTTATTTTTTTTTAAATTTTTAGTGCATACTTTATTGGATTAAATAAGTTCTGTGATGTATTTCTTTTTTTTTCTTTTTCTTTTTTTTTTATTAAAATATTTTAAAATTTACATATACTTGCCATTAATTGTAATCCCCATGTATTCTGGTGAGATGGTGATGGGGAATACAACTATGTTTATATGTATGTATGGTCAAATATGTATATATAAAACCATTGAAGTAGATCCACTGTGTGATATGGGAATGATACCTCAACAAAATTTTGTGTGTGTTTTTTTTTTTAAACGCCTTGTTTACTATAGTTGTGCAAACAAATGACATATTAATGTGAATCTGACTCAGCTAAACATTTGTGGGAGTTATTTGGGAGCAATAATACTGAAGATAAATGGATTGAAATTTACATTGGTTTTGTTCTCTTATGCATTTGTAATATACTCTTTATTGAACATTTTGGAAAATCTGGCAGAATAGTGCATCATACAATTTTAAAAGTGAATATTAAGTGCCAGAGAAAGTTTTTTGTGTTCCAATTCACATTTTCAAGTACATTTAAAATAAGAAAAAACAAAGTATTTCTGTCACCTACTTAGACTTGTTACCTTTAAGTCTCCCCCCAATTACTAAGAAATCAGGGTCTCCCCGGTGGTGCAAGGGGTTGAGCATACACTGTATAGCATCATGAGTTCGAACCCCAGTTGGGGTTGGGGGGGACTCACATGGCTCAAGACCTCTCCTGCCTTGCCCGCTGTTCCCCTCAGCAGTGTATTTCAGTTGGTCTGCCTGCTCTGCTCCCCACTCTGTCTCTGGTGAATCCTCTCACCTCTGGCCTGTAACCTAGCTCTTATATACATAAGTAAATAAATATTTATTAGAAAATAAACATCTGGACAATTAATTGTTTGGACAGTATGTTAAAAACACAGATTCCAGGCTCTATAGCTCAGATTCTGAAGCTGGTACCCTCAAATCAGGATTTTTAACAATCAACACAAATGATTTTTAATTCAAGTGGTTCTTAAAATACATACTGAGAAATCAGACATTTTTGAATAATAGTATATAGTCAAAATAAGTACTTAGTCTAAATATATTACTACTTCACAGATCTCTTACAATTGCAGCTGTTTTAAATGAAAAGAAATTCAAGAAAGTACCTAGTCCATTCTCATGTTTTACAGATGAGCGAAGTGAGATTTAAAATTATAAATAGGTCTCAAAGCACACAGATATAAAGTGGTAAAGCTAGGGCTAGAATTCGTTCCTTCCTGTTCCTAATCTAACATTCTCTGCTATGAAAAAAAAAAAGTTTCCATCCTGTGTCAAAACTAGTACAGTATTTTAAAAACTCACTGGTGTGAAAGAACACAAACTGCTATTAAATCCACTTTACCTTTTTGTTTCTATGCTACATGGTATTTCTTCAATATTATCAATCTTAGTAAAGGGAAAATAAGGTTTTTTTTGTTGTTAAATTTTGAACTGAAGTCATGAATAAATTAAAAGAATAAATTTAAAAGAAAAGCATACATTTTGTTAAATGTGCATTACCCTGAGAAGGGTTCGATCTTCACTATCCCAAAGAAAAATCTATATACTTCCTCCACATTGAGCAACATTCTTTGTTGATGACTGTGTCTGCTGCTCCCATCTGCCCTATTTTTCTTTAAAATTTCCAGAAAATAAAAAATCAAATATTTAAGGGCCTCCCTGGTGATGAAAGGGGCTAAACACCATACTATGAGGCATCCACAGTCACTGCAGCATGACTTTTATCCCTGGCCAGGGAGGTGACCCACATAGCACAGAAGACCTCTCCTGTCTTGCCTTCTGCTTCCCTCAGTCGTGTATTTCAGTAAATCCTCCTGTTCTGCTCCCCACTCTGTCTCTCTCTGGTGACTCCTCTCACCCCCGCCTCCACACCCATGGCCTGTACCCCAGTTGTTATATGCATAATTAAATAAATCTTTTAAAATATATATTTAAAAGTCAGGGTAGTCAAGCAATCTTTCTATTTTTATTTACTATTTATTCCCCTCTTTTGTCTCTCTACAGGGGGAAAAAAAGAAAAAAAAAAACTTCAGTAAAGAAAGGAAAAAGAATTTTAGTAAACACAAGCCAAAGTCTCACTTAAAAATAATTCTCACCACTTATCTTGCAAAATCTAATACAAGGTGCTATCGAGAAAGGAGATATTAATAAAACTTTAGGCTTTATCCTCCCTCAAGTTAATTAAAATGACAACCATTCATTAAATACAGTCCATCAAGATAGCATAAGTGTTTCATTAACATTATCAAAAAATCTTAAGAAGTGGTATTTTTATTTCTCTTCGTTCACAAATTCAGTATACTGAAGCTCTAGAGAATAATATAAGTATACAAGTCGCTGCCAAAACAGGTCCATATGAAAAAGATTTTGTGCTTATGTGTTCAATCAGTATATAGCCTACCAACATACCTGCTCACTTAGGCTGTATTTTTAAATTTAGGGTATTTAAATACCTCTGGTATAATTGCTATTGTAATCAGGCCTTTCTTTCACTTGCTTGTTTTGCAAAATTAGAAACACAAAACAGCATAATGAGGAAAGAATGTCTTCTTGATCTATTGTTTTATGCATTTGATTTCTTTCCTCCTCAAAGAGATTATTTTGAATCAGTTTTTCTTTTCTCAAAATACTTGTTGTAAGAAATACATTGAGTTAGTATCTACAGAAAAAGAAACAGACAAAAAGGTTGAGAAAGAAAAAAATAAGAAAATGTGACAAGACACTGCTTTTGTAAACTTGATTTTACCTAGAACACTTGGACAGATGGATCAAAACAATATTTTTTTTTTGTTTTGTGGGAAAACTGAAACTGAGTTGATTGGAGTTGAAAATATTTGCCTTAAACTTAAGTAGATTATTATTATAAATAAATCTCCTGAACATAAACATGTTTACTAATGTTCTGCTTAAGAGACTTATGTTTTAGCGTAAGTGTTGTCAGGATTATTTCTCTTACCCTGAACAGTTTAAAAAAAAAAAAAGAGAGAGAGAGAAAGAGAGAGATGAAATTCAAGATCTTTAACAATTTACTAGCTGATAGTATTTTCCTCATTAAGATCCAAGGAAGTAAGTCCTACAATTTTCCTATGTTCCCATTTGGGTCAGGGATATTTTAGACTTAGGATCCAAACTCTCTTTTGTGGGAATACCAAATTTCTTACCTCAAAAGACTGTCTTGGGGAATGAAATGAAGTTTCAAGTTCTATTTTTTTTGCATTTTAGTAATGATGAACAAATAAAAAATAGGGTACAGAAAAAAAAACAAAATATACTCATTCTCCAAACACCACTTTCATTCCTAAAGGGACAAGGAAAAGATAAAATAATTTAATACAAGTCCAGCTACAATATCACTATGATCTATTTGTTTCACCAGCATTCCAAACACCTTATTTTGTGGGACAAATCTAATTGCTAGAAATTTCAATATCTTTTCTGATCAAAAATGTATCAACTTATAAAAATGTCTACCTGTTGATTTTACCTTTGCTTAAACAATATGAGGGCATATTTCTCTGTAAGAGCACTAAAGAGAGCCATATTACCAAAATAAGTTCATCTGGATTTGCAAAGCTAGGACCCAAACCACAATAAACTGTCACTTTTTTCAACATCTGTTTAGAAATCTAGCATCTTCAATTCCCCTTCAAATGAGCAAAGTGGGATTTTTCTCCATACAGCCCCAAGCAGTTGTTTTTGCATCTAAGGAAACAAGTGAGTTGGTATGAGCAAATAAAAAGATGAGGTTTTTATACTGAGTCGAGAGTGGAAATTTAGGGATTAGGATCCAGGTACATGGAATGAAAAGGCTAATTATCTCCTGGCTGGTAGATCTATCTGGCACTTTTCCAAGTTACCTCCGCTCCCCTCCCTTCCTATCTCTCCTCTCCTCTTCTCTTCTCATTTCTGGAAATACCAGGAATTAGCCTACCAAATTTCTTACCTCATAAGACTGTCTTAGGTGAATGAAATAAAGTTTCAAGTTCACACCTTTTTTCCCCTTAATAATAGTGAACAACAACAAAAACAGGGCACAGAAAAAACATATTCTTATTCTCCACTCACCACTTTTGTTCTTAAAGCTTCAGGCATAAGGAAAAGGTAAAATAATTTTTAACTGTAATATATCACAGTGAAAGGACTAAAGGAAAATGCATCTATGTGTCAGAGAAAACAAGATTCAGCAATTATGTCCTGAGTTCACAAGCTTGAGGGGAAGAAAAAGCTGAGGTCTTGGGGCACAGAAGTGAAGATAAGGCTCGAGGGTGTAACCAAGAAGACAAGAATTGGGATGCAGAAAGTCAGGACTAAAAGCAAAGAAATAAGTTATCATTCTTAAGCTTTATTCATTTTCTCTACAATCTTTTGCCAGTCCCAGGGCAAGGTTCTTTTTAGTCACAGGTGGATGATGACTACATGCCCTATATAATATCTTTGTGCTATTGTGAAAATCAAATGGAGTACCATAAAGCGACAAAAATCACAAAGTGCAGCAATAATACTTATTGTTTGTTAATATTAGCAGTTATTATTACTATATTCATTCCAAATCTTGCTTAATAATAAAAAATGGAACCTGAAAAATCCATTTTGTTTTTGTTACTTTAAATATTTTAAAGATTTGTTTATGTATACAAGAACTGGGGTATAGGCCAAAGGTATGGGGTGAGAGGATTCACCAGAGACAGAGTGGGGAGCAAAACAGGTGGATCTACTGAAGTACACCATTGAGGAGAGTAGTGGGCGAGACAGGAGAGTTCTGCTGTGCCAAGTGGGTTAGCTTCCTGGCTGGGGATCAAACTCGTGCTGCAGTGGCTGCTGATAGCATGATAGCACTGACACTTAACCACTGTGCCACAAGGGAGGCCCCAGTATATTTGTGTTTTTTGAACCCTCATATGAAAATCAGCAGTAGGCTCTGTTATCAGATACTGCATAAAAAAAAAACATTATAGAACTTTAAGATGATTAGAATAGCATTATACAAAGATGTGGAAATCTACATTTCATAAAATTTATGAGTACTATCAACATATTCTCTTTCATTAATACTACACATGTTATTTTTAAGTATTATGTGTTACCAATGTATAAGCTTGTGTACATAGCAGTGAGTAAATAACTAATTAACACATTAAGTGAGGAACCACTGACTTACTAAGGAAGCAAAGGCAAGCAAATACCCACTAAATAAATCTGTTTCTCTAGAAGTTGACAGACTTCATTGAATCAGAACCTAATGAAATTTATCAATATGCCAGAACTTAAAATTTTTTTTAAAAAAGAGTAATATGTGCTTTTGCTAACTGTTAAGCTTAAGTTCCAGAATCTTTCAAACATAGACTTTAGAAAGTCTCCTGAAATTATTTACAGTAAATTAGGTATCTTGATCATATCATTCATGGATTATCAACATTCTTTATCATTCCTCTAAAGTACTAGTAGTCAATTAACTGTGTTTGTTATAAAAATAACTACAAAGATGAAATTCTGTTTTTTTTGTGGTTGACAATTTAAGGTATTATGTGGTAATGTACGTTGGAAGATATTTATTTCGGAATAATAAAAAATGTAAACTAATTTCAACTTAATAAAAGTTTTAAATAAAGAATATCTAACAGAGGACACTTTAATTTGTTGGTACATGAACATTTATAGATGTCACAAGATAGATTCATAACTAATGGTCTTCTATAGAAGTCATTGCCTACTATAACTGTACTTTATAAACTGAATCTTTCATAGATATGTAAAATGCTGTAATATAGCCTAACATTAGAGCCAGACTTCTGTTATAAGAGAGAACTGAAGAACAGAATGATTTGCAAACAGACAACTGATTTGAATCTAGACTTGCTAACTTTGAACTTTACCAATCTGAGATCCCTCTTAAAATGGATAGTAAAATTTCTTATGCAATGTTGATGTGATGATTAACTGTGACATGGAAAAATGCATCAAGCATAATTTCAGTGACCTAATAGATACTCAACACATTAATTGCCTTCCTCTTAAAATCCAGACCTCCTAAAAAACTGAAGAAAACCTGGTATTTAAAAAAAAAACATCTTTTTCAAGTAATTATTGAGTATCTTATAGAATATGTAATCTTCAACTATCTCAACAGATATTTTAATGAACATCCATTTTAGAACTCATATCACATTCATTGCTTCCAGTTAACCATGGGGGAAGAGTTTATTAGGTGAAAATAAGTCTGTTGTAAAAGATTTCTTTGCAATTACTTCTTTGCCATTATCCTGGCCACATGCTTGTGCAGCTTTTCAAATTAATATGCTTAGATTACTGAGCGAGTAATCAAAGCAGTAGAATTCTATGAAGAACTCAATTACTAAAGAAAATGATCACTCAAGCATTTGAGAAATAGGGCCTACATCTAATTTTGAATAGTGGATCATTATTGACATTATGGAAGCATTTAGTACAAACACTTGAACATGTAACACCAGAATAGTGTGTCACTTTATATACATATGGTAAACAGAACAGGCTGCTTGCTAGTATCTCCGTTAAATGTTATTCTTCCTAGCTGAAAAAAGAAATAATATCAATATTGAAATCAGCACTTGAAAAAAAATAAGGAGCTGATTGCTTGATTGAATAAAAATTGGATTGTTAACTCACATTTAAAATAAATAATTTTAATTTTCCTACTTGAGATAGAGAAATCCTTTATATTCTGGAAATACTTATCCAATGAACACAAATTTAAGAAGTGCTTTCCACATATTTCCATATAGACAACTGCTTAAATACTTTCATCACTGCATTTTAATCATTCTACTACCAAAAGGCCCACTTCTGACTAAATAATTATGTATAGGCTTATGTGCCATGTTTTCACTTGTGTAATGATTCCTAATCAGACTTATTTTTTCCATATTAGCCGCAATCTTAACAAACCCCATTTGTGTTTGATGAAAATTATTTTCCTATTTCTGAATTTTATGTAAGATTTAAATCAAAGACTATTTTAAAATGTTGCTAAATCTTTTAAAATGTATTTAAATTAGTACAGTAGTATAAGAAATGGGTCGAGATGGTTAAGTCTACTGTTCTTTCTCAAAATCATTCAGCAGTGAGTGATAATCCCTAATAAACCCAGTAGTCATCAGCCATATCACCTTGGGGAACACACATAACCTCCTAGAGTATAATAATATAATTATAACCACAAATCATTAGCACAAAAAAATGAGGTAGCATGTATAAAGAAAAAGTGTTGCAGGTGATTATGATTATTCTGTAAAATATTTTAGAAGATTATATTTTCAAGCCGTGCACTGCACTGGAAATCCACTGAAAGAATTGGTTCCTTTGCCCTGGAAAAATAAATTTATACATGTATAAAAAATGTCAAGAGAATTTTAGGAAACCACGACATCTTGAAACCTTTATGTTGACTGAAACCTTTAAGTTGCCTGGTCAGGACATACTTTACTTCTACCTTCATCACAAAATACTGAAATGTTCAGAATTCATCAACCCACATGAATCTTCAGAATAGCCTAAGCCAAAAAGTGCATGACATTTCATAATGAATTAGTGAACTATGACTTTTTTCCTCTCCTGATGAAAGAAGCATGCTTCCACAGTCACCCTGGGAAGCCATATTGGGACCAAAAGGATTATCAGACCTAAGGGAAAGTGGATAATGTGACTGGCAGATAACATTGGTAAGCCTGTGGGATAATAACTTTTATCACTCTGAACATATCAATGTATCAAATAATCAATTTTCTTTATACATCCTTAAGTCTCAGTACAGATGTCATTTGTAGGAGATATCTCCCTGGTGTCCTGGTGGCACAGGACAATGTTAAAGTCTCAGTGCTATTAAGCTATCTCCAGCCACGACAACATGAGTTTCATTCCAATGACAGGAAGCTGACCCACATAGCACAGCAGATCTCTCCTGTCTTGCCCACTGCTCCCCTCAGCAGTGTGTTTCAGTTTATCTGTCTATTCTGCTCCCCACTCTGTCTCTGGTGAATCCCCTCACCCCTGCTACTATGGCCTGTACCAGTTCTTATATGCATAAATAAATGAGAAAAAAAAAAAGATGTCATTTTCTAGATGATATTGTCTCAAATTGAACCAGGCAGGATAGTGCACTAAACCCTCACCATCAAAATCATCTAGTAAGTAGTTTTGTTGTATAACTCCGTCATTGAGTTTAATATTGCATTAGACAAAATTTAAATAGATCAAGGGCAAAGTGGCTTTTAAAAATCCCTTTTTTGGTTCCTTCTATTATTTGTTTCACAGAAAAACTGAAGCATCTTCTACTTAACAAGAATTCTGCATCATTTGTTGAATTAATAAATACCAAAATACAATTTTTATTTTAACTATGCAAATGTTATTCCAATTTAAAATTAATACTAATTTTAAAAGACATGAATGAAAAATACATTACATTTTTCTGAATCCTATAACAAGAATTTCAAATACTAATTCCACTTCTTATTTATGAGACAATTAGGATAGAATTCTTCCTAAAAGCACAACAACAAAGGATATTTTCTAAATATTGGTTATTACAATGCAAAGGGATGAGTAAATTATATTTACTTTACAAAATGTATTTTTTACAGTCACTTTCAAATCTCTATAATTTGAGGAATAAAACTCACAGCTCTATTTATGCAGATGCTTCATTTATCCTCCACTGTAACTCTTGTGCCAATGTCCAATCACTTCCCCTTCTCTATACTCTCCTTTCTCCACCCCCAGTTGTTTTACATTTTTTTCTAGAAGATAATCTTTGATAATCAGAAAAGATGTACAATTGCTAACATTCACTCAAGACAGAGGGAAATTTTTTTGTGAAGTTTTGGTTCACATTCATATAGAAAAGAACACAAATCATAACCTCACATCTTAATAAATTAACAATAAATTGACCACACCCGTGCAACTGATCCCTGACCAAGGAAGTTAAATTTTACCAGCATCCCAATGTTCACTTTGGCCCCAACTATAAAAATGTAATAAAAGCATTTATAATCCTTAGAATAATGTAGATTGAGAAAGTTTATAATGATGATTAATGTATATGTATTACATTTTAGAAACTTTATTCACTTTTGGAGGCATAAATATTAATCATTCTTCATGTTCTTTCTCCTGTCTACTTTTTTAGAGCCCTTAAACTGTAGTGATTTTTGGTGGAGAGAATGAATCTAAAAATAGTCCATAAAAGGATCTGTAGATTTTAAATCTGGAAAACATTCTCATATGAACTATATTTAATTTCATCACTGATATATTTGTCTTGCTCATTCCTACAGTGAATGAATGTTCTCTCTGAAAAGTAAAAAGAAGGGTTTTTCATTTAGAAGTATAAAACTGAAGTAAATGAGAAACATAACAATAAAAGAAAGATTAAATCCTTCAGAAATTGGTTAATTGATTGCCTGACAATTATAAGAGAAATGCTTTAAATTTGAAACCCTGACTTTGATATTCTTTTCTACTTAATTAGAAAAAAATAAAACAAATGTATTCTTGGTTAGTTGGAACTTTAGGGAAATATGTAGGAAGTTGTGGGCAATAAAATACCAGCTGCTTCTTTGTTGCTAAGTTTATCAGAGAGTTAGCAGCAAATGTGTTTTTATAATATATCATTCCTGTGTATTAAAGTTTTATGACTAGCTACTTAGGAAGTGCTGTAAGCAACAGCCATGTTGCCAAAACTGAGTAAAAATGTAAAACAGAGATAAAGGTGTGACTGGAGTAGCATCACTAAATAAACACACTTATTTGGGGGATAGATATTGACAAACACATACAAGGAATATTTCCCTATAATTTTCCAAATAAATATGTTTGCCCATGGTCTTAACATTGTTAATTATTTGGCAATAAGCTACACCTATTACCAAGACATGCTACATAAATAAGTTTGCTTGTACATCGTAGACAGGTTAACAAATGTGAGTGTGATAGACCTTTGAGAACAGAGGAGGAAATCTAATATTATTTAGAATCCATATAATATCTTGCTGGTTTTCTATAATAATATAATCCAGAAAATATTGCACCCCAAATTAGGATGCCCTTAGCATCCAAAGTAGTTGTTTGCTCACATTTTAAGACAAATACTACAAGGAAATATATCCATAAAATATATCAGGTTAAAAAGCAAAATACTTATTGTTAAAAAACATACTTAACATCCTATATTTACATTAAGGTTGTGTTTTATTTCTGTAACAAATCATTTTGAAATATTATGCATTTTAAAGCTAAGGGAGCTTTCTAAATCCTTTGTCTTTGAGCACACACTTTTCTACAATAAATATCAAAATATCCTCATTGTATATGGTAATTTAAATAAAAGTTTTCTTTCTCTTTCTAAATATTTGGTGAATTGTTTACAATGATTCAATGATCAGACTCCCTGACTTTAAAAAATAAAAACACTTCCTTATGCTACCATAAACATCCTTTAGAACATTCTTTTTTTAAAAAAAATGTATTTATTTATGCATACAAGAGCTGAAGTATAGGCCAGAATCACGGGAGGTGAAAGGATCCACCAGAGAAAGAGTGGGGAGCAGAAAAGGAAGACCAACTGAAACACACTGCTGAGGGGAGCAGTGGGCAAGGCCGGAGAGGTCTGCTATGCCATGTGGGTCCCCTCCCTGGCTGGCGGTAGGGATCCAACTCCTGCTTGAGCTGCAGTGGCTGAGGTTTGCTTCATAGTGTGTTGCTTAACCCACTGTGCCACCAGGGAGGCCCCTCTAGAACATTCTTGCTTCACCTGGAGGAGACAGAATGTCTGCAATCACAGTGGCAAATTTGGATATTTCTTGTGAAATATTTTACATGACCAAAGATATCCTCAAATCTTATTCTAGAATCCTCTCGCCAATCTAATCATTTACTTCATCCTCTTTCTCAAAGATGACTGAAAATTTCCTCATGATGTAGATATACTAGTTTTTTTCACCCATTCTTTCAGTAATTATTTCTTAGGAAATTACTATGCTTAATACTGTCATCTGCAAAACAAAAAGAAGGGTTTTGCTGTTATTTCTATGTGTATGCATTCTTGTATGAATGTGTGTGTTTTAGGCTATGTATGATTGGGAAATCAAAAGAATTCAAAGATTTTTAAATCCCTAATACTAGGAATGAGGGAATTGTTAGAGCTATCACTAGATTTTACTAAGTCCCACACTAAATAAAACAACTCTCATTTAGTACTTTAGTACATTTAGTAGCTTTAGTACTTTCTAGTAGAAAAACAGAGATTAAGCAGCGATTAAGCTCATGGGTATACAGTTTGTGGTTTGTAAATAATCACATCATCCACCTCATGGAGTTAAGATTAAATAAATTAATATATGTTGAGTACAGTGGCGCTACACAGTAAGCCTTAATAAATAATAATTCCTATTACTACTATGACAATGATGTGCCCTTTGAATACCTTCACTTGATCTTCACAATAGCCATATGTTGTAGATTATTATCAATCTCATTTCATAGATGACTAAACTCTAAATTAGAATGTTTAAAGTAACTTGTCCAAGACAAACATTTAATATGTGTTAGGAGTGGGATTTAAACTTGGGCAATCCTAGGTCCAACTTCTTAAATATACTAAGTTATGGACTTGAAAACTTAAGACACTCTTGGAGAACAAGGCAATCTGAATCCAACAGGAAAATAACCCAGACAGGTGTTCATAACAGGTTCACATGTTTTACTAGATTTCCTGGTTTTCATCTCATTGAGTTTTCAAAAACAGATAAAATTCACATCATCAGTGACTTAGGAGGCAATAACAGTTAAACTTAAGTGTCTTAAGTAGTAGGAACAGGGAAGTCTGAACTTGGACACTAAGAATCTATTTAGGGCTAATGCCCTAAAATTCTTCTCTAAGGATTCTTTGGGGTGGGGAATGGAAAAATGTTCTTAAATAGAATTATGACTTAATTGCATACAACTCAGGAAATTTACAGAAGATCATTGTATAGTATACTTAAAATGGGTGAATTTTATAGTATGTAAATTAAGTTGCATAAAAGTTGATAGTTTTAAAAATAATTTAAAACAAATAAACAAAAAGACAGGGACGGAAAGGTACAGTTATCAAGGTTTCATTCTTGCCCTTCTCTCTTTTCTCTTCCTGATTTGAATGAAAAACTCAATGAGAAAAAATATATGTGAGAGAAAATAACACATATATTTATATTTAATGTCTACAAGCACCTTTGGTTATGGAATTTTGTAGCTATGATTAATGGCTCACACTCAAATATATTTGTGTGTGTGCATGCGTGTATACACACATATTTTCTCCACCTATCAGAGAAAAGTCAAGAATACTTGTGCTCTTAGTTTTGCAAGGTCAGCTTAGTTTTGTGTCAGCTTGTATGTTTTACTAAGAATCTAGCTTTTGTCTCTCTTTAACCAATCAGATTATTTAATCAAAGTTGATTAAACATTTTAATCAATAAAAATGATTTAATAATATACAAATTTAATCAATTGACATAAGATATCAGCTGGTTTAATATTTCCACTGACTCAACCACAGTTACATTACTAGTTAGAATATAGGCTAAACCTGGATTTTTTTTTCTAAGATGCAATTTTGCAATTATGGGAATCTTACAACCAAAATTATATACATACTAATATCAACATGTTGTAATGGAAACCTTTAACTAAGCAATTTAAAGAACACCTATTACTCTTTCTTCATTTTTTATAATAAAACTGAATCCAGTGAGGTGAAAAATTAATCCATTTTTAAAAGTAAATAACAGATCCCAATCCACAGATAAATTTCTTCTATGGATGTTATGGCTAAAAGTTATCTTATTAAACTAAATCAACTTAGTGTGTGTGACTTATGAGGGCTTAAAACTTTTAGAAATATAGATGTTTAAATGCAACTCTCCTTTTGTTATTTAAGAACACACTGATGGCAAGAATTAATGTTTCATATTTTTGCTATTTTTGTATAGCCACTTACCTACCATTGCTCCTAAATAAGCATTTAATTGATAAAATTTTAATTAATGAAAAACCGGGTCTTTAACTTACTGGTAGATATTAGTCCAATATTTAAGAACAAATGACTCTGTGTACTGCTGGAGAACAGTTCCAGAAGATTCACCCTATCATGCACCCTATAGCTGCCTCAGATCAACCAGCCAAATTAACTAGTATGTGTGAACATAATGTGTTTCTTCAGAAAAGACTACAAAAGGCTTTATAAGCCTGGAGGTAAAAAAAATACCATCACTCTGCCTTTGTGCTTTGAAATCAAATATAGATCAATTTAAATTTAACTTAGCTGTTCTATTTTTTCAAATCTACAATTACTTGATATCATTAACACCTTAATTATTATTTTATTATTCTTAGACAAACCCTTTCCAAGATTTCTGGCATTTCTATGGTCACAATAAAAGGATGAAAAGTGTTCATTTTTTTCCTAGGTTGAAACTCAAAAAACCCCCTCAGTTCCAATGATTGGTGGTGGTTTTGATCTTGACACTTAAAGGAGTAATTTAGAGTTTAAAAAATTGGATCGATAAAAATAATGTTTCTATTAGGTTAGCTTTGTGGTAAGGTCCAAAAAAGAAACTCAAGTTATCCTGCCAAAAATTATTGGAGCGCTTATATAAACCACTAAAAGGCAGACTTTTTTTCCCTTCTCAGGGATGTTGTAACCACAAAAGAATTAGTGTAGAAAGAAAAAGATGCAGAGCAGGCTACAGATGAGCAGAAACAACGAAGATCATTATTCTACCCACTTTAGATAAAGAAATGCTAATAACACAGAAATGGTTCATGTTGATGTTTAAAATGAAGGCTACATGCATGCATGTGCACACAAATATTTAAATTTAGTATAGAGTATGCACATATCTCATGCATTCATTAACAAAAATAAATTTTAGGTGTCTATCATGGACTAGACTCTAACCTGGGGAAACTCTAGTTAAGAAGGGATTCTGACGTGTTTCACTGAGTGTTATTCCTTCTAGTTCCATCCATGTTTCTATAAATGACTCTAGTTTATCATTTTTGGATTGCTGAATAGTATTCCATTGTGTATATGTACCTCATTTTCTTGATCCAGTCATCTACTTTTGGGCACTTGGAAAAATATTGGATGGCTTCAGTTTAGGAGGAATGTAAAGGAAAATCAACTACAAAAAGAGAGAGAGCCCAAGGAAATGAACAATTATAGCCAAAAACAAGCAAGCAAACAAACAAACAAAAACACAACAAGAACAAAAGGTCAAAGATAAAACAAAGGGATCATTTAGGGGGAGGGTGGGGTAGAGACTGGGATGAGGCAGAAAGCAAAAGGGACTGAGGTGAAGCACAGGTGAAATGGTGGTGGGAATTCCCTGGGGACTATAAATGATGTCAAATATAATTAAATAAATCTAATTTTAAAAAAAAGAAGGGGTTTTGATGGCTAGTTTTTAAAAACATCCCAATGAAGTATCCTATTCATTTTCTATTGATTCTGAAATTCGTGATTCCAGACTGTATTAACTAAGCCTCCAGAATATCTCCAAAACCTGTGAAAACAGTAGCATGATATTATGGCCCAATAAAAAAAGTAAATATTTCCTAGGCCTACCCATGCAATCTGTAAATCAAAATCCCACTTTGTAGGGATGGAGACTCAGTAGCATTGTTTTTTGTTTGTTTGTTTGTTTTTCATTTTTTAATCCCTTCAATCATTTTGAGGTAGCTTGTTTGTAGAACTTTGGAACCACTGATCTTGGGTTCACAACCCCAATTCATAAAAGGAAGCTACCCTTGGCTTATTCAACCAAGGAACCTATTACATAAGCCCTTTAAAATTACTACTCCCAGGGGATTTCGCCTGCTCACATAGTGCACCACTATGTAGATGGAAATTATAAGAACAGTGAACTGGAGGACTACTTCAGAGGAGACTTTTCTTTTTTAAAGAGCTTATCATCACACAAAACTATATCCTCTTCCACCCATAACTATGAAAAACCTTAAAATATTGAGACCTACAGAACTGCAAATACAGGAAAACACTCAAGCATGATTTAAATTTTCAGATTCAATAAATTATGGGAAATTAGCTACACCTCAATTCTATTTAGTATTTATCATTCTTAATTTCTTTCTCTCCATTGTATTTCTCTCATCCCTCATATTCTGCTCTATCTACTTGAATTATATCTACCCAGGTAAACTAGAAGGTATTTTTCTTCATACTCCTATATATAATCTTATTTAGGAAACCATACTTAAATATTTCTTACTTATATATTATCAGAATAAGGACAGTGACTGAAACAAAGCAGGAATTCAATTATTACTTGCCAATTAAATGAATGACCCCATCAATGCTAATTCTTCATTAGCAAGGTATTATTTGTTAAAATGTACCTGTTGGTCATTTTACATTAGTCTAATGTAGTTAAAATAATATTTATTTTAGAACTCACTATATTGCATTTTAATAGCTTATTACTGTCTCATCCTATGCCTTGTTTAGTGTAGTTACCAGTCTTACTCAGTTCATGGCATATGGTAGACACTTAACAAACATAACTTGAATAGTTAAATAGAACAAATTTGCTCTCAAGATTCAAATACAATTTATCGCAAATGTGATAGCAATGAATTTAGATTATTGGAACATGACTCAGATACAGTAATTTAATTGCTCATTTCAATTTGTGACAACACTCCTTACTGGTTGGGAAACATAATTTCCAAGGGACTTTGTAAATATGTGTAGGGACCGCCATTCATTTTAGCGTTCATATTTTATAATCAGACAAATAAACAGCATTCATATTTTATAATCAGACAAATAAAAAGTTCCTCAATAGATCACTTTATCAAAGTTTATACTTGGGTAACTACTTGTCAATAAAGTGTGTCTATTAATGTTAATCTACAAAATGTTGGATTTGGGGTGTGTTTTAAGTTGCGTTATTGCTCACCAGTTTTTACCATAACATTTCTGAATCTTGAATGAGGTAATCAAAAGATATAGAATCTAAATATTGTCCATAGTGATAGGTTTGGTTCCAAAATATGTTAAAGTATCAAACAATATCATCAACCAATTATAGATCATAAATTAACTTCCTAGTAGGAAGCAGGAGGCTAAATCTAAATTTTAAAGGTTCAAAATTGTGTTATGAGGAATTATGTGATTGAAGGAATTCAAAATAGGACATGAAATAATTTAAAACCCTTACTATAAAATATATATGTCTGCGTTCCATATAGAAAATTGAGATTTTTATAACTAGTAAATGTTGTAATAGATTACTAATTTTACTTATGCAAGCAGTATGTGGGTTAAGAACAAATAATACATATATACACAGTTGAAAAATACCCTTCTAATGTCATTTTGGTATGTTATTCCAGGTAGAATTAAAATTTTCTTCTTAATTATCATAAAAATAATTTGTGAAATACAAGAAATAGTAAAATTGTTATGAATCAACAAAAATAAGAAGATAATTATTATTTGGAATTATAAGTAAACTTTAGATACCACACGTGTTCATTGATGCACAGTTAAATTTAAGAAAAAGCACAATGTGCATTATTATTGAACAAAAGGGTGAAATTTTAAATAACGGGCACAAAAGCTATGTGTTATGTAACTCTGAGTATAGCAAGGAATAGGAAAATGAGCTTGTTATTTGAAAAAGAAAATTTGAGTAAATTGTTTTTGTTGTTCATATCGATTTCTTCAGAAAATAAACAAAGAAAAAAAAACTTTTTAAAAGACCCAGAGTAGGGTGAATTTTGTTTTGATTTTATCAATAACAACAATAAGGTAAACTATTTCATGAATTAATATAGAAATAAGCAGGCAAAGATTTATTTAGAATGCTCAAGAGGCAAAGTAATCAAAGTCTTCAACATTATGTGGATTAACATTAATGGTGGAATTCGTGAGTTAGATATTTAAAACATGAAGGATGGTTAACAACATGAATTCCAATGGTAGGAAGAACAAATACTATTGTGAGGTAACCAGAATATGATTCTGTTTTTTATTACCTGTTCTCCTTTCCTAAAATATTTAAGAAAAGTTTTAATGTTTCCTATAAAACTGCTGAAAATGAATTTCAACAGTTCCTTTTTTTAATTCCAGATTGAGCAAATTAAACGTGTCTCCCTAGATCAAATACACTCACGCCCCATAGTATACAATTGCTAACATTGTATAGGTTATAATTTACTCAAAGTATATTTCTTCAATGAGGAGGGATTTTAAAATGCAGTGTCTCCCAAATTACTGATATGTAGGATTAGGGTTAGGGTTAGAGTTAGGGTTAGGGTTAGGATTAGGGTTAGGGTTTTAAGCAGAAATTTGGGGAGCTGTGGAAAACATAAGGAGATTTTGGTATTCCACAGACTACTCTGAAAAATGCTAATCTGAACTACTGAAATAATCAACATAGCTTTTGAAAAATATGTTTATATTAAATGCATGCTTTATATTATATGCATGCTTTAAGATATTTTCATTACTTTGTTTTCACTGTATTTTTTGTTTATCTGAGTCCTTTTTTCCATCAGCTCCCCTTTAATTGTGGACTTGACTACATTTCAAACTAACTTAGAATATTTATATAATCTCTTGCATTCTTTCAATTAAGATATGAGGTCATTATAACAAAGACAACTTTATAAATGTCCCATCTCCCTTCAGATTTAAGGAAATACATTTATTTGATTTTTTTTCTCTTTCAGCATTGACGTGTTATGCAATTTTCTTCCTTAAAAATCTGAAACACAAAATACACTCTCAACCAATATTAGTTTTAAGCACTTGATGTCAGTGATACAATCTTGCTTACTAAGCTAAAAAGTCATTCATAACGTGTGAGTTCATTTCTTTTTTCCATTGACAGTCCAAAATCAGACAAAATTTCAGTCTATTGTGAGGGAATCACAGTGCTCCATACTACCTAAACTTCCAATGATTTTTTTTTTTTTTTTGCTTTTATAAAAGTTGTTCTAGGAAGTGCTTCAGAATCATAGTAGGAATAAAATATTATTTGAATAACATTCTAACACTCTACTTTCCACTTTCATTTGGTTTTCTAAATACAAGTCAAATTTACATCAGGTCAGACACTTAGGTTTTTAGAGCAGCGCTTCTCAAACCTTAATGCAAGTATGAATGACTTACGGATCTTATTAAAACATAGATTCTGCTTAAGTAGGATTCAGGAGAGTCCTGAGATCCTCCATTGCTTATAATCTAGCACTACTACTTGCAGACTGTATTTTAAGTAGCATGGTTTAAGTGCATCAACTGTCACCACTGACTTGGAAATAAATTTCCTTAGTAACTATGAAATTAATGCCTAACATCCAACATATCAGAACTAAAACCTTGTGAGTATAACCATTCTCTTTTCCCCAGTAAATTTGCATAAAAATTTGTATTTAAGAGTGAGATCTGGTTCAGTGCTCTTGGAAGAATCAACAAATAGCTAGGGTTACTCTTTCCAATGCTATCCCCCTAAGGCATTATTTCCCTTAGTTAAGGAAAACTTTTATAAGTAGGATTTGGTAAACCAATAAACCCTCCTCTATTTATCACAAACTTTCTGTTATAATTAGGACATGATGAGCCAACCTGTAACATAAAATGTAAAAAATATTTAAATCACTCAGGGCTAATGAGGACACCTTTTGGTTTTCTTAAATTCATATACTTATTTGCAACCAATATTATATTCAGCCAATCTAAGTTTATAATATTTTAGATGATACCTGTTTCTTTTAATTGTTAACTTTCCCCTTCTGACACCTTTATTACAATGGTTGTTATACTTAAATATACATAAGAATCACTGGGAAGCTTATTAAAATTTCTAATTCTTTCACTGATTCTCAACCTTCTGTCCAAGATCAAGAGTAAAAATGCTATTTCTGTGCCCACCTTAAGAGAGTCTTATACTATAGGTCTCAAGTAAGACCATGGAATCTACATTTTATCAAGCACCCTTTACATTTTTAAGTTAATAAGTAAGTTTGGAAGATAAGGTCCCAGGAGCAATCCTGCCCTAAGTTCTAACATCAGTTCACCCTTGCTACTTAAAGCCTGATACTTTTCATTAGCTCTGTAACTGAATTTTTGTATTGTTTCAGAGTCTGCTTGCAAATGTATTCCTGATTCACAATTCCTTTCTTTCTTAGAGTCACTGTTTTGATAATCTAAATGGTGTTGCCATTTCTTTTTAGAGTAAAGAACTTAACTCCTAAGTCTTCTCCAGGGACTAGAGTTTATCTTTCAAACTTGACACTTTTTAGAGTAATGAGGAGCACTACTAATAACTATGACTGACTAATTGGCATAACTGGCAGTGTCCACAGCAGACTTTATGTATGTCATCCTGAAGTAGAATCCCAAGGAAGGGGAATCTTTAACCACTCTTCACATTGATGTGGATTGTTATCTATTTCTGGATTCTCCATGCCAGCATCATTCTCTGATAGAAAACTCCTACAGCACTTCACTTAAGAACTGGAGCAGTCACTGCTTTTCTTTACTACATTTATTGCCATAAAACAGTGCTTCAGACACTGTTTTCTAGCAGACAAGATATTTTCAAGGTCTGAAGGTGCATATGTCTCCTTACACCCAACATTACTATGGTAGCAAGTTTATTCCCATGCCATCACACTGGCTGCAGTTAAGTGGACATGAAAGAACACATGTACATACAAGAAAACAGGAAATCAATGTGATTGCTTCAATTTAGTTATCCACAATCAAAAAATCCACATCGTTAATCCCTCATGATGATGAAAAATAATTGTTAAAAATTAGACCACTTCACCAAATGAATGTTTTACATATTTACTCATCTTCCTTTGAATGTTTTCACTTGTGACATAATTGGTGTAATTCAGAGGAAAAAGAAGCACTAGAGTATGTAAAACTTTTCTGACTGTTCACACAAGTTATTAACAGGTATAAATGTACCCGCATAATAGTTTAGGCACTGCTTTAATACTGATGCTTCTCCCTTTCCTCTGAGAATTGCTTTATCTAGTCAATCATGAGGGACAATCAGAGAAATAGTTCTGTTCAATTTAAAAAGGATTAAAACTACGTTTAAATGTATACTCAACTTTCTTATGGAGAAACTGAGGGTAACTCATTCAGCGTTACATGAGATTAATTATACCACGCCTGAAAGAAAACAGATTCATACATTCTAAAGATGAGTTCATTTATTACATTCAATTGGAATTTTTTAAAGAATGTTAAGATGGAAATATCACTTTCAAGTGTTTCTACTGCGTTAGTATAAAATAAAGTAATAAACTAATTAGAAAGTGTTAAAATGTAGTATAGTATTAGTAAATCATATACTTCGGGTTGGGTTAATCTTACAGGGATGTGTTGTTTTTATAAATTAACTCCAACTGGTTTAACCCTAAGGTCAGGTTCAAGTAATGTTCACCAGCAATCAGATTACAATGTGATGCAAATTTTGTCTCATTAAAAAAGTCTCATACCCCATCACTTCACTTGCAAAATACTTGTGTACCTGGCCAAGGTCAGAGAATTTTCCTTCAGTTTCTTTCACTAAAGGAATTTAGTCTTCTAAAATGTAGCTAAACTGTGGGAAAGATTACAAATTAGTCATAAAATATAAATTAATATTCATTTGAGGAAATGGGGAAAGTAAAATTCTAAAGACTCAAGTTTTGTGTTAATTTTGGATTATTATATTTAAAAAACAAAAATCACATAAAAATACCCTTGTTTCAGATTTTAGAGAGAATTTTTATTATAATAGTATTCTCCTCCAGAAAACTCTCCTTCTATAATTATAAGGAAAAAGAGAAAACTTTTCTAATAAGTGGTTATAAATCTTATGGTGTGTTTATAATATGGATTTTAAAAGTATTTTTAAATTTGGTTTCAATAAACAAAATACAAAAAAGATCCTCCTAGAAATGTAAAAAATATAATACTTTTTAGCCTTCGGGAAATGTAGACTTGAGGTCATCAACGCCTTCAAAATTATATTCTAATATTTTCTGGCCTCAAGATATTTTCAGTTAATTTTTCTTTAATATTTAAATCTTTTTTGGGTTTTTTTTTTTTTGCAGATTTTGTATTTAAATCTTTTTTAAAAAATTTGGTCACTAGCACATTTGTAGGTGAGTACTGTATAGATCCCATTTCAGATAAGATTCTTAGACCATCACAGTTGATTTAACTCACAAGATTCATCAAGAGCTTAAAAAATATATCCAGGATTCTTATTTTACAAGAAATGAATATGACCTCACTATGCTTCCAAATGAAACAGTTAATGAAACATTTAATTTTGCTTCGTATACTTAAAAAGTTCTTCCCGCAAAAGCCAAATAGCTGATGAGAAATATGAAAAAGAAGTCCCTGGGGTCTTTAAAATAAAACCTAAACTCTAAAGAACTCTGAATGAGAGTATCCTTTGTGGTGCAAGGGGCAAGCTTCCGAGCTGCGGCAGCACGGGAGTTCCATGCCAGGCCTCGACCCACAAGGCTCAGCAGACCTCTCCTATCTCATCCACTGCTTCCCTCAGCAATGTACTTCAGTGGATCTGCCTGGTCTGCTCCCTACTCTGTCTCTGGTGAATCCTCTCACCCCCTGCACCTCTGGTCTGTACCCCAGCACTTGTATGCATAAAGTAATCTTTGAACAACAACAACAAAAAAAAACTTTGAATGAGAATGCCAAAATATTTGCTATTACAATATATAAGAAATAGAAAATCACTATTCAATGCATTTCTTTATTGTCCAGGGAAATATACTATCATCTTAGATGTGAAACTGGCTTTAAACAAGGTTCTTTCAGCAATTTAGTAATGAATAATCTTGCAAATAATCCAGAAATGTCTTAACTGTTGCTGATAAATTGCATAATTTGTATACAACATAACCCCTAAGGTGTTTAAATTTGCAATTTTTTAGCTGCTATTTACTTTTCTTGCTTCTAGAAAATAATAGGTTGGTCATAGTTTCAGGATTAAATTTCACTCCTTTGTAATTCTTCAAAGTGTGTTTTTTTCCTTGATTATTTAATAGCTGTTGGTTGTTCAAGAGGAGAAGGCCCCTTATATTACCGAGGAATAAACTGCCTGTATTTGTCTAAATGGCATGCAAATTGAAAATCTCTCTAGATCAATCTTGAATCTGGTTCCCCAGAGTCCTATTCTGTATGCTTAGATTGATCTCTCTCATCAGTCAGCTTAGTCCAAGAATCCTACTCAGTCAGTTTGGCAAGAGTTTGGCCATCTCCTTGATATCTGACCCTCATATCCCATAAAATTCTGCATTTCCCACCTTCAATTTCTTATTATTCTTGTCTGCCTTCAGCATAATCGTATTCAACAGATCAAGTAAGAATTTTTTTAGCATTGCTATCTTTGTCATTTCCCACTCATCACAGCCAAACCTTTAATATAAGTCTGTTAGTTCTTACTGTATTCAGACTTGAGACTGACCTCTATACCTGTTGCAAAGCCCATGTCAGTTGTCTCAATAGACATACATCTATTTAATTATCTGTAATTATTTTTTAAAGATTTATTTATGCATACAAGAGCTGGGGCACAGGCCAGAGTTCTGGGAAGTGAGAGGATTCACCTGAGACAGATTGGAGAACAGAACAGACAGATCAACTGAAATACACTGCTGAGGGGAGTAGCAGGTGAGGCAGGAGAGGTCAGCTGTGCCATGTGGGTCCCCTTCCTGGCTAGGGATCAAACTTGTGCTGATGTGCTGCAGAAGCTTCACAGTGTGGTGCTTAACCCACTGTGCCACCACGGAGGCCCTCTGTAATTATTTTTCAGGAAGTCATAACTGTAAAGAAAAATCAAACTGGTCAAAAACTATCCTGATTCATATCAGTTTAGTCTATGAAATCTCCCTCAAACCAACAGGGATCTCCCAGCAAGGAAATCAGTAAGAAATGGGTAATTTAAAAAGTGCTATGCATCTTCTTAGACAGCAATTGCAGGCTACTATTAAATAATAAAGACTTATTTTTTTTTAAGATAAGAGGCTGAATACACAGAATCCTAAAGTATCTTGATCGAATACCCTGAGAAAGTGAATCAGTTAAACCAGAGTATTCAATTGCCAGATGGAATTCAACAGGGGAGAAGATGAAGTGACAGTAGAATCAGGAATGATCAGATCATCATCTAACAGGGTACTGACTTCTGCTCAGATAATCTGTGAAGTTTAAGTTGGAATCCTTTCCTTCCTGTCAAATGTCAGGGTGGTCTCTATAGTGCAGTTCTGTTTCACACTGCATCAATCAACACTTAAGAGAACATAGCCTATGCACAGAGGAAGAGTAAGAATAAAAGAAAACCCACTCCTCTGGTAGCAGCAATTGTAGGCACACTTTAGAAAGCACATTAAAGCAGAACAAATGTATTTCTGATTCAGCATTGGCATGCATTTGCTCAAAATTAAAGCAGAGCTAACTAGTATTACATGAGTAACATTATAACACAAACTCTGAACTTTGGGAATTTACAGACAGAGAAATTCAGAACTTGTGAAATTAATAGAATTAAGTTGAAAGGATAAAGGAGTCTTTATACATTAAACTAGTATAGCAAGGATAGGACTAACAAGAGTTTCACGGAAGGAGGATGTTGTGAAAAAAACAGGTTGGGAAAACAGAATATTTTCATGTAAAATTGAGATGATATCAGTATCTATTTCTTTGGGTTGCTTTGGGAAATAATGATAACACTGAATATTTATTTCATATTAGGTTGTTACTATGAGTCCTATGCAAAGTAGACACCATGTGGCATTAGACAAATAAGAAATTTATTAGGGTAAATGTCTATTAGGGAAAAATAGGTAGTAAATGTGACAAGTCTAAACTTGTAAAGGAGAGAGAGAAGGAAGGACAGTTGTGTGAAAGAGTCTTAGACTGCCTCAAAGTTCTAAGAAAGTTCCACAAAGTCAATGATGAGTTCTCAAGCCAAATCACCTGAAACAGGAGCCCCCTATCTCTTGAGAAACAGGGGGATTAGCATCCTACCAGTCAATCTGCTGGAACTGTTACAGAAACTGTAATCTAAGCATTTTAGGGTTCAGCAGCGATCAGAGTCAGAGACCTGAGAAAGGTATTTTTACAGTTGACACACAGATATTGCATTAAGAAATTAATAATCATCTACTATGATCATTTCACATATATATCATTATTTTTGTATTTCTTACTGGGTACACTGACATTAATGTTATCTATAGCATTATCAATTAATGGAACAACCTAGCAGCTAGCAACTTAATTTCTAAAACACATTCTTTTTCTTTCAGAAAAAGTATAAAATTTGAGTAAGTGAAGAGTTTATTAATGAGGTGATGCCTGAAGTATGAGGAGACCATCTGTAATCTTCAATGAAAATGATTTTTTTTATATGGTTTGCATATTGAATGTCCAGGTGTAGTCTAGAGAGGGACAAAAGTCTGAAAGCTATTGTTTTTATCCCTTTTGTCATGTTTTAAGAAAGCTCTTGGAATAAAAAAAGAACATGTGCATCCTAGTAATAAGGACCAAGAGTCACATAAACTTAATAAAAAGCAAGAAAACGATGCTGAAAATGTTAGATCTTTAGTTCACATTCATGAGAACAAAGCCATGTCTGGGTTTTCAATTTTAAAGAGAAATTAATGCCACAACTGGACTTATTCCTGCCTGATTATCCCCAACATCACTGTAATAAGCAGTATGCTCCATTTTTTACAAGATCATTAAAGTTCCTCATCTCTTTTATAAGTTATGAATGAATTATATTGTAGTTCCTAAACAGTGACTCCCCATTATATGATATTGGAATTTTATAAACATATTTTAAGAACATTACCCTTCATATTCATATTTAGCTTCTAATCTCTGAATAAAGAGGCCCAAGCTTTCACATCTTCTATTTATAGGCTCTCTTTTATTTATAACTAGTGAAATTATTCCATTAATCTTTAACCCATGATTTTCTTTTCATTTTCCTACATATCAACTCTCAGATCAAATTATCAATAATAAATCCTGCAGTACCAATCTGAAATTATTATTTTAATAATTTTATAGAGTATATTTGTCATTTCATGGGTCTTGTCATTAATGAATATGTTTCATAATTCCACATGCCTTTGGAACATCCTTCAAAATTTTCTGACCTACCACTCAAACCCAAGCTGACACTGAAACACAAATAATATTCTCAGGATTTCAATGTTTTCCTACATGTGAATCTAAGTTTCAAGTAATAGTCACTGTACCAAGGTATAATCTAACCTCCAGTAAGACTATATCATGTGAAAATAAAATCAATGCTCCAAGAAGAAAGTAAAACATATGTATTGCTCTATCTAGCTTTGTGATTCTATTATAGTCCAGAGTATTCAGATGAATTAAACTGTTATCGTTGTTCATTTGATTTTTTTATTCTAAAGTGATAGGAATAAAACATGATTCCCTTGTTATAGTGAGAAGGATGTTATAAATCACTATGTACTACCATATAAAATTCTAAATGCATTGAATAGAACAGAAATTTATAATGGGATTTTAGTGAATATGGAAGAAGGCCAAGAAATCATAGATTTGTGACTTTAATAAGTAAAGAATCTAGATAAAGCAATTCCTCTCATTTTATTCTAAGCACATCATTAAACAAAATTCACTGCAAAAACAACTCATAATATTAGTATTATACATATCTTGAAAGTTTTAATAAAGTGGATGTACTCTTCCAAGATAAATGCCGTAAAGTACCACACTGGATTCTGTAAACAGCTGTATATATTTCTCTAATCAGACCAGGTTATTTAAATTTAATTTTACATATCAACTTCTCATGTTTAACTCATATTTTATATTTGTATGTTTATATTTATTAAATATTCACACTGTTATTCCTACCATTTATACCATCCTTGAGAATCCATTTCTTATAATAAATGATATATTAGGAATAAGATAATTAAGAAACAAAATTATTTTCCATTTTTACATTATTACTCTAAACCAAAGTCTTCATATTTGATTTTCAAGGAAATAAAAAAGAATAAATCATTTTACAGCCTTTTTCAAAGAACTTGCTTTAGTGAAAAAAAACTTAAACTGTACTATTCTTATATAGATTGGGTTCTCAATTTGACAGTCACAAAAGAAAATATTACATATAAATAGACACGAAATAAATACAAAGGAATTAATGTCTATAAGGGGTAGTGCTGAAAAATAGTTAAATCAAGTTCTCACCCTCCATGTAGCTGATGGACTGGAGCTAGAGAATTCCTTGTCAATGAGGCTTCCCTTTGCATTGTAGAATATTTAACAGCATCCCTGGCCTTTATCCACTAGATGCCAGTAACACCTCTCCCAGATCCTCCTTTAGGCATTGTGACAACCAAAAACATCTCCAAACACTGTCAAATATCCCCTTGGAAGCATAATTGTTCCAAGTTAAGAAATAGGATGTAAAAGTAATAAAAGAATATATAACTCTATGAAGAATAGCTATAATTTCAATATAGTTAAATTTGATAACTCACTATATCACAGTGCTTGAGAACTTTGACAAGCATTATATCATTTAATTTTTGCCACAACCTTTGAGATATGTACTACAATTATCCCATTCTATAAATTAGAATGTCTCAGGATTTAGACAAATGCCCTAAATTACACAACTAGTATTTGTCAAAGTCAGTTATTTTCTAGATCTCTCTGGCTCTAGAGCCTAGAGAACTTAGCCACTATATTATGTGGTCCATACTTGACCATGTAACAATCAATTAACTGATGCAAACAACAGCAATGTTAATTGCAATATTATATATCATGAAAGTAGGATTTTTTAGCATTCAATCAAAGTGTGGCTTCTATTGCCTGATGCATTGGTAAAAAGGGATATAAACTCGTATTTGTATTATGCAATAAGCAGAACTTCTTAGGCTTAGGATTCCTTGCAATTGCCTTCTCTTTTTCAGTCACTCTTATGTTTACAAATTCTCACCTGTCTTATTTGAAGCATAGACAAGTATCTTTTAAAGTTAGTACCAAGTTCCCATAATTATAATTCAAAGCTGTATCTATCGGTATAACTTAGACTGACCTGTAACACTGAATATCATTTTAAAAGTTATTCATAACTATGGACTTTATATTCAGGCCCATCTCTGAATTCCAGCTTTATAGCCCAGATTATCATTGTTACAAAATAATGAAAAAATATGTTCTCTCTCAAAAAAAGACATTCTAGAAAATCCAATATTTTCTTGATCAGTAATTTTCTGCTTATCTTCTCATCCACAATCAATAAAAGATGAAGGACATAAAAACATTACTAAAATTAGATTATTCTTGCAAGTGGGAGATCATGGTACAAATTCAAATTGTCTCCTGCAAATATACTAGTTCTTTTCTATGCCTCCAGTGCCTAAAACAATGGAAAGAACAATAGACAAATTTATATCACCTTCAATTAATAGGATTAAAAAGTCCTGATTGTATAATAAGATATATTTTGTTTACATGTATCCAAACTTTTCCAAGTAGGTTTACAAACAACTCTAAATTACAATAAAAACAGTGAAAAAGTCATTTAAGGAGTTGCAATGTTTTACACAATCGAAAAACAGATGATGGAGGCCTAATCACTCCCTAATGTAACATATACTCTATCTGTACTCTTGTAGAGTTCTGATAAACCCTCATGCTGATTATGTTTTCAAGACCTACGTATGTCATTTTATGTAACTCTACCTCATGACATCTGTTTCACGAGACACTGCGACAGGAAGGCACCACATTACAGTGGAATGTGCCATTATGATGGTCACCTTGACTGCTCCCTGCTACTCACTAACGAACAATGCTTTAAGAACATTTTCATACACAACTGATGATAAGATCCATAGGAGAGTTTCTTTAGTTTTTATATAAGTGTTGGTTAGCTAGGTAACATGGTATTTCCCTCTTTATTTTCACCAAATAGGTTTGTTTTCTTTCTGCTAGCTACTGCAATGGGGGAAACCAATCAATTATGTAATTTGCAGATTCTTTATACCAGCATTCTCATACTATCAAATAAACAAGAATCCCAAAGAGATGAATAAGTATTTTAGGAGAAAGGATACCATGGAAAAATGAATTTTAAAATGTTCTAAATAAAAACGCTGCTCTATTGCAAAATTGTTCATTGCCTTTAACATGCAAATCCTCAATGCAAATTTCAAGAAGCAAGCCAATTTCCCAACATATGTGAGCCAAAACATTTTTTAGTCCTTCTCACACACATCTTCTGAGATACTCGTGTTCTGTAGAATATAGTTTAGCAAACATTGAATATCACTTGGCAAACATTGCTCAGAATAAAATCATGAATCCTAACACAAACACCCCAAAAACATGTTCCTCTGAATATGTGTTTTAAAATAACAATTTAATGTATCCTAAGTAATCTCTAACTACATATTTGTGTATTTCGTGAAGATTTTGTATAATATGAATTAACTTAGTAAAAAGCTAACCTATGGGTAGTGGACAAAACATAGCTCACATATGTAGTTCTCCAATAGTGTGGCTCAATATACTTAGTATAGAGGAAGGGATGAACTACCTCATCTTTAGTGAATCTATCATTATCATTTCTCTTGGATGTTAGTTGTGGATAATGGATGGGTGACAAGCAATTATACATAACAGTTTTGTGATCCTATGAGCTAAATTTCAAGTGATAAATCAAAAGTCACATCAGGAGAAATAAGAAATTTAATAAAACAAATGTTCTGGAGTGTTCATTTAAACAGGTGAATTTTTCTCTAACATTAGTTGTCTAGACAATTTAACTTCCATTTTAGAAACACACTCTCAGGGCTAGAGATAGTCAGTTCTTTGTCACAGCAGATAACATACATTCACAGCCAAGAATACCAAAGCACTATTTTTGTCAGGTGCATATCAACAATTATGTTGTCACCCTATACCAGCAGAACATTTAACAGATCTACTGTATCTACATTTCCTAATTATCTGATATCTATTTATATATTTCCTCAATGACCCACCAAAACAAGCTATGAATTGACATTGAATTTTAAATAAACTATATTTTTAAACTAAATACATAATGTCCAGACTATGTGTGCTTTTTAAAAAATCTGTTCTAAAATGATTAAACTTTCAAATTCAATTCACACTAAAATTTGCTATCATGTTTCATACCTATCACTAAAACAGATATTTAAAAGAATGTTTACATAAATTCATCCTAGGGAAAAAATGATATAAAATACCATCAAACCATCAAATGTAAATAAGCTGTGAAGATGTTTTGTAAACTTTATTATTTTATATCACTTTGTGTGTACTTTTGTTATAGCACTATTGCAACATACTAACTATTGATTTCTGGATCTATCATACAACACATATTGACACTTTAAAACCCAGGAAACACCCTCTCATCTTAATTTCTAACCACTTAGGTACTTGGGAAAGTGTGGAAATAATCAAGGGCAGAAGGAAAGAATGAATTCACAGACCCAAATCATTATGACTTTTAGGAATACCAAACTCAATTTTTCCTTAGATTTAAACAAGTAACTTTCTGGCTATCTTTATAACAACTCAATATTATTTTGATTCACATGTATAATTAATGAATTAGATCCAGTGGCTTCTAACATGAATTTGCTTGGCTTTGAAATGGATGTAACATGAATTTATCTGGCACAACCTTATCTAAAAGAGTCATATCAGATAAGCCTGAGAGCTAACACTAAGTCACAGTGTTGGGAAACATGCTTTGTCAAGCTTGCCAAAACCCTGACTCTTTTTACAAAAGTAATAACAAGTCACATTTTTATAGAAATCTGATATGTAAATAATATAAAAATAAAGGGAGAAATATGTAAGTAGTGTTTTGCATTTAATTTATAAAAATACAATATATAAATTGCAACCTATACTAATAATTATTTTAAGAGTATCCATGTCTTCCAAAACTTCATTATTCTTCTCTCATAGCTTTATTTGGGGTAAATGAATACAATTTTAATTGATATTTTCAAAATTTTCCTAATTTTATGATTTGAAAAAAAAAATAGAATATCAGGAATCACAAGTGTACCCAAAGTGAACTTTCTGTGCTTCAGTTGACTGTTTGATCTCTCAGTATTAAGTTCTTGTTTTCCCTAAGAAAAACCTGTTTTCAAAAACATATTCAAAATCCACTTACATTTAGAAAAGTTTAATGAATGTTTTATTAAATATATATTAGGACAGGAGATTCTACGAATAAGGCCAGCCTTATGGTTGTTTCTATTTTCTCACTTAGTTTCATAAACAGTTGATAATTGTTTATGAATTTATTTAGAAGACAATGCATTTCAAAGGTAGTAACACAGACATGAATATCATGAGATGATCTACCTTAAAGCATCTCTAGAAGAAAGAAACATTAATTTAATATTTTATAACACAAAAATGGTAGGTTAATTAGTCCCCATAAGTTTTGGACCCATGCACATGTTTCTATTTAAATTATAATTTTTCATTAAATTTTTTTCATTTAAAATTTTCATAAAATTAAGAATTCAGTTCTAGTCATATTTACCTTTGTCATAAGATCTATATGACTCATGGTCACAGTATTAGTACAGAAATTTGAACATGTGGCAGAAATTTTTATGGTATAGCAGCTAATCTGTTATAGTTAAGAATACATGCGACTACAAGTAACATAAAACTTGACTAACAGATTTCTATGAGTTCATCTTTCTATAATAGTAAGGTCAGGGTTGGATACTTGATGATATTAGGTTAGGAACTAAACGACAAGAGCAGATTCTTTATTTCTCCTCCTCCTATAGGTAGTGATTTTTGTCCTTCCATTTTTCACCTCATGGATGCAAGATGGCTGCTACAGATGCAAGTGACCTTCCACATTCAAATTGGGGGAAAAAATAGAGAAAAGGGAATAGAGGCTGTAGCAACTCCTCAGCCAAAAAAGTATTTTCCTAACAATCTCCACAACTTCCATTTACATTTCCTTCACCAGATGCTCTTACTAGGATAGGAATGTCCTCTAAAGAAATTTGAAAGAGCAACTACAGAAAACCAGGGTTCACTTAGCAAGAAAGATGAGGAGAATAGATTTTAAATAACAATCAACAAAGCTCAGCACCAGTTTTCTTAAAGTCTGTTCTGAAGAGCAAATGAAAAAGGGTAAAAACAAATAATGGCAAATTTATTTCCCCTTTTCTGAAAAATAAGAATTTGTAAAGAGGGAGAATCTACTGTATTTGAATCACTGCTGAAAAGTAACTTTTTTATAGCTATGTGAAGTAGGTTTTAAATACAATAACCATCCACATGATTAGTATAATGCATTCTGACAAAATGTGCTGAAATTTAATCAAAGCAGATTAATACCCCTAATATGCTATTATTTTTTGTGTTTAATCTTCTGCGACATATCCCTTATGTGGTACTATTTAATGCAGAAATGAGTTTTCCCAGCTGCCAACATGCCCATATCTTTAAGAATTTGGGTTAAGACCTTTGTCAAAACCATTTTCTTGTCCAAATAGGCACTGCTAAGAGTCTCAACATTTACTAAAGAGTAAGCATTGCAGGAGATAAATTCTGATAGCAAATGTTTTGCCTTTTCAGCCTAAAGAGGGAAGGCATGGAAAAAAGACATGCTAGAAAGTTTTTTACTTGAAAATTTAATTTAAAACTCATGTCTCTTAAAAGAGATATTGAATGTTTTAAAAAAGTAATAATGTAAATTTAAAAAAAAAATTGTATCTCCTTCAAATCAGCACTTTCCCTGGTAATAGAAAAAAAAAAATTGAACTATTGAATTGCTCACTCAGTCATTGGAGTTCTATGATCAGTAAAACACGAATATTTATTTCATCAGTTTATAAAATTGTTGATTATTCACAAAAAGACAAAAATTTTTGAGAAAAAAACTCATAGTGAAAATATTAAACAAATATAAATGATTCAAAATAATTTAAAATACAATATCTATCGCTTGCGAGAGAGTCAAATTTTAAAATCTGCACTGAGTTACATTCTAATGGACACAAATATGATTCTGGCTTGAAACAGAAAGCGAACAAAATAAAATGGGTCAGATGTTTATTTCCAGGGAGGCAAGAGATACAAGGTGAAAGAGAAAGCTTAGTGTTATTAATTAGTGGCTATTATGAACCAATTACACCCCTATAAATTTTTGTGTAGAAGACCTAATCTCCAATACTTCAGAATATGATTGTATTCAGAAATAGAGACTTTCAAAAACATGGCTGAGTTTAAATGAGGTCATGAGGATGAGGCCCTAATTCATTTGGCCTGGTATCCTTACAATAAGAGGGAATTTGAACAAAGAAAACCAGGCATGCAGAGGCACAAAGGAAAACCGTCAGAACACAGAAAGAAGGTGGGCATCTTCAAGATAAGGAGAAAAGCTATAGAATGGATCCACTAGATATAAAAACAACCCTGCTCTCACTTAGATCATGGACTTCTAGCTTCCAGAATGGTAAAATAAATTCCTTTTGTTTTAAGTTACCCAGTCTGTTATATTTTGTCAATCCAGACTTCACAAACAATGGATAAACCAAGAGCAAATTTCTCAACTGTCCCCAATAGATGTTTTTGATATTTTGGTGACATAGATTTTAATAATATAAATTCTGAGATAATTAAGTCTCACAGGTTTTGGAGTGTTACAGAACAAAAGTTAGCTATATGAGGGTATTTAAATTTAGATTAATCAAAATTAAATAGCAGTTCCTCGGTCATGCTAGCTATATTTAAAGTATCTAATACCCATGATAGTCATCATAAGAAAATATTAATTTCCCTTATTATTCCCCATTTGTTCTTACAACTGAACATATAATCAGAAGATACATGAATATGTTAAATGCTATGGGTTATACCAATAGATATAATCATGTTGTTAAAATCAGACACTAGCAAATGACTCTCACATAAATGTATTAGCACCTTATTACTTTTCAAACATAAAAAGTAGTTTATAAAATAGCAGAAATGGATTCACTAGACACAAAAACAGAAATCAAGTCAGAAGGGTCTCCCTGGTAGTGCAAGGTGTTAAGTATCAGCACTATCAAGCTACCAGCAGTCACTGTAGCATGAGTTCAATCCCTAGCCAGGGAGCTAACCAGCATGGTGCAGCAGACCGCTCCTGTCTTGCTGCTGCTCCCCTGGGCAGTGTATTTCAGTCCATTCACCTATTCTGCTCCCCATTCTCTCTTTGGTGAATCCTTTCACTCCCTCCCTCATACCTCTTGCCTACACCCTAGCTCTTGTATGCATAAATTAATTAAATATATATTTTAAACCTTGGCCAGTATACAAGGGATTCTTCTTTAAAGAAGTATTTATCAAACTAGGTTGCTACTTGAAATATCAAGTCAAAAAATCTTAAAGAAAAATTTGTTTCATTCTGATATACATTAAGAGAAATATATGACTGTAAACATGCAGTACATGAAAATCAATGAATGTTAATAAAATGAACTGGAATTTACTTGTAAATAGCATCATCATTTTTGTCTATCAGAGCAAATTATTCTTTAACATGAAGTAAACAAAAATGTATATATTTAACAAAATGCTAGTGAAATTTTTTTTACTGCCTAGCATACTAGAAATTTCCATAATCCTACATCACAATCTAATTTAATATTGTTGTCTGTCACTGCAAAATTCAGACCTATCATAGGGAATAACTGTTTTTGTTGACTTCAAATTCCTTGGCAAAAGAATGTATGGCTCTAAAATTTAAGTTTGAGGCACACTAAAAATAAGTACTGATACGAAGTATTAGTAATTTATTTCTAAGCAGATACAATTTTAATCATATAGTCTCCTGTTGCTAGTTTCCACTGTGTCTTCAAAAACTTTCTACTCTAGATTTCTGTGGTATTTCTGAAACTGTTCACAGGAACATAGTTCAAAAAGAGAGGGGTAGGAATTCACACTTATTACTATTTAATAAAGAAGTATGTAAAAGTGAAAGAGGAAAGAAGTCTTAAAGTCTCAGATTAGAAGGAGTTGGATCATAGGACCTCTGAGATTCAGTAAATGTTCCTTATTACATTAGGACCACGTGACAAAGTCTAGCTAGTCAAATAGGAATTATAACTTCTGGCCCAATATAGTTAAGAACCAGTGTACTGCCTCTATTCTTCTCTTTTTCTTATATGGTGACTTTAAGGTAGATAGTGTAGTCACAGAATTGAAAATTAGACAGTATTGATATGTAGTCACATAATGGAAAGGTGTAGTTGCAGGCTACTGAATCCATGAAGAGGAATTTTAGATTTTGTTAGTTCCCATAATATATGAGAATATATTATATAACTATATAATACATACTATGCAACTATAACTATATGATTTATCTATTACTTATTTCTGCTGACTGGTGAAGGCTTCTTATGCTTTATGGTCTACAGAAATATTTGTAGTTATCTTTTATCCCCCCATATTTAGTTGACAAATAAAATGAATATGTAGTGTCTGAATGAGGGTTAAAGCAGTTGTCCCTAAGGAGTTTCACAAAGAGAAGGTCTATAGTTAGGAGCTAGCAGTAAGTTTAAAGCTAGGTCATGTGATATTTTTGAATAGTTGAACAGCCAAGAGATTCCTGAGGTGCTTTGCAGTTTTAATAAATCCTAAATGAAGGAATCCAAAGCCAGAGCAAGAGGAGGCCACAGAGAGAAGGACAGTAATGGATATTCCCAGATTGGAATCTAGGAATTCCACCAGTTGGTACTATATAACCTCAGACATATATATGCAATGTAAAGGTATACACTTACTCTCCTACACACATATGCACACATAAGCATACACATGCACGTGTGCGTATAGACTAGAACACTACTCAAGGATTCCTGGATGTCTCTCTGTTGTTTTTTTTTTTTTTTCACCAGCAATGTAACAAGGAGAAACACTTGGTTTCCATAGACATGCTTAACAACTCTGTTCATATGGTAAGGGGGGCAATTTTCCTGAAAACCAGCATTGCATTTAGGGGGGTTTCCTGAGGTCAAGAGACACTTTGATGTGAACTTTTATTTGCAGAAGAGAAGCAAAGGAAAGATAATTGAAAAGAGAAAGTAGATATAAATCACTTCACTTTTCCAAGCAGGATTTGTCAACTGGATCTGAACTTGGGAATATGTGTATGCTTGCTGGTTTTGCTCTCCTCTCCTTTTCTCCCTTCTCTTTCCCTCCTCTCCCCATTCTATTTTGTTTTCATCATATTATTGGTATGTACTTTATTACAGGATTTTAATAAAACCTATCTTTTAAGGGGTGTATGTTAAATTAACTATGATGTGGTAAATAAAAAAAAATTAAAGGATTTATTTATGCACACAAGAGCTGAGATACAGGTCAAAGTCACAGTAGGTGAGAGGATTCGCCAGAGACAGAGTGGGTTGCAGAACAGGCAGATGGACTGAAACACACTGCTGAGTGGAGCAGTGGGCAAGACAAGAGAGGTCTGCTGCGCCACGTGTGTCCCTCCCTGGCCAGGGATGGAACTCGCACTGCTGTGGCGCGGATGTTTTACAGTGCGGCACTCAACCCGCTGCGCCACCAGGGAGGCCCATAAATCAAAATTTTATAATAAGGGTGGTTAAGAAAAAAAAAAGAACTCAACCTATACATCATCAGTGCCACCTTAGCTTCCAACCTATAAAAAGTCATGTATGTCAACTCTAAGTGAGAATTGTACAGCTTAGTCACACCTTGAGTTTAAGAGAAAGACACGAAGTTATAAAAAGCCCCTTATATGTCCCACAATATATTTCAAATAAACTCCAGGAGTAAAAGTTATCATTCATCCTTCAACTATATTCAACTTTGAAAATATGATTGACTTTTTCTGGAAAAAAAAAATTAAAGCTGATTTTGTTAACAGGTACAGTACATTTAAAAAATATCCAGATTTCTAAATTGTTTATTACAGACTGTTTTCAGCTAGTACTCTGAAAAGCAGGCAACCATTAGGCTGTGTTGATCCTCACAAACTACACAATTTACACATTTGCTTTCATGGGAGAAACAAGACCTCATTAGTCAAGTCATACACATGTCTGTCAGCCATGGGCAGAGTCAGTTGGTCTGTCCCAGATGTCACATTCTAAACTCTGTCTTTGTTTACTTTGACTTATAAAGAACAATATATGGTAAAACAAACAAAAACTCTGAAGACTCTACAAGTGGTATAAATTGTTTCTTATGGTTACTTCTCCTCCTCCCAAATAGCAAAATTAACTTTAACAATGAAAGTTGATTTCAAAAAAAGGCATATGCTTCCCAATTTACCACATTCAATTAAACTCCGTGCAATAAAAATATTACTCTTTGCTATTTTCCACGTTTATCTATAACAAGTTAACTTTAACATTGTAAGAATCTTGTTTTAAAACAATATATACAAGTTCTCTATTTTTAAAACACAATCTCACAGAAATCATGCTTCATAGATGGACAGATGGAGCAAAGTAAGAACCACTGTCCATTGATACATTGATCTTACTAACTTTATCTTAGTAGCATGAGTTATTCTGCTGAGACACTTTACTTCAATATTAATAGTATATCCTATATGGAAATAAAATGTAAATAAATTTCTTGATTTCACTACTTTTTTATATTATTTATGGAATGACTTGTTAGTTTCTAAGATATATTTTGTTCTAATAGTATTTAAAGGACTTTACCTAAGAGAAAATTAATTTTAAACATGTTAATTTTAATATACATAAATGTTTCATAAATAAGATATATAATGCATATCAGTATCCTATCTTTCAAAAAGTATATGGAGAATTTTAGTATTTCAGAAAAGAATTGAAGGCTTTACTTTTGCCTTGAATCCCCCTTTCTTTATAACACAGATCCTATCAATATCATTTCATCCAGAATATGAACTTAAAAATTTATTTTAAATATTATTTGGACACCACTTTATTATAATTACAAAGCATCTTTTGATTTTGATCTACTATGATAATTTTGTCAAACAATGGGATGTGTTTATCTATTTGTGGAGTAGGAATGTTATGAGACATGTTTTTAAATATAGTTACAGACCATATTTAAGAAGTTGTAATGTTATTAAAGCATATTAACTTGCCATGAGTTATGGAAAATAGAAAAGAATATAGCAGGAGATTATAAGAAATCTTTAGAGTTTTATCTCATCAACCTTAGTATTTAGAAGTACTTCACCTTTTCTTTTTCCCATCTTCATTTGACTCAAAGTAGTACTATTGCCCACAATGAAGAACAGAAATTGAAAATGGTCTCATAAACACATCTTCATTTTCCTTCTACCTGAATCCTTAAAATTGCAGAAATGTAGCTTTCTATCAAAGGTACAGTGTGCTGTTCTGCACTGTGTGGGATACTTGAAATTGTTTAGACCTACAATCACTTGGTTTCTACATTATCCTGCTATAACAAAGTAGGGACAGAAGAGGTAAAAGGACAAAATTATCTTTTCTGAGCTGTGAACATTTACATAGTGGACAAGCAATGATGGATTTCATGGTCATGGATTCATCTGATTTCCACTGGCCTCATTCAGAATACCCATTAGATTACTTTTAAACATAGTGTACTTATTCCTTTCCTATTTGTTAAAGTACTTTTTGTAGACCAAATCACACTATGTACTTCTATACGATTTGAAAGTACTTGTATATGGCTTCTTATAGATGGCTTTACATTTTTCAAACAAATTAGCTTGAGCAATAATATTCCAACATAAAAGCTATCATTTTTCTTTCCATTTGAGAATAGAACTCTATATCTCACATACAATTTTTTTTTAGAAATATGAGAACTATTTTAATCTTTCAAATAAGGGAATTCCTAAAATCCTTGTGCAACTGGTACTCTCAACATATTATACATTTAACTACTTAATATGTCCCAATATTTTATCATAATATTACTTTTTTTCCTACTTAATCTGCATTTGGTGATCAGAAAATGGTATTTGCTATCAAATAACATCAATTCTTAGCTTGACTTTGTTTGACAATATTCTCATTTATCTCCCAAAATATGTACAGGTAAACTGCATGTGTATAACTCAAAAATAATTCTTCCAAAAAGTGTGTTGTTCATATAGTGGAGGATCATGAACATTCTATAGGAAGAAATTCTTATTACTTAATGATATCATCTTACATGGCATCTGAATTTATTGTAATCTTTGTTTTGAATGTTGATCATAGTCATAAAGAATATATTTTTTCATTATTCAAATTTTGTTTTTGTATATAAAATATACATAATATACATATGTATGATATATACTTATATAGCAATATACATACCCTGTAAACAAACACACATATCCTGTGCAATGAATCATTATTTTAAGTAAAATGAAAAATGGTAGCATAACATAAGATTTTAACTGGACTAAAGATTATAGAGAACTGTTTTCATTATCAACAATTTATTAAGCATGAGTTAAAGAAATGAAGTAAAAAAAAAAATTCAGACATATAATTTCCTTGCATTACATATTGGATTCTGAACCTAATTTCAATTAAAAACCTTCTCAGTCAAAAGATGTTTATGTTTCATGAATAAAGAGAAAACACACTTAATATAGTTAATATCCTAATTTGTGGCATAAACACTTGACATTAAATTATTCAATTTCAACTAACATCTTTGCATAAAACATTTAAAATTCCTTATGACAATTCTTCCTCTGGTGACCAAGAGGATGGGAAACAATAAGCCAGGGTAACACATTTTGCCACATCATTCACAGTAAGTATAATTCTAAAAATAGAAAAATCTTCAATAACAAGCCAGTATTTAAGTTTTAATTCAAATTCTATGCCCTATCATATTGTCACTGTATAGGTTAAAACAGTTCTAATTTGGTATGTGGCAGAAAATCATAAATATTTATTTTTAAGCTTGAAAGGCACACATATACAAACAATTCTCCACAAAAGAAATTTATATGTATTTTTTCTTTGTGGAAAGTGTATGATTTGTATAGAGAATAGTTTTCTATTCTGTTTCAAGGTTCTGATACATATGTATCAGAAACAGTGTAAGGTTTAGAGGAAAGTCAACCAATAAAATCTATACCAAATTGCTGAACATGAATTTCAAGGTTTTTTTTTTTTTTGGCTAATGCATCCTTTTTTATTTTTTCTCTAGTTTCCAATCTCACAAAGAAGAGCAGAGGGCTGGCAAACACTGGCTTAATTATCCCCATCAGTCTCAGAGACAAGGCGTTTAAGAGTTTTAGCTGCTGTAAACACTCCCCTGATAGCAGATAAGGAATCTGCTGAAAGGCGGTTTTGTCTAGGGAAACCTCAGGGGCACAACAGTTAATCATTAGTGCAATATTGTATATGCATTACTATATCAAAGGGAATGGGACCCACTATTCTATTGTGAAGATTTTCTGTGTTTTCTTAAGGTATGAAAACTAATGCTACACAGAAAAAAAAGATTTTTAAAATGACATTTGCTGCAGAAACAAAGCATGTTCTACTTTTTTTTTTTTTTCTTTTTCCTTCAAGGAAGAATGTCATTATTGTTTTCTGTTTTGGGTTTTTGTTTAAAAAAATACTGCGCAAACAGGATATACAAAGTTCTACTGAAGTCAAAGATGTAACCTTTGTTTCAAGAAGAACTTGCACTTTAGTATCTAAATGCATTGATCAGGCCCAGAGACTATCACATAACCTTGTTTTATCACAATACTAGAAGTAAAAAAAAGTTCTTCTATATCACTATTGTGTTTGTCTAAGGATCTATTTGTAGAAAACTGGCACCTTACTGTCCTTAACAAAGAGCCTTTCTACTACATGAAAATGAAGTACCCACAAAGATCTCCTATTCTTTAAATTAAAAGACTTCCCATAGTCCCACAATCAGAGAATCTTAGAGGGCTCCAAAGTCTTCAAATTATCTTTTGGAAATTAAATTCTACTCTCTCAGCTCATCATCTGCCATTGTACGCAAGGAAATTAAAACTTTAATGCTGTACACTCCAAATCTTTTCCCACACCTTGACCTTCTTCTGATTGGATGTCCATTCTCTAGCCCCCAAGTTCAAGTGTTCTTTATAGGTTGAAAGTCTCATATCTCACTTCCTTCACAAACTCTCTCTCTCTCTCTCTTTCCCTTGTGCAATTGGATATGACATCTCCTTTCTTTGCAACTCTTGAGTAACTTTTTATTATAGTAATGCATATCTTAATATTTGGCACATTGTGTGTTATCAGTAAATGTTGCTAAAGACTGGACATAGTAGAAACTGCCCATTTGTATTAATTGTTGTGTCAGTGGAATTTTTAAGAAGAGTAAGAAAACACTTTTTTAATCACAGAAAGTATGGTAACTAATATCTCTAGGTTGCTTAAAGGGAAAAACTAACATGTAGCATAACTGCTATATAGCGTGCATTAAATTAAATGTTTTCGATCTCAGCATATCTAAATCCTATTACTATCTTTGAATGGTATTCTCTAAATATATATCTAAAATCATCAAAATAGTCCACTTTTAATTTCTGAGGAAAGATTCGGTGGTGTACAGTGAGGTGTGTCTCCTTTAGGTATTTACAGGTTCATACTTTGCTACTGTCATAACTGATACAGTTCTACTTTGTCAATGAATGTTTTTCAGAAGATATTTTTAGTTTAGCTCTTAAATTATCACCAGCTTTATATGGATTTTAAACAAGACAGTTTAACATTTAAATAAAGTCAGAAATTACTGAAGGGGTTAATTAAGCCTTTTCTTAATTCTTCATGTTTTAAAAATGGGTGACTGTGTTATCACAAGTCTATCCTCAATGTCTAAAAAGAATTTGACCCAAAGTTTTATGATAGAAAAGTTTTTGTTATAAACCAAGTTTTTAAAAATAAAATTTGAATATGATTCTATGACTTAAATGACTAAAACCATAATTGCTTTTATTTTACTATCTGTAGAAGAGTCTACATGACTTGGGTCAAATTTTAAGCAAGTGAAACAGGCAAATTTTTTAAACTGGTTGAACAGTAATAGCTCTCTGTATGCTGATACCAAGTCAGAGTAGCTCCTTCAGGAGTTGGTATATTCGAGATGTGATGCTGAAACATGGACATGTAAAGTAAATAATATAAATGTGCAATTTGACCCTCAAAAACACATTGCAATGTAGCGTATTATTGCAAATTAATCTATTGATGGCATTAGTATTAAAATGAGCAATATGAGCAATATGAGTCAGATTTTCCATAGTAGAAAACAAGATCTATAGTGCAAGAGAATGCATGTGTAGAAGAAAATTTTTCCTTAACAATGTGGGATGATTGTATAAGGACTTAAAGCTGTGTGGTCTGGTTGCTAATTCAAAATTTATTTCCAACTATGGTCTTAAGATAGTTATTTAACCTCTATGATCTTCAATTGGTTCATTCACAATAAATAATAACATCTCTCTAGAAATGTCGAGCACATGGTCATCATATTATATTTGATTAATAAGATGAACAGTAGAAGTATGAAATTTTGTTTGATAAAAGAGAACAGAATAATCAGTTATTGAATGGAGAGATAAAGAAATCATTTTAAATTATACTGCCCGTGGTGTAATTTGGAATTCACAAAATGGAGCTGGGGTTCATTCATTTTCCAGATATACATATGAAAGATTACAAAAATTTAAATTGGGAACAATAATAATAACATAAATTTCACTAGGCATATATCATTAGTATTAGCAAATTGATTATTTATATGTTACAATATTCTGACACTCCCAGTATATTAACATTAATACATAAATGTATTTTTAAATGATTAACATATAAGATGTTGAGCAAAGATTTTGAAAATATGTATAAATATCCATCACATAAAGGATGACATTTATACATACATGGCATTTTTAAATAGTTCCCAATAGGATATTTTTATCTAGGCTACAAAATATTTGAGACAACTACATTAAAGATTTCAGAGTTATAATCTTATTTCACATAATAATTATGTGTCTACTTTGTTATTAGAGTTGAGAATTAAATAGTCATCATTTTGATATTCTCTACTGGCAAACTGACAAAATCATGACTTTCATATAACTGAACACTATCAGTAGTACTCCTCACATGAATAAATGATAACTTGATATAGAAATATGTAAATTGATAGTTATGACCAGTCATTATTAAAGACTAAAAGGGCTTATATGACTTAAATGATGAACTATTTCATTTTTTTAGACATGAACCCACATGTCTTTTTCATAGTAAGTACAAGTCACTTTTGATGGGTTGAAATTTACTCTAGCTCTTTTAAAATTAATGTAATCACATATTATATTTAACGTGAGCCATAGTGAAGACAAATATGCTCACAGTTGTTGATGAGTTTCAATGTCTACAAAATGTTACATATCCATATATTTCTAAATGGCTCAAAGTAAACCATATGAGCTAAATAGAAAATTTCATTTTATCAAAATAAAAAGTAATTGAAAACACAATCTTTATGAATGAATAAATAATTCAACAGAAATAATTTTTTGAGTTTTGGTCTCATATCAATAAGAACAAAACTCAAAACACATACAGAACTGTATACCTAAATATTTTCCCATAAACTTACATTTTAAAAAGACATACAAATTTGACAGATATGATTCAACTGGAACAATATGAAATTTAAATATAACATTCAATTGCATATATCATCTGTAGTCCATGTTATATTTTGGGCCATAATAGTTTCTTAAAAAGTATTTTATTTGATGATAAAAATATGAATTTAATACATTAAAATTTCTTTGTATTCTTCAACTGCATATATATTAAAAATATTAACAGCAGATAGTAAATGTAAATTTTGTTATATATATCATAATTACAATACTGGATTTATGTACCAGATACATATTTACATAAATTGTGGTACATAATATTTTTTAAATTTAAATATTGAATAATAAGTTTTACTTATCCTGACAAAACTTTATTTTTTAGCAATTTACTTTTTTGTTAAAATTTTTTATTTTTGTGAAGAGAACTGGGCTATAGACCAGGGGTGTGGGGTTGAAAGAATTCACTAGAGACAGTGGAGAGCAAAACAGGTGGATCTACTAAAATACACCACTATGGGGAGCAGTGGGCGAAACTGGAGGGTTCTGCTGCCCCATATGTGAGTTAGCTCCCTGATCAGAAGGTCGAACTCAGGCGACACAGGGTCATAGCACTAAGACTTAACCCCTAGGCCACCCATCAGGCCACTTTAAACCTACCAATACACTTTGATAAGAAATCAAAATCAGCTATGTAAAAACCAAAATAATTTATATTTGACATGAGATACATTTAAGTTATCTATATTTGTTGCTTAAAGAAAGCCATATATTTGGAAGGCAATTATAAATTTGTTATAATTCACTATATAATTATATAAAATTGTGTAATTACATAAATATAATCTATATATAAATTTTCAGTGAAATAAAATTTTGTGGCACTTTATGGCCAAAGGAATAAATAAAATGTAAGCATTTACTTGATTTAATCAGTATTATATTGGATATAACACATTTAACTGTATAAAATAACTATTTAAAATAACTGATACTTTCAGTTTTAAAGGACTTATTGGTACCAGTAAAGACAGGAACAACTCAGATTTTTGAAAATAAAAATTTAATATCTCAGTTATAAAATACAGATCCTTTTAAATGTTTGTTCATATATGAGTATTTTCTTGTCAAAGCATTTTAAAGTAATATCACAGGTAACCTAGCATCTATACATGCTTATAAAGAGATTCACAAAACAATTGAGAAATATTACAACTATCATTAAACTATTTATTAAGCTACCTTACACTATTATCTTATAAGATTTTGACTATAAATTGGAACTTATGACTCAATAGTTATCAAACAGGTAACAATGAAAATGATCAAGGGTAGGTATAATTGTGCTTACAATTACTAACATGTTGAATGCTATAAGAGGAACTATAAAAAACATCTAGTGATCCCTAAGAAAGAGCATAATTCCACAGATCTTTAATTAACTAGGTTTTGTTGAAGCATCTACCTTTGGGGTAAAAATTTATTAAATTGTAGAACAATGCATAGCTCAATATTGAGATACAATTTCTCCTTGGCTTTCTTTTTCTTGAACAGTTCTAATTCCTTCCATAATTAACCATTCTTTTGAATCAACCTAGCATACAGCTAGTTGATTGTTTAGGGAGATGAGAGGAAAGGGAAATGGGAGCATACTCGGGAAGTGATTCAGAGCATGTATTGCCAAAATTTTTACACTGTGCATGCTATGCTTTTCCAAGTTGTCCTGTGCCCAATTAGAACCTGAATTTTTTTCTTTCAAAAAAATGAATTTCTGTCTAAAGCCCCTTGACTCCTACTACTGCTAATAAAGAATTCTCAGTCAGCAATTTGCAGAGTTGGGAAGCCAGGGATAAAGCAACTGGGCAGCCTTTACAAGCAAAACAAAACTCCAAAGAAAAAGAATAAAAAGGCTGACAAACAATGTAAGCTCTCCCATAAGGCTCATGCTTATTTTTCTCCCTTTAAAATGTACCATAAAAAAAGCTGTATCAGCTGTGACCATAATGATGCAAAGTTTTGATTATTATGGCAAATTATACCTTCACTATTCAGGAGAAGGCAAAAAACTTTTGTGGCTCATCAAAAGAAGCTAGGAATGAGAGCCAAGGCCACTGACACTTGTGGTGGCAGAATAAGCTGTGAGCAGACTCTAAATAAATTCCATTCTCCCCCAACCCGAAAATACACTATTCTGGCTATTAAGACTGACTTGCATTCTATGCATGCCAGTGCACTATCCATTCAGGATCACTTATTTCAGTGGGAGACAGGGAGAGCAGTCTTCTGAATTAGGAAGCTGTTAGCAGATTAGTTGTGTGTGTGTGTGTGTGTGAGTGTGCGCGCGTGCATAACAGACTTACCATGAATGATGACAGTCTCTGCTTCAAGTTTAAATAAATCACACATTTTATGAAATACTCAAAATCTTTTCAAGTATAAAAAATATGTCTACTCATTTAATTTTGAACCAGGAATTAGCCTTTCTATCATCTGAAAATACCGAACTACAATTCTTTGAGGAATATAAAATAAGGCTTCCTAAGACATATATAATTAAATCAGCCAAACCAAAGTTTTCAAAGATATATAAACTTATATAGGAATAAAATGATCAATCATAATGTGAATTCTTTGATTTTTCTTGATTAAATCAAGGTTGTTGTTTTTTTTTTTTTTCTTTTTGTGTTGATGAGGTTTTTTTAAAGCTCTTTTGGAAAAATATATTCCCATTCAGTATAGCAATAAGGATATATAAATCAGCTGAGGCAAAAATATGAAGCAAATAAATTATAATGGTGCAAAGAAAGCTGTAACAATTATAAAGTGAAATTTTAGAAAATGAAACAATATTAAAGACCATAAACTAAATGTTATTAAAAATATTGACAATCTATTGCAAATTCAGTAATATCATTCAAAGTAACTTAATTAATTCAAAGTATAGAAAAACCTCATAACCACATTTCAAACTTATTTTTAATAAAACATATTTTTCACTAAAAATTATTTTATGAGGTAGAAAATAAAAAGCAAGTGCACTTAGAAACAAATAGTCCTGATAAATCTGTTTCTTCCAGATTCAGTGATACCTCCATTTCACTTTACACATACTGTCCATTCTTCCATCTAAAAGTGAATGTTTCAAAGTTAACAGGCACAGAAATCATAAAAAAAAAATTCACATTTACAAGCATTCATAGTTAACTCTATGTATATATTGAAGAGAACAGTTTCCTACTGAGGAAAGCTGCATTTCTTCAGTTTCAAGAAGCATGTCTTGAAAGCCAAAGTCCACCCAATTACACAAGCAAATCAACAATGGCAATTCAAATACATGGCAGATAAAGACCCTTCAGATGCAATGAAACGACCTAAATTTGTATCACATTTCATTTAGTAGCAGAGAGGCATAGAAGATATGTGTCACTATCTCAAGGTACAAGCTTCCTATTTTGGCTGGCAAAATATACTTAGAGGTTATTATATACTAATGATACCATAAGAATTAAATTGAAACGGGTACTAGAATATTGTCTCTTATGGTCACTACAGAATATCTAATATATATTATGATCATATTAAGAATCTTGACAGTTTTCACATTTTGTGGCCTGATTTATAGAAGAAAAGAGTGAAAATATATTCTTCTCCAAAAATGAGTAAAAATGACAATTAGGTTATTACCCAATCTTCATCAAACTTCTTATATATTACAGAAGATGTAGAACTTACAGAGAAAATAAAGAACATTATTGACCTTCCTGAACAAATTATACCTTCAAGTTAAGGATACAGTCTGCAAATGGAAACTTGGGATCATGCAGATTGTGGATTCAAATAGAGAGGTCTGAAGCTGTCACACACCAATGTAAAGTTTTATAGAATTACATATTTTCAATCATAACAATATCAACAAAAAATACATTTTTATCATTAATTCTATTATCCAACTTCATGCTTTACCTCTTACCAAATACCAAAAAGATTCACCTAGTGAATTTAAGTCAGCTCAAACTCAAATTATAGTACAATTTTAAAGAAACATCTTAATTTTTTTTGCATTCAAGGAAACTGGTACTACAACCATAATAATAGTGATAGCACTTATTATTGATATGCACTGTTCTTTTATTCAGAGATGATTCCAGGATCTTTACAGCTTATTACATGCCGAAAGCAAAATAATCAAGATGAAAGTATCAAAAATGGTTTTGTAGCAGTTTACTTTTAAAAGCTAAAAACATAGAAAAATAAGAGCAATTGATATTGTTCTATTTTTAATTTGTGATTGTTGAAAGATGAAGTCAGTGGATATATATAAAATAACTATGATTTGATTTAAATATATATAATTACTGCAAACACAGATGTTTATGAAAAAATAAGGCAGATCACTTTTTTCAGTATCTAATTTTTAAGCAATCAACAATGATGCTATAAATTATATTACATCTTTGACTAAAACATTTCTACAAAGACTTTCTTGTCTGTGGAAGAAGTCAGTGAAAAGAGGTAATAAAACTATCCAACAAAATATAAAAATGATAAACAACAAAGACAGTCAACAGTGTTAACAAAACAAAATTAGCCCAACAATCTAAAAGGTGTATACGCATTTCTTTACACTATATACCTGAGATCTTATAAGTTTGAACTTGCACAAATTTAAATGGTGTTTTGTGTGTGTTACTGTTTCTTTTTTCAAAGTTATTATTTTTCATATCTCATCTAGAATTTTATATACAGTTTTGATTTTTAAGAAGTTGACCTATTTGAAAATGTTGTGAATGCAAAAACACATTTGTAAAGACGAGCTGGTGCATCGTAGAATAAGTAAGATAAATGTCAAAGATGGTATACATTCTGCTGTTGACTTCCAGAAAGGCACCTATTAATTTGTCATTGTAGTCTGCTTTTAGAAACCAACAAATAAAGGAAATTATATGATTTTTGGCAATATAATTTCCTGAGTCACTCTGTGACATAATCATAAGTGATAATTCAAATTCACAGAATTTAAGAAAACTGTTTGTTTACATATTTATTAGATATAAGTATGTAAAACCTTAACTGAAATTTTCTAGCAAAATGTTGGATTTGATTAACTAAAGGACTGAGATAAATGCCATATTTAGGAAAGTATTATTAAAGATAACTGAACCTCATGAAAGAGTTATCCTCAGGATCATTATTAAGTTATTCTTTGCTCATTAACTCATGTTTAAAAAGATTTTCCATTTCCACACAACAGCAAAGTAGTTGTTAATTTGTCAGTAACTGCATAATGATAAGAAATAGCCAAGCCATGTGAAACTCAAAAACAATTTATTTATTCAAATCTCTATGGCTTATGGACAAGTATAATGTACTGTTATGTAAAGTTTTCAAAAGAATAGTATGTAAAAAGATTCAATGTTTGTACAGATTCCCACTAGTAACATCTGATCAGGAATGATTATTGAGTATTATTTTGAGTAATAAGGCTCCTAAAGAAATTCTCTGTCAATGCATTGCCACAAAAGTGTTATGAAGAAGGTTCTTTATCTACAATAAGCTATTTTTGGCAAAGGGGAAAAGAAAATGAAAAATATCAAATGGGCATTATCATAACAAGATAAAAATGGAAATATGAGAAAGAATTCAGATGAATCATTCCAACTTGGTATTTTTCAAATAGAAAATTAAACTTTCCTCTCACATTTTCCTTTCATGTATCACTGTACATTGATGTGCATATGTGTACACATGTATACATGTGTTTTCATAGTAAGGATTTTTGAATGTTTTAAACATAGCAAAAAATAAACACACTGTAAAGTCATACCTGCCATTCCCCTGTTACAGTTCTACCTTGCAGATACAAAAAGTGAAAAAGAATAACTCTAGTAGTAGTGAAAAGGACAGTGAATCTCTATATGAGTATTATCCAAGTAAAATATTTTCTGTGCAGCACTGTATGATCACTGAAAGAAGACACTGAAAAAATAGTTATAATAGCAATGGACTCAAACTGAAATTGGTTTAGGAAACTGGCATCACAAATGTAGCTCATATATTTTAAGATAGAATAATTGATAAAATATTTTGAATTGTAATCTAAATTATGTGTATGTGTAAATTTTTACTAAATGTATTATTTATATTAAATATATTTAATTAAATATATTAAGTCATTACTCACATAGTATTTTTCTTAACTATTTTAGACAATGTAGAAATACATACATCTTTACTATTTATAATTGCTACATTACATCCTTTTAAAACAGTTGCTAAAATTACACTTGGAATATTACAGCAATGGATGATATTAGTTCCAGTAGACATTGAACTATATATATTTTATTTCTTTTTATTTGTATAATTCTCCATATATTATACTCTGAAGTTAAGAAAAGTTACATTCTCCATTTCATAAAACAAAAGCACATAATGCTTTTTCAATATTCAATCAATATGAACTTCCTAAATTAAAGACTAGGAAAGATACCCTTTATAGGGTTTCATTTTTGTGGCCATTATTTTGTCAAAAAATATTGTTTTTCCATAACTAAAAAATAACATCAGTAGCACTCCAACTGAAGAAATTTGATAATAAAATCTCATTATTTCGAGTCTAAAGTTGGTATTCCTTCATTTGAGTTGAAAATATGACGAGCTTAAAGTATTATCTATATTTCATTGTAAAAGCAACTCAAGTTATCATAAACCTAGTGCAACTACCAAAAAAAGTCCTATAAAATTGGTAAGTCCAGAAAATTACATAGAAGGTCAAAGAAGAATAGTTCATAAAAAGCCTTAATGATTCAAGAATTGCTTTCAGGGAGATACTTTTAACTCTACATTGGACAAGTGCACAAAGGCAACATAAACACAATGATTCTCATCTGGTAAGAGTTACCACACAATCTTGTGTGGCAAATTATACTTTGTCGCTTAGAAAACTATAAATAAACTACATAAAACTATTATGTGTGTGGACATAATGTGGGAAAGACATTGATTTTCCTTTTCTTTCCCAACCTAAAGGACAGAGGATTACTTAAGTCTCCAAGCAACTGCAGCATGTCTCCAAATAATACCAAATCAACCACCTTGAATTAAAATCGGGCTCTCTGCCAAGTAATCAGTTATGTCCCCAATTGCTTTATAATTCTTACTCATGACAGAATCACATTACAATCAGAAAAAAACAGAACCCCAATAAAAATTGAGTCAAAATATCCAAAATTAATATAAAAACTAGCTTACCCATGACACTATTATGTGCTTTCACAGATAATCCACTCTGTACTAAGTCAAAGTATTTCTTATTCATTTTTCTGAAATTTTAAAAACACATTGCACTACCCAGCACTAACATGCTAGTTTGCTATCATCATTTTTAGCTTAATAGAAAAAATATTTTTTTTCTATAGCCTGTATTATATTCCATAGACCCTTATTACTTATAGCATGGTTTAAGGAACAGTGGCAACAGCATCACATTCAATCTTGTCTGACATACAGAATTTCAGACCTTATCCCAGGTTTACTAAATCAGTATCAGCATTTCATAAATCCACATACAAATACCTATAAATACATATGTATATACACATATGAAATTTTAGAAGTAATTTATAAGCCATATGTAAAAGTATGTATTTTTCTATAATAATTTTACAATAGGATAATGTGAAGAATAATATAACATTTTATATATAATACACATAAAGTGCATATGTAATATATAATTACATATGTTCAGGTTCTTTATAAATTCTGCTATTATAAGTAATCATTCGATGAATATGTCAGATTTTGCATATTTTTCAATTTCATATTTTAGCATTTCCTTTGGGAATGATTCTTCAAAAGGAAAATACTGCAAGATCTTGATGATGCATGTATTTCCAAAGTGTTTGTAGATTACATGAATAGGAATAGTATTTTATCTTCATTTATAATTGCATGATTACTTCTTTAATAATAGATGTTTAATTACTAAAAGAGGAAATTCTATTTATTAATTTGCATTTAATTTGCTATTAGCAAAATTAAACTTGCATCACATTTTTTTTTAAGTGTTCTTCTATTGTGATTTTTTCTGTCCATTTCTTTCCCCCAATTATCAAGGTCTTACTGGTTTACTTAACAACATTACTGAAGTTTACCATACCTTTGTGAAGAGGCAGAATTTTTCCTGTTTTATAGCTTTTTATACTGAGATGTGACATTTTTGAGCTGTGTGTGATTAATCAAAATTTTCAATTATTTTTTAAGCTTAGAAATTCTTTATCCATCTAGATACCTTAATAAATCAAATATAGTTTGCTTTTCCTATAGTTTTGCATTTTCAATAGTCATAAATTAATATGGTAGTTATGTCATTATATGCAATATAATAAAGACAGTATTTCTTTTTCATAAATGGCTTACCAATTATCACCTGGTCTGAGTACCACTACAACTAGTAGAAGATGAGAAAATAATAACTTAATGGTATGGTGATCAGCTTTAAGAATGTGAACATGTTGGGTTCTCCTTGGTGGTGCAAGTGGTTAAGTCACAGCACTCTAAAGTTATCCGCAGCCACTGAAGCACTAGTTCGATCTCCAGTCAGGGAGGTGACTAACATGGCACAGCAGAACTCTCCTGTCTTTCCCACTGCTCCCCTCAGCAGTGCATTTCAGTGGATCTGCCTGTTCTGCTCCCTGCTCTGTCTCTCTGTCTCTGGCAAACCCTCTCACCACCACCCCCCAACCCCCACCTGTGCACTTCTGGTCTGCACCCTGACTCTTGTATGAGTAAATAAATAAATAAATTTTAAGAAAATATATGGACATGTGTTATTGTTTTTTTTTTTTCCTTCTCCATATTTCTGGGAAATGTTCTTCACTATTTCAAATTAGTGGTGGGGAAGAAAGAAAAAGTAAATGTACAAAAAAGAAGAATAAAAGGTGGGAGGAAGGGAGGGAGAAGGAAGCAAGCAAGCAAAGAAGGAAACCGTGCTGCAGAATTATTATCTAATTTACAAAAAATATGAATTTGATGTTTTAGTACATCTTATTAACTATCAAATCTTTCTCAGCAATTATTTTATGGCTATGGCTTTATCAAGAATTATAGTGAATATAAAGATAACTTAAATATGAAATGCTTTATCTCAGAAGTTAAAATTCAATTCTAGAGACAAAACACATCCAACACTGATATAGTATGTCTGTTAGTATTCAGCGATTCAAGGAAAGGAAAGAAGACTGCTACAAAAAGAAAATGAAGAAAGCTTTCTTAGTCTGTTGGCACTTTTAGTAGGTGGAAAGTGTATACCAGGTAGAATAGCAAATGTAAAGTACCTTTTTACTTACTTATTATCTTTTAAAAAAATCTAAATTTACTGTAGTTACTTAAGCACATGTTATGGTTTCTCAAATGATCACAAATTGATGTTAAGAACTATTATTAAACATTTCAATACCATATAATCACTTTGCCTATTGTCATAACTAGATCAATATTGGTTCAAGTGCTTTTGATCTTATATGCAACTTTTCTTTCAAATATCGCCTACTCCTGACTACTCTTTTTCTTACCACTACTCTTAAGTTGTATTTTAAAATAAATGTGTTCCCAAATATGCGAGAGGCACTACTACCTTGCCCAAAGGCCACTAACTCTTAATAAACACAGAAGCTGCTTTTTCTTCCCTCAAGCGAAACATCATAAAAAGTAAGTGACAGCAATTGTGACCCTATCTGTGGAAGTTTATGAGACTGATCTGTCGACAGATTGAATTACAATGTTATTGTAATACCTCATCAAAATTCTTGTCCAGATTTTTAGCAGTGACTTAGGACAAGTGACTAGCCTATAGCTGCTGGGCTCACTTGCAGGGACATACACAGAGCACAAAATTACCCTTTTCAGTTAACCTCAGTTATTTCTCTCTCCCTGTTGAGAGAGAGACTGAGGGCGTATATCTGGAATGGGGGTCTGGTGGTCTAGGAAGGAAGACAACCAGCAGAACCAGCAGAGACAACTATCTCTACTATTCTGTTTTCAGAGACAAGAATTCTGAAATGACTATGGCATTCTATTAGCAGAGAAACTGATGAAAAGTCATGTTCAAGGATGCCATTTAATTGTCTTCTATCAGCTTGAAATTATGTCACATCTATATTTTAATATTATAAATATTTCAAAGAGGTGTGTGTGTGTGTTGTGTGTGTGTATGCGTGCGCGCGTGCATGGGCAAATTAACCACATTTGAGCACAAAATGGCAATGATTTGTGGTGGCATAATGACACAATTACAGCATTCAGTTTCACCATTCATTTCCACCTAAAGTCAGTTTTAAAAAAAAAAAACATCTGGCACTCAAATTTCAAGACTGGATTTCAGCATGAGTGAAAACTGTAAACGCAGAGAAAGAACAGAATTATTGTTCTTAAATTTCATGTTTGTGGAGAAATACATATATAAAACAACTAGCACACTACAACATGTTTCATAATATCTCACATTTGAAAGAGAACACGAATTGTTTATATAGCTACAATCTTCATGTTTATAACAGAAAAATCAAGTTTTCATATTAACTGAAATATAATACTTTAATGCCAATACACAACTTAAGTGATTTAATTCAACTATGATTGATCTACAATCTCAAAAAAAATTAACAAAACCACATAATAGTAAATAAGCTTTTTTTGAAAAATATACTTTAGCATCATGAATACATCTACTATGCCCATTTGATTTATTATATATATATAATATATATATTTTTGCATGGAATATCTGGGGTATAACTCAAAGGTGTAGGGGGATGGGGGTTGAGAGATTTCAGCAAAGACAGAAAACAATGTTGGTGGAATTCATTACAACTTGATTCTTTGTAGCACCACCAATCAATTGTTCAGTATCAGCAACGGTGACATAGCTTGGAATGCTCAGTTTTCCTAATCATTGGCAATTATTTACACTCTTCTGTACTAGAAGACACCCTTGCAATAGTAGGTGGTGCTAAGATCAATGCCAACTGCTAGTCCCTTAGACACAGTTGCTCACACGTAGGCCTGGCTTGGGTGATGGGAAAACAAAACAAAACAAAAACAGCAGTCTTCAGAGTTTCTGCTGTGTTCAGTGAGCATTTTGTGTTTTCTATATCAACTGAACTTAGACTGTGAATAAATCTGCCTCCTGCAGTTGGAAACTTAAATAATTTACATTTTGAATACATTTTATTTTGAAATTTCTATAAGAAAATTAATATTATATTTCTCTGCATAGGCTTTGATTTCTCAAGAGAGGACACTTTGGTTAAAGTAAACAACTCTGCTACAAAGATGATCATCAACAAACACTGGCTACATACATACTATATGTGGTATACTATATAATTAACAATGTGTATATGGAAACAAAGCTACAAACATGTCTTAAGATCTCTTGAGGCTCACTAACTAGAAGCAATATCAATATCAGTATATTCCCAAGCACTGAAACATATTGTAAGCAAATGCCTCTTATATATGCCTTTAGAGGATATACAATGATTCTAGTTAGATATATTGATATATCAGATGGGTATTAAGTACTTAGTTGAGGCGTAATTAGTAAGCACACCATGTATCTGTGTTAACTAGAATTTTATAAGAAGATACAAAACATTATCAAAAAAAGGGAAGAAGTAAATATTTTTCTAATTCAATCAGAACTTACTGAAAACTACTGTACTATGTGAAACATAGACAACAAATATAAGGACTGTATTCCTCTTAAGTATTTTGTTTGAGTAAGTCACTAGAGACAAAAGCAGGTCCTTTTCAATAAGTATGTAGTTTAAATTATTACATTTGAAAATTAAGACGTGGTTGTTAATATTGACAAAAAAAAATAAGAGAAATGAAGGTATTACTATAGGTCCCAGATTTCTAACTATCCTACAAAGTTAATGTAATAAAAATAATGAACGGCATGAAAATGAAACAAAATAGACACACAGGTCAATGAAACTAAAATTGAGTGTCCAGAAGTAACCCCACACTTACAAGAAAAGTAATGTTGACAAAGGAGTCAAGAATATATAATGGAGAAAGGAAAGGCTCTTCAAATTTGTGATAGTGGGAAAAATGAATGGTCACATTCAGAAAAATGAAACTAGACCACTCTCTCACACCATACACAAAATTTAACACAAAATGGGTAAGACACTAGGATGGAAAACCAGAAACCATAAAATAAATAGAAGAAAACATAGTCAAATTATTCTACAGTGGGCTTCCCGGTGGCGCAGTGGATTGAGCTCCGCATTATGACGCATTCACGGCACAGCAGTGAGAGTGCCATCCCCAGCCAGGGAGGGGACACACATGGTGCAGCAGAACTCTCCTGCCTTGCCCGCTGCTCACCTCAGCAGTGTATCTCAGTCAATCTGCCTGTTCTGTTCCCCACTATGTCTCTGGTGAATCCTCTCACCCCCTGTGACTCTGGCCTGTACCCCAGCTCTTGTATGCATAAGTAAATAAATCTTTAAAAAAAAATTAGTCTACAGCACTGGCTTCAGTGGTGTGTTGGATACTTGCCTCAATGAACAAGGAAAACAAAAATAAAAATAGATAAATGGGACTATATCAAACTAAAAAGCTTTTGCACAGGATAAGAAGGGAGCTAGTGATGTCATTTTTGGAGTCAGTGGATTTAGAGAGTGGGGTTCTTGGGTTCACTCTGGGGAAGATTTCTCCAGAGCTCCCTGTTTAGCAGTGCACAGCAGGTTCCCCAGGCAAGTTTTTCCATGAGGCAAAGAGGTTAGTTATTTTAAAGAGCAGGTTTATTAAGGAAAAGGACAGAAGAGTAAGGGACACTTGTATAAAAACAAGTGGCACGAAGAGCTACCCAGAAAGGCACAGGTCTGCTGAGAGAGGCCTGCTGGTTGCAGGTGGGCGGCCTTGAGGGGAGCTGCCTTCTCTGAGAGAGGTCAGTGAAGAGAAACCCTGGCATGGTACAGGTCACGGGCAGGCAGGAAGATAGCTGCCCTGCAAAGAAGAGAGTTGAAGAGAAGCACCTGCATAATCACAGGTGGGCAGAAGGACAGCTGCCCTTTGTGGGGGCAACATTAAGTTTTTAATCATCTTTGGTAGAAAGTGGCTCATCTCTGTGGGTAGATGGTTTATTCCTTCACCTTCATGTCTGTGCTCTTGACATTCCCTATAGCAGTCTGATCCTTATCTGGATGTTGCACTCCTTGATCTAGGCATTGACCTGTAAGGGTCTTGGCTAGTGGCTTATGCTAATCCCTTCTAACCCTATCTCTTTGTGTGGTGCATGTTCTTGACCTTGTGGTGTCTCCTCTATTCTTTATATTCCATCACTGTCACAAAATGAAAAGAGAGAACATATTTGCATACTGCACATTGGACATGGGGCTAATATCCAAGATCAACAGGAAGAAAACAAATAACCCCAACCAAAAATACACTGAATAGCAAAATAGATACTTCTCAAAAGAAGACATAAGGATAGCAATGGGCACAGGTAAAATGTTCAATATCACTTAGCACTAGGGAAATGCAAATCAAAACACAGTGAGATACCACCTCATTCCCATGAGAATGCTCCATACCAAAAATCCAGAAACAGCAAATGTTATGGGAACCACATAAGAGCCAAGGACAGATAAGTGTATAAAGAAGATATGCTCATTTAGAAAAAGATAAAATATTGCCATTATGACATCAATGGAACTAAGGGCATTATATTAACTGAAATAAGTCAGAAGGAAAAACACAAACATTAAATGATTTCACTTACATTAGAAATATAGAGAAACCAAACAAAGGAACAGAGGGTCTTCCTGGTGGTGCAAGGGCTTGAGTAATGCACTGTGGGGCTTCGACAGCCACTGCAGCACGGGTTCGATCCTGGCCAGAAAGGGGACACACATGGAGCAGCAGACCTCTCCTTCCTTGCCCGCTGCTCCCCTCACAGTGTATTTCAGTCAGTCTACCTGTTCTGCTCCCTACTCTGTGGTGAATCCTCTCATTCCCCACACTTTTGGCCTGTATCCAGGTTCTTGTATGCATAAATAAGTAAAAAAAATTTTTTTAAAAAGGAAAAGACAAAACAACCCCTAGGAATATGACTGCAGAATTAAGGATACTAGAGGGAGATGGAATGGGGACATAGCGAGGATGGGGACCACTGCCCCATCGTGAAGTACTCCGGGTGACTTGGTGATGGATATGATGTGTTAACATATATCTGAAGAGTTATAAAGCTATTCTCCTAAATAATATGCATGTTTTCACATGCCTGTTATAAACCAAAGTTACATTTAAAAAAATCATTGAGGGCCTTCGTGGTGGCGCAGGGGGTTAAGCAACACACTATGAAGCAAACTATAGCCTCTGCAGCACAAGTTCGATCTCTGCCTCCCGCCAGAGAGGGGACCCACATGGTGTAGCAGACCTCTCTTGCATCACCCGCTGCTTCCCTCAGCAGTGTGTTTCAGTCAGTCTGCCTGTTCTGCTCCCCACTCTGTCTCTGGTGAATCCTCTCACCTCCCTGGACTCTGGCCTGTACCCCAGCTCTTGTATGTATAAATAAATAAATCTTAAAAAAAATCATTGATAGATGGGAATATCTTTAAATGAGTATCAAAAGCAAACAAATTGTAGGACTCAAAGACATTTTGGTTCATCTTGGAGCTTTGCTTACTAAGATATACACAATCGGGTAAAGATGAATTTTGAGGAGTCATAATGCAGAGGGTACAAAGGAAGGTTCTAAACAGGCCATAATCATGTATCTTCAGAGAGCAGGCCAAAATAGACTGGCATAGACAGTCATATATCATAGTAATAGACAGCCTAAAACCAGATGAAATAAGGTAAAATTTCTAATATAGATAGTGAGAAAAGCAATATGTTAAATAAGATACTTAAATGAAGGCAAGTGTAGCTAACTTTTATGTTAACATTGATACCATTTAAACCCGATCATTGAGATTCTACTTAAAAAACAGAGTAAAAGTTCCCACATGAACCATTTCTCTTAAATGGCATAATACACAATACATTTTAACCACTAGAACTAACTGCTTGTAACTAGTGTGCTTCTATTGCCTAAGAGAATCTGTGTACATGTGCCCACAGTTGGTAAGTGCCAGAGTATGGTACTCATACCACCGATAGATAGCAGAAACATATTTATACCTTGTGTTTATTTATATAACAGTATTTGTCAGTTTTGTGCATAGTAGATGGTATACTGGGTTTCTAGCGAGAAAATCACAGCTATAATTTGCAAAGAATTGCCCAAGTTTATACCTGTTGCACTGCTATAATTATTAATATCATACACTCTTATTCAAAGAGAATCTACTTGAACATTAAATAATATGGTCACCTTAGGTAGGAAGATATAGGCTTACTCAAGGCATGAAATGCAGCATGGTCAAAAATAACTATAAAAACAATTTTAAAAATCTGTCATAAATGACTAGATTTCGCTAGAAATGGTGCATACAATCATAAAATTTAAGGGCAGAAATTCAACTTAACAATTTTCTAATTCACTACTTTATGGATGTGAAAACCAAGATCCATTCAAATATTGTGTCACCTGTAAAACAAGTGTGAGTGTGTAGATGTATATATGTGTGTGTGTGTGTGTGTTTGAGTGTATGGGGAAGAATATGGTGTTAGAAATTGCAATCAGTGTTCAAAAAGTTGTAGATTTTACTTCCTATTCAAATCACACACTTGTAAAGTCTGAACTATAATTTCACAAGCAAAACAACTGATATTTTACTTATTTTCTAGTTATACAAATGAAAATTATCAGTAATTTATTTATTTTTTTAAAGATTTATTTATTTATGCATATAAGAGCTGGGATACAGGCCAGAGTCACAGGAGGTGAGAAGATTCACCAGACAGAGTGGGGAGCAGAACAGGCTGCCGCGGGCAGCAGTGGGCGAGGCAGGAGAGGTCTGCTGCACCATTTGGGTCCCCTCCCAGGCTGGCAACAGAGATTGAACTCCTGTTGCAGTGGCTGCGGTTTGCTTCACAGTGTGTTGTTTAACCCACTGTGCCACCAGGGAGGCTCAATTATCAGTAATTAAAAAAAAAAATTCTGTTTTCTGGTCACTGATCAATCTAGGGAGTGTAACAATTCATGTATTGACTCATTTATTCAATCAATCAATATATGTGGAACACTTTGTATTTGCTAAGCATCTCTTGAGCACTTGGGAATATAATATTGAGCAAAACAGACATATCCCCATCTAGCTTATGTCCTAGAATGATACAATAATAACAAAAACTATGTTTGTCATTACCTATTGACATATATACTAGACAATGTAACAAAATTTACCTCTTCTTGTTTATAATTTTAGATCTCATACAGAGCTTCAAGCAACCACTAGCTTTTAAAAACACACAACCAATAGCCTCCCTGGTGGAGCAGTGGGTTGGGCAATGCATTATGAAGCACACCTCAGCCGCTGCAGCACAAATTCAATCCCTGCCGCAGAGGTGACCCACATGGTGCAGCAGACCTTTCCTGCCATGCCCGCTGCTCCCCTCAGCAGTGTATTTCAGTAGATCCATCTGTTCTGCTCTCCACTCTGTCTCTGGTGGATCCTCTCTCCCTCCCCCAGATCTCTGTCCTGTACCCCAGCTCTTGCATGCATAAATAAATAAATCTTAAATAAAAATAAAAACATACAACCAAACATTCACACAAACTGAAACTCAAAAAAACAAAATTTAAATGATCCAGCAACACAAGTGCTGAGTCATAAGTCAAAAACAGGTCTGTCTTACTATAAAAACCATGCACTTAACTCTGCTGTGATACACATCTCTAGAGTAAAAGAAATGGCTCAGTTTACTAGTGAGAACATAGAGATTAAGTGATTTTCTTCCTTAGTAATGAAATGACCAAATTGAAGAGGCTGGGAGGTAAAATTTGTTACTTCAAATGAGGAAAAGCTGTTAATGCAGAATCTTAAATTACTAATCCATCTGTAAGCAATAATGTAACATCTCAGGAATTTTCATTTAAAACATATTTAAAATGTAGTCATACTGCAAAAGGAATTTTCACTGTCGTTGAGTTTATTAAGGATTCCTACATTGTAGTTCTTCAGAGAAGAGACTTCATTTATTAATATTTTAAGTAGTGTGCAAGATTGTATAAACCTTCTTAAGATGGTTAAGAAGCATTCTGAATAGCAACTTTTATTTAACTTTTTTGTTGTTTGAAAACATAATTTCCCACCTGCTGTCTCTGGAGGAACTTGCACCAAAGGAAAAAAATAAATGAATAAGATCTTTCTAAATTACAACTCTGCCAAAATAATTTGTCCAGAACATGTATCCATTTTATTTTTGCTTCATTTATATTGAGGCAATACCACCGCTGACCTAAATGCTAGAAAAGAAAGCTATGCTATGTCCTTCAATATATAATGAGGGATTACAGAATGTAATTCACTGAAATGGAAGATTATAATACCTAATACATATGCATTTTTTCTTCTCATGGATTTATGAACACTTTCTCTAGGACACTGATCAAAAGACATTACATTTTCTTAATTTTTTTACTGGTACTGAACATTTTCCACAACTCATTTTTCCCTTTGTCATTAAAAGTTAATACATTTGGATACAAGAAAGACCCAAGCTCAAGAGAGGCACATATTAATTGCCTTTTTTGGTCCAAAGTTCTAAAGTTATATAGAAGACCATTGTGATGGCATTACTCCATGTAGAATTGGTTAAATAAAAATAGTTATTTTAATGCTCAATTTTGAGCTCCAATGAAATTGATGTGCAATAGTAGGATCAATAATGAATTTTATGAAATTTACTGATCGACTGGTTCAGAGAAACAAAGACTGTATCAATAACCATGTCTCTAAGGGCCAAGCTCATTTTGGTCAGCTTTATATTAGCAATGTCTAGCACAATAACTGACTCAAAGTGGATGCTTAATAAATGTTTTTTTTGAATGAATAAATTTTAATTAAAAGAGTTTTAGTTTATGTCTCTCGTTGAAAGAAAATCTCATCAATTAACTTTAACCCCTAAACAGTTTTTATCATCTCTATCACATGCCCTAATATGTGTATACATATATTTACATATATATACATATATATCAACAGCACTGTTTATAAGATTATAGATTCATAAAAGTTCCTCAGAGTGTAATGGGTGGTCCCCAGAAAAAGGAGAGGTTCCAGGCCCACCCAAGAGACAGTAGAGCTGAGCAAGGAGAAGAAGCTGAGAGGAGACTGGGGAAGTCAGGAAGAAGGATGGACAGCAAGAAGAAGACATGGAGGAGACACATGGAGCAGAGAAACTTGTGAAGTGCACACTGCTTCTTGGTCCTAGCCTGCTTGAAACAGATGTGGGTGAGAGACCCATGGGGAGATTAACAATATCAGCATTGGTCTTGATTTTGATTTTGCTCTTTTCCTTCCAGACTTGTCTAGCTGTTTCTGACCCTTTTCTATAGGTACCCACCAAAAGATGGTTTAAATTTCTGGCAGGCTCTTGGGCTTCAGAGGCTTTGTTTTGGGGCAACCCTGTTTGACTGGGCATTTACCCACTAGGGAATAGGTAACTTTGGGTTTTTAATTTGGTAACTATATTCTTCCCCCTTTCTGTATTACACACTAATTGTATTAGAATTCCTTTCTATTAAAGGTTTTACACACTAAAGTATGTTTTGTTTTGAAGTGATAATGACAAAACCTATTTAGAGCAGACAGGTTTGGGGGTTTTATGGTGCCCCTTACCCTGTCCTGTAACAAGAGTAGTAGTGGTCAAAAAAGTTTTTGCTATATAGCATTACATGGGATAATACAAACGTGTATATGTGGTATAAAATGTAAAGTATTTACATATAAGAATATATGTTGTATTTCATAAAGAAAAAATACACAAAAATAAAAAATAAATGAGTTTTAAATTTAAAAATTCACTATATTTATATGATGTAATTTTTAGTTATGATTGAATGGATCTTGAAACACAATTTTTACAGTTTTATTGGCACATTTTATTGGTTACTACAGGTACATAACCACCAGAAAAAGAATATAAAAATAAGGCTTTTAAGAGAGCCTATGATATACCACAATAGTAAAGGAAATAAAAGAGAAAGACATTCCTGTTTGACTAATCTGTTAGGGTACTTGAAGTCAATATTTCTTATTCCTTCACAGACATCTCAGTCATTTACATTATCATTATTATGCCTCAAAAATATGATCAGAAACTTGAAAATAATTCTTCTGTGACATAAAATTAAATGAATCTGTGACAAAAATGGCTCAGAAAAAAAAAGCAAGAAAGGAATATAATATACAGATTAGTGGAATACAAGTTTTCTGATTTAAAATTTAAGGAAAAAAAAGACATAGAAGAAAAAAGAGATAAACTTTAGAATAGGATTAGAAATTTGATCATAACTCATTCAAAAAACATTATTATTATATCTGTACTAAGACCTGTTAGGTGATGGATTCTTTTAGGAAAAAAAAAAAAAGATATACAGAACTCAACGGATAGTAAAAACATCCATTATCTAAGCAAAGAGATGTCTGTTTTATTTACCTGTTGAGGTAAATAAAAATGCTATGTGACATGAACCAAATTCAAAATAGCACAGAAAATGAGTTCCTGGTCATCTTTTAAGTTCCAGCTCAAATGCTTTCTATATAAATCATTCCTTCCTTTGTGCCAACCTTTTCTGTGCAATAAAAAAGATAATTTTATCATGTTTTTTACATTCATACTGCATTACGGGATAACATACATATGTCAACAAACTATGAAATTATTGGGCACAGAGATTACATTCTCTTTCAACTTCCTTGAGCCCTACAAATCCAGCAATGAAATATTATTTATTCAAATAATGCTTCATAATAGGACATCTCCCTTGTTCACTATATGGAAAGACTAAAGAACAGAGCTATGAATTGATGGGATCTGGACGATGAATAGGAATTAACCTAAGAAGATTAAAAAACTGAGACACATAGGTAATTTATCAGATATTACAAAAACACTGAAGGTGAATAAAGATGAGGAAGTGGTTATGTTTTGTTTGATTTGACTTGCAAACACTCTCTTTGAATGACAATAGGGATTTTTTTTCATTAGTCACTATTTGTATCAGTGATACATTCTATTAAAAAGAGAGAAAAAATAACACTGGGAAAAACCTAAAGATGTCTGCACCTCCTTAATGATAATAATATTCTGCCTTTACACAAGATAAATATTTCTTTCCTACAAACACACTCATCCAAAATGCCAATAACCACTGTATTATTTTTTTTATAATGACAATAAGAGTGGCAAGACTGAGGGGTGAGATGTTGATTTAAAGGGATTAAAGTGTTTTATTTCAAGATTTGCTTATAGATAGAGCTCATTAGGTTAATAAATTCACATGCTTTAGTTACTAGTATTTTTAATTGACAGTGCATTTAAAAGAAAGATAATTTTATATCTCTCTACAATTAGACAAAGTTATTACAATGGCACAAGAGAAGTATATAATGAGGGAACTCATGGACCAAAGTGATTACAGAAACCCATTAATTCTTATTCAAGAATTATTAAGGTTTACTAAACCAAAGCAGCTTATATATTAAGGTATTTGTGTGTAAATATTAATGCTTTATTAGCATTTCTACTTTATGCTATAATTTGGAATATTCATCTTATTTATTACAAATTCTCTAGGTAAGGTTTTGTGCTGTTTACCAATCCTGCATATGGAAAGAAGTCAATCAAATAATTAATTATTCAATTATAAACATTACAGTCAAACAAAAGTAGATATATAAGTATTAAATGATTACCAATTTCACCACTTGCTTTTGATGGAATATAACTGTACAGTGGTGGCCAGTGAAATTTCTGTGAATATATTCACATTCAATCTTAAGAGTTGCTCACCTGTCATGCCTTTCCTGATTTACAACAAAGCAACAGAAAATGTTATATAAAAACATATTTTATTCCTTCACCTATTAATTTAATAGTTACTGAAAACTGATTATGCCCCACTCATTATGCTAAGAACAGCAATTACAACATTAAACAGCTGATTCTTGCTAAGGCACCTTATAGGACAGACAGGTAGGGACAGAAACACTAGCTTAGAAAAGCATAAATACCATAAATGTGTGATTAACATGATGATAGAATTTCCACTATGCAAAGTTGTATGGAGGTTCCTCAGTCTACTAAAAATAGAGCTATAAAAATTCTACTTAATATTCCATTCCTAGGAATCTTCCTAAACGACACAGAAACAGTGATTCAAAAGAATACCTGTTGCCCTATGTTAATTGCAGCACTATTTGTAATTGGTAAAACAACACTAATGTTCAAGAACGGGTGATGGATCAAGAAGATATAGTACATACACACAATGGAATACTATTCAGCAATCAAAAAAGATAAACTAGAGTCATTTGTAGAAACATGGATGTAACTAGAATTGATTATGCTCAGAAAAATAAGCCAGAAGGCAAAAGAAAAATATATGATGTTTTCACTTTTAGGATGAGTATAAAGGAACCAAAAAAAAAAGGTTCAAGGAACCTTTTTAAAAAAGGTTAATTTAACCTTTTTAAAAAAAATCACAACACAACAAGAACAAAAAGACAAAGGCAAATCAGAGGCACTTTGTGGGGGAAGGAGAGGGGCTGGGATGAAGGCATAAAGAGCACAATGGACTGAGGGTGATGGTGCACTGGTGAAATGGTGGTGGGAATTCCATGGGGACTACAATTGATGTCAAATATATATAAAGAAAGAAAGAAAAAACCTCAGGTGCCGTGAAAGTCTATAGTTTAGTAGCAGAAAAACACCTTCAAAGAAGTGAATGGTATGTTAGGCATGCTCAAAGTAAAGTGACCCAGGCAGGGAGAAGGACCTATTAGAGGATCTCAAAAAATTCGTTATAGCTCAGAAAAAAAGTGGTAAGATAAAGTTGATGGAAAGAGCAAAACCCTTTTAATCTGTCTAGCAATCTGGACTTTCTCTGAGGAACAACAGGAAACCTTTAAAGGACTTAAGTAAGGAAGAGAAAGGATTATATTTTTATTTCAAATCACTCTTGCTACTGTGTAGAAGAGGATTTGGATAGAAACCAGCCAGAAGGCTAGTGCAGCTGTGTGAAGGCCTAGATGGGCCTGAGGATGAAACACATAGAGGAATGGCATTTAGGAAGAAATACCTATCTGTGTGGAGATCACTTAAAAGAGAGAACGAAAAACAGTAGAGTTCAATAATGATAGAATGCCAAACTTGGGGTCCCAAATCTTAATTTTTGTAATACAGAGATAAATTCAGATCAAGTCACTAAAGACACCTGAATTCTCTTGATAAAATGCTGTATAATTCCTTTTAGTCAATTTAAAGATCTAAATTTCATGCTGTATTATTATTAATATAAATTATATAAAGAAAAACACCTTAAAATAAGGATTGAATTTGTTCTATTTCCTAAATATATCATTAAAAAATTAAATGCAGGGGCCTCTCTGATGGCGCAAGTGGTTGAGTGCTGCACTGTGGGGTTTCTGCATTCATTCTAGCACAAATTTCATCCCCAGCCAAGGAGGGGACCTATATAGTGCGAACCAAAACCATGGGACTAGATCTCTGGAGTACAAGCTAAAGGACAGAGAATATTGGGTAAACACAAATGAAATTCTACAAATTCACCTTTACATGATTACCTGTATAAGTACAAGATATTTCAGATGACCTATTTATTTGAATAATTTTTTAGCATATTCTGTATCTCCAAATGTTAACAAGAAGATATGATTTTTAAGTGACTATCCCCTTGATTGCAGAGGTAATAAAACTTTTTACAAATTTTTTCAATATTAATTAATATTTGAATGTGTATATTATTACCTAAAGGAGCACCTCTCATATTAGTAGTACAATAAAGGTCAGTTTATCTGGGTTGTCAGAGAAAGCAATAATTTTGTTCATAAAGATAGAGCAATTCATATCAATTTGAAGCTAGATATAAAAGAGAGTTCAACTGGAGAGCATTCATATAAAAATTAATCATGGACTTCACTATTTCCCTAATGTCTTTGTACTCATTCCTGCTCTCACATATGGAACACCTTGAGATTAAACATGGATGCAGTCATGGTTCTACCATTATTGGCTGTGCAATCTTGAAGAAGACTTAACCAGCAATTTAGTCACAATTTCTTCTTTATAAAAATACTTTCCTCACAAAGTTATTGTGAGGATCAAGCCAGAAAACACATATGAAAAGATAAAACCCAATAAAAATGTGAGATTAGCTCACTTCATGATTGGCTGCTAAGTAAGAGCTTTTATTAGATATGACTGCTCTTTGAAAGCTGGTTTGAAAGCTCATATTGATTTGAAATATGAATGCTGGGTAAAAACGGGTGTAGTATTTAATATATTTACACCATTAAAATATATCTGCACCTGTACATGGTATAACGGTTTATTTTGCTCGAGTCTTAGAAATGATTGAGCATACACGAAAATAAATAAATAACAAACTTAGATTATAAATTATTCATAATGATAAATTCCTCATCTCAGAGAAGAATTCATTATGTTTATTTATTCCAAGTTTTGATATTCTTTTTGTATGAGAATGTGTTATATAATAGTTTCATTCTCCTTTGGCAATCTGTTAGAGGTAATAGTAAGACACTTCTTTAGTTAAAAAAATTAAACAAAAAGTTATTAAAAACCAGTGACACTACTACATACCTACCAGAATCACGAAAATAAAAAGTAATAATGACACTCAATACTGTCAAGTGTGTAAAGCGTCTGTATCACCCATATTTTGCAGTCATTCTGGAAGAAGTTTGGAAACCTTTTATAAAAGCAAATATGTATTATTTATAAATCTATAGTACCATTATCAATTGTACAACCCAGAAGTAATATTTTTGGTATTTGTTCCAGTAATATTAAAACTTACAGACACACAAAAGCTTATAGCAATTTTATTTGTAATAGTAAAATCATTAGCCCAGATGGTAAAAAATTCATTTCATACCTACCATGAAGTACTACTTAGCATCAAAAATTAATGTATTTTCACACTCAATAATCTTGATAAAATCACAGGATTATACTGAGTGGAAAAAAGGCAGTCCCCAAAGACTCCATATTCATGATTCTTTTCATGCAATATTTTTAGATGATACCATTTCAGAAATGGAGAACAGATTAATGGATGTCAGTGGTGGGATGGGGTGGTATTGGAAGAATGTAGCTCTGATTTTAAAAGGGGAATACAATTGATTCTTGTTGGATGGGAACTACAATATCTCACGTGTAATGGTGGGTCTATGATGATCTATCGTATCATTGTCAATATCTTATTATAGTGTACCACATTATTGTAAAATGTATTACTCAGTCAATCCAATAAAGTATGCAGGATTTTGATGCATTATGTTTTTCAATGCATGCGAATCTACCTTTTTCTCAAATATTTAATTAAACGTTAATAGATATATAAATAACATTTAGAAAACATAGCAACACATTTATGAAGTCTATAAATTGATAAACTGTGAAAGCACATTTTTGTCCTATTTGTATATAAATATATTAGATGAACATTTGATATAAATTCTCATAGCAAAAAGTATCATACCAAAAAAATCTCTAACACAATATCTAAAACATTTCAATAATTTTACTTAATTTTGTTTTATTGAATTTTAATTCATTAGCATCATATCTATATTTTCATAACTTGTTCTATGTGCTAATAACCTCAAGGTAGAACATCTGTTGCTTTTTCATTTCAGAAATAACTTTACAACTGAATAACACCTACTAACCCATTTATTAATGTTGTAAAATAATTATCTTACATATTGTTGGAATTATCTAAGTTTTCTAAACAGAACAGTGGTATACTTGGTTTTTATTATTATGGTTAATAAACTAGATTAATTTTTTTTATGATTTCTTAATTTAAAGACAAAAATTCTACTGTTTACTAATTTGTATCCAGGGTTTCGATGTCCTTTACTACTAAAAGTTAAATTTCAACTAAAACATGTTACTTAGAGCCTCAGAATTTTTAGGTGTTTTCTCAACTTAAAATCAGATGGTGTTGTTATTAAAGAAATTAGTACAAAACTTCTCCCTGAAAAAAATAAGATAGAGTACTATATGATCCAGCAATCCTACCTGTGGGTATTTATTCAAATGAATTAAAATAAAAAAATCTTAAATATGTAATCTCGTATTTTGCATCACAATATAATTGCCAGAAGTGGAAATGATTAAATACCCATCAGTGGGTGAATGGATAAAGAAAAGGAGGCATATGCATACAATGAAGTATTATCTTGTATTAAAAATTGAAGGGATCCTTCAAATATATCACAACAGAGATGTACCTTGAAGACATTATGCTAAGTGTAACAAGCCAGTCACATAAGGATAAAAACTGCATGATTCTACCTTATTTGAGGTATTTAAAGTAGTCAAATTCATAAAACAAAAAAAAAAAAAATTGAGAATGGTAGTTTTCGGGAACTGGGTGGAAGGGACTTGGGGAGTTATTGATCAATAATCAAATATTTCATTATGCAATACAGGAGTAAGATCTGGAGATTTTTTATAAAACATTGTACCTATAATTAACACTATCAAAAAATAACACTTGAAAATATGTTCGGGTGAGCTCATGTTAAGCATTCTTAGGACAATAAAACAATTTATAGAGCAAGTCTGAAACTGAGTTATTTTTTATAGATTTCCCTTATACAGATCTGCTAGCCATCGCTACTCCTGACATTTTGCTGGAGTTTAAGTAGTCTGTTTAAGCCACAATCATTGAAATTTTCAGATGGTTTGAAACCATTGGACAAGAGACATTATTTTTTAAAACTTTCAATAATTCTTTTTAAAATCTAAAGAACTAAAATTCAAAAATTAGTCACATAAACTATGGGGGCAGAGAGAAAAGTAGAATCCCAAAGAGGAATTGAAAAACAACATACACCATCAGTTCCAGCAGAAGTTCAAAGATAATGAGACCTGTGGCCAGTTTATGGTCCACACTAGAGTTACTTCTTAAATTATCCTTACTTCCTCTTCTTCCTTTAGTATTCATTGGCCTTCAGTTTATTTTGAAGTAGTAACAGAATTCTGTTAATATGCCCCTGACTGCAGGCAGGACTAATCATTCCTTTGGATATTTCCAAATTGCTCTTCATCAGTGATTCAACCATGTATCCATTTGTTCTTTCATTTACAAATATTTTTCAGCAAAAACTATGTTCTCTACACACAGTGCAATGAGCAAAGCAGACCAAATAAATAACTGTTATTATGGAGGTAATAGATTCTGAGGGGAAGACATACAATAAAGTGAAAATAAAAATACATATTAGCCGTTAAATGATTAACATAGATGATGAAAGTAGAATAAAGTAGCTAGGGAAGGGGGATACAAAGATTGGAGATAGTGTGTGAAATTCTTTGTAAGACAATCAGTGGAAAGAACACCATTTGATTACCGGTCTGAAGGTGGTGATGATATATTCTATAATTAATTGTACAAATCTATTTCCCTCTGTAAGTTACAATCTTCAAAGTTAAAGACATGACCCTTAATCTTTTTTTTCAAGCCAGCATCTAGAAGAAAAGCTGCTACCTTGAAGAAAGTAAATGTTGGATGAAAAACCTCACGTTCCTTAACCAAAAGTCCAGTTCTATTTCAAATACTCTAGCTTTTTCACTTCAGAAAACTCAAGTTTGAATGAGATACAGAATTTAAAACAGCACTTAGAATTTCTTATGCTCTAATTACTCCATAACTAAACTTAATAAGAGCATGGCTTTCCAAATGAGATAGCCCAACACATTCAAGCACAGTAAAGAAAATTGAATTCTAGGAATGTGAAGCCTGAGGTCACTCAGGGTATAAACAGATGAACCCCTAAATTTACATTTTGACAACACAAAAAGGATACAGTTCTAAGTAAATATATTTGGTCAGTTTCTATCTATCCTAATTCTGATTTTGTTTCAGGTTTTTAAGCTTATGTTAAGTACTTTCCCCACAGTGTGATCAATTTTATAGTTATCACTATTGCAACATTCAGAAGTGTGAACAATTTCTTGTACCTGGTGCATTGTGCTAAGTTTAAAGCATTTTTGCCTGCAAATGTGCTGTAATACCACATCTTAGTAAATCACTATACAAAGAACTCCTCCCTGAGAGTCAAAAAGAAACTACAAAAGTATGTTCACTTTAGACTGAAAATAAAACCACAGATCTGGAGCTAGCATGACCACTCAGTTTGGAAGGATGAAATGGCCAATTTTTGGGTGCAAAAATGGGAGCAGCATATATGGCTGAAAGCCATATTAGGGACAAAATTACTACTACTTATGTGCTGTTACAAATTGCAGATAAAAGATGATTACACATATTATAGTTATCTAGTTTTCATTATGAGGACTAAATGATTTAAGATTATAGAAAAGCCAGACTGAATGAAGAGTAAAGGACAGGTACATTAATGAAAAATTTACCTTTGTTGCTCACAGTTAAAAGCCTTTCAGAGTCTCATCGTAGACTGCGAACTGACTCTAGTTTGTCATTTGGGATAATGTATTTGTGAATGCATTGATTATTGATTCTAAAAATACCAATACTTGCATTTCAGTGATTTTCCATTACCATCAAGAAAATGTCCAAACTCTTTAGTATGAGATACAAAGGTCTTTGTGATCTGGATTTATTCTCTCTCTCTCCACACATTCCATACCCTTCTATTCTCAGCTCTCTGCAGTTTCCTAAACATGCTATGCTTTCAACACCTACTCTAGCTTCTTTGCTAGTAATCCTTTCTCTGCCCATATACTCCCTCACCTCCAAAAAGGGAAATTTCCCTTAAAATAGTTACCTTTATTTAGAACCTCCTCTGAACCCCATGGCCTATCCTACCTCCTAAATTAGTACCTCTTCCCCTCAATCCTATTATTTTTCACTCATTACTTAGTGTTAAAAGATGTTCATACATTTATCTCCTTCACCGTATTAAGAACTCTAAAGAAAGTATCTTATTCAAGCTTCAAAACAAAAGATATTGAGCTAAATACCTGAATATAAAACAGAAACTAATATTTGAGTGTTTAATAGTTGCCATGACTCTCTAAGTTTCTAATTCATTTCATCTCTATGCATATTTTATATAAAAACACAAACAAACATATGCGCTTAAAGAAGTAAATTGGCACATATATACTATTCAAGAGTATATATATATATATGTACTTATTCATATATAATTATGAAAGCATTGATTATTCTGAGTGAACTTTAAATAGTAGTATGAAGTCAATGATTTCAGTGAAATACAAGCTTTGACAAAAGATCATCTGATATCCTAGAAATTATCCTCTTTTCCACTAATATATCGCAACATCCTAATAATTTATACAATTTATCAATGTACATATATTAGTTTTATATAGAGAGCTGTTTATTGAGAATATGTTTCTCATATCTGATATACAAGTACTAGATAACTTTGCAAAAATTAGAAAATGTATGCATGAACTTATTATCACGAAATTACATCTTCAAAATATATTTGCTTGTATAGAGAATTACCTGAAAATTATTTCATTTGGAAGCACCAAACTATGCACTTATAAATATATATTTCTTCAGAAATACTATTTTATATTCCAAAAGGTTTAATTAATTCAACATTTTCTTCAAGTTGTCCCCCCAACTTGATACATAATTAATAACCTGAGGAACATTAAAAAAACTGATGGGGAATCACCACCCCATTGTCCACCAGTTTCTAGCCAGATATTCTTGATCTGAGTGTTAAAAGTTTTTAAACACTCCTTATACTATTCTAACTGACTGTAAAGTTTGGGAACCAGAAATCTACTAAACTTTTAGCAGATGAAATTTCTTTCATATCTCATTTAAAAGCAATTCTGACAAATGAAATCATTCCAAATTCCAGTATTAAACTTATAGATGGTACTATCAAAAGTACTGCCTGGCTAATGCATGCTTCAAATATAATTTCTTCATTTTGGATAATTCTCTTTACAGAACATAAAACTATTTCTTTACTAAGCATCTCATCAAAGACATAGTTAAACTTGCTATCTAATCACTAAATTTAATTATGCAGAATCATACGTAATTTTCATAAAGTGTTGATTTTCATGTTCTTTAAATTGAGAACAGGTTACTTAGAAGTTTAGAATAAAGGTAGAAATGCAAAGTTTACAGGATAATATCACCTCCCACACTCTCTTCCTTACATAACTGTCTATATTAATCTCTTTTTTTTTGGCCTTAAGTGTCTCTTCAAGTGAAACTACTAATATTTAGGTTGATGTAAAGATGTAGTTTGACAAAAGCCAACTCTCTACCTACCTAAATAGGAATACATCTAACAGCTGTATCTATAACCAAATTCTATTCGCTTAGTTACTAAGAATGTTCATGATTGTTTGGTTCTCTTTTCTTTTGAACCCACAGTACTAATGCATTTTCTCATACCAGTGAACTCAGAGCCATGTTCTTTGGTGCCATTAATGAAACGCAAGTGTAAGAAACAGAAGTTGCCAAAGTCTATAGAACTTCAAATATTCACTTTTCTTTCTGGCACAGTAATCCACCAAATTAAATACTGATTGCTTCATCAGGTCAAAAAAGCAAAGATGAAAAAAAAGCAAAGATGACTATACGAAGCAGAGTACCCAGCCATTGCTCACTTACCTTAAAAAAGAGTGAGAAATAAGCTGCTGATGTGTAAAAATGGGTGGGTTTTTTTATTGCAGTATAATTTAACCTCTTCTTAATGAAACTTTATATTTATATATATATATGTTAAGTATATCTTTAAAAAAAATGTATCGCCAGTACAAATGCATTTGTTAACATAAGAATAGCAGTGTGCTGCTCTACTATAGCAGGAACATTGTGTGCAAAACTAAACCCAATGTAAAAACCAAGATGTCCACTCTGCAAACCATGACAACCAAAGAGTTTTCTTATCATATACTCATGCTGAGAGTTCACTGAGTATTTTTACTACTAAATTTGTAGAACAAGTTGTTGGCTACACTATGTTCCCATAATGAATACCATTCATCAGTCTCCAACATGATGATAAACCACTAAATGATACCACGAAAGTGTTGATCATTAAAGTTCAGTAACAAATATATGACTAAGTCTGTGCTCTGACAACATATCACGACAAACACAAATTTCAGAGTGAATGATCTTCAGACTAAATATTGCAGCACCCTGAAGTCTAATATCAGAAATTCCACATAAATACTTAAATAAAACCAGGCTCCATGTACAGAAAACAAGAAATCTAAAATAATATGCTCATAAATTGTTATTGAAGAAACCTCCTGAAATGATTATGAAATTTGAAAGAAATAATTTTTTTATAGTTTTCTGGATTTTCAACTAGAATTAGGAGATTATAACTAGAACCCAAGCAAAAATTGTTATTGTGTATATTTTAAAATTAAATGAATTGATCAGAATTAGACAAATATTACATCTATTCCTTTCCTACTTATTTCAAAGTTGTGTTTTTCAGTTTATAACCTGAAACTGAGCAGGCTAAAGTACTGTTCAAATTGATGGCCCTTATAAGATTCAACTATTCAAATATATAATTTTTATAACATTTTTCTACCAAGATTATCCACTCAAAATTATAAGTTTCTACAACAGATACCTACAAAAAGAAAGAAATAAAAGACATACATAAATACACACATATATACGTATGTTGGAGATTACATAAAACATAATGAATGAAAAGATATTCGTTGGGTACTTATTTTTATAAAGATTCATTTTTATGTATTTATGCACACAAGAAGTTGGATGAAGTCCAGAGATGCAAGGGGGTGAGATGATTCACCAGAGATAGAATGGAGAGCAGAACAGGTGGATATACTGAAATACACTGCTGAGGGGAACAATGGAAAGACAGAAGAGGTCTGCTCTGCCAAGTGAATCAGTTCCCTGGCCAGGATCAAACTCATGCTACCGTGACTGGTGATAGCTTGATAGCACTGAGACTAAGTCCTGGGCCACCAGGGAGGCCCCTTGTTATGTACTTGTTTTGATGATTAAACACTGTTGTGAGAGAAGGAGACATGATGGCTTCTCTCTTGTCATCACTTAAGCATCCATACCTTCTTCCTTAGCTTGCTTAAGCTAATTTCTAGCATCCTTCAGCTATGGACTATAACGAAAGGGACAGAATATCTTAAACTGATTGATGATGAATGAACTAGCATTGAAACTCTCAGAGCTTGCTGATTGTTTTGTGATTCTTCTCTCCAGTTACTTTCATCAGTTCTATGAGGAAGATGTATTCCTTCCTCTACCCTTTAATTAGTATACTACTATCCCTGACAAGGATGAATGCAACAAATTTAGTTCTGAATTATAGTTTCTGCAGCTTTCTCTATCAAGTTCATTTTGGCCGTCCAATCCCCTTAGGTAGTACTAAGACAAACAAGCAACAGCTCTTTCCGGTAGTCCTCATCTGGTCCAAGGGAAAGATTTGCTTTTTTTTCCCCTTGGGTCAACCCTGGAAGTCCAACAGAATCATGACTTGGTCACTTCAAAATCAATGTAATTAACCTGAATCACATGCCATTGCACTGTATCCTTCAAACCAATAAACATTCTGTTTGGTTTTATTAAAGGTACATTCATGAAGAGAATTATATCCACAACCTTGACCCTCCTGAGGATATGGGAATGGAAATCACAGAAGACCAGAATTTCCCTTAGTGGACTTTCTTCCATTTCAATGAAATATTTAAGAATCCCAGTCGTAGTTTTCTCTGCTTTCTTCTTTCAAACTGATTATGATAGTCTTGTATTTTGCTTGCTTGTTTATTATTTGTTTATTTATTTATTTAAAGTTAATATTGGTTTACAACAGTCACATATTTCAGGGGGATAGGTTCATATCTCCACAGATGTATATCACCACACCACACACCCCAAAGCATCCATAGTCCTTTGCCAGAGGTACTGTGGCCCTTTCCGATTTTGATTCCATTACTCCTCCCCCTCTGGAAATCCCAGTTCTGCAGTCATATTTCTAGAGTTTGTTTTGCTTTAGTTATATCATTTTCTTTGTTTTATTTCTCTATATTTCGCGTAGGAGTGAAATAACTCAGTATTTGTCTGAGGTCTCAGCTGAAATTTTCATTCCAAATATATTCAATTACATATATAATTTCAAGTGAACTCATGTCCACATTGCAAAATAGCTTAGATGCATTTCTTTACCATGTTAGTGTATTTTAAAAACAGATCATAAACTGTTCAGTCCTTAATTGCCAAGTTTTGTAATCTGCATTAGGATGATGAATAGTATAAATTTTTCTGCATTGCTTTGTGAAATGTGGCTACAGGCTGAAGTAAATAGAATTTTAGAGTGTTTTACAAAGAAGCTAAGTCTTTGCACACTTAGTCTCTCATACAGTTTGGATCTGCAGTCCCACTTCTCTTATTGTTTAAGACTATGTAAAGGTATTAACAAACTTACTTTTAATATGTATTAACTCTTGTATTAACATGCTCCTGTGTGGATTTTCACAAATAGTCCCACAATAAAGCAGGTATCTTCTGTTGATAATACATTATCTATATTGATTCTGTACAGAAAAAAAAAAGTTCAAAATAAAAAGAATACTCCAATAGCATTCACAGATGATAGAATCAGGTAATTAGACTTTCATATCTTTAGTTTTTTAATCTGTGAAATGGGTTAAATTGTCAGTTTACTACTTTGCAGATTTAAAGGCTCTCATAACATAATTTGTATGAAAATTCTACATAAAGTGGTATAAATATAGTAAATCAAACAGTTGTATCATACTCCTAAAATACATATATATATATATACAAACATAAAAATTTATAAACTACCAAGAAGCATCTATTGGGAAATTTCCTAACTGCTGTTACAGATCCTTAAATTTCAATAGTAATGAATATGCTTTAGCAATAAATATCACCACTTAAAATAGTAGGATGTTTTGTAGAACTTCTCATTTGGCAGATTTATTGCCCCATTAGTGAAAGGCTATAAAATTATATTTTCATTCTATATTCTTTTAACTAAGAACTTAAAAAAATCAAAATGATTTAATATTTGCAATTTAGTCTTTAGTGGGTAGAAGTGTCTTGAATACCAGAAGTTCATCTACAATTTAGAAAGTGATCTTTTCTTAGAATTCTAAAATGCTATATAAACTTTATATCACACTGAATTACTTCATTCCAAAAATTCAGAACTTTCTAATATCAGAAGTTTAAAGAAATTTCAAGGTTGCAATCTTAGTATTTTAAATGCAATTGGATATTTAACTTTAGAATTTCTGATTCTAATAAAAATATGTTTAATCATTTCTGCCTAGACTTGGAGCATTTAGAAATTAGAAATGAGTGCAGCACTTTTTTTTTCTCCTAGCTTTATTTCTGTTTCATATGAAACTGACTAGAAAGCATATTGAATTGATTTAAATTGGAACCCACAGAAGGAAGCTGGCTAAACTCATGAAGGCTAACTCATACATAGTCTGTGACCAGACTGGTTTGCCTAACGATGTAGTTGTTGTCACAATAAATGGCTACATGCACAGATTTCTGTCTAGTTAGACATTTGGCTTGAAATAAACATTCAGAGAACTGAATCCAAACATCAACTAGGCCAAAAGTTGCCTTAAGCTCTGCCAACGCAATGTTAATTCAACTAGGAGTAACATGCTTTTTTGTTTCACAACAAATGAATCTTTAAATCTATTAAACTGAATCTGATGATGATTTCAGGAACATGTCTGATGAGAACATTATCCCACTGCAGTAGGTCTGGAACCTAATTTTCCTGTCAAACTTCACTTACTGCTTTAGTATCCAAGAAGTGGAAGGAATGAGCTGAGCACTGAGAAAGGAAATACTTCGTGTAATTTGATTAAAAAATAAAGCTAATGTTTAACCACTTCATTTTATACTGCCTATTTTATAACTAGGTATAGAAATTACTCCTTTGTCTGAAATTAGCCCTACTCCATTTTCCTAAGGATTCAAGGGAAGCAAGACAACTATAATGAAAATTAGCAGCATAATTAAAATTATTTACATGGGGTTCTATGTGTTTGTGTCACTCATTGGTATGCTGTGTACTTACATTATCAGATTTTTTTTATCTCATTCAGTTAAAGAGAATGACAACAATAAATAGTGGGAACATGTTAGTAAATAAAGGATGTAACACAGAATTAAGTGGCTGGAGTGAAGCTATATTACATATATATATATAATATATACATATCAAAAAGGAGAATTGCCAAACAAGGGATATACATGTCTCTTCACCATCAAATGATTTTATTCTATAATATATTGATATACTGAATATTCTGGGCAAACAAGGAGAGAAAATACCTAAATATGAATATGAAACTTTTCTAAACTGAATTATCATCCTCTTTGAAATAATAAACTTCTATATTGGCCCCAAGTAACTATTGGAGAATTTCTGTTTTCCATTCAATTTATAGTATTATCCAAGGGTCCAGAAAAAACTATAAAATTTGTGGGTCCAGTATAACGTGAAAATGTGGGGGTCTCTTATTGAAATTAGGAATTTCAAAATGGCAACAACACAATACAAGATCCTTACATACAGGGCTCTGTGTAACTACACAGATTGCAGACTCCTGAAGTCAGCTACACATGGGACCATCATCAAACTTTCTATTGATTTACATCTGTATTGCTAATGGGATTGCAAAAGACACAGAGAGTAGTTACTAAAGCATCATTCCTTGTCAACCCAATCAATGGACAGTTACCCTCCCACTGGGTCCACCCAGACCTATTTATCTGCCATATCAAAATGAACAGGCTGTTTGAAACATGGCAGCAAGGATAAGAAGAGGAGGAATTAAGACATGCTTCAAGCCCTCCAGTTTCCTGCCTTTGATAGAAATGCACAATAGTGTACTGTTTCATTTCTTTTTAGAGAGGACTGGCTCACACTGGAATCTTGAGAAAAGATGCAACCTTTAGGAAAGGGGTTCAGAAATGTTTGCTCATTTTCAAGACCTTTTCTTTCTAAATTCTAAAGGACAATTAATGTCTTTGATATGTGAATTAAACCTCTTGAATATCAACTGCCTGAATAATTCAAACTCACAATAAATTCCTATAAAACATAACTAAACTCTTTAAAACAATGGCATGATTAGATTAACTAATCTATGTATCAATACTTTGTGATACACCAAACTTAAACTCTTATTAGTAATACAGCATATTATTGGCATAATTTGTAGTCTGAAACCACTACAAAAGCTGTTGACAAGGAAACTCCTCCTTCATTAGTCTATAGTCACTGCTGAGTAACAATTCCTTCACCCATACTTATTAGCAGATTCTTGTTTTTGTTTCAGTGTTTCAAAGCTTGACTAATACATATGATAATATCAGTATATTTAAATCCTTAACATCAAAATCATTTGGAAAATAGGGAATTCAATTTCCATCTCCTTTCACCCAAACACTCATGATAAAGTCCTTGATAAGACAGTCCAATTTCCTACAGGGACAGATTTCCTACAGTAATAAATATATCTAAGAAAAAATATACTAATGGAAGAAGGGGGAGAAGACACACTTTCTCAAAAATTAGCATTCAAGATAGAAGAATCAGGAGACTAACGAATTCAAAAATTAGGAACATAAAGACTATCAGTCCAGTTTGAAATTCATTTGAGGTTTATTATGTACAATACTAGTTAAAATAAAGAAAAATAGTTTTTAAAAATGTACTTATTCTGTATTTTAACCATTCAAATGTGTGAACAGATAGAAAAACATCTATCAATTTCTTAAGAGAAAATATTCAAGACTGTCTACCTCTTCCTTTAATCTTCCAATATCTTAAATTAACAAAATAAGAATTCAATATATAAATGGAAATCAGAAAAAAGTATATAATGGGAATCTGAAGCTTAACAGTTAACTTAGGTTGTCATAGCTAAAGTATACTCAAATTTTAAATTATTCGCCATTAAAATACTTTCTCCCCTTACCCTTTCAAAATTGATCAATCACTTCATTAATTAGTACCTACGAGATTACAAAGGATCTTTCCCAACGACTTTTTTGTGTTAATGACACAGAAATGAGATATACTTCAAGTTAAATTGGTATTCATCTGAAAAAGGAAGAAATCATAGTGACAAATTCCAACCATTTCAATATTAGACATAAACACCAATGGTATGTTGAAGATATGTTTATTAATGTCATAAAAATCTAGTTCCTCAGTTAATAACTCAGTTATTAACATTTTCTAGTGTTCTCCAAATTTAGCAATTAAAATATAATGCCTAAATATGTCACTTCCTTAAAAAGTATTACTTAGAGGAATAGAAATATGTGTATATCTACCAGCCAAATATTTATTTCCACACGTTTCATATATTTTATATTATCTGCCTTTATTAAAAAGAAATTAATCAACATATACATATAATTGACATTCATAAGATTAAAAATCTTTGTTTTTCTTCAAATATCAAAGCATTAGAAAACAAAAAATAAATGCTATGAATTAAAGAGAAGCATTGATTACTCATTTACAAAATATTAAACTAATAATTTAAGAATACGCTTAACAAAATTGTGTCTTCCTTAGATTGAAAAATAATAACTCTAGGGCCTCCCCTGGTGGCGCAGTGGGTTAAGCAACGCACTACGAAGCAAACAGCAGCCACCGAAGCACGAGTTCGATCCCTGCTGCCGGCCAGGGGGGGACCCACATGGCGTGGCAGACCTCTCCTGCTGTGCCCGCTGCTCCCCTCAGCAGTGTACTTCTGTTGATCTGCCTGTTCTGCTCCCCGCTCTCTGTGGTGAATCCTCTCACCCCCCCACACCTCTGGCCTGTGCCCCAGTGCTTGTATGCATAAATAAATAAATCTTAAAAAAAAAAAAAACAATATAAGAAAAATAATAACTCTAATTGGAAATATTCTTCTTAACACAAAATTATTTGCCACATAAATATAACAAATGATTTAGATTTTAATGTGAGGCAGTAGTACTGGAGCAAATGGTGTTTCAAAAGTGTTTTTAACTCTGAATTAGATGCATAATATTGTCCTACAGAGTTCATTTTATCACACTCCAGTTTATTGGTTATTGAATATCGTTGGAAATAGAAAAGCTCCAAAGAAGCAGAAATAATTATGATTTCCTTGAAATACATTTTGATAAGAGCTATCTATAGAAGTTATTCTATACATTCTGCCTAAATTTTATTTAAACATCATTTATTAACTTACTATGTAGATATGAAATATCTTTATATTTTAATATAATATTTTGATTGCAATTTAGTCATGTATATTATAGGTACATATTATAGATAAACTATTAGAAAGGTAATACTGATTCAGAAAAAAATACTCTTCAGTTTTTAGGAAAATTAAATATGCTAGAATTTCATTGTGCCTCTCCCTTTGTTGATTATAGTCTATGTATCTTTATCATTTCATTATGTATGAATTGATATATAAATGAATAACACTTCTTAAATCATTGCTTCCATTTCATTTAGTCTGTTAGCATTTTCTTGTTAATTGGTATTCTCATTTTTTAACCATAATTTGGAGGAATGAGAACATTTATGTATTTTTCTTTCTTTGTCCAGTAAATGCTTTAAAAGTCAAATTCTTGATATGCAGGATAAGTCACCTAATTGTGTGAATTATTAGCTCCTCAGTTCAATTACAATCATAAAGTTTTATTCTGAATCAATTTCACATATTGAACCATTTATCTTCAAAAATGTCCTCTAATATCAGAAATTACAATCTAAGACTTTTCATCTCCTTTTTTCATTTACACAATAACCAAATTTCTTTTCTAAGTATTAGAGACTCTTAACAACTTTGGAAACAAATTATTTGCCATTGTTCTCTTCCATTGTGATATCTCTCTTCCACTGTGATATCACTCTTCACAGAGGTTTAAATCATCTCAAAATATAATTTCTGATTATTTTAGTTACTTCTTAAATGTATTTTATTGCTAAATGTATTTTAAAATAATACATTTCTAGGAAATGTGTATAATTTGTACAAATTAGCCCTTTCCACAGAGCATTTTCTTCTGAATATGTATTGCAATGACTTAGTAATTTTTCCCATGGCAGAGACTGATATCAATTTTAATTAAAGTCATTCAAATAATCTCAACTCTTTCTCTCTGTGTCTTTTTCTATATGTAAATACACATGTATATACATATGTGCATCTGTAGGTATAAATACATAAATACATATACCCATGGGTTTATAAATATCTATGTGCCCAATAGATATACATCCATAACTAATACAGAAATCCCTCAAAGTACCTGTGTGTGTGTATATATGAATGTGCTTGAGTAACACAACTAATGTGTCAGGCACACACTGAACTATGATAATTCTCTAGGAGTAAACATGAATTTGTATCACCCATTCTCAAGAGTTCATGATCACTCTATTTTAAGTAGAGCTAATATTTTAAATATAATTTAGAGATTATGAGTGCAGGCTTGGATCACATAACATACCCAAAAGTAAATATGAGATAAGAGGACTCAGGAGTACACATTCAAGTCAACTCATCTTACAGACATCAACAGAGTTCAGCAAAACTTAATACACTTGGTTTTCCTCATGGGACAGTATGATAAATCTATACTTTTGATGCTTTAAATCATTGGATAAAGTGTAAAAAGGTCTTTTGCACTTAGCTACATTACAGAAGAGCATCTATTTGTAATGGATACCTGTTTTACACCATTTTAGTAGAGACTCAATTTGTCATTCCATTCCATTTCTAATGCAGTAGTCCAACCCAACCCAGAATGCATTATTGATATGGAAATGAGTGTAATTAGCAGCGTAAATGATCTGTTATTTATGATACAAGTCAGAGCAGTAAATCACCATTGGTTCACTATCATTACTATGCAAATAGAAGAAGGCAGTTAATGGTCCATGTGTTAAAAACAGTCCACTTGCTTCCTCATTTGCAAATGAAAGGCAAGGGTGAGAGTTTAAGGTAGAGATGACAGTTTATCATATTGTCAGAACTGCAACTTAGACTTAAGAAAACCAAGACCCACAAATTGTTGTACTAACTTTTAAAAGTTACCCATTTTTTATAATGCATATTCTGCCTTGAGTCTATTTTTACACCTTCAAATTTATGATTACTTCTTTCTAATTTGCACAACAGGAATTGGAAATAATTGTGAGTGCTAGTAAGAGTCTTCTAATGTATGAGATACTTTCTTTGTCATTTGAAAATGCATCATAAAAGATTTCCATTATGAAATAAATAGTGTCATTGATCATAAAATTGACTTCATTTTCATGTAAACACATTTCATTTTCTTGTAAGGAGCTAAACTACCAATAATTTGAACACCCAAAAATTAAGAAAAATACGTAGTGGTCCTTATTAGAAATTATTTATTACACCTAAAAGAAGTTGTTCTGTCCTGTTTGCTTGGTCCCTTTTGTTTAATTTATTGGGGTTTGTCAGCTTTTTCAAGGAACTTTGAGAGCATTAGCTACAGATCAATGCTTGCCTAGTGAAATGGGGACAAAAGTATGATGCAGGAAAAGCTAGAGGAAGAAGAGGGACTGAGAGCAACTACAAGCATCCCTTGTATAGAGCTGATCCTTTCATAAACTATTTGGAAGACATATAAACACAGAATTTAGAATAATAATGTCTTTATGTTAGTAATGTATGTAGTAGATTTTCAATCTCACATAAATTAACTCCACCTCTTCAGCGATATAAATTTAACACATCCTTCCAGCATAATTTTGGGGGGATTATTATTATTTTTTATAAAGCTATAGCTTCAAGAATGACCTACAAGGCCATCCCTGGTGGCGCAGTGGGTTAAGCACCACACTATGAAGCAAACCTCAGCCACTGCAGCACAAGTTCGATCCCCGCCGACCAGGGAAGTGACCCACATGGCGCAGCAGACCTTTCCTGCCTCACCCGCTGCTCCCCTCAGCAGTGTATTTCAGTTAATCTGCCTGTTCTGCTCCCCAGTCTATCTCTGGTGGATCCTCTCACCCCCCACACCTCTGGTCTGTACCCAGTGCTTGTATGCATAAGTAAATAAAATCTTTAAAAAAAAGAACGACTTACAAAGTGGGCAGTAATTTTATAAGAAAGAATAGTAGTTTGATATATCAGTACACTGGGGGCCCAGTGTGGTATGGCAACATACACTTGAAGAATCATGAAGCTGTAACAGGGTCAAGCCCAGGAAAGGGGAAAGTTCCAAAATCCCGGTTCTGCCCTAAGTGGGTGGAGCTGAGCAGGGGAAAAAAAAAAAAAAAAAGCAGGTTGAAGAGCAGCAAGGAGAGCTGGAGGAGGCACGTGGAGCAGAGAAACATGTAAAGAAACTGGCTTGCTTTTCAGTCTTAACAATGGCAACTTTCATCTTAATTTTAATTTTGCTCTTTTCCTCTCAGATTTGTCTAACACTTTCTAAACCTTTTCTATAAGTCTCTACTAAAAAGTCCTTAAACATGTGGCAGGCTTTGAGCCTTGCTTTAAGCCAATCCTATTTAACTAAACTTTTACCCTCAAAAATATGGGTAACTTTAAATGCTTAACTTAGTAACTATGTTCTTTGTCCTTTCTGTATTGTGCCCTAATTAAAGTTCCTTTCCATTAAAAGTTTTATGTTTGTCTTAATGCAGCAAATGGCAAAACCCATTCAAAAAAACCAAGTTTAGAAGTTCTAGGGTACTCCTCTCCCTACCCTGTAACAAAGCTATTCCCCTAAAATATATACAGGGTAGTAAACATTATCTAAAAAAAATTATACAAAATAAACACAAATAGTTATAATATATAAAATATATTTCCTATACCCAATTTTTATAAATTATACATACACAGTAGTTTCAAATGTTTTTATTTAAGCATTTTGAAGTACCAAATTATCCTTTCTAAATATTCTATTTTTCTTCCTTTAATTTCAAAGAGGTAACTAACTAGTAAATTGGGTTCTTTCATCTCATTGGATTTTCAAAAGATAATCCTTCTTTCTGACTTTTTTTAAAAACTAAATGCATGGAGAAGGTTAAGTAGAAGGAGAATTAAACTAGAGAGGTGATCCCATGTTTTAGTATTAAAAAGAGAAGAAACAGATGCATATCCACAAAACTTAGGAAGGGAAGGGAATCTCAGGCATTACAGATAGTATAGTCTATTCCCCATTCACTGACAATACTTTCAGGAAATGGCTGTACTTTAGGGGACTGGTTATTTATTCCCCACTATATCAAGGCTTAGTTACTGATAAATTAGGATAATTCAACGAAAGCAAATATGGAAGTTATTAACTTTAAAATTGTGGATAGGATACTGTCATGCATTGGCAAGTTATTGTTCATGTAAATTGAAGACTTGGATGATTAGGAGTGAGTGTCAGAGTTTATTCAGTGGTAGGAACAAAAAAGCTCCTGCAGTAAGATAGAGAATGCACCTGAAACGAGAAATGCTCATTTCTACTGTCTTTCATACCAAATATGGCTTGGTAGGAGGACTCTATTGAACCCACACTCCATAATGTAGCTTGCTAAAGATTAACACACAGTCTGCTGAAAATGCAGGAAGCTTGTGAGATTAACACTCACAGACCAAAGCACAAGGTCATGACCCCCCTTCCCTTCTGCTCTTCTTCTTATCAAGCATTTTTGGCATCTTCTGCTCACAGACAGATGTCCTGCTCCAGGCAAAGGGCCTGTAAATTTCCATTTTTCTGTCACTTTCACTTTCCATGGGACTTCTACCTTGTTCTGCATAACCAGAATCTGTCTCAATATGGGAAATAATAAGAAATAATGCAGGAATGGGTCAAGTTCATCAGCACTACCATCAACCCCAGACCCAAAGAAAAGAAAGTGGTAGAACAAAGAGAGCCTTGTAGAGTTGGCCTCCTTTACAACCTTGTGTAGAAGGACACAGACAATGATCTCAAAGAGATGGAAACAGAGGAACAAGTACTCAACCTCACAATCCAATTTCTTGTTGTAGCTTCCCAAGTACACTATTGGACGAACCAACACAGAACCCTGAAAGTAGAGTAGTCCACAAATAATCATCCAAATAGCTCAGCCTTCCATAAGTGGAACAGCAAAACCAGAATTCCTGAGGAGATATGGAAGTCTTAAGTTTTCAAGGAATTGCATGGGTTTAGATAGGTAAGTATATTAAAGATGATTGTCTTAGATCAAAAGCCTGTAGTCTTCCCTCAAAATTTTATAGGACATTTGCCAGCATTTATTAAGCTCTTAAAATGATGCACAGATTTTGCCAAGCACTTCACATAAATTACTTTTTTTCTCTTTTCAATACTTTGAAATGACTCCTAATGACTCCTATTATTATTCTTATTTATGAAAAAAAGAAACTGAGAAAAGGAAAAGGATAATCTTGTCTAGGAGCACATGATGTAATTATGGAAGTAAGATCAAACATATATAAGGGTCTGGTTCTAGAGCCTGCGTATTAAAAAAAAAAACAACCTTACATAATATTTTCCAATTAGGAAAACATTCCAAATTGTGGAAAGTAATTAACATGGGTTCACCTTTCTAGTTTAATTCTCCCTCTATTTAACCTTTCAGTGGATTTAAGTTTTTAAAAACAAGTTAACAGGTACAAAAATATTTAAATGCATTAAATATAACTTAAATTAACAGGTTCTTATAATAATATTTATTATAACCTGTCTTCTTCTCTGTAGCATTTCATTGGAGGGGAAACAAAAGTAATGAGATTCAATTCAATGTGATACAACACAACCAGTGCCACTGATTTAAAAGGAGATGAAGATGCACTTGGTTAGAGTACTCAGATTAAATCATTCACTTACTAAAATAAAGCATATAATATAACATATATACATATATGTGTGTGTGTGTATATATATATATATATATATATAAAATGGTTTAAGGTTTTTGGGAACCTGAAAAAGATTCCATTAAATTGTTAAAATATTGACATGTTAAAAAATATAATCTTGAAATTTAGTTATTAACAGGAATCTTCTTTTGGAGAACTATTTCATTTATCTGTCTCATTCCCACATAATACCAAATGCTTGATAAATGTTATTTATAATGAAGAGAAAAGTAAATTAAGAAGACACATGGATAAATGGATGAACAGCAAACATCAATAGGTAAGAACTGATGTTGGGAAAAACAGCTGCTTTTTCCTATTAAATAAACTTGTCTGGAGCTGCAACATAGTTACTGGATTGAAAGAAAGTCAACCTATGAAAGAAAGTGTATTCAGGTCTCGTTTGAGTTTGGATATTGTTTTTTCCTATACTAATACTTAGTCTAATACACAGATATAAGATGTGTTTTACAAACGCAGAAACTGTATATGCAAAATTGTATAAATCAAGTATAACTAGCAATCATTATTGAAATCTAAACTGTGTACATATTTAATCTTAAGACAAATGGATTTTTTAACATAAAACCTACAAAGGGAAATTAATCAAAATGAACAATCATTTCCTCAAGTTAATTATGTCTTTTTGCATACTATTTTTTATACAAAGAGTTTAAATTTATGACACCAATATAAAAAATGCAAGACATTTTCATCTTGTTACAAATAAAAATCACTCATGTTCAAATTAGTTTTTGTTATCAGAATCATAAGTGCTATAAGTGTTTAGAAGATAAAATTAATAAGCAACTCATGATATTCAAATATGTACACTTTCAATCCTGTTCCAAAACTTTATTTACTGTGAGGCCACTAAAACAATGACTACAGAGTAGTTCATCAGAAGGATTTTATCTTACCTTGAGAAAGAAAGTGGGGGGTAAAGGAGAGAAGCCTGTAAAGAGGGAGCAATACAGATTGAAACAGAGACAGAGAGATAGAAACAGAGAAAGACAAAGACAAGTAGCAACAGAAACATTGTAACTGAGGTGTTGAGTTTCAAAGACCTGTTTTTGTACCAAATCTGATCATATCAAGGTAAATAATAAGTGACGTCATTGCATGCCCACATTGCATTTGCTTGGAGGGAACTTCAGACCGACTTATCCCTTGGATCTCATTTCATATCCTGATAATGTCATCTGAACTTATGGCTCTAAATCTGCACACTGATGTTTCACTCCTTGATAGCCCTCTGCCCAGAATACAAGACTTGTATATCCAGTTGCCTATTCGACATCTCTATATGGATGCTGGCGAGCATAATAAGTATAATATATCAAACTGAACTCTTAGTCTTCTTGGCCCACTGTCACCCAAACAGTTCTCAGTCTACTTCATCTCATCTCAGCTGACAGCAATTCCATCCTTCCAAAAAAAAATTTGAAATTATTTTTATTCCTCTTTTACTCTGAAATTCTACATTCTCTTTCTCAGTAATTCCTGCAGGCTCTCTTTATCTTCAAAATATATCCAGTATCCCAAACCTTCTAACCATCATTTCTGCTACCACTCTGCACAAAGTCAATACAATCCCTCACTTGGATTACTTGCCCTGACCGCCTTCAATGTATTCTCAACCAAATAGTCAAAATAGTCCCAATAAAATATACGTCAGATCAGATCACTCCACTTCTAAGAATTCCCCAATGGTTTCTCTTCTCTTGTTGATGCCTGAAAATAAAATCAAATTATATGTCTGTCCTTCTCTTGCTATTTCTCCACCTCTCAGGATTGTGTAATCTCATCCCAGAACAGTGATTCCTGCTACTTCCTTAAACAGTTACCATAAGTTCTCTGCACTTGCTCTTCTGTCACCCTGCACACCACTTTCTATAGTTTCTTCACTTCCCTCTGATTTTAATTCAAGTGCCACTTTTTCAGAGGTTCTTTCTTTGGTTATGGCCCTCTTTCTTGTTTTTTTTTGTTTGTTTGTTTTTTGTTTTCTGTGACACTTATTTAATTTTCCATATATTTTACTTACTTATTTTGTCTCCTCCTAAGATAATATAAACACTAATAGGTCAAGGATTTTAACCATTTGTTCATGACTGTTTTTCAAAAACTAGAATATTTGTAATAAGAAATCAGCAAATAGATGGGTTTTCACTGTCTTTTTTAAAATCTAGGCAGTTTGTTATTTAGATTGTTCATTAATATCACCTTGAGGGTTGATTTTCCCTGAAAATATGTGGGGTCAAAGAATCATTCATAATAAAATACTAATGTTTATACTTATTAAGAAAGCTAAACATAATTTTATGATTAACAGATGCATTTTATATAATAGTTTCAGATGCCTCTTCTTCCAATATGGAATGTTAAAAGAGAACCTTCAATTTTATGCTTCTTCAAAAGGCACTACTGGTTGCAATTTGCTTTTCATTTGCTTTTAATATCACTAAATAGTAAGTGACATGGTTCATGTTGCTGTACAATTTTTGCATCCAACTGTGAATTGTTGGTGATCTCTAACAATTTAATGGGTGCTCAGTCTCTATGTAATGCTATCAGAGACACACTATGCTAAATGTTAAATTACTAGGCTTTTGTAAATATAGTCTTAAAATTTTCTAATTTAAGGGCAAAATTAGACTTCAATAAGTCTAAATGTCACCAATAACAGTAATTAACAGTTACATTAGTTTATTGAGAATTGGTTGATAAAGATCCAATCCATTTTAAATCATCATTGCAAATTACTGAGCTCCATTTTCAAGAAACATTTTACATCATTAATGTTTAATAGAAGTTGTAGAGGGCAATATTTGTTTTTAAAAATGACCTCTGAGAGGCCTACTTTTATTTTGCCTATTTAGTGAAGAATCACTCATATAATTAACTTTCCTCATCTCTTTTCTGAGCTATTCAGATGGGCAGTGAGAAAGGTAATGGCAGCTACAGTCTCTTGGAATCATCTCTAAGTCTAATAATAGAACTGTCCTCATATATTATATAGCCTTGATTATAAGGTAGAAAAGTCACTTATACCATATAAATCCAATATTATAGCATGGGGAGTTAAATACTATCCATTCTTAAAGCACAATATTTTAAAGACCTTATATCTTAAGCTAAATCACTTCATTTTTAGATGGAGCATCCCTCATATGATAATAAAAGTTTTCTAAAATTATATTAGTTGTATATTTCTAAAGATTTTATTTATTTATTCATACAAGAGCTGGGGTACAGGCTAGAGGCATGGATGGTAAGAGGATTCACCAGAGACAAAGAGGGAGCAGAACAGGTAGATCAACAAAAACACACTGCTGAGGGGAGCAGCAGGTGAGGCAGGAGAGGTCTGCTGTGCCATGTGGATCAGCTCCTGTCTGGGGATCGATCAAACTCACACTGCAGTAGCTGCGGAAGCCCCACAGTGAAGTGCTCAACCCCTTGTGCCACCAGGACGGCCCCCCACTAATAGTAATTTTCATAAAGAATATTATATTTAAGCTTTAGTTTGATTTCATTACCAGCAGAAGCAATATGAAGAGAAATATATATATACATATATATATACACAAACATACATGCAAAGGTGCTGTAAGGAAATATATATATTAAATTATATTCAATTTGAGATACCACTAAGGAATATTTAATAATTCTCACTCTTTTTAGAAGTTATATACGGTTTTTGAAAAGGTTAGCATGTTCAACCACCTGTGTTTTGATAAACAGAAGCATCTTCACATTTTAAAACTGATAATAAACAAAAAGATGTGAAATATATATCCTCTTAAAGTAACTTTCAAACTTAATTTATTCTATTTCACATGCCCAGTCCTCAATAAGAAGAACTGATCTAAGAAAAAAAATTGGGTCCTTGACAGAAGTTCTTTCTAGAATAATTTTGACCTGTGTATAAATCATTGGCAGTAAAGTATACACACACAAACACACATATTGAAATATTAGAAGCTATCATTTATTATTTTTGGTTCTATAGTAAGTGAATAGGAAGATAAATATTCTAGATAACAAAGCAAATGCATTGAAATATATACCTATACTCCTGGACAATGAATGATTTCTGTGTGGTGTCAATGTGCATGCTACACTCAATGTCTGTATTTACTGAAAATTTTCTCATGCATTATAGCAGTCATTATATGAAAAGGAACACCCAAAGGGATATTATAAATTTGAGAATTACTTTTCTCTGTTCAGCAGTTATACCACCTCTTGGGAAACCAATAATTCACAAAGAGAAATTAAGCAAGGTGACTCACTTATATAGCTGTATTTCCCAGTTGCTGTATATGCTTTAAAAAAGGCTTGTTAACAATCATTTTACTCCTTATTTACCAGCAAGAGAATAGACAATCCACAATGGAATCTCATGTATGGATTCATGGTTAAGTAACCTGAATTGTGCCATAGGGAGTTCTAGGGATCTCTGTCAGTTCAATCATAGTGATTGTGATGAATTTTCACATCTCATAATTGCATGAAGACAAATGTGTTTCCATAATATCAACATATCTTTGAATCTGAGAAGTCTAGAAAGCTCTAAAAACAATCAGATGACAACATTTTCTCCTTTATATACCTCAGAGATATTTATGGGATCTACAAAGTTTTTACCTCCACATTTCAGAAAGTTGGGGAGTAAGAAAAAAGTGCTAGAATCAATACTTCCTTTGCATTACATTCAGAATATTTATATTCAGAAGGGTTATTTAAAAATTATTAGAAGGGTTAAAAAAAAAAGATTTTCCTAACACAGGGACCTTATGAGAATGGGTGGAGAGGGTGTGGAAAAATAATTACAGTGTTTACCACATCCTGAAATCAATGAAATGACAGACCTCACCCATATACAGACACATAGATGCATGCACTTTCGAAAAACTTCAAATTCTAACAGAGAATCCCAAATCCTTGTGTTCTTCCAGTGATACAACATTTTTAAGAAACAAAACAAATCTCATTCTCCTTTAATCTGCAATTATTAACTCCCTATAAATAAAAATAAATATATTTTTTAAAATCCTGGGCAAAATTTAATTGAGGAAGGAAAACATTGCAGTACAGGCACTTGCTTATTTTGAATACATAATGTTGTCTTTTTCTGGAATTCTATATTGATGAGATCAAAACACCCCTCTCATTGAATCTAGAGAAAGAACATAAATTCTTAATATTTCTATTAAAGAAATATGTCACAAATAAATGAGTTGAATTATAAGGAATCTATACTGTAAGAAAAAATGCATAAGTCTAATGATAAAAGTTGTTTATTTGGCACATCCCAAATTCTAGAATCTAAACAAATTATTTCCATAGAATTCCTAATTTACTCATATTGGTCTCTGAGATGAATATCAATAATATGATTGTCAATATTATTTAGTCTTAATATTATACCATTAGATATAGGATTTCATCCTCTCTGATTTCAAAGAGTCATCATTTCAGCTCCTAACAACTGCACCTTAATACTAGTTGTACCATCTTAACATTGCAAATTTATATTTAATATAATGTTGAGAAAGAGGAAAGATCTTATATTCTCTTGGTATGTTCCAGAAAGTTTCCCAATAAGTCAAGGATTAGAAGTGATTCTCTGTTGAGAATCTGTTCAATAAATAGGAAATGTAATACATTCCCAAGACAAAAGAGTAATTATAATCATAAAAGCAGGGAGAAAATGTGTCATAAAAAGTTGTCAATCATTCTATATAAAGATCAGATTGATTTATGAATTAATATGTGTAATCATTAGAAAAGTTTTTTAGTCAATACTGGCAGCAATATAGATAGGAAATGGTAAACAGAATACTTCAGAAAAAGCAATCAGTGAGACCTTAAAAAAGACTGAATAAATTCATTTAGAAATTAAAAAGTTTATATCAGTTATAAACCATATATTGAGAGACATAAATACAACATCATTCTACAAATAAAAGGCAGAAAATATAGAAAACCACATTATCCCCAAGGAGCTGATAACTGACATCTACCAAATATGATAAGAAAATATATTATACTAATTAAAAAACTCAGCCAGCTTACATTGATAGGTAATTCTATCTCCAAGAGAAATGCACTAACACCCTCTCAAGAGGAAAAAAAAAAAAAATGAGTAAGAACAATAGCTACTACATAACTTCTCAAAAACTTCATTTCTTTTTTCTGGACCTTAGTTTCTAAATTATATTCAAGTATTAAAGACTTTTACAGGGAAAAAATGCCTTCCAGGAAGAAAGCTATAGAAAGATAGTGAATTCTATCTCCATTCAGCCACACAAGAACAAAAGTTCAGGTGGACACCAGAAGATTCAAACAATATTCCTTTAAATCTTTAAGTATTAATGCTATATATGCAATCAGGATGGGAGGCCTTTTCTCAAACAAGGGACTATAAACATGAAATTCTAAAATGGATAACAATTATAGACAAAGAATAGAGGCAGTCAGCACACACCAGAGAATAGAGATTTCAAGTACATATACTAAAATAGAAATCCAAAGTCCATATAAAAGTCAGACTAGTGTGAAACAAATCATAGAATTCAGTACAACTTCCCAGCAATAAAGAGATTCACAAAAACTAAGCAAAGAATAAAAAGACACATGCATGAAACTCATTTTTGATGGTCTTTTTCCTCATTAACTTCATCAAGAAGTACTCCTCAGCAAGTCTGGCCTGGAGAATATAAAGAGACTACTAAACAAAGCAATTTTTTGAAATTTATTCAGCTACGTGGGACAGAGAATTTCCCTACTGTCAGTTGTTTTTAAGTTTGAAGAGCACACATCAAAGGTGATATTCTTAGTTGGGGCATGATTTGGTAGTAAAATCACACAATGGCTTATGAACCAATTTTTAAGTTCTAAGATCTTTAATAACTAGTATCTTGCTTTTCTTTATATTATAAATAGAAGGTTTTCAAAGATCATGCACATTTTAACCTGTGTTCTCCATTTACTTCAAGTTCTGATATATAAAATACTTAAAACCAGAAAAATTAGTCAAAAATAAATTTTTAGGAGAAATGTTTTATTCTTCTGGCCTTATTTGACTGACCTCTTCAGTTAAAAACTCTTAGGTACTTCCCTCCTTTTCTATACATAAGTAATATTCAAATATCTTTGTAAGCCTCCCTGTTGGCCTAGGGATTAAGTCTCAGTGTTATCACCATACAGCCTGAGTTTGATCCCCAGCCAGGTCTGGCCCACATAATGGCACAACAGACCTCTCTTGTATCACCTGCTTCTCCTCTAGGCAGTGTATTTCAGTAGATCCACCAGCTCTGTTCCTCACTCTGTCTCTGCTGAATTCTCTCACTCCCTCCCTACCCCACAACCCCTCCCATGCCTCTGGTCTGTGCCCCAGCAGTTCTGCACAGAAATAAATGAAAGTTTTAAAAAACATCCTGTGTAAGGAACTGAAAAGACCAAATCAAACAAAGCTTAGAAATATAAATGAAGAAAAGTGGTTATGAGAATAGGAAGGTGGAGGGTGAAGACATAATTGGGAGTGGTCAATAGATAGATAGATAGATAGATAGATAGATAGATAGATAGATAGATAGATAGATAGATAGATAGATAGATAGATAGTCAAGAAAGATGGGTGATTTGGTGGTGGATTTGACATGATTATGTACATCTGAGAAGTCATATCCATACCCCCCAAAATCATAAACAGTGTTGTCAACCATGTGCTTCAATAATAAAAATATAAAATAAAATTTTCAAAATGTTTTTGGAGGTCACACAGAGCTCCCCATAATATGTAAGTATCTACCTCTTCAACTTGATTCTCTAGACAATTTCTGTCTTCCTCTTTGTATTAGAAACACCATATTACATACAGTCTCAACTATGTTTTGCCTTCTGACCACTCCGCCTGCAGTGCCCTTTAATTGGAACATCTTTTTCTCTTCATTAGATTATTAACATTTAAAACTTACCTGGTGGCCTCGCCAAGTGGTCTTGGGCTGTTGCTATCACCAACAGCCAGGGAAATGATCCACATATAGCACAGCAGACCTCTCCCGTCTCTCCTGCCACTCTCCTTAGCAGTGTGTTTCAGTAAAATCTAACTTTTCTGTTCCCCACTCTGTCTCTGGTGACTATATCCCACTTCTATGCAAAAATGTGTAAATTTTGTTTAAAAATTCACCTAAAATATCAGCTCCTTCAGGAAGTTTCACTAATATTTCATCAACATCACTCCCTGGTTATTCCCACCAACTCAAGTATTTAGTTCCCTTACATAATATTCTAGGCATCAACATAGCACTGTACCCCATATTACTTCATAAATATCTATTTGTATCTCTTAATAGTGTTAGGCCTGTGAGGCCAACCATAAAATGACTGTTTATTTTCTTTTAGAAGAGATTTCACAATTCAGATAATATACCAAGTAACTTTTTATGTTTGCAGGGATAGATGTAACCTAACATTGTGTAGTGGGAAGAAAAATATGGTTTGGGAGTCATATTTAGACTCTGCTTTTAATTGCAACTTTTTTACATAAAGCTTAATACATTAGTAATCACCTTCATTTGTTTTCACATATTTAAATATAGGAGAATAAAATACTACTATCTTTAGATTGTTATAGGATGTTATATAAAAACAACCTCAAATGCCTTGAGAACAAATCTTATATCCTTCCACTAGAAGACACTAGAAGACAAAGGATAATTTTTTTAATGTCATCAATACTTAACATAGTGTGTAATGTAATTAAGGTGCTTTTATAAGTATTGAATGAATAATTATGAACATTTGCATACAGAAAATACATGAATCATAAGTTACATTTGTGTAATTTCAGTCCCTTAAAATAAATTGTATTTTCTAATTAATAATGCCAGGAAAAAAATTTTAAAGAGTTCTTAGAGAAATTAATTAGGATATGGTTGAAAGAAAGCCCAAAGAAATGAAATGAATTGAATTAAACAGCTTCTTGCTTACACAGTATTTCCAAGAAACTTATCACTTGCATTTCTAGTTCTCATCTTATGCTAGTTGCTTTTTCAAAAAAACAAACAAAAATCCATATTATTCTATCATGTCAAAACCAAAGATTTTATATTTTCCCAAATATGCTGTCTGAAAATATGCAAATGGAGATGATCTGTGGGTGACAGATCAAAGGTACAAACTCCCAGTTATGCATGTCATGGGTATGTAATGTGCCACATTGTGACTATAATTAATAATTTTAAACTACAAATATAAATGTTGTTAAGAGGCTAGATTTAAAGGTACTCAACACAAGAGAAAAAAACTGTCACTATATATGACGACATATCTCAACCAGATTCTTAGAGTGATCATCTCACACTGCATAACAAATATTTAATCATTATGTTATATACAAAAAAGTAAAATTAATATAATTTTATGTGTTAGTTATACATCAAAAATAGTATATCATACATATGTAGTATATAAATTAAATAATTTTATTATTTATTTTTTAAAGATTTATTTATTTATGTATGCAAGAACTGGGGTATATTCCAGATGTACGTGATGAGAGGTTTCACCATAGACAGAGTGGGGAGCAGAACAGGTACATCTACTGAAATACACTGCTGAGAGGAGCAGCAGGTGAGACAGGAGAGGTCTGCCACACCATATAGGTTATCTCCTTGGCCGTGAATCAAACTCATGTTTTAGTGACTGACCAAAATTTTAGTGATTGATGATAGCTTCATAGTGCTGTGTCTTTAATACCTGCACCATCAGTAAAGGCCCAAATTAAAGAATTTTATAAGATTACCTATAATTTCAATAACCAACTATTATTTTTCTCCCAGTCTTTGTCTATACACACACACACACACACATAATTTTACACAACATAGATACCACTTTTTATTTTCCTTATTTTAGTATATATCAGATTCATTCAGATATTTTCGGTTTCTTGTAAATTATATATTAAAAGTTCCGATATAGAACATTAAGATGATGTGGCAATTCAAACACTTTATTGTTAGTAGACATTTCATAAGTAACAATTCAGTTAATATAAATTTTCATCCTGAACACTTTTCTTAGAACAGAAGTCCTGCCATTCTTTTTCATTAAACTTTGTATAGGAGAAAAAGAATCCTATAGCTGTGGTTTGTTTTCCCTCAATGTATTTTGCTGCATACACCTCTGTTTTATATAAAAAGCAGAATTGTTTAACCACAACTTAAAATAAAATTCATCAATATTCTTTATTAACTACCTTATAATTGTTTCAGTTACTTCTATCATGTTTTACAGAACATTTAAATGACAACAAATTTGTGAGGGAAACATGTAATGATGTTCTTATTGGATGCAACTGTGAACATTTCTGGAAATACCATTTATTTTAAAGCAAACCAGTTCAATAGATTTTTCTGAATTTATAATACTCAGTAACTTTCCAAGTCATAGATAATACAGTAAAAATACTGAATAATTACATTTACTGAATCCCTTCTATATATCAGGTGGTTTATATTGATTTTACCAAATGCTTACCACAATACTACAACGTGAATGACAACCCTGTGTCATATATAACATAAGAGGTTCAACTTTCTCACAAAAAAAATACAAAATATTTAATAAGTTCAAAGGCATTATTTATAGATGTTATGATTATCTATGCAGAATTATCCTAAAGATTAACTGAAAATTTATCAGAACTAATATGATTATTCAGTAGATGGCCTGAAATAATACACAAGTACAAAAATCAATAGGTTTCATTTCAAAAGAGAGAAAAGATCATATCCAAAATAATATATAAAAAAATAAGCTTCCCAGCAATAAGCTTAATGAAAAATGCAAGTCTCTGAGAAATAAATGTATAAATTCTATTGAATAAATAAAAGACTGAAATAAATGAAACATTAAACTTTTAGTGACAATATTGTAAACATTTCAGGTCTGCTCCTGTTAAACTTACATTTAACCTAATGGGAATCAAAACTATAATTTTGTGAGGTTTTAAGGGAGAATTTAGGGGCCTCCCTGGTGGCACAATGTTAAGCAACACACTATGAAGCAAATTTAAACTTGAGATATTGATACTATTATTAAACCAGGAAAACAATCATATGATAAGAAACATTAAATTTTTGAAAAGTTAAACATTGTGATACTGACTCAAATGTAGACAAATAGAAAAAAAGGAGGCAGAATAGAGAAGAGATACAGGAACAAATTTATGTGTGTGTATACACACACACAAAAGCAGATATATATTCACACACAAATAAATATATACACAATATAATATATAACTTGTATACTATATGCATGATTTAATATATAATGTATATATAAAGATATCTATATATTATATATTTAGTGTGTGTGTATATGAAAATAAAAGATATTTTAAGCTTAGAATTCCTGATCAGTGGGACAGAGTGGAATTTCAATACCCTACGTTAAGAAAATTGTTTGGCATTCAAAGAAGCTGAGTCACTAACTCAGAGTCACACAAGAAAAGAAGTGAACTAGATTTGAACCCTAAAGTACACATTTTCAATGTTGTGCTTCACTACTTCTTAAAGTCTGCCTTAGATAACTTACACAAGAGCTTGCTGATACAGGAAGTTCAGCTTTACATGTGAGGAAGATGAAGCCAGAAGAGATAAAAGATGACTCAAGGTTACCCTGCTAGCGGTGATGAGACTAGATCTCTACCTTTAATTGCTACCTCTTCTACATTCAAAATTAAATATTATGCCTTAGTTCTAAATTTGCCATGTTTTGTGTTTTTAGGTCTAATATCCAGAATTTTATTTTAATTCAAACATCTTGGTCTTTTTAAAGTACTTAAATACTTATAATCAGTTATCATCTAGACAGACTGTCTTCCCCAAACCTAAAACCTTTAAGTCATTTGTAGGTGGTGAATTAACAGATTCTGAAGTGTACCTTCCCCCCTTCAAAATATCTCTTCATTTAGATCATTGAGTTGTGAAACTTTGCTGCTATAGTTTGTTTTTAAAGTTATTCTCCACTATTAAAATGTATTATATTTTGTAAGGCAGATATCTTATACAATACTGGTCAGGTATGAATATAAAGAAAACAGAATAACTGTCAGCTTCTTGTGAGGATAGGAAGAGAAAGTTTTTGGTTTAATAAGAATAACTAGAAATAATTTCTTGAAGGAGCAACATCATAGTCTATTCTAACAATACACAAAAAACTATTCCAAAGCAAGAAGAGTATTCAAGAATAATATGTATATAAAAAGCTCAAATGTCCTGTGATTTTATTCCACACTGAAAGAAAAAAAAAGTCAGTATAATAACATAGTAAACTGAGGATGGGAAGCTATAATAAAATATGATGCTATCAGAAATACTATCAAAGAGTGAATCATTTGGTGCCCCAGAAGTTATGATAACAAATTTGCAATTCAAATAAAATTCAAAGGGAAATAAAATTCAAAGGAAAATACTTTGATAACATCATTCCTAATTTCTGTGAAGGGAAGAAGGTACCCTAAAATATGTTAGGTGAAGACATAGTTTTTCCTTCATTTTAAAGAAAAGGACAAGTTCAGCAATTCAGGCTCCATGCACTTCCTTAGTTCTTCTAGAATCTAGTAGTTTTGCAATTTAAGTATTATGATGTAAAGTTAGGTAAACCTGATTTTCAACTATTGAATGAAACATAAAAGTCATTTGCCTCTATTTAACATAACTGAAAATTAACACTGGGGCTTAATAAGAAGAAATAGCTAGATCAATTATTTTTTCAGGAGAAGGAAGTCAATACCAAAGAAAAGAAATATTTGGTATCACATTTTTCATACATTCTATTCAAATTTTCTAGCTAATTCCTCCAAAGATCTTTTCTCTAGCCTTATAAAAATGGCTTAATAAGAAATGAAGACTAATAATCACATTTACTCAAAAATAATTTCAAGATGCCCCTTTCCTTTATTACTGGTTTTACTTCATACCATGGAAAATGTTTTCCATCAGCATTATCCTAAAGAGCTAGTGTTCATAATAAAAATTCTTTTATCCTGAATAAATGTCTTTCATTTGGATGTATTTAATTCAATTATTTAAAAAGGAATAAACACAATAAGTACTATAATAGAGGTTTAAGATTTACACAAAGAGTAATAAATTGCATAAATATTTAAATAAACCTTCAGGAATGGACCAATGCAAGTAAAATTTAACTTTCTGGATATTCTCTGCTCATGGATTGGAAGAATTAATATTACTAAAATAGCCATCTTACCCAAAGCAATAATATACACATCCAACACAATCCCAATTAAGGAGCCAATGGATCATAATCTTAGACTACAAACTAGACTGCAAAATTAAAGTAAGCAAAATAGTACGGTAATGGAACAAAAAAAATATTGTGAGTATAGAAATAAGCCTGAAAATAAGACAAAAGAGTGAAGAGGGGCCTCCTTGGTGATGCAAAGGTACAGTACTATGAAGGAATCCACAGCTACTACAGCACGAGTTCAATCTCTAGCCAGGGAGGTGACCCACATGGTGGAGCAGAACTCTCCTGTCATACCCACTGCTTCCCTCAACAGTGTATTTTAGTATATCTGCCTGTTTTGCTCTCCATTCTGTCTCTCCTGACTCTTTTCAGCCCTTAACACATCCGGCCTGTACTCCAGATAAATAATTCTTTAAAAAGAGAGTAAAGAGTAAACACTGGAGAAAGGAAAGTCTTTTAAGCAAATGATGCCGAGAAAATTTGATAATTACTTGCAAAAGAATAAAACTAAATCATTGCCTCACACCTGACACAAAAATTACCTCAAAGTGAATTGATAATTTGGATGTGAGACCCAAAAGTATAAAAACCACTGAGGAAAACACAGGCAAATACTCCAGGACATTGGCTTCAGTGATGTCTTTGTATACTCATCTCATAACAAGGGATTAAAAGTAAATATAAAAAAACAAGACTTCATAAACTGAACAAAACTTTTCATAGATCAAGAAACTATAAGTAGAGCAAAAGGACACCCAATGAATAAAAGAAAATATTGTTCACATCATACAGCTGAAATAGGGCTGATATCCAACATATATAAAGAACTCATACAATTCAACAACCAAAAATAAAAGAATGCACAGAAAAGCTGAATAAACAGTTCTCCAGAAAGAAATGTAACTGTCCAACAAGCACATGCAAAGATGTTCATCATCACTTATTAGGGAAATGCAAATAAAAAACACAATGTGATATAATCTCACACCTATGACAATGACTGATATTTAAAGGATCAGAAACAAGTGTGCAGAAAAAAGGAAACTTCATATACTATTAGTAGGAATATAGACAGGTCCATGCCCTATGAAAAATACTCTGAAGGTTTCTCAAAATATTAAAATTTATCTAGGTACATAGGTCACCAGATGCTCCTATGTATCTACTAAAAGAATTCAAAAACATTAATTCAAAGGGATATATGCACTATGTTCTTATCTCACCATTTCAGTATCCAAGTTATAGAAACAATCTTAGTACCCGAGGACTGAGAAATGGATTAGAAAACTGTGACACACACAGACACACACACACACATAAACAAATAAAATACTCAATTTTAAAAACAGAAGGAACTGGACGTTATAGCACTAAGCAAATTAAGCCAGAAGGACAAAAACAAATATCAGATGGTATCATTTTTACGTAATATAGAGAAACAAAGGGTCAGACCAAACCTAACCAACAAATCGTAGAAATATGATTGAAGAATTGAGAAAACAAGACAAGGAGGAGGGGGGGAAACCAAGTAGGGAGGGTGAACAATGGACTGGTAGGGAAGAACATAGGTGCCTTAGTGTTGGGTAATGTAGCAAATGCATCTGAAGAGGTGTGATGCTAGGCTTCTGAGTGTTGTAAACAATGTTACCTCAATAAAATAAAAAATTAAAAAGCTAACTTTCTATCATACATACATACTACAAATCTAACTCTTCACAAGCTGTACATATACTGATCATGTATGTTTGCATTTAGCAAATTTTATGCTAGCTACAACCATTTCTTTCTTCCAGATTGGCTTCTAAAAGCCAAAAGTCTTGTGCTTGTTGTCTTAATTAGTTTAATATACTTATCTGAGACCTTTCAAGGAAATTTATGAGAAGGAATTTCTTATGAAATGGTTATTGAACAAGAAATACAACTAAGTTCACAGAATCACATAGCATTTGAAGTAGAATTCATTATCACAGATAAACTGGTTTTAAAATGTCTTGTTTCAGATTCAAATCCAGTGGTTGAGGGGGTATCTGCAAATGAATTATTCAAAAGATTTCATCAAGAGAAATTTCAATAAAAATATGGCCACTTTATTATGGTCTCTAATATCTTGATATTCAAGTTTACAAGTATATTTTTGAGGTAACACTGCATAGCAAAAATAACAATTTTTTATACATGTGTAAATTTTAGATCTTAGATCGTTGTTCCTATTGTTTTGTGTAAACTTCTAATGGAGAAGATTGGGAGAAATGTACTTTTAGTATAAAAGTATATCCCACATATATACCAACATAATTAAGAAATTCAAACCAGTTCTAAACTGCTAAAAAGAATCACGTTGATCTCACGTTTGCTGATCACCTAGATGCTGCAGAATGCCATCATTTGTTATATAGAAATCAAAAGAGCAGATGAATAAACTGTATCCAGTCATGTGGATAATCCTCTCTCAATCCATGCTCAGTGCATTATGCAATGGGAGTGGATTTTTTTTCGTCTCTTTGTAATATATAAAAGATATTAACTTTCACTTAAAAAGAAATAATGGAAGAAAGAAAAAATAATAAAAGAAAGAAAATCCAACTTTCATTTGTATATAAACACTAGATATGAAGATTCTATATTGTGTCCTAAGAGAAACCGAGGAGCTAAAATAATGAGCTTAAAATTTGAGAAATCTTTGTCTATGACTCAATTATTTGAAAACTGTTATTAAATAATCTCTGACATGATGTTAGCATATTTTCCTTTCTAATATGTGCTAAGTTGTTTATGAAGCTTTTTGTTCAAAGTTTTACAGCTCCATCCTCTGATACTCTTAGACTCTGTTTGCATGTGCTCACTGAAGTTACATTCACTTTTCCTCTTTTATGTTTAGCCTCATTGCCTAAAACTTTTCTTCCTACTGAATACATACAAGGTCACTTATCTCTTCATATCTCTTTTTGATCTAAGTGCTGACTTTGTGTGTGGGCTTGTTGTTTATTTTATTTTAAGGAAAATGTGCTTTCTCTCATTTTTCCCTAACTAATTAAAATGTCCAAATTTCTTTTCTATGTGTTTTTTCTTCTTTATTATTAAATATTACAGAGCATCACCACTATATATTAACTTGAAAGAGATTTACTCCCCAACTTAATGTATCTTAGAAACATACTTCCAGTTCTATATGAAAGCAGATGTACATCAATCATAAGAAGTATCATTAGCGGAATTATTTTATTGACAATGATAAATACCAGTCAACTTCTGAAATTATGATGGTAGGAAGAGCTATAAAATGTATCAGATGTGAGGCACTTTCAGTAATTTGTGATGAAGAGTGACATAATTTCTACATTAAGTAAATTTTATTGAAATAAAAGGCTAAGTCAAATGTGCATTTTGTTAAAAACTATGATTATATTAAATGATACATAACTTTCCCCAATGAAATGATAATAATAAATACCACACCAAGTTATACTTGCTATCATATAGTATCCAACTAGCTTTACTATATTCCACACTACTGTTTTTATTATTGCTTTTACTTTAATTTTCATAATTTGAGTTATTTTCATTATTTTGGTTATTGCCTACAACTTTCTATAGGTTTATATTAACAGTATATCTACTTTTGAATCTCAACAGATTCAACTATCACTGATCCTTGGTCAACATGAACAATGGCATTCATAGATATAAAAATTTTATGTACTAATACGCACAAGATAAAAACCTTGCATGATTACAGACTTTATAAAGTATATTATACTTCTTACTACTGATGTAGAGTACATGTGTAGCAGACACAATAGATTTGGGATCTGTATTTTTTGTAAGTATATTATAACATCAACACTTTCTCCTCCTATTCAAAAAATTATTACCTACAGAATGAGAAATAAATTATGAGATAAACCCTACCTAAACTAATTTATTTAAAGGTAATCCATCATTTTTAAAAATGGGGACTTAAGTATTCTTGGGATGCATTTTAGAAGTCATCATGCTATCTAATGTGTATCTCATGAGTCTGTAAACTGCTAACCCAGGATTTTATTTCAAATCCCACAGAAGTCAGGGAACACTGGTAATAAGGGCATAAATAGTAAATTAGTGAAAGTTTGGTTATATCTAAAAAAAAAAGTCCATGTTAGGCAGAATAATGGCTCCCAGATGTCTATGTTTCTATCCCTAGAATTTGTGAATATGTAATATTTACATGGCACAAGGGATTCTGTAAATATAATGAAATTAAAGTACTTAAAACAGCAGATTGTTACTAGTTTCAGAGTGGAAACTATGAATATGGTCAAAGGTAATTATAAGGAAAAGAGAAAGGCAAGAAGTTCAGAATTAGAAAAGGAGATATGAAGAAGGAGGTAAACATTGTAGTGATGAAACTACATTGTAGTGATGGCTAAAGGCTATACAACAAGGAATGCAGACAGCCAGTAGAACTGGAAAAGATCTAAAGGGATTCTTCTCCAGTCTCCAGAGTAATGCAATGCTAATGACAGTTTGGTTTTAGCCCAGTGAAACAATTTTATACTTATTACTTCTAGAACTTTAAGATAATACATTTAAATTATTTTTAGCCACTAACTTTGTGGTAATATGCCATATATAGATGATGATTTAATTGACCACTTCCTTCATCAAATCAGAACTAACCATTTTGGGTTTTTTTGTCCTATTGTTTTCCTCTAATTTTTACATAGAGGATTATTCATGGATGAGAATATGTGAACATTAGGCAGTTTAGAATATAAAAGAAGAATATAATTGATATAATTTCCTTTAAGAATAAAGTTGTCACAGTCTAAGTTACAGATATTTTATGTATTTGGTAATGCCTTAATTGTATCTGTTTTCATAATGATTACCGCTTCTACAGAAAACCATGTCTATTTAATGAAAATTACTATTTGCAGTTTTTTCAGCTGAAGATCAATATCACACTTTCCACACTTCCATTTAAATAAGTATAAATTCTTCTACTTTATTCTTCATTATAAATCCTTCATTTGATAATCTCAGCTGAAATGTAAATAGCACAGAATGTTTGTTCCAAAAAGTCAGTACCACATAGAACATACTTCTACATTTACAAAATATTACATTATATTTCTGTTGCAGTTTTTTCCAAGAGGTCTTTAATTAAGAGACACATTTTAAAAAGATAAAATTTTATGCATGATGTAGTACATTGACTACATATCATTTATATATTACAATTCCTATTATGTTATGTTAAGGGAAATAACTGAGAGAAAATTATGGCTGCTGTCTGGTCTCTATATAGTTAAGGCTGGCCAACCCAGGTAGACAATGATTCTTCTATGATACCAGATAAATAGTAGGAAGATACCATAAAACACTTCCAAAGTCTATGGGGAGGTTGCTTGACTGAGGTCTGTTTCCGTACTCATTAGAGAAAGCTAACTGGAGTTGAGTAATTAACATTATATAATTTTTCATTTGGTATTAATATTCACCTGATATGTGAGAAATATAAATGTATGATAGTCTCCATTTAACCCATACCTTTATTATGTCAGCAAATAACAGTTTCATTATTTACATAAAAACTAACTTTCTGTGTTGAATTTGGAGAGCACATCAATTAAAGATATTTGACCTAAGCTTCCTAAACAAAGTCTAAAAAAGGATTTACTTCATAATATTGAAAACAATTCAACTATTTCCTTAGATTTTTTATATTAAATGGAATTAAGAAATTTGAAACATTTCCCAATGGAATAGACTGAATTGATAGAAACAAGATATAGTTCTATGTAAGGGCCTCTTTATCTTCAGCTAATACCATCATCACAATTTTCGATACAGGACAAAACAAAATAAGTGTATAGTGATTCAGTATATTGTGAATTAAGATGGAGTTTTTCTTTCCTTTCATTAACTGATTAATTTTTTTAACTTACTATTATATTCACACACAGTTTGTCTTTAAAGCTTTATTTTTAATTACCCAATGGTGCTATACAAATTAGTTAAAACAAAACTAGAAAACACATGTTTAACAATGTGCCCAACTTCACCAAAAATCATTAACTCCAGAATCTGAAGCAATGTTCCAATATTTTCTAACATTTGAGTGCAGCTGAACTTCAACCATGCAGGAAAATGCTATACTTCAGACTTAAGCATACATTCCTTTCATTTCTTTCTAGTTGCTACAGGGCACAGCTATTCATATCTACAAAGCCTGTTGGATTTACATGTGAGGGTAGAATGGGTTGAAATGAAGGTTGCATCACAAGAGAAAGCTTAAAGCACAATAGAAAAGAACAAGAGAATGATTGTCCCAGGCACCTCTTTCCTACATTGCATGGATTGTGTAGAGTGTCCAGTTCTTTTTCAGATATTTATCAGGGGCAGTTAACTATCATTCTTTGTTGTAGAAAATAAATGGATAGGGGTGGGGAAACATGTCATGAGTAGGGCAGAAAGTTATGTGTGGAATGAAGGGGGGAGGACGATGGGAGGGAATAATTTACCAAGGTTCTTTAAATCATGTAAACTTAATAACCTTGCACATTTTATTCAAACATCAGATTTCCTATCTCCAGAGAGCTTTAGACTTGTAACAATGTCAGTCTTCTGAAATGACTAAAGTATAATGTCTTTTTAACTCAAAATTTTAAAGCATGTAAAAATAAAATGCAATAGTCTTTTGATACCTTTTTAGAGGAAAAAGGAAACATTTGTGCAATTTCTGGTTTCTATTTGCACACATCTTAAAAAACACTATATATCCAAATGTTTAAGTGAATATGACAGAGAAACTGAGAATAAAGTTTCCTTTCTGGGCTAATACATAAATTAGTAAAATGTAACAATAGCTCAGAATGTCTTTATATGTTTCCATATTAATGCATGCATGTGTTAATGTATACATATGTCAAACCTTGTAACTAAAGCTCAAAATGGACATTTGAAACTCCATTATAAAATATAACTTTACTTTAATTTACAAATATGAAGAAAAATTATTTCTATAAAATGTATGTATACCACCATCAATATTAAAATAAGAGATTAAAATTAAGTATTATTTTTAACATCTAAATATTTCAGAGCAAATCACGTCTTTGTACTCAAGAAAATTTAACAACTAGCATTAAGATGGTTCTCAAAACTATGTAATTTAATATATAGAATAAAATAGTTCATCACATTTCTTAATTTATAAGCTCAAATTCTAGAATGAAATAAGACCATGTTCAAATTTTAGCTCTGAGAATACTAGTTATGTAAATTGGGGCAAGTTATTGAACCAGTCAGAGATGAATCTTTTCAGCTAGACAACAGGATGGTATATACCTACCTATAGGATTTGAATGAGTATTATATAGCTATATAAAATGTTCTATGATGATGGAAAGTATTAAGTCTATAACTCTATAGTTGCTAGTTACTACATATTCCTCCTACTCCCACCCTCATATACACTCTAACCCTGAAAATAAATTTTTAAAATAACAAACCAATTTTCCATTTACAGACTTTGGAACAAAAAGAGGTATACAAAGGAACTCAGCAGAACATAAAGGTTACTCACACTCTGCCCTCAATAACTATGCTAGTTTCAAAATGTTCATAGGGCCATATCTACCAATTAAACTCACTGAGAAAGCAAGCAATACATTTTTCAAAAGCAGATAACATATGATCAACAATCTCCTTGTTAGGTTTGGGGGTTTGTCTGTTTTTTATCTGAATATATGCATTTTATTGATAGCCATACAATTTTGATATTGGCCAAATTTCATTTGTGAGATCTGGAACAAGAAACTTGTCACATCTTTGTTAAAGGAACTGGGTGTACCCTTCAATGTTCCCTTATGATCACTGAATTAGGGATTTTGTTGTCATTATTGTTATCATTTAATAGTTCTAAAATACTTTTACCCAACTACCAAAGAATTATATTTAAACACTGCAGAAAGAAATCAAGGAACAAGAATTTAAAAGGACTAGTAAACTTTACTCATATTTAGGATATTTAAACCTAATTTTACATTTTTACATTTTACAAACGCTTTTGACATCTTTAACATAGAAACAGAGCATTTGAGAAAGTGTTGTCTACCTTCTTTCCAAAATCACTAAGTTTATAAATTGCAAAGCATCTATATTTCAACAGATACAATACTATATTTCTTAACTTCTATAACTTACTGTGGTAGGCACTATGAAGTTGACAATTTGTCTTCTTTTCCCACAAGGAAGACAGACTAATTTAAGATGATTTCTCTTTCACAGAACCCAAAACATACTGCCAGATTGAAAGACTCAATGACTGCTTAGGATGAAAACACCAATTTGAAAAACTAGCTATTATCTGGGTTTTCCCCCACTATACTGACATACTTCAGAGAAGAACACTTATGTAGAAACCATACACACTGCTAGTCTTTATAAGAATATGAGAACTTTTGATTTGTGAGCACCTGTTCTTTAATAAAATCTTTTAACTTCTGCTAGATATAACTACTACTAGCTTTATATTTCTTCCAACACTAGCTGATGGACCAAGTCAGATAAAAGAGGCATTATAATAGATTTTATGGAAGAGCACACAAATTCTGTAGACTTAAGTAATTTTCACTTTCAAGGTCTGTTTTCATATCTAAAGACAGCACTGAATTCAATTTGTGTTAAGACCTGTTTGATCCTGTAATTCTCTAAGTTTCTCTTTTTCATTTTTTGTAATATAAAACTACAGGAAAAATAATCTCATAATTCATTTTAAGAAGAATACGATGTGGTATATGTTCAAAAACAGAACACAAAATATCAACATTAAGTAACTTAATAGTAATTTAGTACAGTGAATTCCATCCAAGTTATTAAAAATTCTTGATCCTCATTTGGAGGAAAGTAACTTAATTTGTCATAACTTAATGGACATTGCTACTGCTGATGACCTCACTATATTTTTTATTCATGAAAAAGTAAGGACCTTTGTGTATTTGATACTATTAGTTTATTCTTCTCCCACATCTTTAGCAATCTGATCAAGGAGTTATACCTCAACACCTATTACTCTGGATATATCACTTTAATCACCTATTATGTTTCTGCCTATTCTCTCATTAGATCATTCTTACATACTCTTGGCTTTAATTATCACCCATGATCTGATGATCCCTAAATTTTTATCTCAGGCTCTGATTTTTCCCTAAACCACAGACTCACAGACTAGCTGTTTATCCATATGTATAATCCCAGAAGACATCTCAAACGCTAGATGAAAAATGTGCATCAATGTCTGAATTCTACACAGAGGTTTTTCAACCTCTGTGGAAGGTACTAGCCTCTAGACCTGAGACATCCAACAGAACTTTCTATAATGCTGAAACTAAACTGTCCAGTATGACAACAAATGGCTTTATTATGTGAAATGTGGCAAGTGATGAAAGGAATATTTAATTTTGATATTCTAATTTCAGTCACCTTAAAAAATTTTTTTGGTTTGTACTATTCCTGCTGGTTTCCATTACCAAAGATTAAAGAGAAGACAAGTTATAGATAAAATACAGGCTATTGTAAAGAAAAAAACATAAGATGCAATCTCACCTTATTATTTTATTGTTTTTAATGTAAAAATGAATGAAAAGGTGCTAGCTTCAAAAATCTTAGTTACACATCAATAGAGCAGGGGGCCTCCATGGTGGCTCAGGGGCTAAAAACAGAGCACTATCAAGTTATCCCCAGCAACTGCAGCACAAGTTCCATCCCCAGTTATCCAGAGAGGTTATCCACATGGAGGTGACTCACATGGCACAACAGATCTCGCCTGTCTCACCTGCTACTCTCAGAGTGTATTTCAGTAGATCTGCCAATTCTGCTCCCCACTCTGTCTTCAGTGAATCCTCCCATTCCATGTACCTCAGGCCTGCAACCCAGTTCTCACATGCATAAATAAACAAATCTTTAAAAAAAAAGCAATAGACTATATCAGTTTTTATTCTACCCTGTAATTATAAAATAATACATTGTTAAAAATATATTCATTTTTTTATCTAAGAAATATTTATTGATAAATTACTATATTCAAGGTACCCTGGAAGGAGCTAGGCATTCTGAAAGAAAATAAACATACATCATCCCTTAAACATCTTTAGATTGGTGGCTTTTCTCCCAAGCTACCTTTCATTTTTGGTTTAAAAATTCAATTGTGGGCCTCCCTGGTGGCGCAGCGGGTTAAGCAACACACTATGAAGAAAACGCAGCCACTGCAGCATGAGTTCGATCCCTGCCTCCAGCCAGGGAGGGGACCCACATGGTGAGACAGACCTCTCCTGCTGTGCCCGCTGCTCCCCTCAGCAGTGTACAGTGTACAGAATCTGTTGATCTGCCTGTTCTGCTCCCCACTCTGTCTGGTGGATTCTCTCACCCCCCCCCCACACCTCTGGCCTGTACCCCAGCTCTTGTATGTATAAATAAATAAATCTTAAAAAAAAAATTCAATTGTATTGCAAACTTCAAGGAAATTGGGAAATGAAAAAACAGGAAAAACAAGCACAAATATTTTTCTCCTGAGAAGTAATACTTTAATGAAAATTGTGCACATAATTTCTTTAGAACAGTGTTTTGTTTTTATTAAATCAAAAATTTTTATTGAAATATTTTGGAATGAAGAAAATGTAACTTCAAAAAATAGCTTCAAAAGAATTATTCAAACTACCTAACATAAGATGAAACTGGTGCAAAGAATGACAATACAATGTAGGTTAAGAATAACATATAACTTTTAGTTTTAAAATAACATAGTTTTAGCTTTAAAACCACTATAATAAAACTATATTACAGTTGCAAGAAAATATGACATGCCTTAAATAAGTGTAAATTATATCTGAAGTACAAACAATGATAGGGATAAATAGGGGACAAGATTAAGTGACAGGTAGAAGAAACAGAATTTGTAGAGCTGATTAATTATTACCGAATTACACTCTCGACTGATTGTTCTTAAGTATAAAAAGACTGAGTCTGCTGTTTATAAATACCACAGTGCTTCTTTCATTAGTTAGCTCCTTCTTTTGAAAAAAAAAGAATACTGGGTTGATTAATTGTGAAGGTTAAGAAACAAATATTCTGCTAGAAGTTTTTAAATGCAGAACTCAAAAACAAAAAAAAATGTCATTTATACTTAAGGGATATAAATTTTGCAGAGTTTTTAAGGACAAGAGATATCCTATTTCAGTTTATGTCAATGTGTGAGTGTGTGTGTGTGTATCTATATATACATATTTCTACATAAAATAAAAGATAATCATTTGTAATGTGTTCTACAATTTGCTATCATTAACTGTAAGCTATACTTTTCTTATTAAATAGAAAGCAAAATTGATTTTAAAAGCATCTTTCTCCTAAAGTTAAATGTTCCATATTATAATTTTTCATACAGAAAACTTAAGTGCTAATCTAAAGCACATCCCCAATATTTGCATACTTTATCCACTACAGTATTTATTCTTTCATAGGCAATCCAATGATATTCTGGTAATTATTCACATCGTACTAACTTCTGAAGGAAAAGGGTACTCAAATTCCGTAGTCACCTTCAGTGATACCTCAAAGAAAATATTTTTAATGTGTGCATAAAAACTTGAAACTATAGATTATTTTAGATTAATATAGATGGTGTCTTTTTTCAAAATCTTTTTTTGGTTTCCAACATGTTAGAATTTACTTTAAAGACATAAAAAATGAATAATCCAAGAAGTACTTTCAGGATTTTTGAGTTCTCCCATCACAACACATTCCTTTACTTTTCTACATAAATGTCCAGTAGTTTAAATCTTCCTTTTGTTATCATCTGCATTGTTCTTTAGATCATTTCTACTCTTCCCTTCTGGAATGTTCTAAATTTTGCTAAAACTTTTTTGACAGGTTACCACAGAAAGTGTACTCTCATAAATGGATATCATAAATTTTATACCAAGGTGATTATGTTTTCATTTAATTTTATTAGCTTTCTTGATAATCATGCTTTTAAAATGTATTGAGGTAACACTAATTTTATAACACTGTATGTGAGTGTTATAAACTCACATACAATATGTATGAAAAAACATAACAATGTCATTATTAAATCACTACCTATTAGCCTATTGGCATAGTATCATTTAATAACCTCTAAATCATTTATTTTTAATACATAAAAATTTATATATTTTTTCAATCAACTGAGATAATTTTCTTTTCAATTCCTTTTTTCCCTTTGGCTAGAAATATTTAATGTGGTAATAATCTTCTTCTAGAAGGTGTCTATCTTTCCACATGGAACACCAGGTATGTAATTATATTAAGTTTTTTTAATATTTAAATGTGATATCATTTATGACATAAAGTATTCAAGATATAATTATCTTCTGTTTTATATCTATAATAATGGGAACTAACCAACAACTGTTCTTGTCTTAGTTCCCAAAGCTATTGTTCACAATTTAATTCAACAAATATTTTTGGAAACCTAGGAAGTGTGATATATATTGCAATGTGCTAAGCATATAAGAAAAAGCAGAAATATTCAGAAAGCAAATGAGAGCAAAAGAGAACTGATCCGACAAATAACTGTAATACCTTTTAAAGTGTACATTACACATTTAATTTGTACCGGTTCCTAACTAGTCTACAAAATTTTTTCAAAATTTATTTTTTTAACTGAAGTAATGTTAGGATCCTTCCCATAAGTTACTGTCACCAAAGTGCACCCACCATCAAATCATCCATAGTCCACCATCATAGGTCATTGTGTTTCCTTCCCTCTTTGTTCTTATCCCTCCTCCACCCCACCCCTAGATGCTTCAGTTCTGAAGTCAACTTTCAAAGGTTAATTTTTAAGCTTGATTTTATCTAACCCTTAGTTTGGCTTTCCTATATTCCATCATTAGTAACACCATCTAGTATTTATCTATCTCCTTCTGTCTTTTGCATTTAGCATTATCCTTCCTAGCTCTATCCATGTTGCTGAAAATGACATGAGTTTATCTTTTTTAATCACTGAGTAAAACTCCATTGTGTATATACACCACATCTTCCTGATCTACATCCTCTCATCTGTTTGGGGGCCTGCCACACTATAGCTTTGTAAATAGTGCTACAATAAACATGAGATTACAGGTTTCTATTCAAATTAAGTTTTTTTTTTTTAATAAAGGGGTAGATTCCTAGGATTGGAATACTGGAGTAAATGGCAGATCCATTTTCAATCTCTTTAGACATCTCCATGATGCTTTCCATAAGGGCTGAAGGAGTCTATTTAAAAAGGTGTCCAAAGGTGAGAGGTCTATTAAGTTGGTAGGTTGATACTTTCAGTAGGTTTTTCTAATTCTGAAATGCATGTTAACATTTTGAGACTTTATCTTTAGCAGAGGTCATAAGGAATGCATGATAGCATTTCTCATTGGGAATATAACTACCATGATTGAGAAAAATCTGGTAACAGAGAGACTGGTGGGCTTTTTCAATAGCCTGATGTCTTGTAGTCATAGTGAAGGAAGAATAGACATTTAGACATCAAGAAAAGAAAATAAAGAGAAGTATTACACAATGCAGCTAGGTGTGTAGTTAATTTACTTGAGGGAGTATGAAATCAGAAAAAGCTAATGAAAGCATTTTGTCTTTAGTTGGGCTTTGATATTTCAGAAGAATCTGTAAGAAACACCTAGTGAAGAAAGGTGAACAAGAGTAACTGTACAAAGAAAAAATTAGGAAAAACTAGGTTGTGCCGATATCTAATACTTTGAGGTCATATGTCATATGCTTTGATTCTGTTTATAAAGAACAATTAGTATATGTTCTTTGAATTACATTTTCTTGAATAGTGCCAGATTTACACAGAATATGGCCAGCTACAAAACACATGACTCTAAATTAAGAAAAGTCAGGGTGCTAGTCTTTAATAATTAAAATATAAATATATGTCAAATGAAAAAATTATATATAATACTACAAATATAAGTATATAGTATAATAAATGAATATGTATCAATTGTGTGGTCATATACCAATATCATTATTGACATCCTTTTTTTGATTATGAACAATAATTGTATCTACTATATAATGTCTAATTTTTTTAGATATTAAACTTTATACATGAATGGGTTTGACAGGAAAAACAATAGAAGACCCAAAATATTTTATATGCATGTTCTCATATGTGCAAAAATGATATAATACCCCAATACTGATAACCTAAAAGGCACAGCTAATTATTTTGTGTATGTACCCATTCAGTTCCATTCAATTAGCTGCATGAGTTAGTTCAAAAGGTGATTAATTGGCCTGTTTCACTTTGTAGAATTTCCATCCCATCTATGAACATGCAAAGACATTGAGAAATTTTAAATTTAAGCTTAATCACCTTGTCTAAATATTAAACATAGAGAAATAAGGGAAGGGTGATTAACATACAACTTTCCCTGAAATAGAACAATTCCCACTGGCTCTTACCCAACAAATACTACACATACAATACTTGTCTATCAACAGTCAACACCTCTGGAGGTGAAATACAGAAACTGCTGCCTCTGCTTAACTAGCTGAAGTGATTAGACTAAGATTAGTTATGCATGAGAGAATATTAGTAACCCCAAGAAATTTCAAAATAATGACTCCTTCTTATTCTGCAATTCAATCATTAAAATCTTTACTCACTTGAAATCAAGTGGCTATTTTGTTCTTTTTTTCCCACTATTCTATTCTAAGGTAGATTTTTCATGATGCCCACAAAAATATATATTTAAGTAGATTTATTTATTATACTAGACGCTCTGTCTTTTAATAGGTGAGAGATATTTCCAAGCAAAATCTCACTCTAGTGGAATCTCTAGGCATTTCTGAACATTTTTTGTCCTGTATATTTGTAAGCAGGTAATAACAGAGTATGTTCATAGCATTTCTCAGATTAACATTTGTACATTTCAAATGTGCATATTATTTAGCAACCTAAGAATCAGTTGCAGAATTTAATTTCCTATACTCAAGTTCATATTTTAAGACTCATATCTTCAAAGGATTTCCAGTTATAAAAGAACTACCAACAGTTGTCGAATAGTGATTCAATCTAACATAGTTAGAACATATTAGATAATAGACAAATTGATTTTAAAAAATGGAGAAATATCTAAAATAAATGTTAAAATATAAAGATCATTTAAAACTGGGCACAGTGTCCAGATGTTTTTCTCTAAACATTTTGGTTTTTAGTATTTCATAATTACAAAAAATAAGTTCAATTTATAAAATAGAGAAATTCTAACAAAACAATGAAAAATAAACAAATTTAAAGTAAAAAACTTTAAGTAGGATAAAGACAGGTAGTTTATATTAATAAAAGGTAAAATTTGTCAATTAAAAAAAAATCATAGGAGATATATTTAGGCAACAATGTTAGTTTCTTAAAAGGAAATTTTTAGTATATCTGTCCCAAATAATTTTTGGTTACCTACAGAATTTTAAATGTTTCTTTCTTCACAAAATAGCTGGTGATCAATTAATACTTACTTTTGCAACTAGCAACAATATTTTACAAGAAACAAGCTTTCTTTAGTTCTACTTATTAATACTTTGACTCTGCAAGTTAAGTCAAACTGAATTCAAAATCCTCAGAACACTGTAGCACACACTGATCCTGATATTTTCTGAAATTCAATTGTATAGATAGTTTACAGTATCACATCAGCTCATAATAGGTTGTTTTGTTTTAGGTGTACTCATTATATCAGGTAGACTAAATTTATTGTGAATAGAGGTCATCTATTATTTCATTATTTGTTGCTACCCAAGAAATAACCAGCTTAATGCTGTCACACTGTTCCAAAGGAAACAAAAAAATATATTTTCTGATACTCATTCTAGTCAGGGAATTGTACCAATTTCTTTATACTTTACCCAGCAACAGACACATTATTATCAGCTCCAATTTGGAACAATATCTCCCCTTTTTCTACTTATGCAACTATGTGATTTAAGAATTGCCTATCATACTATCAAGTCCTCCCAACTATGTGATTTTATAAAAAATGAAACTCAAGTGAATCATAGGCATTCCCTGGGTATTTCCAATCAAAATTTCAAAAAAGGAGGAATTTTATTCTTTGAAGGACAAAATTTAGAAGACACAGTACTAGGAGGAGTTGGCAGCTGGGATTCCATTTTATAGAGAAAGTTAATCAGGAAGAACAACACAGCATTAAGAAATATAGATGAAAAATATGAAGACTGGTTCGTGGCACCAATACAGTTATTGATTCAATTTTCTAAGGTCCAAATATGTTCTTGCTCTTCTCCTAGTTAATCAGTTGTAACCATGTTGCAGACATGCATCCTATGGCTAACAATATCAGAGATAGGATTATGGATTAGTTTATGTTTTCTTTTTAGTATGGGCATACTCTAAATATAATGAAAGGTATATATATATCACTTCTTTGTAAAAAAGAAGTAATTGAAAATAAAAGCTGTCCTATATTACAACTTATAAAGGAGTATTAATAGAAGATAAAAAGATACTATAAAGTGCGTAGACTACACAGTGCCTAGACCAAGAATAATATCAACTTTCATGTAAATATAAGGTATGCTTACAATAATTCAATGATTAGATTATAAGAGCAACTTACTTTATCTTCAACCCAATGTTCTAAAGACACATTTCACAAAGAAAATAGTTGAAATAGCAATTTCATCTATAACATTTATCTTCCTATTTGAATCAAAATATCTTACAATTCCTTTCTTAATTTTAGAAAATTTCCAAGCAATTTAAGAAGTATTAAAGCATCATACTTAAGCATAGCATCACTGTGCCTATGTTCATTAACAAAGTTCTATAAAAGACTCATTGACCAGGTCTTTAGGCTTCAGTCTGTAACTACCAGCTTCTGTCAACTTAACACACAGGTATTGATAAATAACTACACATGCTTTAGGTATATTCTCATAAAAAGCTGTTTCTTTTTTTAAAACTCAACTTCCGTATTAAAGGGAAATGGGCACTAAAATGCACTCAAATATGATGTAACTGATCTATATACTACTCTCTCCATTGCACAGTCAAGGAAACAGAGGCTTAAAAAGTACAAATGAATTACATGAGATTAGAGTTAGTGATTAGTAACATGCATCTGAAGAAGAGGAATCCTGTATTTCTGAATCACAAATAGTATTGTAAACCAATATTAACTTAATTTTTAAAAATGCTTTAGAAAAGAAAGAAGGGGCCTCCCTGGTGGCACAATGGGTTAAGCAACACACTATGAGGTGGACCACAGTCACTGCAGCAAGAATTCTATGCCTGCCGCTGGGGAGGTGACCCACATGACACAGCACACCTCTCCTGCCTCATCCGCTGCTCCCCTAGGTAGTGTATTTTAGTTGATCAGATCAGCCTGTTGTTCCCCGCTCTGTCTCTGGTGGATCCTTTCAAAGCCACCCCCCCCCAACTCACACCTCTGGCCTGTACCCCAGTGCTTGTATGCATAAAGAAGAAAGAAAGAAGGGAGGAAGGGAGGAAGGAAGGAAGGGAGGAAGGGAAGGAGGGAGGGAGGGAGGAAGGGAGGGAGGGAGGGAGGGAGGGAAGGAGGGAGGGAGGGAAGGAGGGAAGGAGGGAAGGAGGGAAGGAGGGAAGGAGGGAAGGAGGGAAGGAGGGAAGGAGGGAAGGAGGAAGATCATTTTAATCCAGAACCATGGGTGGGAGTCATGTCCATCTCTGTCCTGTGTGACCCATGTGTTCCCCTGATCAACTTCACATCTACTCTGCAAGGTGATGAGGAACAGGCCTTCCCAAGGCAGGGCAGGCTCCTGATCTGGTGCCTGATGAGTAGACACTGAGCTCTTAGGGGTCACTCACCCAGGTCCTCTTCCTGATAGATCAGTCTGCCCGACCTTTCTGTATCTTCTGTTCTAGTTCCCTCACTATGGAAAGGTATACTCACTCTCTTCTTTGCACTATTGCTTCTTAAATTCTCATAATCCTTACAAAGCTATAGAATGAAAAGAAAACTAAGTATTTAAGAAGACTTTAGTTCCATTAAAAAAATTATCCAGATTAATTATTAATGAAGACAAGTGTCCAGAGGTAGAAAATATATAAATGGAGACTGCAGTGCTTCTTAAACTATCTAAGCTAAAAGAATAGATTTTTTTTTCAGTTTCAAAATACCACTCTACAATACTTTAAAATATAAAATAGTAGTAGAAAATTAATCACATACTTGGATGTCACAGCAATGACAAATTGGCATAAAAATTCTTAAATGCTTTCTCCCAATTTTTGTATTATCTGTAGAATACCAGCACCAGTCTGTGGACTATACTTTGAATAAAATTGAGCTATAGGACAGGTGATAAAAAGGCAATAAGTTTAACACATATTGGTTTATATATTAAAAAATGTATTTATGCAACTATATTTTATTTGTAAAAATTACTTCCCCTAACAATTTGTTGCAAAATCTTATTTGATTAAGTTGTTTTCCATGCTAGTTTAGTAAAAATAAAGTAAAGGTGGGCATAAGATTAAGATATTTGAAAGTAGAATAAAATATGTACTGAACCAGGTAGATAAAAAAGCATAGGTCTGTCAACCCAGATAGCATTTGCTTTTGTTCTTTGTGTATTTATATATACTATTTGTTATTAAGCATCAACATGCAACATTGCTAATTACTTTTGACTACAGTGATTATTATTCTGTAGTTCAAATTATTACATCTTCCTGACAGGCTCAGGGAATGTGATTTTTTCCCTACTAAATATATTGGTAAATTGATGATCGCAGCAATGGAGAAACAAAATGACTTATGCTGCATTCATTCTTTATGTCCAACTGATACATAAAAACATGTTTCCACACTTGTCATATTCTAAAATGCAGCAGCAGTTCATAATAGACCATTAAATGCATTTTGACAAAGTGTAAATTTGTTTTACATCATGAGATCTGAGCAATGATTCTACAACAATGTGCTAATTAAATTCAGAAAATAAGAAACAAAAATAGATTTGTTCCATAACATAGTGAGTAGCTTTGTGTAACACACTCTATAATGGCATTGTTATTTATTTTTTAATTTTCTTTTTCAAATGTTATTAACCATAGATTATACTTAAGCATGTGAATAGGGTAATGAAATTAGTATTTACAGATTTCTCTAAGTCCATTATCTTTTTTTGTAATTTAGGAATACAACTATCTTATTAACTTTGTTATATGGATAAAATTACAGCTTAGTAATATCAGAATTTTCATTCATTTAACATTTCCCTTTCTCTGAGTACATAAAGTTAAAGGTAAAGTTCTGAATTAACCAAATATATTAAAATCTATGCATATCTATCATTCATATGAAAAAAATCATGGCATCATGAATTTGAAGTCTGCGTTTTAATAGACATGCTTATTCTGAATAAAGAAAGGAGTAACTTTCATAAGCACCTTAGATTGTTAATAAAGACAAATTAACTATAGAAAAGTCCTTAATGAAATACAATATTAAAAATAATTTTAAAAGGAAATATAATATGAGAGCTTGAAAATAAAAAAATAATTATATATATTTTTCAAATATTTTATCAATGGTAATACTTCTACTTAAATGCCCTATATAGTAGTAATAATAAATTAGAGATAGATGATGGAAACATCAACTAAAGTCCTAAGATGCCTCAGAAAATATAAGCAAACTACTGATTTATTAGAGTATATGGTCAATGAATCACACATATATTTGCAAACAGGAATCCAGAAAATGCTTATTTAAATATGTTTATATGGGAGGCAATATAAAAGTAGCTAGTTTCCTGGTTACTGAAATGACCCTTAATTTGTCTGTCTCACATTAGTATATACTTCATATTGTTATGGCAGAGAAAAGTTTTAATTGAGTAAGTTAGCATTACTGGAATGACCATGATAGTACATTCTATTTTTCAGTTGCCAAAAAAATTTCCTGTGACAGATATAATAACTTATTCCAAGTCTCAGGGGGACATGCTTTGGAGAACCACAATGTGTATTAAAAATTTCTATGTATAAAAACATTTCTGAAAATGTTGGGGTTTCCCAGGGGTTCTATTCTTTTATTTTTTCCCTGTAACATTTTTAATTGAGGAAACAATGTTTTACAACACTGTATATGATTTGGGGAAATAGGTTCACACCTCTTCATATTGCACTACACCTACCGCCAAAGCACTCATATACGTCCATTATAGACCTTTGGGCCTTCTCCCCTACTTTGTTCCCCACCTCACAACATCCCCCTCCAAAGCCTTGTTTCTGTAGTCATAATTCTCGAGTTTGTTTTCATTCAGTTTTGTCTGTTCCTTTGTTTTGTTTCTTTATAGTCTACATATGGGTATCATCATCTGATATTTATAACTTATTTCACTTAGCATAATAGCCTCCTATTCCATCCATGTTGCTACAAATGGCAAGATTTCATATTTTTATAGCTGAATACTAATTCCACTGTATGCATGTGTGTATGTGTTCATGTGTGTATGCATGTGTATATACATGTGCATACATGTATCACACATATATCACACATATTAACCCATTTATCTGTCTTAGGACACTTAGGTTGGTTCTATTGCTTGGATATTGTAAATAATGCTGCACTGAACTATTAGAGTGCATATACCCCCTCAAATGAGGTTCTGTTCTTGACCAGCTTTCTCATCAGTCTTCTTGATTAACTGATTAACTCTCATGATTTTAACAACCACAAAACTCTCCCGCTTTCCATCTCCTAAGAAATACAACTTTTGTGTTTAATTGTGTACTGGGTAGATATTTCTAATAGAAAATTTCATAGACCCCTTAAATTAAACCCACCAAAATGTATACTAGTCACCATTCACTGACATCTGACTATTCTCCTTATGCCTTTATTTCTGTAGTTAGTATCAACATATCTCAAACATCAAAGTAGATAGTTTGAAAATAATCTTATTAATTTCTGCTTTTCCTTTGTCATCCACATCCTAACTTTCTACTATCACCTCCCAATACCCTGGCTTCACAAACGTTAAACCGGTGCAGTCACACAGGGCCTCTCCTTTAGAAATTCTCTGATGTTCTACTATCACCATACTAAAATTGTGAATAATATTTGAATAATGAGTTCTGCACAGGTTCCTCCAAATGAAACAACCAGTCCTATCTCCCATGCCCTTTATCTTCTGCAAAATCTAAACATTGAATGAAATTTTTTATTTCATTTTATGTTTTCGCTTTCCCTATGAATGTCTCATTTGTTAATCAAGTTCTCACTTATTTCTTTTGCCACCTTCCATAGCAAGTATTCCCTGCATAATTAAGTTAGGCTTAAGACCCCCATAACACCATATGAATAACTCTGTTATTCAGTTACAAGGTTGTATTACTACTGTTTTGTATCTTATAGTCTATGAGCTCATAGAAAAGAAGTAGGCCTTACTCTGTAAGACATACTAACACACCCACACACACACCCACAAGGTCAAATTTTATTGTACTAATGATTAGCATGATTTTAAAAAGTATAGAATTAACTCCACAATTTAGTCTCATGAATTAGTGTGTTCTCATGACAAAAAGCTATTGTTTTATTTTTAATCAAGTGAAAATAATAATTCATTGCCAATTCTACTTCCAAGATAGCTTCTGGTCTGAATTCCTTCTTCACACCCACTCAGTTCAATACTTTCATCTCTGACCTGAAGTACTGTAAAAATTTCTCTTGTCTTTCTCCAGCCCATTCTCCACAATGCAGTCACTATGACCTTTAAAATAAAAATCAGACCGTGTACCTATAACAAGTATTCTTTGCCTACACCTTCCATATTTCAGCCCAAAATATGATTTCATTAGTGATGTCTACCAAAGTTATTTGGTTCGATAAATTAAAAGAAGACACTCCTCCACAAATGCACACAGTATATGTATGCGCACATACACACAACTTTAATGTTTCTCATTGTTCTTTTCCTCTTTTAACAATTAACTAAGTTTGTAATTTATAACTTTGGGTGAGATACATTAACAAAGTTTGTCCTTCTGATAAGACTGAAATATTTGATTTGGGGATCATGTCTTGTTTCACATTTTAATCACCCTTATACCTGACATACAGTAGGATAGTAGGCACTCCAAAATAATTTGTCCAATTAACGTTGAATAGTAGGATTTTTTAAACACAATGCACAAAATTAGCAAAGTCCTAAAATATAAATATGCCTATGGTAAAGATTCTTTTAATTTCCTCTATCATCTTTAATACATTAGTTTCTATTGGTTGACCTTATTCATGGCTTTCCAAACACACTTCATTAAATTGCAGGTATGATATGTATCTCTAAAGAGTTCTAAAAAAGCATCCCATAATGTATTTGTTTATTTTGTATATCTGAATTCTTCCCTGTTGACCCTTGTGAACACCTGAGAATTTGAAGGAAACAATGCAGAAGTTTCACAACTAAAGTAACCATTACGTTCCTCAATTACACATTACCATGAATGAGTAAGTTTTGTAAATATGCAACTAGGAACAATAAAGTAGTCTCCTACCTAAGATCCATGGCATTTAAACATTATTTTAAGACTGTCCCTTGGAGACTGTCAAATGTCCATTAAATGACTCTTAAATAATGACGTTGTCATAAAGCAAAACAAAGATGAAACCACGTCAGAAGTCTATATTCAATAATGAAGAACATGTTTTGATGTTTTTTCTGCTTTGGTTTGTGCTCTTGGAATGGCTTTTGGAATGTTGATTTTACATGTTCTAAATTCTTAAGCCTTTTTCCTCATCTACAAAATGACACTTCCATCATACTGTCACAACAATATATAAAACGAGACTATGTAAACCAGTTGAAAGTTTAATTTTGAGTAGTTAATAAATTTTAGCTAACCATAAAAAACTACTCAAAATGTTGTTAAAGTCTGGATGTAACAAATATATGAATAAAAATAACATCTTACTATAGATCTGAAGGCACAGACCAAACCTGAAATACTGGCTGTGTCTACCTATCAGGCAGTTTGATTGGTCCTCACTAGATTCTCTCAGGCATACTTCTGCCACACTGATGAAGTATGCCTCCCCATACTTCTGCCACACTGATGGTTATGCAAAATTACACCTCCAATATAATCTGATAAAGAATCCAAAGGAACCATTACAATTAATTTGGCTGAAAACTAGGCATGGAAGGTAAACATGCAGTACACCCTCAGGACTACAAACACTTTACATTTATCTCTATTTGTCCACATGTCGATTAATGAACCAACTAACTATAAGTCTTTAATAAGAAGTAATCATTTCCAACTAAAGTTGCCAAATTCCTATAATTTAAATCTACATTCTATGGTGACTTTTAAATGAAAAGAAAACATGTTTTTAAAGGCAATCTTCCCTTCTTGAATATTTCCACTTTATTGCTTTTGAATTGCCCAAGTTCAAGTGAGACAATTAAATGCTGTGTCTTTTTTTGTTGTTGTTCAGAGGCGAGATGAAGGTAATTTGCTGCTTCATGCATCTGTTTCCTCATCAGCACAGTGAGGACTAGGCTAATTAGGGGATAAAAACAATATGGTCATATGGATAGGCCAGATTGCTTGTCACTCAGTTTTGCAATATGTGGTCTCTGTTTTGAGAACAGGAAATAGATAACGATTCTCTGGTGTCTTGCAATTCATGAAAAAGAGAATTGGGAAGTATTCAGATGTTTACCTGATTATTTTTAGCATTCATCCTAGGAACAATCTTAGTGAGCTGTGTCGTTTGTTTTTTCTCTTTAAGACTAGTTTTTATGAGAATACTTCAGCCAAGGCTACTAACTTCCATCAAGAACACAAAAATGTAACCAAACCGCCTGAAATCAATTCATCTAAATTCATCTTCTGAACCAGAAAAATTAACTTCAAAGACAAGTAAATATATATTTCAGGAAGTTTAATTTGGCTAAATTGATACATTAGGGAAAAAATTAGCATCCCAAAATTGAAAACTAATTCTAGAGTTTGTTCCAAACAAGTTTTTCTGGACCATTCTGTCATCCATAATTTTGCATCAGGTAGAATTCAAACACCAGGATTCACAGATCTGTATTGAAAATGTGAGCCAGTACAATTAGATTCTCTATCTTGGACTTTGAACCAAGAAATTCTCAAGGGAAAGGTGGACAAAGAAGTTGAGAACATGCATTAAAATTTCACAGGTAAGCAGAGCAAAAGCTATGAAATGAATAAATATAAAATATGAATGAGCAAGAGTGACTACATGGCAAAAATAGATGGAACCAACACACAAGAAAAACAGGGCTATCATAAGTGTGATCTGGAGGAGGAAAAGAGAGACAGATTAGAGAGAGTAAAAGTAAAGGGAGAGATTTCCTGATCAACCCAGGAAGCTATTCCCGAGTTCTAAATTCTTAGAGTCCTGAGGCCTATAGGTGCCAGTTTCAATGGCATCTGGGACTTCTGCATTTCCTCTTGGGTTTTCCTGGATACCACTGTCTAACTTATTAATAATGCCATACATAAGCTGAATGCTACCAAGACTGCCAACTAGGTCACCAGTTTTTCAGAAGGTAAGTAAAATTGGCAGTATTCTTTCATCTTACTTATGTCAGAAACTCGGCAACTCTCCCAAAACCTCCAATGAGCAGTTTGCAGGAAGCAATTGTGACTCAGTGTCTTCTCTTCAACCTTAGCTTTGGGTTCCCACTTGTGCTACATTCTCTACCTTCACTCTAAATTTTGCTTTCAGCATTGTTGTGCCTTTTCTGCATACCAACTGCCCACCTGAACACTACCCTAATCCCTTTTCTCCCCAAAGAACTACACATTCAGAGGAGAGGTGGTTATATAATCAACTTTATTAAAACCTAGAACCAGGAGGAGTGCTACATTGTAATAAATAACTTAAATGGCAGACATCATATCCTTAAAACCCCTCAGTCATTCTTAATCACAAGTGAATACTACTCACTATCTTCTATTAGACTAACCACCATGTTGCTAAACTCCCTTTTAATCCCTTTTAATAAATCTCTGAAAAACTGCCCCCCTTCTTCACCACAAGAGCAATCCTGAGGTTACAAGTTTTAAAAAGTAACTTTTCATGAAAACAAAAGATTTCAATAATAAGTATTTGCTATGTCCCAAGTATAATTTTCAAAGTCATTAATTCTTTTAATTGTTACATATCCCTTATCAACAGGATCTTTTTATTTGTATGTATTAAATCTGATTTAGTAAAATTTTATTAATATCCATCCACATTTTAGCAATGAAGAAACTGGCCCGAGACCCATAATTTTAGAAGATAAAACTGGGTATCTACTAGAGTCTGAACTAGAACCAGAACCTCCACTAACATCACTATAATTCTGCTACTTCCCAATTGTTCCACATACAACCTAAAAATAAAGCTGATATGCTGATGACAGGAAAATGCATTTAACATTTCTACAGCACATTTCTGGGGAGACCATATGTTCTAGAACTGATGAAAAAATAGAATAGAAAAATGCTGATGTGCCTAATGAAGATGATGGTCTCACAAAGCAAATCTCCATGAAGCTCTCTGAGTTATTAGAAAGATATTCCTGCATTTGTGACAGTTATACTGTTTTCATCAAATTTAAAAATAAAGAAAAAATTCTAAATGCATCTCTGTATATTTAAGTACTTCAGTTAAATAAAAGCACTGTTAAATCTTCACTTTTAAATTTCAAGGGCATCATTACTTAGGTGAAGACCTTACTTTATCTCTGCCTCTAAGCAAGTGGACAACATCAAAGGCAGATAACACATTTAAAATACATTCTAATAATATAGGTCAAATAATGCACTTCATCTATTTAATAAAATATGACATTTCATTGAATATTTATGTAAAACAAAGATATGCAGAGCTTGTAAAATTTGACCTTATTAGTATAAGTATACTAGTAAGTGAACTCTGCTGGAAATGCACAATATCTAAAGAGCTTGACAGTATGGCTGGAGCACATGGAAAAGTAGCAAGAAAAAAATACTAGAAATTACTATATTAAGCACTTTCTCACCTCAGCAGACTTTGGATTTTGTTTAAAGAGAAATGAGGTCTCTATAAAAATAGTAAGAATATTCTTCATGAGTCAAGAACTCCAAAAGCCATATTTACCACAAACATTTAAAGACAGAGCCTCATTATATAACACATGTGTCATCAAGTGTGTATGTAAATACCATGTCTGTGAGTTGAACTGCGTGGTGTGCTGCTGCTTGTGCCAATAGCAGGGAGACACCACAGAGAGGCAAGCAAGGGAGCCATATGGGCTGTTGGCTTCCCTGACACAATGTGCCGCTATGGCATATGCCTCGAGTATCTTAAAATTATGTTGTTGCTGATTTTACTGCTGCATTTGATTATATATTTACGTTTATTTGGAGGTTTTAAAAAGAAATGACTTCACACTACTAATATTATGATTATGTAGTTACCAGCTAATAGCAAAGTGCTGTTTACTCAAAGGAGCACACATTTGTAGCCAAGTTTCTCGGAGTAGTTTTTAAATTTACACAGTGTAATTGCCCTCTCAATCTTTAAGATTTTAAAAAAATTGTATCTTTGAAAATTTAGCATGTTAATATGTGAAGTCACTTGAAATACCTATTTTGAAAACTTTTGTAACTTTGGATTCACTGTGTGTATGCATACATACATGTAAGTGACATATATGTAAACTTTATATACCATAGTAATTATAGTATATAGCAATCTATATATAATACATATCACACATGATAAATGTGCGATACATGTGTATATATATCACGTATGTATGATAATATATATTTGGCATATATAAATATAGATAAATAAATTATATCAAACAAGCAGAGGTATACATATTTACTCACACATACATACATATATATGTGAATTATTTATGAAAATACATTTTAATACATTAAAATATATCTTCTGAAGGTAAAAGTGTTCATTATCACATGCAAGTTTTATATCATAGATATTAGGAACAATGACAGAAAATACAAAGAAAAAGAAACTTCCTACTCCCAGCATAGAGGGGATTTAGATAGAAACTTTCTGTCTCTGACAAAGATGACATAAAAACTACAAAACTACTCTATTCTTACTACAAATATTTAAAGATACTTAAATTCTATTTTTTCCAATACCAAGTGTGTGATCAACAGGAACCATCTCTTTATACCCAATCTTTTTAGCTCTAAAATGGCAACATAGGACCTCCCTGGTGGCATAGGGGTTAAGACTCAGTGCTGTCATGCTATCACTGCTGTGGTGTGAGTTTGATCCTGGGCCAGGGAGCTGACCCACATGGCACATCAGACCTCTCCTATCTCACACACTGTTTCCCTTAGAAAATATTTCAGTACATCTGCCTGTTCTGATCCCCACTCTGTCTCTGGTGAATCCTCTCACCTACCACACTGCTGGCCTACACCCCAGTTTTTAAATAAACCTTTAAAAAAATAAATGGCAATATACTTTGCAAAACTGGAACAAGGTAAACAGTTAATATATTTTACCTAGAAGATACTCAAAACCCATGTTCTTTCATTTAGAAAATTACTTCAGCAGAAAACCATAAAAGAAAGTATTCACAGCAAAGTTTCCCAAAGATAAAATATCTGCAATTGCTACAAATTACTGCACATCCATGAAGTATTTAGAAAAGCTAGAAAATAACACTTCAATCAAAATTTTCCATATTTATATATTTTTAGAAGATCCTCACACTGGCAAATTGTATTCAGATATTTAGTTATTGGTTTATAACTCCTCTCTACACAACAAAACTGGGGATAGTAAGCATCAATTGAGCCTATGAACCCAAAATACAAACTGAAGTTAATAAGGTAATAGTATACATCATAATGCTCAAGAAACAGTACAGATATATATTGTTACACAGGCACAGTTCTTTGAATATTTAGACATCACTATAAACTATGTTAATATTGACTACTACAAGGTTTTAATTCATAAGCACACTGGTAAATAAAATGTATTCATTACACATGTAAAAAATGTATGTTGCTTAGGTTAAGCTTAAAAACAATGACAAAAAAACAAACAAAACCCCACTAAACCTTCTGACTTAATACATTATGACCTACAGAAATAAATCCGTAACTGAGTTTTCTCAGGAGAAGGAATATTTCCACTGAATGGGAAAATATAAATAAGTCTGAAATATGGAGAAATGTATGTGGTTAAACAGTCAGTGATAGCTCCCAAAATTTGGATGGCATTTTAGAATTAAATTACTTTAAAATCTTTAATCCTATTTGGTTATAACCAATATCCTAAGAAAAAATTTATAATTTGACAAATAGAAAATCAAAGCTCCAAAATGTTTATAATGTTTTGGGTATCTGAGAGGTCAACAACAATTCCTTAAAAGTATCTTGAGTGAAGATATTTAATCAAATTCTTTGTTGATATTCTTTTAAGAAATTTAAGATCAGATAGTTAGGATTAGAAAGATAATTGAAAGAATACCTTCTATTCCCTAGCATACTATTCTTGCCACCATACCATTTTGCTTAAAGTAAGCAGATAAAAAGGACCAGATCAGTGGCAAAAGACCCATCATTTCACTGCTTTCAGTGAGCTTAAAACAAAAAGACAGTTACCCACAGAGTGACTATTTAACCCACACTACTCTCAGAGCAAAGGTTGTACCATCTGCTGAGCTTCTATCCCCATCTTCCTGTGAAATTAACTGGAACAGATGACTGACATGATGTTCTAAGTGTCCATAATTTTTGCAGGAAGAAAATTAAAAAGATAATTAAGTAAAGAACATTCAGGATTCAGAGAACTGTTGATTATGTTTTAGAGGTGAATCTACACATATCAGACATGAGGTATACTGAATTTCCCTTGTCATAATGTTTGTTATTTGAAGATTCTTCTGAGTATGTTTTCCCAGGACTAGTTCATTTGTTTGACATTACATATCAAAAAAACAACAAAACAAAACAAAAAAAACTTCATCAGAGCTAAAGCCACATACCAAATATCTTACCTTCTTGCACCTAGTAAATCGAATTCCTAATCAAAATTCTTTAGGCTCCATAGTCAATTCTCCACATTGTTCCATTAAAAATCTATTCTTCAGACAATATTGTTTCCTATCCTCTTTGTTTTAAATATACTGTTGGTGGGATATATTCTTAACCAGTCCCTGTAGAGTAGAAAACATCATGAATTTAATACATATTTGAAATGGACTTAACTATATAATCTAGCAATTCCATGCCTTGGTATCCATGTAAAAATATAAAAACACTAATTTGCTACATGCAGTACTATATTCATTACAGTCCTATTTATAATTCTCAAGCTTTGGAAACAACCTAAGTGCCAAAGTACAAATGAGTAGGTTAAAAAGATATGGTATAAAAAAATAATAATAAAAGATGTAATGTGTGTGTAACGCATGCACAATGGAAAACTACTCAGCTATAAAAAAAGATGAATTATTGGCATTTGCTGCAACATGTATGGAGATTACGCTAAGTGAAGTAAGTCAGATGGAGAGAGACAAATACAGGATGACTTTACTCAAATGTGGAATATAGAGAAGCAAAACAAGAGTCAAACAATATAAAACACAAATCCCTAGAGATCTGAGTGTAAAACTGAGGCTACTAGAGAGGGAGGAGTTTAGAGGAGAAAGAAGGGAGGTCTCGGGTCTAATGAATTATGGTGGAGGACTATGGGAGTTTTGGGTGTGGATGTGATGTGGAAACATATAGCTAAAGAGGCAGAGCCCTATATTTCTGAATCAAAAATAGTGTTGTCAACCAATGTTACCTTAATAAAAAATTATATAAAATTTAAAATATTATATAAAATAAAAAATAAAAAAATCTACCCTAACTTAGATTCTCTTAGACTCCTGCAAAAGTTTCTAGTCTTATTCTATTTTTGCTATTAACTCCAAAACCACTGAATCTAATCTTGCCATCATCTTTCTGAAATAGTTTAGTTTATTTCTGGAGTAGTAGCAATGTTCAATTTCTTAAGCTGACTGACTGCTGGTTATACAAGGTTAATTACATTCAAAATAATATGTCTACCTACACACTAAAGATTTCTACATTTTTTGTATATGTGCTACATATACAATTAAAAAAAAAAACACTAGAAAACAGTAATCTCAGTGTACCTCTACTGTACCTTCTAGATAGCCACATTGAAATAACCTGTAAAATACTTAAATACTCATTTACTCAAATAAGGGTACAAAACTTGAATGAAAGAGAAACTTTAGTTATCTCCTAAACTCAAGGTAAGATTTGCTTATAAGAGAGTAACAACCTTTCTTAGCAAAAGTAAAGTTTCTAGTGTTTCTCTCATTTGTGTATGAGGGCTTTTTTTTCTTTTTATTTTATAATGAATTCTATAAATGATACAACATTCATTGCAAGGTAAATTTATTAATACCACAAAGCATCAATATTTTGAAAATTGCCAAGTGTTTACATGGAAAGAATTTTATTTTACAATTTTGATTTTTTTTTTTTTTTAGTTTCCTGCCTCTTCTTTCCTGTTTTGTTTTCTTTTTCAGGGAAAATCCTTTATAAAGAGGTTTTGAATATAGTGTAACACACACACACACACACACACAAATTAAAAAAAAGAGAAAACCTCAGCGTCTCCACCTAGAGGACAAAAGAAAATTTCTTGGCGTTCCTTCAAAGACCCCTCCAGTACAGGATCACCTTACCTTTACCTTTTTCACCTCTGTCACCTTCCCATTCACACATTACATAGATCTTATGCAATATGGTCACACTAAACCATTTACTTTTTCTAAAACTTCATTTTCACTCCTATAGGTTTCCATTTCTTTCAATACTGTCCCTGTTCCTGGAATTGTGTGGTGGTGGCTGCTTTTTCCTAAGTCCTCTTATCCTTGCAATCCCCAAAGCATGACTACATTAAGCTGAGTACATCATAGTGTCCCCTCTCTCTGATGATGGTGCCAGTCTTAGAGATGGATATCACAAAGTGCAGCCACTGGAGGTTGTTCTCCATTATTTTCTCTGAATACATAAGAAAGTGGAAAGGTTGTGATTTTATTAATGGAAAAGCAGCAAGAATGAATATGAGTTTGTAAAACAGCAAAGAGAAAAAAAAAAAAATGAAAGCATTTTGGTAGCATCAAGACTGATACCAGTTACTGAAGTTCAAGAAAATCCCCTTATTTTTTTAAGTTTTTCTTCAATTTCATCAGTTCCAACACTGCCTACTCGGTGAAGCCCTCCCAAAAATTCTCCCTATCAAATTTCTTACCTGCGTAAAGCTATACTACCTGCTTCCTCTATACCACCATGCCTCTATTCAAACAACACTAAACTAAATTGTTGTATTTGTCTACATTCCCAATTAGACTTATAAATTCTTGGAAAACACAACTTTATAACAATTTTAATATCCCCTTTGTACCTGACAACAAGAAAAAGTGAAACAACTACTAAATGAATTATAACAATGAACTACCCAGAAAAAGAATATAGCAAGTGGAAGAACACAGCAGTAAGTAAAGGTAGCAAGGAAATTTCAAGTACTCCAATGTCAGGAATTTTATGTTGCTATTAAAAAATTAAATGTTATAAAAAATAAAACAGTTTTTATTTTAAAAGCACAAAATATGCATTAACAGTCCACTAATAACACTTGAATTCAAACAAAACTATCCTTTAAAATTACACAACATAGTTTGGCACAACAGGTGGTAAGAGAGCAGAAAATAATAGTGGGGAAATGCAAGCAAAATAAGAGAGAAACCATAAGAGGATGAAAACAAGACCGTAAAAAAATCATTAAAGTAAGTACAGGTATATAACTTAGAAAAATGAGGGGAAAGTGTGGGATAATAATAAACACAAACTATGAAGCTAAAAAAAATGAAAATGGGGATAAATGAATGGGAATAAATTTAATGTAATTTTTTATTAGAATTACTGTAAAGTTTCATGATAGCCCTGGATATTATACAGATTACCCAAGACACTGTAAAATCAGTATTTCTCAAACAAAAGGACCTAGAAGGCCTATTTCAATAAAAATAATTTTGTATTTTTTTTTTATTTTTAAGATAATTGGTATGAGCAGTAGGAAATTATTATACTTTTGAACCAAGTTTTGTTCCATGCCTCAGGAGCTATATTTGCACAGTCCCCAGTGCCACCACCTTCAGTTTGATTTACTCTCATTGGCTAATGAGAAAAGACAACTGAATGATTTAAGACAAGGATGAGCAGCTCCACAATTCAATGATGGTGAAGGTGAGCACTATACGATACTTACAATACTTGTCAAATTTCATATGGGGAAAGTGAGTCGTCTTAGGGAAGAGAGAAGCATAAACATGAAGAGAAAGACTGAGTCTATGGGAGTTAGGGCCACAGTAACCCAGCGAGCAGAATTTGGTTTGAGAAAAATAACACTATTGCTTTAAAGTAATGATGTTCATTTAAATTTTTACTGGATTTAATTTTTTTTGTATTAATTCAGTTCGATTTTTATTTGTATAGGTGGAAATAAGCTATGTTATAATGAGTTTACAATAGCTGTTTAGGTTAAACTGTACCAAAATAATTATTTGGCACTAGAATTTAAAGTAGCAGTGGAGAATGAATAATTCCCTATAGGCTCTCCAAATTACTTTCCTCTCGAAGTTTTCACTATTATTCATATTTGCAAAAAACTACTCTTAAGTATTTTTTAAAGGCTTAAGCATGAGACTGAAGGCAATTTCTAAATTAGATGATCTCTTGATATACTTTATAATTCTCTGATTCAACAATGATAAAACAGCAGTGTGCCAGAATTACTTTGGGGAGAGGGAAGGAAGGGATAAAACAGCATTAAACATGCTGTTTATAGCTATAACTCAGTAATATAAAGCATGCCCTAGCCATATATTGTCATATTTCCATATACCAAATATCTCCTTTCATTCCTAATTCCCTTATGGTTATAATAAATGAAAAATATATTTTATGTTTTATATCATGAAAAACCATTTCAAAACTCTAATTAGAATGTATAATTGACGTTAGTAAACTTCTCCCCCACAGTTAGAAAATTTAAAATGGGGAAGTCAGACATGAAAATTGATGTTTTTAACTGGGTCTGCAAAGAGCTATAACATTTTAGAAAATAAAGTATTATTTACTATATTCTGGTATATTACTATACCAGTTTGGACATTCATTTATTTATTTTAGTGAACAAAGACATGTTCAGAATCTTTATGTAGGAACAATATCCAAGAACTGGTAATGTGCTGTGAATATAAACCACATCACAGTATGCCATCAAAGAGATCAGAGTTTATAGGAACTAGAGAAATATCAAATGTCAATATTATGATAACATCAAAGATGATGATGCCAAGAATGCACAATTAGGTTAGCCTACATTGTCACTATGTTCACAGTGACCATATAATGTAGTCACTGTTCTAGTTTTACTAATGAGTAACAATGTGTGATTCAAAGAAATAATTCTCAACTCATGACTTTGTTCGACTTACTTTCCAGCTTCCTTGCATTTTCTTTACTTGGTGTTCAAAGGCATGACTTCTTTATTTTTCAAATTGCTCTTTTCTTTTCCTCTCAGTGAGGCTTATGAGAAAAGAAACCAGCATTCATGCTGTCAATTGCTCACCTCCAAATCAATCTTCTGAAATAGTTTATAGTCCTGCCCCTTTCACCTGCACTGCTAACCTCCAAAGTTCACCGATAACCTCCAAGTGGCCAAATGCTACGTTTACTTTCTAATTTTAATTTCACCTGACTTCTCTGTGATATTTGACACTCTTACTAACCTTTTCTTTTAAAAAATGTTATTGAGATAACAGTAGTTTATCAGAATTACTCCATTTTTCATGACATGCTCTCTTCTCTTAGTTTCTAAGGCACCTCTTTGTCTTACCTTTCCTTCTAATAGTTTCCACTTTTTACTCAGTTTCCTCATCAGGATCCATTTTTTCGTCTATCTGTTAAAAGCCAGTCAAGGATGACCTAAGAATTTATCTGAACTCTTTTTAGTTCTTCCTCACTCTTTACTTCTGAAATTGCCCCTAACGGCTGTGAATTTCTACATTTTCCATTCATCCTCACTGCAGCTTATGAGTGAATTAAGAATTTCATTATCTTCCACCTGAACAATTACAATAGTCTTGTAAGTATATTCATCCTTCGAGTTTTCACCCATAGTCCATCACTTATAGTGTTGGTCAGGTGATTTTTTAATTACAAATGTAATCTAATCTCTTCTTCACCCTTCCTCAGGAATAACATATGGTCCTACTGAAATAAATTAGACAGTGTATTTACTTATTTATTTTGACTGTTTTATTTATTTTTATACTTTATTCTATTTTTCCCTTTAATTTATATATATTTGACATCAACTGTAACCCCCATGTATTCCCCATCACCATATCACCAGTGCACCATCACCTCAGTCCCCCATGCTCCCATCTGCCCTCAACACTCCCCCTCACTCCCCACCAAGTGTCCCCAATTTGTCCTTGTCTTTTCATTTTTGGTTTTTGTTAGACAGTGTATTTCAAATCAGCCAGGGAACTGCATGTCAGGATGTAGGTTACAAAGAACATAAACTGGCTGAATTATCTTGAGCAGATAAGAACTTATTAGAAGTTTAGCAGATAATTCACTGAAACAACATTAACCTTTAGAGAACCAAGATCCAGCAAGAACCATAGAAGGCAAGGCTTAGACAAATTCCTACTACACTCTCACAATGGTGATTGGATATTGACATATTATCTCTGAATTCTTGATTCATAGCAAATCCCTTGAAAAATTTCTATTGAACCCTCCCAGATGTGTCATTTGCATAAATTCTAAGTCTTGAACAAAACTATTTAACAAAAGAGGAATAATTCTCACTTCAGCTTTCTCAATGGTTGGCCAGATCATTCCACTCATTGTTCTTAACATGTTCCCTAAAGAAGAATAGAATTTACATGCTAAGCAATTGATAAATGTCAACTTATACTCCCATATGGCTCAACAAATTAATTTCCCTAAAACTGAAGGAAAGGCACTGACAAGTTTGAAGAAATAATTATTGGGTGCAATGGACAGAATAAAATAGAGTTGGTACCAGTGATTTTCCCTCTTATAACCCAGTATAGGTTTGACACTCATGATTAAAGGCAATATTCTGTGGGTAAATGCAACTAGTGATGGATAGCATAGTAATAATCTGGCATGACTTGCCTTGCCCTGAGAGTTCATTTTTAGTTCTTTTCTCTGCCATATAAGTGATAAGGTTAAGAATGAATGACAAAGAAGTTTAAGGCTCAATACATGATTAAATAAACAGGATACTCATCAAAACAACCTCACTGACCAAGATTCAAACCAACCCGTTAATGTGCTCATATAGTACCCTCCTACATTCCAAGCTACAAAGTAAGATTAACTATGTTTATGAATACATTTCTTCAAGTCTATTAAATCAGGCATTTGATAAAGACATTTCTCTTTCTTTGGTTTACAACTTCACCCTAAAGGAAAGATTTACCCACATCAGAAATAAAAATATTTACCTTGGGGGCCTCCCTGGTGGCACAAGGGGTTGAGGTGCAGCATTGTGGAAACATATGCAGCCACTGCAGCATGACTTTGATCCCCAGCCAGAGAAGTGATCCACCTGGAGTGGCAGACCTCTCATGTGTATCACTCACTGCTCCCCTTAGTAGTGTATTTCAGTAGATCAGCCTGTTCTGCTTCCCACTATGTCTCTGGTGAATCTTCTCACCCCCACACCTCTGGCCTGCACCCCAGTTCTTGTGTGCATAAACAAATCTTTAAAAAAACATTTATCTTGCAAGATCATGACAGCCCACATAGGCTAATTTATTATATATTAAATAAAAGCATAATTACTGTCTAGATCTTAAACAGTATAATTAGTTCTTCCCTTTTTCAGGATAGAAGAAAAACATTACTGATAGAGTAATAATTCTGTTCTCACCGGCTATATACTTTTATATTTATGTTTCCAAGGTTAACTAAGAAAATCCTTGTTCAATGTTCAACTTCCTCTGCACCCTAAAATCAAGTCTGCCTGTTGTTTAAATAGTCAAGCTATTCTGTTACTGTAACAAAGGGCTTCCAGCCTACATTCAACATCCTTCTTTTATGATTTCCCTCATTTTCTATTTCTGAGAATAGTATATGCTAAGAATTGATAGTTTCTAAACCTATCATACTGTTTCTAGTCCCATTTCTTACCATTATCTAGAATAATGTTGATTAAAACTTCTAACTCAAATATTTGCAAAAGCAACTTTGTGAAGATTTTTCTTATCTATACTCCAGCTGAGGGACACAACTAGTCACACTTTTGTTGTGTCTTTATTTCACATTCCTACTTCTGATAGTAATCTATAGACTATATTTTATCAAAACCGTTGAAACCCACTTGTTATACATTGCTCCTAGCATACTGCTTACCACTGCTGAAATCATAAATAAATAACAACAAAAAAAAGGTCTGTCAAATATCTGTTTAACAGCATTTGTCCTACTTCTCCTCATGTCTGTTTTTCATTCCTCTTATTAGCTTCACTGCAATTTTCTCATGGTCCCACTATCTAGTTCTTTATGTCTCTGATTCTAACTAGAAAATTACATCTGCTATTCCACATCTCTTTCTTTTTATTAGTAAAATGATTACTTACTGATTAGATAGTGTTTTCTATTTACTAACACTTTTGGAAGGTGATTTCTAAAATGAACTTTTGTAGTATTCTGTAATTGATCCTAAGTCTTTCATTAAACCAATTGACCTATCATAGTTTAAAAATACTTTGGTAATGATTGGTACCCTTGAAAGTGAATATTATTTCAGTTCTAAATGAATCTAATTTATTTTTGTCCTAGGATAGGTATACATGTTCTCCTCTGATGCTCTTTTATTGTTTGTTTTTGTTTTGTTTTGTTTTGTTTTTTTCAGAGTTGCTGCTATAACATATTTTTTTCTGCAACAGTAAGATAGTAAAGTTTTAAAGGGCAGTTGCAGGATATTTTAGCTGATTCTACAGTTAATTCAGAAGGACTGAAAGACAGTGATCAAAAGAAAAGATGTAAATGTCTGCATTGTTTGAGCCTAGAATGCCAGGTTTACAAATGAGTTTATTTCTGCATGCACTTCAGACAGAACCTGCTCTGCATGAACAGAGAATATACATATATAAACATGTACATATGTACATACCTATGTATGCAGTTCCTATAAAAAAATAATGACTCATCCTACCTTCTAAATCACATTATTATATTATTATTTAACTTCATGAATCAAAAGCAGAGACAACATATGGCCTTTAAAACACAAGATCCCATGATCTAAAACACAATGATATCTTTTTTATATAGGTATAGCAATATGTTGCTTAATCTGTATCATTCTATTTGGTGCCATAGAAAGAAAGGAACTCATTTCACAAGAGGTTAAAGGGGATAAAGTATAAAAACATCATGATTGAATAGGACAATCATGATAGTAATTTCAGTGGATATTTGTTTAGTTCCCTAAATAATATTTGAAGAAGTTATAACTGCTATTGATGGATTCAGCATCTAGAAATTGTCTCCTTTTGAAATGTAATCTAGGCAGTTATTTTAATTCCCTGTAAGGAGAATATTATTTTTGGCAAACTGATCTTTCAGTTCCTATACCATCTTTTAATTTACAAACATAGATGTGATACATTATTTCTTTTGTCACTCTAGCAATATGAGCATTCAAAACTATTGACATTCCTAAGAACACATAAAATCTGGGTTGTATAAATTTCCTGACCCTACTCTCCATTTCACAGCATTCCTGAATACTCTCCCTGTCAAAAGAACAAATACTCTTTGTTATACATAAATGTTGCATACAAAGACGCTTTCAAGCAGATTCTTGAAGTGATACTTAAAAAATTTACCAATTTTGGCATGCTCTTATAAGTAGATACAGAAGACACATATTGAAAATTCAATAGCAGAGATAAAAGATAATGTAGATTTCATATGTTAAAAAATAGATCTGTAAAAAAATATGAAACTGAGGAGATACAATTTATTATGTTAGGATAAGAAACTGGTAAGGAAAGCAGTTCACCTGTAACTATATCATCACAAAAATGTGGATTATTTAAAGAAGAATATATGTGATTTTCAATAAAATATCTTCAAAGAAATGGACTAGAAGAGAAGAGTTCCATGACAATAAAAAAATGTGAGTCTAGTTAATTAAAAATGTATTATAACATTAACTGCATTGTAACCACTAAATCAAAATAAATTAAAACTCCATAGAACTTTAATTCCATACATTCTTGTGTTAATTGTTCTTCCAAAAGAAAGGAAACGGCTTAATTTAATATTAGCATTATAATAATATTATAAATAATCATTGATGTAAATATAACTGGAAATACTATGGCTATGTCTTCACATGCAAAAATGTTAAACCTTGTGCAAAATATGAAAGAAACCGTACTGTAAATAACACACATTTAATATGACCATAGGATAAGATCTATTATACTCCACATATAATATTCAATTTAGTGTTACAGTGTCTTTTCTTGGAAAAATAAAGTTTATGATTTGGACTTACTTTTCCACCTATTAATTTTAGAACTTTAAACTTCTGAACTTTAAGTAAGTCATTTAATTTCTCAGATTCGAATCAACCATTGACTAAAACAGAATGCTTGTTTCTTTAGAGACAGAGTTAATGAAACAATACACACACATACACATAATGTATTTTAAATTATTATTTATGCCAAATGTATGCATGTGCATATATTATACATGGGAATATATTATATATGTGCACATATAGATACACATGTATACACAAATGTTGTAAAAAAGAGATGGCTTTTTTCCTTCTATTCCATAAAGCAGCATTAAATATAACAAAAACTGATAAATCTGGTGCAAATATAATTTTGGAATTTTTTGAAGTTGAAATCTAATTTTTTTAATTTTAATTTCAATGTTAAATGCTTTTAATACCTGTATGCCTGTATTGAATAAAACCTGATTATATGAAACATTTTTCTTAGAATCTAGGTATACCTACACTTTTAAAAATAATAAACCAGAGTAATTATTTAAACAACTCAACAACAAAGGAAATATAGTCTATGTATAGGATGATTTTAATTACTCATTGGAAGCTACTTCTATAAAAACTTACGTACACACACATATATATACACACTATTTTTCTTAGTAACTTTCACTGATGAAAGAATCTTATAATATATACTCAAATTTTGTTTATCATTAACAGTGCAAAGAAACATACACCAATAAATATATTACATTATTTGTATATAATGTTAATTTTTTCAAGTTTGATGATAAATGAAAAGTACACTTTTGGTGATGAGAACAATGTAGAAAAAAAGATACTGATAGGTATTTAACTCTTTATATCTAAATGTGTATGTTATAAACAAATGTTACTCCAACAACAACAAGAACAAAAAATACATGTCTAGGACACTCAAACATATTAGTTATTATAATATGATAATCTGATAAATTATTATAATATGATAAATTGTGTGTAGCCCTAAGAAATAAACATATCAATTATTTCAGTTATACTAGGAAATGAATAATATGTAGGGTACTTAATGATTACTTCTCAGAAACATAACTCAAAATTCTTAGTAAGTTTGACATTTGTATTTTAAATTTATTTTTTGAAGTCAAGAATTGTTTGAGAATTCACTAAAATCTAATCAATAAACTTTTTCATAACAATAGCAAATTGTGTATTAACCTCATTATCCATAAAACTCATTTCCATAATTCTATGACTTTCAGTTTTTTCATGTCATATATTCATTGAAAAATGAAATTCTAAGAGACATTCTTAGAATTTGTGTTAATAAATTGTCCTCTTCCATGTAAAAAATCATTTAAATTTTAACTTTTCAAACAAAGAAAATACTAGTAATACACCATCAAAACAACAAAATAATAATGGTAGAAGTTAATATACCATTAGAAGAAACACAAGGAAAGTTTTACTAAATGTATTTTGTATTACAAAAAATTGTCAAACATTATGAAAATGTGATTCATACATGACTGATTGATAACTAAGGATCTTTCCCACATTGAAAGAGTAAAGTATAGTTTATTTCAATAAATTAAAAATCAGTAAGCTCATTAAATAAGCTCTATTTTAAGTATCCTAGGTATGTTCCCTACCCACTGTGTGTTTACATTCAAAAGAAGGTACTATTAAAATAGACAAAAAGAAAAACTATACAGAACCCTACCATTAATGGATATATTTCAAGAAAACAAAAATGCACTAGAATATTAAAATAATTGAATACATTTTTCTTCTTAGTACAAAAAAAATAACCTCAGTTAAAATAAATTCCTACAGTTTAGTGACCAACTGAGGTTAATGGCCTGAAACTACACTTTAAGCAATTAACTCCGCCCAGCCATTCATTAATCCCCAGGAAATACCCCAGTCTACAATTGTTACTACTTAATTATAACCCAAATGGAACCAAGAGAGATGAGAGCAGCAATGTGATTGGCTAATGTGCAAAAATTAAGTTCTCCATGAATGCCTTGTACATATCCATTATAATTGCATCACCTTAAAAAAATCCATATGCCTATATTTCTTTTCCATTTTCAGTTTATAATAGCAATAATGACTTTGATGCTGGGCATTTTCTGGGAATTAATGGCCAGGGGATGTTAATGGCCCTTGGCTGTACCTTGAGCCATCCACTCCTCCCTGTTAGTCATTAATCCCTATGAAATGCCCAGCTATTGCTTAATTAACTTTACAATGCAGTTAATGCAGATAGTATATGATGGAAAGGTTTTTATTTATAAGCTCCCCAAAAACAAAACTTTCAACTCAAAATAGGCTTGCAAAAATCCAGTTTCCAATTTTGGAAAACATAATTGAAAATAAGAAAGATGGGGTAACACCAGAAAGTGGAAAACAGATGATTCCAATGCTTATCTCACAATCAAAATAATAAATAGTTAAAACTTAAAATAGTTCAGGAAAACTCTGTATTCCAACAAAAATGCAGCAAAATTCCACAGAGCTCAAAAGCCAAGAATTGTGTCATATGAAAGAACAAAAAGGTTCTAACTGTGCCCCATCCTCCTGCATAGAAAAGTTATGAACCAGGAGGGATAATCTTAGAGGAATTTCAATCTCACTGAGAAAGCAGAGCAGGAGAACCTCACGAAAGCTCACCACAATTAAGATTTGCAATCTTTGCTAAGGTGTAAACCATAATCTTTATGAATGTCAATCCCAGCTGTCAAAGCTAATTTAAGTTCCCCTATTCTACCATAGTCTATCCTTTGAAGCTGGAGCTTTGCTGCAGCAAAATATGTCTCTCAGGGGCTGCTGCAGCTATGGATTTCTCTCCAAAATTAGAACACCACAGCTCTTCACTAACCAGAGTTGCTACTGTTTAGGCCCTACTCCTAAATTCCAGAACATGGCTTAAACTAGTATTCTCAGGACCATACTGTTGCTATTCTGAGACATATACCCATTTCATATCAAGACTGTGTACTAACATTACTAGGAAGTGCTGTCTCATTGCTAAGCCCAGCTTCCTAACATATGAGACATGGTTTTGATAGACCACCACCAGGACATGTTATTGGAATGAAATTTGACATTTTTATCCATCATTCCCAGACTGCTGCTACTTCATCCTCCCTCTTGGACCAAAGCTACAGCTGCAACTTGTCATTCATAACCATCATTACTGTTGCATTCCCCTGTACACTTCAAAATCATGGTGGGTAAGCATCTGAGGTCCACATCTTAGTTAATGTAAAAATTACACAAACCTGTACAGAAAGACCAATGCCAAGGTGCAGGATTTGGCACTGTGACTCAGGATGCAAGTCACTGTAGTAATTTTGTGTTAACCTGATCCCAGAACTTTTTGACTCGACTATTGTCTTGACTGCTACCATATGAATTAGATACTGAAAGGAATACCCTACTAGAGCATTTTCTATGGACAAAAGAGAAAGAGAATACTCCAACATCTATGCCTTTGAAAGAATCTAGAGTTATACCCACCCACTGCCAGCAGAAGGAACTGCAGTCTTGACCATATGGAATATTACAGTCTAGCAAATGTTAATCTCAGTTGATGGAATTGAACAGGTACTATACAACTGTGCCTTTTAAGAACCACTTGTGAGCCATTGCATGTCACCTAGCTAAAAACTTTATAGCCACCTCCTTTGAAAATCTTCCTCCACTGAAGTGAATTAGAAAAAGATTAAAGAAATCACTGTAACCTCAAACGCATAGACATGAGAACAAATTTATCAGAAACATGAAAAAAAAAATCAAGGAAATATACAACTAAAGAAATACAATAATCTTCCAAAACTGGCTCTAAAGAAATGGAGATGTGAGTAAACTTAAATGTAATTCAGTGTAATTATTTTAAGGCAACTCACAAGATTCAAGAGAACACAAATAGACAACTCAATGAAATCAGGAGAAAAAAACATTAACAAGATGAGAAATGCAACAAAAAGGTTGCAGTCAAAAATGTGAAACAAAAAGTAATCATGGAGCTGAAGGACACAATGAATGAAATTAAAACATGCAATAGAGAATTTCAACATTATATTTCAAACATGTAATAAAAAGAATATGTATGCTTGACTTGTATGTATCTCTCCATATTATACAGTCAAAGGAGGATGAAGAAATCAGAATAAAAATAGTGAAGATAGGCTACACTATTTTGGGATGCCATCATGCAAAAACAGTATCTGCATCATGGGAGTTCCTGGAGGAGAAAAGAGAAAGAATTAACAGAAAATTTATTTAAAATAATAACTGAAAATTTCCAAATCTTGGTAGATATATGGCCATCTAGTATTAAATCCTAGTGCTCCCAGATTCAACATAGGAGGACATATGTAACATAAGTTCTTATGTCATAGTGACACTTATAATCAAGCTCTCAAAGAAGACAGAGACAGGGAGAGAAATTTGAAAGATTTTTAAAACAAGAAGAAAAAAATACTCATTACATATAAGGGAATCTTGCTAATATTGTAATTATATTTCCCAGCAGAAACTTTGCAGATCAGAATAGAGTAGAATTGTATATTAAAAGATAAAAGAAAAAAAAAAAACCTGTCAACCAAGAATACTTTTATCCAGGAAGTCTGTCTCACAGATATAAAGAAAAGATAACAATTCACTTCACCCAAGAGAAAAAAAAATGCTGAGGAAATATATGATCAGTAGATCTGATCTCTAAGAAATACTGAAGTAGTTCTTCAAGCTGATTAAAATGACACTGATTAGTAACATGAAAACAAATGAAAGTATAAAACTCACTAGTAAAGGAAAATATACAGTCAAATTCAAAATAGTTTATACTGCACTTGTACTGTGTAAATCACTTTGACTCTAGGTAGATTAAGAGATGAAAGACTTAAATTCATAATTATATTTTGTTAATGGATACACAAATAAAAATAGATAAATTAGGAGACCAATATAAATTTGGGGGAGTAAAAATCTCCTTATGCAATTGAGGTTTAAGCGCTTAGTTTAAAATAGATTATAACAATAAAATGTATTATGAAAGCATCATGACAAACCGAGCACAAAAACCTAAAATAGATATACAAATAAGAAAAAGAATCAAGGTATACCATTACAAGAAAAAACAGTTCTCAAAGACGGCAAGCAAAGAAGAGAAAAATAAAGGAACACAAACAATAAAATGATTTAACAGATTGCTAATAAGACAATAACTACACTAAACATAAATGGTTTAAAATCTCCAATTAAAAGACCTGGAGTTGTGAAACATTAAAAAATAATAATAATAAAAATCACCAAATATATATTACCTACAAGAGACTCACTGAAGCTTAAGGAAATGCAAAGGATGAAAGTAAATGGTGAATGTAAAAGATATTCCATGCAACTGGAACCAAAAGGCAGAGGGGTAGTTACATTTTTATCAAACAATCTAGATGTTTGTTGAAAAATTGTAACAAAAGGCAAAGGTAATCATACAGTAATATAGAGATGGATTCATCAGAGGAAATAACAACTATAAATATATACATATATTATATATATGTATGTGTGTGTGCTTGTATACACCCAATATTGGAGCACTTAAGTATATTAAACAAAATTATTAACAAATCTAAGGCAAAATAGACAATAATACAGTATTAGGGCACTTGATGATCATGGTTTTCAACAATGAAGAGATGATCCAGACTGAAAATCAATAATGAAATAATGGAGTTGATTTATATCTTAGATCAAATGGACTGTGTGTGTATATATATATATAGAGAGAGAGAGAGAGATCTATATCTATCTCTTTAGATTTATATATATATGCACATATATAAACATATATATAGGACATTTCATTTAAAAGTGACAAAACAAATATTCTTTTGAAGTGTACATGGTGGAATATTGCCCAAGATGGACTGCATGATAGATCACAAAAAATTTCTTAGTATATTTTAGAAGTTTGAAATTCTATCAAACATCTTTATCAACCAAATAATAGAAAGCAATACAGAAGGAGAGTTAAAACATCTGCAAATATATGGAGATTAAACTATATGTCCTGAGCAACTGATGACTAAAAGAAAACAAATAAAAAGGCAAATGAAGAAATATATTGAAACAAAAGAAAGTGGGAAAACAACATATCAAAACCTCTGAGATGCTTCAAAAGCAATTCTAAAAGGGAAGTTTGCATCAATGAATGACTAAATTAAAAAAACAAAAATGATATAAAATAATCAATGCCACTTTACACCTTAAGAAAACAAAAAAAAAATGTACAGTGAAAGAAGGAAAATGAAAAGGAACAGAGCAGAGATAAAGATGAGCAAAATAAATAAATATATATAAAATAACAACAAAACTGAAGATGACCTTTTGAAAAAAAAAAATTGATAAAACTTTAGTGAGGCTGACCAAAGAAGGGACTCAAATAATTACTATCAGAAATTAAATAGGTTAATGTTGTGTACATGTAAAATGGAATACTGTATAAAAATAAACCAAAATCCTAGAAATCTGACTATAGAATCAAAACTACATGGGGTTCATGACAATAACTATGTTTTTTTCTAAACTTGTTAAATGGAAGATAAGTGTCTTAAAGTCTTTTAAAGTTTTTTTTTTCTATTTATATTGTTTTCATGTAATTATGGCATATTTGGAAAATCCAAACAGGAAATGTGTTCAAGTTATAAAGCATTAACAATATGTGTTTTCCTATTGATATTATTCAAGCAGAACATACATTTAAAGCATTCAAAATCGACCCAAACGGTAATGAAATACTAGTGACAATTATTTTATTCCTTGAAAAACTTAGTTTTCTTTTGTTTTAGGTTAAATGATGAAGTTACAAAAAATAAATACAAGGTTTTTTGTGTTTTTTTTTTTTTTTAAAAAGACAAACATGAAAAGGACTATAGGAAATAATGCATTGCATAGTACTCCAGATACAACCTCAACTACCTTCATGGTAGTAGACCTAGTCCATGGTAAAAGATTATCTTAATTCCTTCAGTTACGTATTCTGATGCTTATTTAACATCAATTTTGTCTGGCCTATATTTTCCTTATTAAAACCTTACTGACATAAAAGAAACCATATTGTTTTTACTAAAAAAAAAACTGTTTAGAAAAGCCCCCTTCATTTCCCCCAGTTGCCTATTCTTTGTGTTACATGATTTAGAGTTTGCAAACAAGTTCCATGAAATCATTTATGTCAGAGCAGTTTAAACTTAATAGTTTTAGCACCCATTCTTCCTCAAGGGATAAAAGAAATTGCTTTAAATTGTAAACCTACTATTTTATTAGCCTATTAAGAGGGCATTTTTCAACCCTACTAGCAGTTAATTAAAGGAACAACGAATCTGTCTCAAACCATCTGTCCCACTAGATGTTGTTGACAAATGTAACTATTTTCAAGCTGCATATAGTTAAACTTTTTAAATTCATAAGTATGCAGCTAGAGTAAAAGCTACCTGACTTATCACATACTATGTCTCACCTGACAGCACTTTTGAGAGCCTCATTGGTGCCTAAAATTAACACTGGTGTTTAACTGTAGCCTTCAGGAAAGATAAACTTCATAATATATTTTCTTAAAAAACAAGATCCCTAAAATTACATATATACATAAATGGAAAGTTAGGATTCTGTTTTCTCCTAAGGAAGTGATATGTAAATGTAACATTGTAATATGTATTAGTATTTATTGTGCTTTTGATTTACATAGGTCTCCCAGTTTTCTTATTTTGCTAATTCCTATCACAAAAATAACAAGAGATTTAAGTTATGACTTTTACAATTATATGATTTTTTATCATCAAGTAGATATGAGAAAACTAAATGTAGGAATAAATTAATATTTTATGAATATAGATGCATTGGAACATAAGATTCTATTTCTCATGATAAGAATATGGAGTATATTAAATTCTTTGCATACAATTAATGGACTTATTATTTCACTTTAAACATTTTAGAATAGATGAAAAATTTTTGAACAGGGTGTCATAAATAAATAAAATATACTCGGTTGTCAGTTTACCTGATCAAAATATATGTATGTCATGAAACCATAAATTTATATCCTTTAGATAGAACATGCTCACTAGTTAGTCCCTGCCATCAGGAATTAGTTTCCTGCCTAATTTATTGCACACAGGCAATTATTATTTCCATTTCCATCCTATGGGAAAACAAATGGCTTTATAATTACGGGGGTATATGATCTCCCAATGAATATAAAGATTTCATAATATTCTGCTGCCCCAACTTCCTGTATATATCTATTTGGAATCTACAGACTTTCAAATGAAAATATCCAAGAATCAAAGAAGCTACAGTTTTACTCAGTGGGAGGATTAATATTTCTTGCCTCGTTATTGTTGGATAATCACTTACATTTCCCAACTTGACTAATTTGCCCTTATTTTAAGCTATTTAAATCCTAAAATCTATTAGAACACACTATTGCCATACAGAATAAAGAAAAATTCCTTTTAATCTCCAAATGACTCTCCACAGAATTAACATGTATTCTTTTTTTTTTACATTCATTCATTTTATTTTTTTCTTTTCTTTATTTATTTTTTATAAAAATATTTTAAAATTTACATATACTTGCCATTAATTGTAATCACCATCACTATCTCACCAGTGCACCATCACCTCAGTCCCTCGTGCTCCCATCTTCCCTCAACCCTCCCCCTCCCCTCCCCACCAGGTGTCCCCAGTCTGGCCTTGTCT
>JAGFMF010011501.1:10514070-10531017 GCA_019455555.1 Galemys pyrenaicus
GCATTTCTCTGATGACAAGAGAAGTTGAGCATTTTTTCATATGCCTGTTGGCCATTTGCATGTCCTCTTTAGAGAATTGCCTTTTTAGCTCTTTTGCCCTACATGTATTCTTTTTGCAAAAACAATTCAACTATTTTCAGTTGACTTTGTATAATATTACATTTAGATACCTATTCCATTTTCAGGCCAAGACTTTCATCAAGTTAAAACCTTTAGTCTAAGCACTAATGATTAACTATTTTCTTTCATTTATGGAATCATCAGTGTATATATAAGATAGTATTTTTACGATAATGCATCAATATCTAGATCTTTCTGGAAATTCACCAGAATATTTGAGAGTTCTGCAAGAAATATATTTCATAAGCTTTATAGCCCTATTTGACTTACGAAAAAACGTACTTTGATTTGATAGAACTATTTAATAAATGGTGATAGTAAGTAGTGTAAATGGAAAGTTTAAGCACATAAGGTTGCTGTTTTCTAAATTAGCTGAGCTTCAGAATTATTTATGTCCTTAAAAAAATATGCTCTAAAGTTCTGATTATGGAGACTCTGATCAAGTGTTAATCAATAAATCAGTATCTCCAGGGCAATGTCCTGGTTATCTTATTTAAAGTTCCCCATATATCATAGTTCATAGAGTTAAGAACTACTGGATAGATAAAAGCAATAACACCAAAAAGTTTCTCTCCTAAATTATTAAGATTATATTAATAAAGCTTGTGTTAAATGCCACCATAGAGTCCTAACAAGTGTTCCCTATCCTCTAGGAGTCTGTGCTCTAAGTGTGGGTCAGAGGACTTAACATGAATCAAACTGTGTTAAATTAGAATATATATAATGAACTATTTTTAGTAACTTAGTACTTTCTGATTCTTTTTTTCTTATCAATTAGGGAATACCAAATTACTGAAATCCTTGAAGCTGAGGGAGAATAATTTATACATTGTATACTTGATGTAATAGTCAATGGAATTTATTTTTAATTGCAGCAATTTTGTATAAATCCAGACATTGCTACTGAAAGGATGATTTAGATAAGTGAGAATGTATGACAAAGACTGTTGCAATACCTTCAGAATGATTTTTTTAAAAAATATTTACTTATTTATGCATAGGAGACCTGGAGTACAGCCAGAGTTGTGAAGGGTGAGGGAATTCACCAAAGAACGAGTGGGGAACAGATCCAGCAGATTGATTGAAATACACTGCTGAAGAGAGCATTGGGTGAGGCAGGAGAGATCTACTGTGCCACGTGTGTCACCTCACTGGCTGGGGATTGAACTCATGCTGCAGTGGCTGCTGATGCTTTTTAGTGTGATGCCCAACCCCTTGTGCTACCCAGGAGGCCCTTTCGGAGTGATTCTTAACAGTCTGGAAAGGAAATAAAGGTATGGGTCTATGAAGTTTTTCAAAGAATTCCTTACAAAATAAAAGGAAATGATAGCAGACTTAATAACTATGAACACTTACATCTGTAGGGTGCTAAAATAATGATTCCTTTGACAAGATAGAAAATAGAAGTTTGAGAAAGAACCTTCATTGAAGAGAAAACAGGACTGGTTTAGATATGTTGAAGTCAACATAATGGGAGACATTTAATTAAAATCTTCAGCAGATAGCTGGAGATGCAGAAAAAGAACTTGAGTAAAAAAAGCTAAAGATATAGGGCCTCCCTGGTGGCACAAAGGGGTTAACTCTCAGCACAATGGACCTATCAGCAGTCACTGCAGCATTAGTTCAATCCTGGCAAGGGAGCTGACCCACTTGGTGCAGGAGACCTCTCCTGTCTCTTCCACTTCTCCCCTAAGCAGTGTATTTCAGTTGATCCTGTTCTGTTGCCCAGTCTCTGGTGACTTCTTTCACCACACCCCCACCTCTGGCCTATACCCCATCTCTTTTATACATAAATAAATCTCTTAAAAAAATAGCTAAATATATAGATTAAAAAGAGAATATCAGGAACTTATTCAAATATGGTACATTTTGTCTCAAGTCTCAGCCATATTTTATAGTACAAAATTTTACCCTTTAAGTAACTTCTTGTAATAAGATAATACAGTATCAAAACATATAAAATATAAAACATGTTGAATAGTAATGACTAACATATAATCCCTTTCTTCTCAACCTAATTTTTCTAACATAAACAGTCTAGTTCACAAATGGCCAGTTTTGCTTTTAGAACTCACTTTTTATTGATCAAATAAATGAAAGAATATGGTCTGTTTCAGGTAAATTATCTACCATTTCATTGAAAGTTTTTTTACATGGCCTTTTTTATTTATTGTATAGCTTTGCATACTAAGGATTCACACACACAGTTTAGCTCTTCTTCCTCCAGGCTGGTTACCTAGTTGTCCTAATCACCCAGTAATTAAAATAAAAACCACTGCAGATAATGGCAGTCTCTCTAATTGAAAACTCAATAGATAATCATCAGCCCAAGAAAATACTCCCTTTAATATTGTAATACGAACTACCATCTGTCTATTAAATTAGTCATTGCAAAATATTAACATATAAATGACTACAATGGTGGTTTATAAAAGTGGTCCTAGCACTTAATTATTTTTTTATTATGTTGAATCACCAATTTCTTTCTAGGGAACAATAAAGAGATGTATTCTAGAACTGATGGAGAAGGGGCCTGTAACTTTTGTCACACAACACAGACATGTTTAGAAAGTTTGCAGTGTCTAACTTAGGTAAACAATGCATTGGGACTCCAGTGAATAACATCACATTGTATCAAGAGTTAGAACAAATTATATAACCATATTTAATTCATTTTTAGAGCTGAGAGCTCTCGTATTTTTATGTATTATCTTGTATTTCCTTATAGTAGAAGTTAAGGAAGTGAAAGAATGTGACAAAGTAACTGAAATCTTAGAAACTGTCCAATAGATAGAAAATCTTTGGAGTTCACCAATCTTGGATTGAAGAAATACCTTAACTCTTTGCATCCTAAAAGTGCAATTCTATTTCAATGAGAAAACAGGTGAAAAATTCATAAATATCAAGATCTTTAAAAGATATCAATAGTCATATTGAAGAGGTAACCTGATTTTCTTCTCTGTGTAGACAGTCAGTTACACCACTGTCTTCCTAGACACACTAGTACACAGCAAATTATATCAGTAACAAAGTCTTCTATTGGACAAGGAAGAGGACGAAGAAACACTGTCAGATATCTAATAACAAAGTAGACAAAAGTCCCATGAATAGATTATACTTTCCAAAGTCAATCCTAGCACTAATATAACATTTCCCCTAAATCTTTTATGTTGACTTATCTTGACATCACTGGCATGTGTGATTTGTCTTTGTTGGCATGAAGCAGGCCTTATGAAATGCATAACTTAATTTGAATGTGGCCTGATGATGCTCTTGACAAGGTCAAATCCCAAACCATGTAAATACTCATCAACTGATTAGGCAGAAATTACATAAGACACTTGATAAGTCAAACAATAGATGGGTAGCTTACTAACAAATTCAGGGGAAAACATTACTGCAATGAAAGGAGGAAGACTCTGAATTACACACTTCTTTGACTATCATAGAAAATAAGATATTTTCAGGATTCTGAATTTAATTTGCAAATATCTGTAGCAATATAATTCCAGCAAGAATATGTGCTGAAAGCATACCGACTTCAAAATATTTGCTGTAATCTGAAGGTGGAAAAATAACTGTCCTTACATCCTATCATTCATTGCTCACCACGATAAAAGGTCAAACTCAGTCTTGTTTTCTTGTTTTATCATCACAGAACCAGATATAAACTCTAAGACTACATTTAAGACTGAGTGATGACATGACATTATAATGTTTAAACACAAAGATAAATTCCTTAAGAATTCATTTTATGAATCAAGATGAAGGAGAAAGCATTTAAAATCTAAACTCTAAAGGAATAATCTAAAATTACATGTGTTCAACAATCCAGGATATTGAATATTAAATAGAAATCTGAAAATTTTCAGTTATTAAAAAATGTAGTTTTATACTTAGCATTAACATGAGTTTTTGTCCTTTAGATATTTTTACAAAGACAAGTAACATGTAAATCATGCTATTTCTGTTAATTATTAAAAAGCTGTAGTTTTTTTTTTTTTTCTAAAAAAGTAGATCCTCATGGATTATCATACTGTAAATCCCATGACTTTAAATTAAGCAGCTCATTCTTTCTTGTTAATGTATAATTTCTCCTTAATTAATATATAATTACATTAGCTCTTGAAATAACCAAGATACAAAAATATTAATAAGAGAGATACATTAACATGAGTAGACATTATGTGAAGTGACAAAGTCTCTTTCCCTAAAATATAGATATGTATATATGAATATATAAAATAGATATATATACACATATACCATGTTCAATAGACAGTATGTCTGTGTTCCTCAAATTCATGTTGAAACCTAACCCCTAATATAATGGCATTATAGTTAGTACATTTGGAAGGAGATGAGTTCATGGGTATACAGCATTCATGAATGAAATTGGTAGTCTTATAAAAAAGACCCCAGGGCCTCCCTGGTGGCACAGTCAGGTGAACACCGTACTGTGAAGCATCTGCGGGACTGCAGCATGAGTTCAATCCCCAGCCAGGGAGGGGACCCACATAGCACAGCAGACCTCTCCTGCCTTGCCCCGCTGCTGCCCTCAGCAGTGTATCTCAGTAGATCTGCCTGTTCTGCTCCCTGCTCTGTCTCTGGTGAATCCTCTCACCTCCCTGGACTTTGGCCTGCAGCCCCAGCTCTTATATGCATAAGTAAATCAATCTTTAAAAATAAAAATAAAATAAAATAATAAAGACTCCAGAGAATCCCTTACCCTTTCTACCACAAAGGACTTAGTGAGAAGATGGCTATCTAAGAACAAGTAAATGAGTCCTCACCAGATACTAAATCTTCTAGCACCTTGTTCTTGGGTTTCCCAATCCCCAGAAACATCACAAATGAAAGTTTTTTTTTTTAAAGATTTATTTATGCATATAAGAGCTGGGGTACAGGTCAGAGTCTCAGGAGGTAAGAGGATTCACCAGACAGAGTGGGGAGCAGAACAGGCAGCCTGACGGAATCACACTGCCGAGGGCAGCAGCGGGCGAGGAAGGAGAGGTCTGCTGTGCCATGTAGATCCCCTCCCTCCATCAGCAGGGATCGAACTCATGCTTGCAGTGATTGTGGTTTGCTTCACAGTGCATTTCTTAACCCACTGTGCTACCAGGGAGTCCCCGAAGTTTGTTGTATAATCCACTTAGTATATGGCATTATTGTATAGCAGCCTGAATGTAATAATTTAGATAATATTTATACTAATATAATATATATAATGACAAAATTATATATACATGTGTATTTTTAACTCTTGACTACTCTAAAAGTTATAGTAAATTCATTAATGAAGCAAAGTTACTCCATTCACTTCTCATGAATATTTTTAATTGTGTTTTAATGAGTTAACATTAGTTTACATTGTTATCTGTATTGCAGAAGTATAGGATGCTCCCTTCTGATAATTTTACCATAGCACTCCCACCACCAAAGTTATTCTACTTAAAACTTCAAATTTAGTATCAGCTACACAAAGGAAAAATATAAATATGTTTTCTATCTGCATCCAAATTCAGGTCTCCTAAATAAACATTTATGTACTTATTTGCTTTGGACAGCTGCTATTATGCACAATTTTCTGAAAAACTATGGCTTATCATGCATAAAGCAATTCCTCTATAAAATGTTATATTGCTGCTAAAATAAGCTAATGTCAAATTAAATACTACTTATTGTGGATCATCATAGAATCAATAGCATTACTTAACAATAAAAATGAAAACTATTATTTTTAAGTGTTTGTAATTTTCCCTGCTTTGTACTAAGCACTTTATATACATTATATTATTTAATCGTTATAATAATCTTGTGAGGTGGGTGTTATTTTCCTAATTCTGTAACATAGCGCACTCTGGCAAATGATTAACAATTGCCCAGCTCATAAATGGCTGAGCTATATTTTTAACCTTAAGACCAAATGATATCTTATTAAAATCTCCACTATAACAGAGAATCTCCACAATTAAGTTTCTTAGAGCAGAGACTGTTGGCTTTTTGCCCAACCCACTTTGAAGCATGCAGCTTGAACATATTTCCCTGGAGTAGGGTATGTCTGTGAATTCTAGCCAAGAAAATATGGACAAAAGTAGCATATACCATTTTCAGGCTTGGCTCAGAGATATTTCCCACATGAAACCATTCATTCTATCTCCCCCTATCTGGATGCAGACATTCATAGAGTGCATTGAGAACCAAAAGAAGATGGTAGGAACCTAAGCAGAAAGTCAACAAGAAACATCTGCATTCAACTGTTATGCAATGGGAAATAAGCCATATTGAACTAAGGTTGGAATAAACCACTATCATATAAGGGCTTTTACGTAATGTCAGCTTGCATTACTCTAACTATTAAAAGTTATGCCCATTTACAGTTAGCGTTATCAAAATCTTATTTTGACTCAAGTTTTATAATTAAAATCCCTCAATTAAAAGTTTAATTTACTTCCCTGACAGCCTAAACTTTGTCCCAACAAGATATCATGATGCTTATGATTATTTGACCTTTTCTCTTACTGACACAGATTTTAAATAAAAATGGTAACTTAAAGATAGAAAAATCCAAATGAACCACATTTTTATCACCTCAATAGCAAATAGCATCCAAATGCAGTTTTGAAATGACATCCAGACATTTTTTTTCAGTAAATTCAGGTATCAAGTAGAATAAATAATTTATTTAATGAGCACAATACTTTAAAGAAATCAGTGCAATCTCCCAACGAGGGGAAAAAAAACCCAGAATACTCAGAAGCATTTCATCATTTGAAGTTGATATAACAATGCTGACAAGCACAAAAGATAACTACTTTGTTCTGTCAGGTGGTGTCATATTGTAGAAAACACAAAACATTTATGTGACCTTTAGTGAGAATAGCCAGAATAGCTTGTTTTTTGCTGTATACACAGGTATTTTTGAAGATTGTGATTTTTTTCCAGTTGTGAACAAAATTATGTCTTAAGCAATCTCAAGTAAAAAGAAAAAAGAATAATGGTATATTAAATAAGTAAGCTGAAAGACTGGAAGGAAAATTCACTGCTTGTGGAAAACAAAAATAGTGGCTAAGTATGTTTATGTAGACGCTAAGGAAACTTCCATCTATTAAATATTAATTTCAAAATTGGCCTATAGGTGTGTATGTTAGCTTGGGTTAGCATTTGAATATATGCAAATTATATACTAATCCAGTTATATTTTATAACCCATTTCCTAAAAACTGGCTACTCTCATGATCTTTCCTGACTTCATAGAGACTATGATTGCAACTGTCTCAAATCCTAGGCTCATCAAACTTCAGTCTAGTGTAGGATCTAAATGCTTGGAAGACAGTGCATATAAATGATAGGTATCCGTAAGTCTCATTTTTTTTTAATATGTATCATGATGTTTGCCAAGAAAACAGATATATTTATTAGTTACTTCTTCCTTGGGGGTTATTTTTTTTTAACTGAAGGGATTAACTGGCAAAAAATTTCAATCTTTTAGGTTAATATTCCTTATAGGTAATATACATGAGAATGACCTGAAGATATATAGTTTAAGCTTCAAAATAAGTATTAGAGAAGTACAGAAAGATAAACTAAAAAAGCCTACATAATATAAATTAGAATATTAAAAAATTATTTGACTAATTCTAAAGAAGGCAGGAAGGAATAAACAAAGAAATAAGGGGTGACTGAGATAAAATATAAAAAACAAAATTGTAGAACTAAATGCAAAACTATCATATATTAAATGTAAATGCACCAAATTCCTGAATAAAATTGTGAAGACATATTTCAAACCAAAATCTATGGAATAGAATCTGTGTTTGGTCATGATTTGGTAATGCCTTGTAGCTGACTTAAAATACAAACCTCTCCTCAAGTCATTTGATTAGGGAACACAGTATAAATGAGAACTGCTGAAGTTAGTAAATACATGGACATGATACAGCTTAGTGGTAGTAAGTATAATGTATATTTGTACATTATGCAAATGTACATGGAAAGTTATGACTGCATTGTGGACTTTTTTGTTTTATATATATATAAAACACTGATATATTCTTAGAAATATAATTAAAACACTGATTATAGGATAATCTAGTTAATAAATTTATAATTGTTCATATGAAAAGACATGAAAGTAAATGTTATATAATAGATATGTATATGTAAAAATTCCTTGCAAGCAAGAAAATACTATAAAATTTGAAATCACTCCTGGGACAGACAGTCTTCTATTGAGTCTCTTGTGCTCCTACTCAGTTTGCTGTCTGTGCCAAAAATGTAAGGTCTCTTTACTTGAATTATTTCTCAGAGCTCTATTTGCAGTGAAAAACCTGGAGGTATGAAATAATATCTCCATCGGGGATAAAATCAGATTTGTTTATTATTATAAAAGCAGTGAGTACCTCAAAGTCAGTGCTCTTCTCTGACAATACAAATTGATATCAATGCAAGCATTACCTTGGCCCTAGGAATCATTTTATGGGACTTGGGAACAAGAGGAGTTGATTCAAACATGCTGATGCTCATCCTGCTTGATGCTGTATCAGTAGCAAAGTCATTTGTTTCTGACCAATAGCCTTTTGATGTCATCTAACATGAGAAGGGTATTTGCTATCCTCTAAGAAGGGTAACATCAATTCCTAGACCAAAAATATTACTATTCAATAATAACACTGAAATCAAATATGAAATGAGGTCAACTTGGGTTAGCTTTAAAATCATAAAACTAATGAGAGTTAATATATAAAGACAAATTACTAAACAAAAGTTATTTGTGGGTTTATGCACAATTTATGACTCAATTACTCCAGAAATATCTTTTAAGCTTCTGATTTCTTTGTAAAATTCAAAGTTGTCTAAAATAAGGTTACTTCACAATATATACATGTATTAAATAATCCTGTTAAGCATGTTTCATAATATATACATTTATCAAATATAAAGAGATTAATACATTTAATTCTTATAAAAATTATTAGAATATTCTATGGACAGTTCATCTTAATGAAACTTCACTATTAAAATATAAAACTTATTTAATTTACTTCAATATGTGTATGTTAATATTCCAAATACAGAGTATCAAAATAGGAAAAACTATACTTAGCTTTGGAATCAAACATAAATTTAAATACTACTTCCACTGTTTACTAGCTATGTACACTTAGGTAAACTCTACTTCTAAATGGCCTCATTTATTCACTGGTAACTTGTGGGTAAAAAAGGTCCTACTTTGCAGGATATTTTTCAGATTCTACAGAAATATTTTATATAAAGCATCAGAGAAGATCTATCTATGAAAAACACATACTGTTTTTCACAAATAGCAAAACAACTATATTAGAGAAAATACAAATTATTAGGTACATTAAGAAATTGTTGACCTTATTCCACTTGGTTTTCATGTATTCAGCAAAATTAATATGACTTTCATTTTCATTAGAGCTTATCTAATTCTAATGAAATAGTTCACTAAATTTGGGGACTTTAGACTACTTTCAGTGCTTAATTAACAAGCAGCTAATTAACATGCAAAATGTTTCTATAATTAGAAACATTTAAAATCTGAAAAGACAAACCACAACTCTTTCAATTTGCTTTGCTCTCAAACTTACAACTATAGTTACTTACAAAACACTTAACTATTAGACATGACACAAAAGTATAACATTTGACTATAGGAAAGATGATTATATAAATACTCCCATCTATTAAATTAATTCAACAGTATATCTGGGCAATTTCCAATATGACTATTATGTAATATAAATAAAACTGAAGTGCATAGAGGTCTACATGTTTATATAAACTACTGAATTAATAAACTGGTTTGACAAGTTACAGAAGAAATAAGTCCACAGGTACATTAAGCATTTTAAAACATTTATAGACTAAGATCTTAGTGACTTTGCCACCTCACATCTCATGGTTCTGACTCTTAAGTACAATCTGGATGAAGGGTTTTGATAATTAATGATACCATTTTTTAAGACATTTAGAAAGTTGTAGGAGAAACAAACTTATAAGCATGGTAGAAATGAATGATTAGACTGAAATTCCTTAAGTAGCACACAATATAATTACCATTAGGTAGAGTAGCAGGGTAAGTTGTATTTTGCACATTATACTTAACTGATTGAAAAGTATAAACTCATGTTAATCTTTAACATTTTAAGTTGAACATGTGTTAACAAAACATAACCCAATTCATATTCCACTAGTAAAATGTTTATGGGAAAGATAAAGTCTGAAAGAAGGTAACAGTCATCAGTTATAGTAGATCAAATGCCCATGAATTAATAGAGAATTATACCAAAATTATTTTCTAAATATTAAGTAGGATCTCAAAAGGATCAAGTGAGTTTCTTATTGTTAGGACTATTTGATATATAGTCAATGAAATCACAATAAAAAATACTTAAAAGAAAACATTTCTCCAAAATTATAATATCTTAATCTATGTGTCAATAATTAATCTAGCTTCTTTGCATATGGCCAGGGTCAATAAGTAGATATTTTTAACTTGGAAGAAAAGTTACTCTTTTCTCCAAATATTTCTACCTGTAAACATATCTAAAAATCTGACTTAATAACTATAAATAAAACCAGAGATTTCATTTCAGTTTTAACTTTTTTTCTCAAGTCAAGCCATTTTAGGGCTTTTATAAATAGTATGCCTTTTCCCTGAAAGCTGATAAATGGACTCCAAAAGGTAACTCATACTCTAAAACTGTGTGTGAAAAGAATTTTTTTTTTTTTTGTATATTCAGCACCTTCAAATGGAATACTAACAAAAACAGGTTTTAGGTAATCTTAATAACTTAAGAGAGAATTAAAAAATTATCATCTAAAAGTTTCTCAGCTAAAAATACAATAACAGTCCTCAAGTGCATACCATGAGTCAAATCATGCTTAATGACTTACACACTTTTTTACATATAATCATCCAATCAGCACCAAGAAGTGGAAACAATTTCTCCTATTTTAAAGATAAGGATATTAAAGCACAGAGAAGTTAATGAAGTAGCAAGTTCTGAGCCTGGAACTTGAACTCAGGTTTTTTTCAGGACCCTAAATCTTATGTCTTAGTTATTATATCATATAAACAAAACCATTCTCCATATGTTACTTTATTTGTTACCCATTCCTAATTGGAAAAAGTCTCTAAAAACGGCAAAGCAGCTGAAATCTATGACAAAAAAATCAATCACTTCTACATACATGAGAAGACAACACAACCTTTTATTCCAAATGTTTTTCACACATTATAGAAATTCATATTTCTTCATATCAATGACAACTTTGTTCATTTATTATACTGAGATTGTTAAAACATACTTTGTTATTCCTACGTATTACCCAAAAAATGCAAAACCTCTAATTTGAAGGGGCATACGCATGCCTATGTTCACTGCAGTGCTGCTTGCACTAGCCAGCTCATAGAAACAACCTTAAGTGCCCAACGACACATGAGTAGATTAAGACGTGAAATGCATACACAACGAACTCAGCTATATACACATATGTATATATGTCTGTGTGTATGTGTATAAAATGAACTATAATCATGTGAAGCAACATGAGTGGAAATGGAGGGGATTATGCTATATGAAATAAGAGAAAGAAAATGTCAAATGGTGTCACTTATATCTGAAATATAGAGAAACAAGGCAAAGGTCAGACAAAACCAAGCCAGTAAAAATCCCTAAAAATCAGACTACAGAACTGAGGCTACCAGAGACGGGAAGAGAAGGAGAACAAAATGAGAAGGGGCACAACAGACTATGCTAGAGGACTTTCGTACTCTGGGTGGTTGGTGTGGTGTGGTAATATATACACAGAGGGTGTGATCCTGTACCTATAAATCATATATGGTATTGCATTCCAATGTTACCTAAACAATAAATGAATAAATAAGCCATGTTTTGCTGCATTGTAATAAGGCCTCCTCAAAGAATACTGACAACATAACACCTTAAACAAATGTATGATTTTAACAGTATAAAATTTACTAGCTTTTTACCTCTTAAAGAAAGTTAATGATTACATTTACTATAAATAAAATTAATAAGGTGCTTAAAAGTAATGAAGTGCTTTTTAAAAGTTTTACTTTAATTTAAATGTTATCTTGCATTTACATGTTTTCATGACTATTCAAAAGCACCAATTTTCTTATACACCATGAAATATTATCTATATACCTCAAATCTAAGAATATGAGTTAAAATAAATTTGTTACTGATTTTAGAAATTATATGATGCCAAAAAAAGGAGGAAAAGAACAACAGGGAAAAAAAAAAGATCAGCAATGTATGTTTAGTCACATAATATCCACTGCTACAAATATTTCACTGAAATAAGAATATTAACAGATACAGGAAACAAAACCATCAGAAATATTTTTAGAAGAATAAATTACATTTAAGATACATTAGTAAACAGTCACTGATTTGTATACTGGAAAATATGAAATGATAAAAAAGAAATGACTGTAACCTCAGAAGTGTCATTATTTGAAACTTTATGAAGAAAAGTAAAACAAAACAACTTTAGTTACATGTCTATGTGATTCAGAATTTTAATCCACAGAGGTTTCTCTTATAGAACAACTATTAGTGATGAAAAAAACATGTACATAATATCTAATACATATAGGTACTTAATTTTTGAGTGAAATTATTAAAATTAGCACTACTATGTGAGAGTATATTAAAGGTTTTTTAAAAATATTTACCTCATATAACTTGTACATAATTCACATATGTTGACTGAGCACTGAAGTTAAATATTTTTTTTAAATATTTTGAACTTCCTACTGGACATTAATTTTCAAAAGAGATGACAAATTTAGGAAATATACAAACATGTTTTAATGGATGGTCATTGATTCATGCTATGATATATATAAGCACTGTAAGATAATTTAAATTTTGATGTGATTTAAGAGAAGTGATTAAATTATAGCTATTTCACGATATTAATATTCATAGTTAGGAAGCCTACCAAATAAAAAGATCAAAAATATGTTTTAAAGAAGTAAATTTTTTTAGTGGTTGACAGGAACTTAAGTTGGTACAAACTTTCTTCAGGGCAATGAAGTAATGAATATATAAAGCATAAATTTTCCTTAATTCTTGATCTTGCAGAAATTTACTTTGAAAAGTTAATGACAATCATGGGCAAAGGTTTCACTACAGGGTGTTCTCTGATACTTTTTAACAGAAGAAAGCAATTAAAATTAAAAACAACAACAATAAAAAACCATAAAGGCCAACATAAGAGAATTGAGTAAATTGTTTATAAATAATTTAAAAAGTGTACCATTAAAAATAGTATATAATAAGAAATCCAAGTATGAAAATATGTCCACAGTATAAAATAAATACAATAACCCAGTTATAAAGCAAAGCATGCAGCACCATTGTGGTAAAAATTGTTATAGAAGACACACATGCATGAATATCAAAAGGTATTTATCAACATGCACAATGTAATTAGGGCAAAGCATTTGTAGGTGTTATTCCTAAGCAGAGATCACAAATGACATTTTACTCATTTTTTGTATATATTATTTATTATTTTTGAAGGACTATATTATTTTAATAATGTAAAAATTACAGTTTGTGTACTAGGCATAACACAATGTTAAGAATTGTCTAGTGATCTATTTCTCCTCTATTTGTATGGAATAGCTGCAAGGATATCTAGAAAATGTCAGACAACTTAAGTTCCCACCTCTGACACTGAATGGTTGCTACTTATATGCAAATAACTTTTTAAATCTTTAAAACTTTATTTTCTGTAAAATAACTCACAAACTCACTCCTGTGTACTTCCTGCCAACAATTCTAAGTATCATATATACTAGAAACATAACAAAATTTAAAGTGCATTTAATATAGTAATAACCAAAGTAATCCACCACCTCAGTGGAGTGTGCTGAATTTTTACATTTATTTTAAAAAATCATCTGGATGTTCTGTGTATCTGAAGCATGGTTGTCACTGATGTGCCTGTGTGGACAGCAAATATTAAATCCTATAGCTCTGATTTCTACATAGATTGAAATAAGCTAGATGTGGAGACAGTGCCAAATTATCCTTAGTCTTTGATTTTATATATCAGGTTGCCTGATCCCATTGTTATGTGATTCCTGGAGGTGTTGTACAAATGAATGGCTTAATATAATGTGTAATAGATGTCATGGACTGAATTTTATTGAACTCGGTTAGTATGATTTCTACAACCCAAATGCCCAAAAGTAGATGACTGGATCAAGAAGATGTGGTACATATACACGATGGAATATTATTCAGCAATCAAAAATTATAAACTAGGGCCATTTATAGAAACATGGATGGAGCTAGAAGGAATTATACTCAGTGAAATAATTCAGAAGGCAAGAGAAAACTATTGGATGGCTTCACTTTTGGGAGGAATGTGAAAGAGTAAGCTCAAGGAAATGGGCAATTACAATCAAAAACAAACAAAAAATCAACAAGACCAAAAAGTCAAAGATAAACCAAAGGGGGAGGGGAGAAAGGGGAGGGCAAAGATGAGGATGAGGACAGAAGGAGTACAAGGGACTGAGGTGATGGTGCACAGGTGAAATGGTGGTGGGAACTCCCTGGGGAATACAAAAGATGTCAAATATAATTAAACAAACCTAATAAAAAATATTTTCAACAAGATGCATTTAAGAGCTTTAATTGCAGGGCCACAATCACAGCAAAAGATGTCTATTGTCTCTGTATAACAGCTGTGAAAGTCTTAGAATAATCCAATGTTGAATCACAATGAAAAATTCAATTTACTAAGTCTCTTAAACTTTTCATTGAGAAAGAACTTAAAGATCTTAGTTTTACTTTGTTCTACAGCATATGGTTTCTATTTCCCTTATTATATTAAAGTTTCAATGTTCACATTTTTTAAGGGAGAGAACAATATGAAGAAAATGATACTGTCATGACCTGATTTAGAAAAGTTTAAACACACATTGCCATCCTTTGGGGAAAAACTGTATTTCCAATCACTGCATCATCTTCAATCAATAAAATCTTTTTTCAGTATAAAAGTTCACCAATTAACAAAATGTTAACAGAAAAAATTATGAAATTTGGGAAAATGGCAACAGATTCTTTGCTATAGGTCCACCATCTCATTATATTATTATAATATACCAGTGATTATCTAAATGCTTAATACAAGGAGTTCTTTGCAGAATATGTTCAGTGGTAAATTCAATGTCATAAAAATAGCCAGTGTAAACTCCCCCTTGTTAGCATGAAAGTGACTACAATCCAAGGTCTGTCCTTTTCTTTCATTCTCTTCTTTCTTCTCTCTCCAGTCATGGGAATAGAGTTCAGTTATTTCTGCATGGATGCAAGGTGAATAAGGCTGTCACTTCTTCTTGCAGTGCTATTTATTACAGGTCACTGACATAATACTGCTATTTTTTAAATAAAAAAGTTATACAGCATTATCTCACTTACTCGGGTATTTGAAAGGAATGTGCAGAGTGTTATTTATTTATACAAAAATCTGCCAACTGAGAGGCATCATCTTGCTTTGACAGCCCTCCTGCTGGCAAACTGACAACCCTGTTATTTTAAGAATTAAAACTCTTCACAGTGTATGAAAGAAAACATAACACAATCCTAGTGTGGAGCTGTTTTGGTTTTCAACCTGCAAAAATACATTATTCCAAAACTTAGAAAACTTTCAAAGCATATCACTAACTGGGATGATCTATGTAGATATGAGACATAGGCATTAAGCACATTTCATGAATAGTTTCTGGTGATGATATAAAAATCAATTTTCTGGGCCTCCCTAGTGGCCCAAGGGGTTAAGTGCCAACACTGTGAAGCTACCTGCAGATACTGAAACACTAGTTCCATCCCTGGCCAGGTAGTTGACCTACATGATGTAGCAGACCTCTCCTGTCTAGCCAGCTACTACTCTCAGGAGTGTGTTTCAGTCAATCTGCCTGTTCTGCTTCCCACTATGTCTCTGGTGAAATCTCTCATTCCCCACACCTCTGGCCTGTACCCAAATTATTGTATGCATAAATAAATACATCTTTTTTAAAAACAACATTTCAACATTTGCATACTTGTAAAAATCCACAGAACATAATAACAAAGTGCACTAAGGGAACTACGGTGATACATGAAATACATTTCATTGATTCATTCAGAAACAAAATTTTTATACCAAAAAAACCACATTTTTTGACACTATAAACCCCTGCTAAGTACAGTTCTGATCCTTATTGTGAAGGAAGACTTTGGTAATCCACATACATTTAGTAGGTTCTAAATGGTACAGAGAATAGAGCTCAAATTTAAATGAATATATTCATAGTTGAAATACAGGAACTAGAGGGAGAGCTGGCAAAAAGGAATAAGCACCACACAGAGGCCATATCTGCTAATGCAGAAATAACTAGTACCATCTGCCAGTCTAACCCATCTAACTTCTGCTGGAGAAACAGTGATCAGGGGAGGGCATGGGGTGAACGAAAAGTCTTAGGACATGAGTAGTTGCATATCAGGCAATAATCCTAGAGAAGGTTTCTTTCAAAAGTCCTGGGACTACTCCAAATAGAGATCATAGTCAAAAGAGACAGCTGTTTATAACCTCTTCTGAAAATAGTTATTTAGGACTACAACTGTTCTAATTCTTGTGTGTTCCCAGAATCATCTGCACTGATCAAGATTTCTAGTTGAAGAAATGGAACTACCATATGATCCGGCAATCCCACTCCTAGGGATCTACCCAAAAGACACAAAAACACTGATCCGAAAGAGCACCTGTACTCCTATG
>JAGFMF010011501.1:10531208-10596104 GCA_019455555.1 Galemys pyrenaicus
ACAAGGGACTGAGGTGATGGTGCACGGGTGAAATGGTGGTGGGTACCCCCTGGGGACTACAAATGATGTCAAATATAACTAATAATAATAAAAAAAATTTAATGAAAAAAAAAAGATTTCTAGTTGAGAAGAATGAAAAACTAATCTGTCTAAACTCTATTCTCAAAGATCAAATAAGTCCAGAGAAAATGGCTATTCCTCTTCTTATCAACGTAATGCAGTATAGACCATTCCTAACTTTTTTGAAAGTATAGTAAATTTTATATAATTTGGAATAATTAAAAATCTCTTTACTATTAAAAGAGTAAAAAGGGACCTTCCTGGTGGCACACGGGGTTAAGCACCACACTATGAAGCTCATGCTCAGACACTGTCCCACTAGTTCAGTGCCTGGCCAGGTAGATGATCTACCTAGTGCAGTGGTAGCATACCTCTCCTGCCTCCCGTTGCACCCTCAGCAGTATATTTAAGTCAGTCTGCCCATTCTGTTCCCCATTCTGTCTCTAGTGAATCCTCTCACCCACCACACCTCTGGCCTGTACTCCAATTCTTGTATGATAAATAAATAAATCTTTAAAAAAAAAGAGTAAAAAAGATCAACTACAAGTTACAAGTTTTATACAAAATAGATACACCAAAATTTGATCAAATAATGCATACAATTCCCCAATTGTCCTTTTCAGAAAGACTGTAAATCACCATGCTCTTTTGTAGCTATCTATCAATGGTGATATTGGTTTGGTCATATTGAAGTTACTGCATAAAATGATAAAGGGTAAATAAAGTAGCTACTGGAAATTGGCCTTACTAAAATATGAAAATAATTCATTTTAAAAATCAATAATTTGATTTATTTATTGATTTATTTTTATAATTATTATGAAAATAATTCATTTTAAAAATCAATAATTTTCTGCTTTTAATCTGTATTCACTTCGGTTTTTAAATCCACAGACAATCCACTTTACTATGTTTGCGAAAAAAACTAAACAAGGGTAAGAAATAATCTGAAAAAATAAAAATATTCAAAATCTGAAGTCTACACATGAATTAAAGCTATATGTCAAATCTCTATTGAAGGAAATCAGTGGCACAACTAGAATCACAGAGAACTACAAATGTACAAGTGGACAAGAGGAGAGTTACTTTGACATTTGGTGATAAGGGTAGGACAAACTTTTAACTCAAAAACACATGGAGTCCTAAAAATACCACAGTATTTTAAAATTATAATGATGTGTTTCAAATAAGAAAGTTAAAACTAGGAACACAACTGATAGAAATTGACTGCCCTTTCAAGTGGGAAAGGTACACTCTAGACTGGTTTTTAAGTAGAATATTGACTGGCAATGAAAGATTAAGACTGCCTTGTAAGAATGGGATAAGCTGGTCCCTGATTCATGGATGCAATTAGAACTATTCAGGGATGGAAGGAACAAGACCAGAAACAAAGGCCAGCAAGCAGTGAGATAAAGGAAGGAGAGACTGGCTGAATACTATGTGGTGGGCATTCTATCTCTACTGGTCTAATTCACCTTGCTCAGTACCACTGCTTCTCTCATAAACTTAGCATATCATCTTTTAAACTCAAAGCTTGAATGTTAATTACTCTCATTTCCATTGCCACATCACTGTTACTGTAGAACAGGACTAATCCAAACACAATAACACGTAGTTAAGGGTACCATAGTAACAACTATTGTCATTTATGGAATGCATTCATGCTGTCTAATCTGCTCACACCATTCTAAGTTAACATATAGAAGAATGTCTTAATTAAATGTCCTTTTAAAGTATCTTTTTTATCCATATATAAATATAACCATTTAATATTCTAAATCTGTAAATAAAATAGGTTAAATAAAATGCCATATTAATGATAAATAATAAATCAATAGATGAAAATCAGTGGTATGGACTTGGAGTGTGGTTTAATATTCATATTTACTGGTTTGCACTTAGATAAACAGTTGCAGCTACATGAAATCTCGATCCCAGAGTCAATAGCACTTAGTAATTCAAATGCTACGTTAGATCTTAATTCCAAGAGTATATCTGTTTGTCCCAAAAAGTTTGATAAAATGTTTATCACACATCCCTACTGCCCATAGTATTCTAAAGCACCACCTACAAGATAAAAAAAAAAATGACATGTAACTAATCATTAACCAGATTTCTAATAATACCTACATAAAGAAAATTTAAAAGCCTAAGTGAAATATTTATAATTTTTCCAAATTGGACATTCACAGGATCCTTGAAAGTTTCTAGACCAGTAAACAGGAGAACTGCTATTTCCTTCATTTAACTTTCTGGCTATACAAATTTTGAAGTTGCTATAAGAAGTAAGCAATCAACTTTTAAAAGAGCAAAAATTACCCTACCCATTCATAATAATTTTTCTAAGCGTGTATGGTGTTGAGGTGTTCCAATGTTAATCAGCGAATGAACACTACTGACATAGATTTTTGAATTAAAAAACTTTATGATATCATGCATGACCTTTACCTGATTCATTAATTACTAAATGTGTAAAAACCACAATATAGGGAAGTATTTAAGAATCACAATTTATAGACTATCTTCTGTGTGGCAAAATCTGTTTAGTACTTTTAAATAGATCTGGAAGATTCATCTTTGGCATGCAGAAATTTTTCCAAAAATGAATTCAGTCATATATTATATTAGTTTTGTCCTATCTTGAAAAGTTTAAATGTCTATAAAATGTAACATAAAAAGTTATCTCATGAATTTGATTAAAAACCATTTTCTCTTGAAGGCACTTTAAAAAACAATAAGGATGAAAGGACAGAGGATTTGAGTTTGCCAGGTAAACATAAATCTTCGGAACAAAACTGTCTCTCTAAGCTCTTTTTTTTAATACCAGAACTATAAAAACAGAATATGAAGGAAAAATGATTTGAGAAAACTGCCCCTCAGAGAGAACCAAATTCTTCCCCAAATAGTCTATTCACATACCTTCTCATATATACAATGATGCTGCAAACCAACATTGCATTACCTGTTTATAAACACAGTACACAGAACTTACGTCAAATTTATGAGAAAGGTAAAGTCTATGATCTTCTCATATTTAACATTTTATAACTTTATGATCGGTTTTACTTTTAACTGCTTTGGCCATCGTACTACTAATAATAATACCATAGCACATATAATTGACATTTATTGAGCACTTACATGATTTACTATCTCATTTGATTCCCACAACTATAAAGTTGCTATTTCTATTAGATTCCATTTTTTGATGATAAAATCAGAGCTTAAAAAGATTAAGTAATTTACCTATCTTTACATGGTTAGGATTCAAGCCTAGGCTATTTAATTCTCAAGAGTCTCTCTATTTAACCTCTACTTTGATCCCTTGCTATATTTTACTTTATATTATCAATTTCAGAAAGTGTCTAAAGTGATTAACTATTTAAAGCATTCATAAGTACTAGAAATATAATGTGACAATATATATTTTATTAATATATTTGCTCCTGATTCCAAGTTTGGCAAATTCATAATATACCTGCTTATTAATAACTTGATAAATAATAAATTATTGTTAATCACTTAAAATGTTAATAAGTTAATCTATATTGTCAAGACCCTTCTTAGCTGGCTTTTATACACAGAAATTTATAAAGCATATTCATATATAAAACATCGATCTGTATTGTGAAATTAAAGCCACCACCTGTATGGATATATGTCATTGGCAAATATATATTTAATTTTTTGAGCTTGTGTTCCCTTGACTATAAAATGAGGATAATAGGACAGCAGTACTCATGTTTTGAAGATTAGTGAGATATATATGAGAAATACTCAGCACACTTCCCATGAGAATAGGGCATTAACAAATATTAGATATTGTGATTTCTTGGCTTTTTACCAATGGTGAGCTAATTTGGTTCATAAAAATTTACACCACGGAAAATACATTAAGTTGTGAAACGAGAAAAGTAAAATGTTGAAATACTTAAATTGGAGACACTGGTGTATCCAAGTAGAGGTATCGAGCAATCAATAGCAACAGGAATGTTGGGAGCTCTGGAAAGGTCCAAGAGCTCAAACAACCTACACATAAGTGAGCAGGGAAAGAGGCCCAGGAACTAAGGCAAAAAGGTAATGAAGAGGATGATGACGAGATAGAAGCTTGAAAAAGACTTGTATTTTATTGAGTGAGTCATTTTTACTAATTACCTGTTTAAAGACAGATAATAAAAATTTAAGTCTAAAGCATACCCAATAATTAGAATATGACTATTGATAAGTGGCTCTGTGAATTTGGCCAATTATGTAATGATTGCCAATGACCTAAAATGTTAATAAGTTAATCTATATTGTCAAGAGCCTTCTCAGATGGCTTTTATACATAGAAAATAAAACCTATTCATATATAAACCATTGAGATCTATATTGTGTAAGAATAATAGGACCAAAGGCACTCCAGATCCACCATCTGCATGGTTATCTATAAAACGGAAGTTAATATCACTTACTATGCACCTTTTAGGGAGCACTGGTGATAATACATGAAAATACCAGCTCAGCAATGGTGCTTGACTTAGACAAGGCATTAAAATAGAGACAGTACACAATGAGATTTGGAAAGCTAGAAAGACTTAAAGCACAAGGTGGTATATGGCATGAATGCAGTTTTCATACCAGAAGAATCTAAATTAATGACAACAAAAATCATTTTTATTTCACGTGCCTGGTAGTATAGATCTAAAAGAGGCAGTAAAAGAGGTTGAAGTGTCAAAGATCTTGTAGTAAAATATTTCCAAAGCTGAATAATAAAGGCCCATTTTATTTGTAACTAAGTGAGTATGAATATATGCCTTCAGTCTTTTATCTCTTTGCATTTCAGTCCCTTTAGAAAAGCACATCTTTATTATCACTTAATATTTTATCATCCACTCACAACTAGAAGCCCAGTTTTCTAACACCTGGCTCTATTCTAGCCCACCTTCTGTATGTCTCCTAACAGTGTAGTTAGACTACCTTATAAACACCTGCTGGAGCACAATGAAATATAAATATATAAAATGTGTATATATATATTTAAATGCATATGCTTTTATTATTATGTACTGTGTAGTTTTTATATAATGACAGTGGCCTATTTGTAAAAGGATGCTAAATGTGTGAATGTTTTATTTTTTAAATTAAATTGAATTTATTTTTCTGATCACCGGAACTAAGGATAATATTCATAGCAGAGTCTCGGTGTTTTAACATAGGACTGTTGAGGAAATTAAGAAAAACATATTTTATATTTAAGAAAAACAATCTTTAAAAGCTTTCTCGCAAATCCACTGATCTCAGAAGGGCAAGTAGAATGGTGAAAGCAAGTGTGTGAGAATCTCAGCCACAGCAATATGGAGTGTGGGTTTCAGAGCTCATTTTTGCAAAGACTAAGAAAGGATATTTGGGAATGGTGTGCATGTGACAGACCTTTAGAGTGGGTAGGGCCCCAGAAGTCATGGAATCTAATCCCCACTGCCAACAACACTGACCAGTTGGTCCTTCAGCTGCCTCATTCATTCTTTATCATCATAGAAGAAGTTAGATCTGAGCTTACCACCCCACACATGAAGGAACTCGCCACCTCCCAGCACAGACCATTCCAACTGTGGGAAGCTCTAACTGTGAGAAGCTCCTTGATGGTGTTCAACGGAAATCTGATGCCTTACAATTTCAAACAGCTGTTAATGTTTCTGTTCTCCAAAGCTACAAGTACAGTGCTAATCCCTTTTATATGTAACAATCCCCCAACTTTTGAAGATAGTTATACTCCCTTCCCAAGTTTTCTCATTTCCATGTTTGGTATCTCCTTTCTTTAATCATGCTTCAAATGCAATAGTACTCCATTATTCTGTTGGAATATTTTTCTTTGTACAAAATAACAGATTCCAATATGTTACCAAGTGCATCATAATAAAGCAATATTCAGTTCCTTCATACTATTACTTATTAATTGTGTAAAAAAAAATCAGCCTTTAAATTGAATGTTTTCCTTATCCATCACAGATGAAAAGAATATGTGTGGTGCGCTCAAGGGGTAAGCCTATGTCTTAAGTAATTTAATACACACACGTGGAGCAGCTGACACCTTGCCAAATAACTGCTCATTCTGACTAATAATATAGTCATGTAATATGGCTACTACCACATAGATTTTGGCTGCCACATATTCAAATTGTTGTGATTCTTCAGCAGCCCAATTTATAGACACACATATGATACACTAGCATCTACACCCACTCTCAGGAAAATTCATAGCATCTACTTTATGTGAATTCTTGGGTCTGCCTCACTCATAGGATTTTTCTCCTTGATTATTTCAACGTGTGAGCCAGTGACATCCTGTCTATCATTCCTAAGCCATTTCACTTCAAATTTCAAGTAAAATAAAAAGGCACCTATGCTGTGATATGCTTATCTTAGAAACAAACCTTCTTCAAACTGGTTAATTGTTATTTTATAGGACTTTGAAAATACCAAACAAGTTTTCACATTCTTAGTAGAAATAAAAAAAAATAAAGTTATCTTCTTCTATAATTGAGTAGGAAGGACTGAAAAGCATTTATTTTTGACTTTGTATGAAATCAGAGATGTCTTAAGTTTAAACCCTTCATATGCTATATCAGCATATATACAATTACTACAGTCTTTAATCAAGAGAAAAGCTGCCTGAAAAAATTAACCTTGAAATAACCACTGGAAATATGATGAGATGAGCAATTCATGAATATGAGAATTATTCTCTATAGTAAGCTTGATTATGAAGAATGTAGTCTTGAGCCATGACAAAGCTATAGCAGACACATAAAAAACTTTATAAGTCTTCAAATACACTACTATGCAGTATGCTAGAAAAGACTTTTAGAAATGCTTCTTGAAATATCCCCAAATATAGATAGTATGCTACAAATTCCTGTTTTACTAGAATCAGATTTCCATGAAGTGTTATATGTTTTGTGATATTTTTTCACACAAGTTAGCCTCCTTAGAAATGTCATAAAAATGTATTATTTTTAAAAATGGCAATTTCATACAAGACCAAGGTTTGAATTTTTGCTCATTTTGCTTTATATCCATTTCCTAATAAATACAGTTAATCCCATCTTTAGACTTATATAGCAGATAGTGACTAGTTTCAGAATATGAGACTAGCCACAAACCTGATTCAAATCACAAAATTACCATAAAATAATGAGACTTCTGATTCACTCACAAATAGCCAAAATCCTTGAATATGAATATCCACGGTACAAGTCCTTGAAGTAAAGATGTTTTGGATGTTTTCACATATTTTATTCTCCGCAGACCCGAAACAATAGAAATGTTTTTGTTTTTCCTTTTACTCATTAATAAATCTACCTTCACAGTGTTCATCCTGCCAGTGAGAAACATGGGACTTAGGGAAACTTATTTTTATATAGCCTATAAATATTGAGTGAAAGCTGTTAAACTGTGGGAGACAAACTTCATCTTTACTTTTCAAAGAGTGACTGAGTTACTTTTCAAAGAGTGACTGAGTTAGTTTGTAGGAGTAAAATAGCATGCATCTGATCTAAATTTACTAAACAAAATTAGCTGTGTGCCATTCTGTTTGTCTTATCTCTCTCTCTGGCTCATGGCGTGCTAATTCTGGCCACAAGCAATACAGTAAGTACAGAAAAAATAACGAATGTCCCTTTCACCAACATTGCATAAAATGTTTTGTCTATTTCAATTTATCTCAAAGCTTTTTATACTTTCAAATTTCATCCTGTAGTTAAAAAGAAATAAGAAAAAGAAAAAGGCCACTAAAGAATTATACCTGAATACCAATCACTTCAGTTTCCATTAATTCCAAGTACACTTTTAGATGTTTCGATGTCACCAGGGATGCTGGACTGCTAAATTTGAAGATTAAAAATAGTAGGAAATATTATTAACTGTTTAGCTGATTTTTTTTACATAGTAAAAGTATGACTGGAAATAATCCTTTTATGATTTGAATGTGTTAATAGCTAAAATATCACCAAATACCTTGGCTATCTGAGTACTGAATTTAACTTAGATGCACTGTTTCATTCACATCTAATAGTAACATCTATTGTAGTTAAAATGGTCACATTTAACTGAGCCCATAGGGTAAAGATCAAAGATATATTTTTATCCATGCTAAATAACAAATGATCAAAAATTCAAAGAGCTATATTTAAAGGGGTGAATCTTTCTAATATAGCATTTATATATCCAAACTAGAGCAATACCTTTAAATCACAATGAAACATTTTAAACTACAGAATTATATAAAAGATAGTATTAATGATTCATGTTAAAAACATATCAAAAAATAGCTATATACCTAAGTTAAGTATATTCATACTTTAAATAAATATTCTGAAAGTTATTTCTATATAGCACATTAATTCACCCAAAGGTATGATGATGAATGCTTTACAGTATGATTTTACTCCACATGACAATTTTTCTTCTCAAAGCAAGAATTTCTTCTAACTTAATAGTAGACTTCAATTACATTACTAAGAAAAAATAATTTAATATATTTAACATTATATTGCATCTATTGTCACTAAAAAAGATTCATTTGTTAAAAAAGAGACAATACTACTTCTTAAAAATGTACACTTTTCCAACATCAGCAGACACACTACAAAGTTTTTTTTTTAAGGAAGGCATCAGCTTCCCTCTCTTGTATTGGGTGCCTTCCAAAATTCCTACTTTTGTATTGTTTTTACAGCAACTCCCCAAAATTATAAACGCAGGTCCCAAAATCTTAGATATGTTCCTGCTCTAAAATTTTCTCAAGAAGGCAAGTTTTAAATGATGATTTCTTCAGTATGCATAATATAAAGAATGAGCTCTGGAAAACACAACAGGAGAGAAATAGAGAGTAAACTAAAGGAGAACTCATTCAACGATAAATTTATTGAGCATGTTTCTTCATCTGGCTACAGGTAAAGCAAAAAAAGTGCAGTTGTTCTGAATGCAGGAGGACTGGTGTTTTAAGCATCCCTTTCTGATAGAACAAAAGAGAGGAGCCATGCTTTCAAGAGGTATCACTAGCTTCTGTTGCTGGGAGAAGGCATGCAAGAAGTTGAAAAACAGAAGGAAGAGCCAGCTGGCTCTCAGGACATGTAACTGGACCAGACTAGTACACCAGCCAGCCTTCCCTGTTATATACACACTTGCTTGTATCTCAATCCCTTCACCTATGAAGTAGGAACAATAATCCCTGACTTGATTTTTGTTTCATGGATTCTTAGGGAATTCTTCATGAATCAGGGAAATTCTCACAGAATTTCAGACAGAGGTGCTTATGTCTCCATGCCCAATTATCTTATTAAAAAATCACTTTACAGTCTGTCAAATGATTTTAAAAGTTATATTAACTCTTTCAGGCCATTATAAGTAAAAGTACAAATAGGGCACATTAAAAGGCAGTGACCTAGAAAGGCTTGCAGGTTCTTACAATGTGGTAACCTGAGAAGAAATGTCTGGAAGAACATTTTCACTGGTAGAATCTGTCTCTATAAATATGATACTCATTTCACCAATTTTCAGAATGCAGAGTGAATCATATAAAAGAGCAGCTAAGAGAAGCCCAGTCACCTCTCATCTCAGTTATGCTGCAAGTACTTCCTTTATAGGATCCTTTTAAAATGGTAGTCATATGTCTAGTTGTCTATTTTAAGATACTGAGAAATCTTAGTTATAACAAAGTTATATTATCACATATATCTAGGAATAGAAAATGCCACATTCTGTCTGGAATGCTTTTCCATGAAATATTTATTAACATTTCTCTGGAGGAAAATATTCCTCCCAAGCATTTGAAAGAGTACTTAATAACATATTTTTGCCTAGTATTTTATAGGACTTATCATTATCTATCCTTTAAAAGAAAGGGGAAAATTGGCACCTTGAGCTTCTTACATGCCCTTCTCAGTTTCTAACATGGTCCTGATATACATTAATTAGTTAATACATACTTATTGCTTAAACTGATTAAAAGTTTTAAATAGGAGATAAGAAACAGCTATATAATAACCACAAAAAAACGTAAGTACAAAGCAATTACATGTTTAAGAAGGCAACTACAAACACATAGACACAGATATACATGTATATATGTATATTTAAATCATCAAAAATAAAACCAACAAGAATACTTTGCACAAAATTATGAGAAGACTAAAAATGGGAATAGTGACACATGATGCACTTACTTTTGGAAACATTCCATTGGCAGAAATGGAGAGAAGCTCAAGAAAGCAACTAAAGAAATTCCCAGGGTAAACATGCCTAATATCTATTATTAAGAATTCTATAATTATGTTTTCAGAACAGCTTACATTGTACACTATATAGTTTAATTACATATAATAATCATCCATGAATGAGTTTAAAATTGTTTTAGCAAATGCACATTATTAGTTCATTAAAAATTATTTTTAAAGCGCTTACTATATATGAGGCACTGCATTCGTCTCTGCAGGGGATAAAACTGCTCCCTCTTGAAACTATAGTATGGTTTAAGATGAAATGCTAGATAACTGGTAAATAAGGATTACAGGCAGGGTGATACGTGTTGGAAGATATTAGGAAGATGACGAAATATAGAAATGAAAAGATTCAATAGGTTAGACAGGTAGAGATGCCAAGTGAGGCATGAAGTCTAGGGAAAGGGGTGAGCAAAGCAAAGGCAACAGGCAAGACTTAGTCATGGAATACTCAGTGGGTCAGCCTGGCCCTTGGACAGAATACATCTTAACTAACTCTTAAGGCTGGATTAAAAAGTGAACTGAAAACTATTTTTAGTAGTCTTTGGACTACTAGTCTTTAGTAGTCTTTCTAATGGGAACCTATAGACGCTTCTGAGTAGAAATAGGATAATAAGCATATTATATTAGAAATGGTCATCTGGCAGTGACATCTTAGAAGAAGACACTGAATAAGGACACCAATAAAGAGGACTTTGGTGTCCCTGCTCTGAGTTTTTTAAGTAACAGATGAAGTCAAGAAAATCTTAGAGAATAAATTTCAATAAGCCATGGATCTAATTTCCTTAAAATAAATAAAGAAATAACTTGTTTAACTGTCCTAGCACCAGACAGAAAATGATCAGGTAAAAGGAAATCCTGAAAATGAAAGTATGTATTTAAAAGAAAAACCATTTTATTTTCATTTGATGTTCATAGGCTCCTATAGAAAACATTTACATTTTTGAAGTCTACAGGAAATAATGAGAAAGATTTGAATAAAATGAGAATTTGCCTAAGCAAAATAGTCACTGCCATCCATGACCTCAATTAGGCATCTCCATTCTAGTGATGGACACTAATCCTGAAAAACAGGACCACACAACTCATTATTCAAGTTAACACCATACCAGATATTGTTACAGAAACTGAAGAATCTATTGCCATTGTTTTCCAGCCTTAACCAGTTATGACATATCCCAAAAGAATACAGATGCATCTTTTGAAAGCAGATTTACAATTCCCATTTGAATCCTAAAGGTTTAAAACTTTGATGTCCTTCCGCAGCAGATGTATATGGGAACAAACTTAAGTAAAATTCTTGAGAGTAGTAAAGATATAGTAGGTGAAACTGACTATTTACAAAAATGACCTTTCAGGAAAATAAACAAATACTTATTACACTGTTCATTTTCTCTCTTTACTACCACTAGATTATGCTTCAAGTGTATATATATATACATATATATACATATATATGAAATACATATACCTAAATATACACATGCACATGCATATTCATACAGCCTTGAATCCTATTGCTTTAGCCCCTATATTCAGAAATTGAGTCTCATGTAGTTTTAACTAATTATTATCATTGGTAACTGTACAATAAAATAAATAATATGATTAACAGCAATAATCAAGGGGAGGTTTACTTCTCAAGGGGAGGTTTAACAGTGTTGCACAAGAAGTTTCATGGTATCTCCGTTAATGCTTTAAGGGAGGCCATAAAGGCAGGAAAGTGGGGTCCATTTTCATTTCATATTTCTAACAGGAAGTGACTCTTCCCCCGACAAAATACATTGCAAACCTCCCTTTTGTCATCATGGCCTATGAGACTGCTGATCATATCAAAGAAACCTGTAGCATTTGATGGAAGTAGTGACAATCAGAGAGTTAAAGTTAAAACAACAACACTGCAAAATCACAAGCCCAGAGAAAGCATTTTGCAGAGACCAACTAAAGGGAAACGTGCCATAACACACACACACACACACACGTATTATCTAATATTACATTATATTATATTATATATTATCTTAGTGGTTCTTCAAGTTTAGCATATGCACTTGTTTGAAGAATACAACTGTGATCTGAGTAGGGACGTAAAGAAAGAAAAGGGAAATACACACAGTGGAAAAGATAAAGAGCTCTGGATCCAAGGATGGTCCTAGACCAATCTAAAGCATTCTTAGGGATTTGTTGATTAAGGGCTCCCCACCAACTATCTGATAGGACACCCACTGCTTAGTCTTTATAAAATATTTCATTTAAGTATGATATTAGTTTATAGAGAATGGAGAAATACCATTCTCCACTTGGGCATTCTCTTCTATTGGCCATCTAAATAAAGCCCCATATAAAAACCTCTTGAAGGTGTTATGATAGATAGATCTTAGTATGTATTACCAACTTTAAGGTTCAAAAGCCTATATTCAGATTAAGCATTACCAGGTAAATAGCTCCTCATAAAACTAAGCCTTAACAAAGTTCTTCTATTTCTTTATTCTTAATGTGCTGAACTTTATAAACACAATCAATGATACTTTCCTAAAATAAAAATGATGATGATGCCACAGTCTTACCTTTGATAAGAATGTCACAGTATGATAATTAGGCTCATGGATCCAATTCTTTTGTTTTCATTTCAGTTTGATATCCTCTTTTAAAAATCAAAAATCTAGTTCTTTTTTAAGTGTCTGCAACTTTTCAAGTATTTCTCCATATGCTAAAGAAAATGACACTGGTGTCAGGAGATGCCATTTCATCACTTAACTTCCCTGTGCTCCCAGTTTGTTCACTTAAAAAATAAAAGGACTGATGGCCTTCCTGGTGATGCAGTGTGTTGAGCACTGCACTGTAAAGCATCCACTGCACAGCAGCACGAGTTCAATCCCCAGCCAGGGAGGGGACACACATGGCTCAGCAGACCTCTCCTGCCTCACCTGCTGCTCCCCTCAGCAGTGTATTCCCATCGATCTGCCTGTTCTGCTCCCCACTCTGTCTCTGGTGCATCCTCTCACCTCCCACAACTCTAGCCTGTACCCCAGCTCTTGTGTGCATTAATAAATAATCTATAAAATAAAGGACTGGAACTGATCAGTGACTTCTAAATAGTGCTAGATTAGGTAGAGCCGAGATAGGAGATGAAAGAGGAAAAGGAAGGAAAGTGGGGAGGTGCCAAAAGCAGGGCCCCAAGGCTGGCTTCTGGCTGATGCTTTGCTCAAGCTTTGTTAATAAAGCAGCCCTTTTTGACCTTTTCACCTGTTTTTAGAAACCAGAACTACCGATAGGAATTCACATTGAAAAATAGAGATCCACATATGAAAATATTTGAAAATTAATGGATTTCTTTTTCAAAAAATTCTAAATATGCTTTTTCTGTCTAGCTGTGTCATTTAGAAAATTCAAGATTTTAATTATTTAGGTATCCTTTCAGCTGTCCTAATAGAGATGAGGAAATTGAGACACAAAGGCAAGAAGTCTAAGCCAAAATCATGTAGAAATGATTGGATGTCCAAAATCCAATTCCCTTAACTTTTATTCTGGTGCTCTCATCAGCAGCAGAGCCGTTCCTGTGCTACCCACAGCCCGGGCATGAATCATTTCATTAAATTCTATGTGACTGTTGCCCCCTAGAATTGTGCAAAGCAGTGGGACTGCAGAGTAATCAGTTATTCAAAATGAAAATAACCATAACAATTATTATATGTCCAAAAAGCACTTTGGAATTTGATCTAAAAATACCCACATATTTCACTTCTACCTAATAAGTGAGACAGTCCTCTTCCCTCTTGAAAAATTAATACACATAGAGCTAGTTTAAGTATCAAATAGTAAAACAAGAAAGAGGCCCTAAAGCTTTGATTAAAACACTGGAAAAACAGTTGAATTTATTTAATAAATACAACAACAGATATCAGTAACTCAGAAAAAGAGACAAACATACAATGAAATCTAAAGTGACTATAGAACAAATCTGAAAAGTAATATTTTGGGGAAATGGCCCTCAATACAAATGCTTTAGAGTTGATAATCTAATTCATTTAGAGAGGAGCTGTTCTGATAGAGAAGTTCAGCTATAAAATGTAAATTACATTTATTAAAATATATGTATATTTCTTAAACATATCAGTTAACTTATGACTGGAATGTATCACAATATCATTGAAAATATCCGAACCATTTTTTAGAAAAGAGCTATACACTAGAGAAATAGAGTTTATTTATTACATACATTTCCCACCCTCCCCTCCAACCCCCCCCAAGGAACACAAGCCAAGTTACAAAGTCAAGGAGCTGCTCCAGTATTAAGAAGAAACTGAAGGAACTATCTAACAACATAGAAATCCTGATTTAATTCATGTGACTATGTCTGGTGTGAAGTTAATCTCAAAATAGTCAAATTCTTTTTAAACTTATGTAGAAAAGCTAATTTTCAGGAAATAATTGATCTAAGATCTCTTAATTTTTAACACAGTTAAAGAAAAATTAGGAGATTAGTTTTAATTTTAAAATGTAAACTCCAGTCAATTGTTATATTGAAGATCATGAAAAGCAAGGCTTTACTTCAACTGCCCAATATTTATAATAATTCAGTAAAGGAGTATTAGATAAAAGATGTAATTTGGTTCCATATGGTCAAATGAACATAGCAAAACATTTCAAAATCATATAACCTGGGGAAAAGTTTATAATATGATTAAATTCTACCCTGCATAATACACTCAGTAGATCATTGTAAAAGATAACAGTGGAATATGCTTGACAATTAATTTTTGTAGAACCGCTGTAGGCTTGAATATGTATAAGCTAATTTCAATGTAAATATTAAAATCTCTTATAAAACAGTATCTCTCAAAAAGATGCAATCAAACAGAGTAAATGCCAACAAGTTTGCAGGTACCAGGACATCTTTTTTGATGATTTGTTTACAAATAAGTCGCAAATATACAGCAACAGCATAATATTGTAAAATGAAGCAAAATTTGTTGCTATTTTTATATAAGTTAAATTTTCTTAATAACTATTTTGAAATCAAATTTTAAAATCAAACTCCTAAAGCATTACAATATTTAAGGCACCCTAATTCTACTTATTGTCTAAAATGTGCACCTGATAAAATCATTAATCTCAAGATGGCTCTAAACAGGCTTCAGACTATTTAGAAAGAGCACAATTCCTTGCATCCCTAGCATTTTTTGCATGACAGTACTCTATCTTCTTTCTTTGATCAAGAGAAGGAAAAGAGGGAAAGAGAAAGGGAAAAAGAGACTTTTCTATGGAAAGATCTGGCCTTGGAGTAAGGGTTTTTGAGATGTGGTAGTGATTTTGGATCAATGCCTTTTTATATTCTTGCAGGAATAAATCTGAGCAATGGAATGGCTTGCGATTGTCCGGTCACCCAGCCATATCAGATTTATCAGAAAGAAAGAATGAAACTGGCTCAGGAATCCTGCAGTGGCTGAGTGGCAGGTTTCTGGGAAAGACATTGAAAAAAAGAATACACTTTGTGGTGGAGGGGAAAATATATATTCACATGTGTAAACTCAATAAATAATAAGATGTAAAGAAAAAATATATAGTAATGGAAAGGGTGAATGCATGAGACAGATGATAAATAGTACTTCTATTTAAGAACCAAAAGGATGAAAGCTCATGAATACTAAATATTTGAATTCACTTTAAGGAGGAAATATGATTTTCTCTCAAATGGATGCAAACTCTAAAATCAGCCAATGCAAACTTACTGTGTTCAGGGTAAAGTGAAAAATACATAAATCTTCCATAAAGTGCATGCCTTTGTAACTTTTCTAATGTAATTTCTTAATTAAGATCTATTTCCAGTGACTAAATGAAAAAACATATAGGAGCAAGTGCTTGCATTTTCTAAAAAAAAAAAAAAACTTTCTATTCATGCATGATTAAAATAAAAACATTTAATGTAAGAGAATTAATGTAATGATAGAAGACAAGGAATCATGATACAGTCATAGTTATTCGACCTTATCATGAGTCCATATTATAGTATTTTTAAATGATTTGCAAGTATAATAATAGGTATAAATTTACTTAGAAGCATCTTGAAGGAAAAAATAACACCTCCTTAAAGGCTCCTTTTACACATATAAGAATTTCAAAATGGAAAGCAAACAGTGTTTATATTACACACATGCAGGAAAAAAAGGAATTTTTTAAAATAAATTTAACATCTTTCCTCTTAGTTAAGTTTTATTAACCTTTTGCTTCTTGAATGCAAAAAAAAAAAACCTAAATTTTCAGATATAATATATATAGGGAAATATGTAAGAGAAATGTATATTCTTTTACAGAATGAAAAGCTAGACTAAATTACTTGCATATGAGAAATGAGAACTAAACTTATTCATCACCTACCTATCAGGTATGTAAGAGTATTACTTCAATACTAGTATATATATTATTTCAATAGAAGGTGATAGTGATTATTTTTCAATCATATCAGGAAGACAACTTTGTATTATTCTTTAGATGGTAGAGGTTTTTTAATTGTCATATAAAGGGCCTCTGGCTATATTTCTAGACAAAATAAATCACTGACAAAGAGACAAAATCCTTCAGAATTACAACAAAATTGTCTTCTCTAAAGCTGTCCCCCCTCCCCCAAGCAAAAGAAGAAAAAAAAATCAGGTCCTCTTCTGTTAAAATTATTTTAAGAAATATCATAGATCTGCACAGAGAATCATCCCCCTCCCCATATTTTTATTCTGTTCACATAGAGCAGTAAATAAGGTGCATTCCTTCTGCTTCTTAAGAAATTAGCATTTCAAAAATATGCCACTTTCCCCTGAACTCCAAGCGTGTCTAATAATGCGAGAAGCAGATTGTCTTCCCTCGTTTCCTTAATTTGTTTCATCTAAAAGCAATTCACTCAACATCTTGTCGCCCTCTGGCAGCTTAGTTTACTTATCCGCACTTAATTTCTCATTTGGACCAAAACAAACTCCTCCAAACTGCTACTGACTGCTAACCGCGAGACGGGAGACACGCAATATGTATTTACTTGGGAACGTACAGCCCACACATACACAGCCACAAACACACAGCGCCTCTCTCACACCCGGGAGAGTAACGTGGTTTTATAAAAGCACTACGTTCAAACCAGCTGAACTTTCCCTGCCAGGTGCGGCAGAGTGGGGGTGGGGAAGGTCGAAAAAAGAAGTCCCTGGGGGCATTTACAGTTTCCAGTAGATCACCTTAGCATGCGAGTTGCAATTATACCAGGGATGCACCCGAAAGCTTTTCTTTGTGCGGCCCTTTCATCTAGATCACTTTGTGTTTTGAACAAGTGAGGCTCGCCTTTGTGCCCCCAGAATTTCAAGTACAGAGTCACACACGGAACAACAATGGCACGCTAATCCTAGCGCTCTAAATGGGCTCACTTGTGGGTCTGACAGTTCGCCCGGGGAAGCGAGAGACCAGCGAGGGCGCGAGTCGGTGTCGCCTGAGACGAGCGAGAGGACAGCTGCAGAACTAATTTGGATTACATTCCTTGCAGAAATTCTGAAAAGGGCTTTTCGGCATAGCTCAACCGGAGTCTCAGTTAAAATACCAAATCGCTATGGACTCGGAGCCGGGTCCCCCAGTGGCCGAGGCTGAACCAGACACCCCCAGTAGGTCGCCTCGTAGAAATTCCTCTCGGCTAAGACTGCTTGTCAGTCGTAACTGCTTTTGAATGGGTCAATGTGCATAATCAACCCATTGAGGGGAAATATGAAGGGATGCAGAGTGGGGAGGAGGATAAAAAGGGATGTATCTAAGAGGCCGCTAGGAATCTCAAGTCCCTGTTCGTGTAATTCCGGAGGTGGCTGGAGCGCCGGACCTGGTATGCATGAAGAATTTCGGAGTAACTGGGAGGGTGCAAACGGCCAGCACAAACAGCGCACATTGTGCCATTCGAAGGTCATTTTGAAAGGCTCAATGATTGGAACTTGTTATTTACTAGGCTGGGCGGGGGAGGCGGCGGGGGCGGAGCGGGCAAACTACAGCCCGCTGTTTTCTCGGTGAGGTCAGAAGGACACCCTCCCGGAGCCTAAAGCTCTCCCTCTCGCCACTCCCGGGGGCTTTATCTTCTCTCGATGCCTCCCACGCTCCCGCGACCAGCCCCGGATGGTTCCGGAAATCTCCCGGCTCTCCAGGAAGGCCCCCCCGGGCCACGTCAGACACCAGCCCTCCTCAGTCCTTTCACGTCCCATTTCCATCCCGGGGAAACTCCAGTGACAGAAACTTTGAGCTCCCTGGCGCTGCAGGTGCCGTGTCGCGCCCTGGCCGCCGTGGCGCACGGACCCCCGCGCTAGTTCTTGTGGGTCAGGGAACCTTTGGCGGGTCCAAGCACCTGGAGCTCCAGCTCGCCCGCACGCAGTGGCCGCGCATCCAGCTCCGCCGCGCCCGCCCCGGGTTAAATCACTGGGTGCGACGGATCGGCTCCGCAGAGAAGTTGGAGAGACTCTGGCCAATAGCAAGTTGAACTGCAGGAAGAACTCTTCCTGGAGCCAGCACAGCCACCGGCGGGAAGGCTGGGCTCCCGGCTCAAGTGTGTCACGTCATTTTTTTTTTTTTTTTAGAGGTCAGGCAGACCAGCAAGCGCCCGGAAAACTGATCGGACTAGGACTCCGGGACGCTGGCTCCAGTGGTCCAGGTTCTGGGCCCCCAGACCGAGGTGCGCCCGCCTGCCGCACTCCAGCTGCCCAGGCTGGGCTCAAGTCAGGGCTGACCCCGCCAGCTCCGGCGACTGGGGGCGCAGTGGCCGCCAGCAGCACACACAGGTGCCAAGCCCGGCTCTCCGCGCTCCTCTCCCCACTGCCCTCCCGGGCCCAAGCGGTCCAGCTGGCGCCGCCAGGGGAGCCCCTTACTCCCAAGGCCCCCGCCCTGGACGCTTCCCCTGGGATCACCGACGGGGAGTCAAACGTCTCCGCCGACTCGGGATTTGAGTCTACCCATGCCTGCAACACCCGCGCGACCCGAAGGGATCCCGCTTAGGCTCACAGAAAACGCGCTGCAAAGAAAGAAGGGGGTGAAGGAGAAAGGGGAAAGGCGCAGGGGCACAGAGTGCTCTTTCACAATAAATAGCACACAAAGGGTAAGTTTGGGGACAGAAAGGAGAAAGACAAGAGATCCCAGGGAAGCAGCCCTGGTGGGGTGGTCGACCCGCCTGGGAGCCAGAGGGAGTCAGGTTGGGCAGGGGGCGAGGGAGCCTCGCGACGCCGCTGAGCCGGCGGCAGCAGGTTCAACAGCTGGAGCGCGAGAAAGGAAGCGACCCACCTGACTGAGAAGCGCCGGACTGGACGGTCCCCGCCGCCACGAGAAGACTCACCCAGACCCACAGTCCTGTCGCCAGCTTCATTTTTTGGAAGTCTCAGATCCCGTGCTGACAATTACATGTCCAAATGGCATATCCCCTCTGGGGCACGCGGAGGAGATCCCTCTGCCCGGCGTGCGTGGGGCGCGAAGGGGCCCGGCGCGCCTCGCGCTCGGTGCAGCGGCTCCCGGCGCCCGCAGCCAGTAGGCGCCCGGGGGTCCAGGGCCCGGGACCGGAGGACCGGGAGAGGGTGCGCGCGAGTGCGCGGATGGAGGGTGCTCGCGCGTGTGCGCCCGCCGCTTCGGGCCGAACTGTGCTGCTATTTCCCCGGGTGAGCCTTCGTCTTCTCGCTCCCTCACTTTCTCTCTCACTGGTTGGTCAACAATAAAAAGGAAGGGGGGGGAAAGGTTTCCAAAAAAAAGTTGATTGCAAAGAGGCGGTAGGTTTCCGGCCTCACCCCCCAGCCGGGCTATGTTCGGCTCCCTTTCCAGTTTCCTTGCACCTCCAGTCCAAATTGGGAGGAGATAGTGGGTGGGGGAGCTCTTTGCTTCTCTCCCGATCCTGTCCTTTTTCCTGTCAGCTTTCCTTACACTTGTCCGGCGGCTGCGGTAATTAAAGCTCCGAGCGTCATTTCCAACGCTCCGCGGTCTCCAGCTGCAGCCCCACAGAGAAATTAATAAGACTCCAGGAGAAAAAAAAAAGTAAGGGGGGGGGGATAAAACAACCCTCCAAGCAACCAGGCAGGCTCTGCTCTGCCGCGCAAACCCCGCCCCGCGCTGACCCAACTAGCCACGCCTTTTCTCCCTCCCCCCCCCAAAGGGAAATCTTATTGGCTCAGCCACTCCCCAAAATCGTGGGCCTTAGGAGTTGGGGAAACACCTGTCTGGGAAAGGGAGCAAGGGGTGGAGGTGGGGGAAGCAGGATTTTAAAGGCTCACACGAGGCCACAGACCGAAACAGAGGCCTGGGACAGCTGGCCTGCAGAGTACACAGGCTGCCAGAGAGGAGCTTACACCTCTTTTTATTTTTTAATCAGAGAGTCACCATTATCTACATTGTCCACCTCGCTCATCCACCGACTAGACTTTCCATAGAAATAGAAGCTGAGGCTGTTTCAGCAAAGAGACCCTCCCCCTCCTCTACCTCCTCATCCTCCGCACTCCTAAGTAGTCTAAATTAACTACACGTTAGGCAGGCCTCATCTCTTCCCCAGCGCAGTCTCTCCCACCATTCCCAAGCTCCCAATTGAACCTCCGGGGAAGTGGGACTAAAACTTGAAACTCCTTGTATGTAGAGCTATGGCCTTTGACTTCTAGATTTTATGGGTCTTTTTAGTTTTGCCTTAAGATTCTACAACAACTTGTTTTAGGGTTGAAGCTCATTAAGCAAATTCTAGTCCAATATTACTGATTTGGCTCTAAAGAATTGAAATTGTCCCCACAGCTGCTCAGCCTGAGAGAACCAAAGAAGGGCATGTCAGCAAATAACAAACTTCAAATGATTAGGCTCCATTTACAATGAACCCAGATTTAGGCTCCTTCCCTGTTCCCACTTTGCAAGTCCATGTTCCTAGACTTTTCTTGATCTAAAATATCCTGGGATTCGGTCATATCAATGTGCATACCTCTTGCTTTTTGCAGCTCTGAAACTACACCCTGGCCAGAGGCCAGAACCTCCTGGTGGTAGCCGGTTATTGGTTTGCAATTTGCACAGGCATTCTGTTTATGAATTATTTTCCTTTCTTGATTTTGCTAGACGCAGCAAATACATAAATAAAAAGTATCAGGGGAGCTTAAAAAATCAAGCCACCTTGCCTCCTCACTCATCATTTGAGACCTTCCTATTCCTCCTGCATCTTTTATCTATAGTGTGTATCCCTTAAGAATTTCCATGGAGCTGAGAACTAAGAGAAATAGCAGCCTATCCCAGGAGTCTGAACCCTTCCTTTCTTAGGCCCACAGTAAGTAATAGACACTGAGGAGAGGCCAGACAAGCTGAGCATGCTGTTTTCCCCAGAGCAGGCTGGGACCAGAGGAGCTAAGCCTAGTGCAGACTATGGTGATTTGACCAGAGTGGTACTAATTGCTGCAGGACTGTGAACTCTGCTCTTCAGATTATCTATTTTTATCACCCTTCCCCCTGTTTTATTAACCTTTTCCCATCTCCTTTCCTTAAATCTCCTCTGCTTAGGATGACTCTCAAACACATCTTCATAAATTTCTTTGAAATTTCCATTTTGTTCCCAGACTACTGAGAGAAGTAATAAAGAGACTACTTGCTTTCAAAAAAAATTTTTTTTAAATACGAACCTTGCTTTTAATGATAATTATAAGAAATGAAGAACTAGAGTGTATATTTTAGCTTGAGGGAAAACAAATACTCTGTTTTGTTTTGTTTTGTTTTTTTCCAGTTATAGCCAATGTGATAGTTTCGACTCCCCCTTCAATTTCATAGCTCTCCTGTGACAAGATCTCCCCTCTGCATCCTGGTCTCACCATAGATCTAAAATAATTTTTGCAGAGGAGGGATTTAATTTCTATTGATTGTTTAAAATTTAAAAAAAAAATTAGTCTTTAATTTTTGGTTGCTAGTCAGTTCATACAAAGTGTCCACCCATTGTGAGCTAACACATCCATGGTTTCCCTCTAACTTTCAACTGTTCTACTTAGCCCCATTTTCCTGGCTCAAACTGATTGAAACAATGATTGATGACTGTCCAAATGTAGTATTCAATCAGCAACCTAATAAATGAATTGGCATAAAAACTCCAACCAACAAAATCAACCTATATTTGACAGTGACTGGTTTACCCAACCAAAATATATTATAAGTAATTTGTATAAGTCTTATATGACTTAGAGACTTAAGAAGGTGGTAACTTGTGTGAGCAAAGTGAAAAAGTGAGAGAGTAGAAGACAGATTAGCATCAAGAATTAATTATTTCTGTGTTTGCTCTCATTTGCTCCCCAGTTCAACTGAGTCATTGTAAGAAAGGAACACTAGATAGAGTAAGGGATGTTTGCTAACTGATGTGGAAAGGACATGCAAGCTGGATTGCTAGAGCATTTCTGGGATGGGATTCTTCAATCTACCGTATTTCTTTACAATAAATCCCTATTAATTGAATTAACTGAAATATGTTGCTGTTATCTGCACCCTAAGGGAACGAAAACAAATCTGAGTAACCCAGTGTGTTCCTTAACCAACTTCAGATGAATACCTACAATCTGTTCAGCTTTTTTTTCTAGTAACTCCCTTGCATCAGTTCTATCTTTTTAATTTAGACCTGCCTCCATTGTACAACATTGCCCATACAACACCTTGCTTTAAACCGGACCATTCAAAATACCACATTGAACCAATCAAAATACCCTGATTATTGTCAACGGAAGATGATTAGTACTACTGAATATCTTTCCTTAGATTTTTGTACATGAGAAATAATTAGTTCATATTTAGTTATTTACTGGTAGCTTAGAAATAGAAAAATCTAGAGCTAGTGTGCCTATATTTGCTTCTATGCCGGGATGACCAGGTTGCAGTAACAAAAAGTGAAGCAACCATTTAAAAGGAGCAAAAACCCATATGGAGAATATTCAAACTTACTGTGGCTTAGTTGTTCAGACCTCCTTTTTCTTTAAGATACATCAATATTTGTTTTGCTACCTATAACCAGAGGAGTTTGAAGTAGTAAAAAAACTTCTTGAATCTGATAGAGATCATATAGCCCTCATGCCCCTGGAGGAAGATATCTTGATATGACCTGTATTCTTCAGTTTCTCTAATCAGAGTCTCATGGTTTCTCTTGACTGAAACCATAACACCAACATAGAGACTGGTTTGGCCTTTACTGCTTTCTCATATCTCCCTCTTCAATACATTTCTTCCATTAACAAAAGCATTCAAGAAAAGTCTTAATATCATGAGTGGCATGTTACCAGTGGGAAAAGGAATACATTGATCTCAATGTCTAATGGTGAATTGGCTATCTAACATGTCCCAGAGTCTTAAAGTTCACTTCAAACTTCAACTTGTTTCCAAGACTTTCCTAAAGATAACACTTGTACTTTCTGTTTTAGTTATTTTTATCTTAGCCACAAATATAAATTTGAGACAAAAATCAAATAATAAAACAATGTAAGACCTTATTATATATCAAATTTCTTTTCCTTCAGATTTCATAATAAATAATGGATTGCAATTTTCTCTTCCTGCCCATCATCATCTTCCTCACCATTTTTTGAAGTTACCTTGTGATTACCAGCATCTCATTTCATATACTTACGCCTATTTTATCATCTTTAAAGGAAGGGATCATTGTAGCTTAAATCTAAGGCATCATAACTCTGTAATTTTACCAACCACTAACAAAGTACAAGTCATAATTTTCAGTCTTCAAATGTTTCTTATATTCTTCCCCTTTTTTTTCCTATACACCCCTACACAACACATTATCTGGGACACCACTACAGACACCTCTTAAAATATCTTAGGAAAATATCCAAATATTCTTCTTACTATATTACTGTGAAATATTCAAGACAAGAAGAAATTCTGGTAAATAGCAGTCAGGTTCAGCATTATAATGACCAAGCAGAAGACAGACACAGTGCAGGTGGTATTTGTGTGTTTGATTTTTAACTTAGCACTTGAATAACATCTTTGTTCTTAACAATCAAAATTCTGGAATCCATTCATGGTCAACATGACAAGGCCAGAAACAAACCAAAAATACTTAAATGTTTAAACGTTTTAAAAATCCATGAATACACATTAACTGAAGAAATATTTGTGTTACCTTAGTTAACTTAATACCCAAAGTGTATCTTCCCTAGGATATTTCAATTTTAGTGTTATTTTATTTCTCTGTGCATGATTAAGACTTAGTATTTTAAGTGCTAAGGAGGAGTGACTGAACATAACTAAATCTGTTGCTTATATGTCCATTTATCAATGTCTCTCCAAGTTGTTATAGACATTTGTAGCTGTAGTTTGCAAAACAATTTTGGCTCTGTGGACAGAGTAGTCTTTCCAACTAAGTTATGCAAATATATATGTATATATATATATAGTTGGTAAAATATTTTCCTATTGTGTGCCTGCTTGATTTATTTTCTTAAACAAAGTACTTATGCCCCATATAACTTTTACTACTGCTTTAGAAGCTTAAAGATAAAGTAAATCTGAATAGGAAGAAGGTACATTTCTATTTTTACCTATCTGCATATTTATAAGTATCCTAGTGAGGATACTTATTGAGGCTTTGATGGCCTGACATCTAACCAAGATAAGGTTTGTTTGTTTCTTTTTCAAGTAGCCTCTTACATTGTACTTAAGTCCCTTCTGTAGTCATAACTTGGCAATGAGTTTGATCATGTTATGGTTAACATAGATTTCTCAAAGGACTCTGTAGTTACATTTGCCATGCACACAAAAATGGATGCTATCCTAAGGTCACAAAGAGTTCTTAATATTTTTCTTGAACTCCTGCCAAATAGCCAACTAAAACAACCATTTAGAAACCATGTATTTTCTTCTCAGGTTTGTACAGGGATGGATGAATTGTCAAAGTCTTATCAAAAGAGTTGCAATGATTTAGAAAAGGGTCCTAAACTTGTAGAATCTTTTTTCCCCCAACACTTTAATAGCCTGTACCTTGCCCAATCAATTACTCTCAACCTAGTTCTCTTTATTTTATCTTAGTTCTCCAATTCTCTCAGTACCTACCCTTACCAAATCTCTTCCTACATATGAAAACTCTATCATGAGCACTAAGATATCTAACTGTTTCATTTCTTGGTCTTGGACACAAATGAATCATAATTTTCTACTTTTTCAGGTTATGCATCTAGAGAATAGTCCACATTCCAAAGTATTTAATACTTCAATTACTCAATAAAGAGGACCTAAAATTATTAAATTTCACAAAATATTATAAAACTATAATAAAGAAATAGTAAAATTAAACTGGTCTTTGATAAAGAGAAAAAACACTAATAAAAGGATATGTGGTGGCAGTCAATATATTTTAACAGAAAGTTCTTTATTAATTTATATCGATTGGTCTCTAGATTTTTTCCCCCTTTTTAACTTGTCATAAAAGACCATCAAGACTCTAGACAAACAAACACTACTTGGTATATCCTTGCTCTTAAGGTCATAGATTGTCATATAAGAAATCTAACCATGAATATAGCTTGATTCACATCCATCTTTCAATATTTAAACTCCTGATACAACTTACATTTAAGAGATGTGCTCTTATTTCAAAATTATATCATAAAGGAAACATACAAATTTCACAATAGCTAATACTGAACTTAATAGAAAAAACAGCAACACCCAATTTAATTTTACACTATAGGGGAAGATCAGGCTGGAAAATACTTTGAGGTAAAAACATCTAGATTTGCAAATATATTTTCAGTAAGGAAAAAAATCTAAAGCTACATGCACTTAGAGATATTTTTAAATGAACCTTTTACCTAAGTATAATTGGGAACATTTACTTAATTTTAAATAACAAAGACTTTTGCAAATACACAGTTGATTAAAAATGATTGTATTAATAATATATAGTTCCATGTTACACACTGACCATTTCTGGTTTTCCACCATGGGTCTAGTTTACTTTTAAAATAAAACTTCATTATAAATGATTGTTATTGCCATATTTAAATTATTGAATGAAGAAATATCCTACTAGATACTTCGCTGTAATATTTGCTTACAGTGTTTAAGTGCTGTCATCGTCAAGCATGTATATTTTTTCAAGAAACTTATATTAACAGTGATGTAAGTTGTTAATATTTATCTTAGCATGCATACTGTCTCTATGCTCTTTATAGTCATTTTGGGTAACCATGGATAGAGAAAGAAAAATATTCTTTGTCTAATTAAATACTAGAAGAAAATAAAACAATTGTGATAACTTATTGTTGTCTGTGAGATACAGTGAGTGGATAGAAGTTTACCTCATATGGTTTAATGCAACTTTGTTAAATGAATACTTTTAGACAAACGGAATTACTACTTGTCTTATTACATCTCGTCTACTTATCACTGCATTTAGAAACTCCTCAATACACTGGAGAAAATGTTATGCATTATACTGAAAATATAATGATTATTGTATTATTTTCTGTCCCTCTAGCATTTCTTTTCAAAACCTTATCTGAATATTGTCGTTGTGTTTTTTAAATTGTTCTTTCACAGAATACTACTTAAAGAGCAGCAATAGTCTTTACAGTTAAATCCAAAACTTATTTTCATTTTGTTGTGACATGATTCCATTTAAGCATAACCTTATCTTCTAGTATTTGATGTGAAATGAGTATGTTAGCCACTGACATATGTATTTACATTTATATGTATATACAGATACATAATTTAACCAAAATTTTTGCTATAAAATGAAAAAAAGCATTTTCTACTTTCTTGTAGTAAAATAATATTCTATTGCCTTTTTCCAGTTTGCTATGACAGTATCGTTTAAAAATTCCAAAGCAAATATTTTTAGATATTATGACATATATCTCCCACAAGTGATTATTTTTTGAAAGATTAATTCAACTTTTGTTTGTAAAAGAGAAAATAAAAATGAGGTTTTACTATATTGAGCTCTGCATTTCATTGCCTTTGTAATTTCTGCAAACATCAACAATAGCAAAATGTTAGTTACAAAGGCAAACCAGAAGCAGACTATTAAGGGTATTATACTTGGAAATAATAAGCAAAAATACATATTATGTAATTGAAGTAGTTTATATACTATGTGTTATATATTCTAACTTATGACTTGAAAAGGGTCATCCTGATGAAATTCCCTGCCTGTTTTCTAAATATGTTTGAAGTCAATGAAAATTCACTACTAATAAAAAATTGACACATTTATTTTTTAACCACATAAATAAAACCAACATTGCTGGCAAGATAAAAATAATTATTTCAAATATTTAAATAAGAACTGTGGTCCTATCTGCCTTTCAGTAAACAATGACTAATTGTGTTGGCTAAATCTATACCTTCAAGATTGGAAGGCACAGATCCTGCAAAGATACTAAGGTTGGTTCCCACTCCTGTGGCCTTCACTGTACATTAATCAGAAGTGTTTGCTATGCAAATCTTGTCATACAAAGCAATTATGGTTGTTCCTAAACTGACCTCATGTTTATTTATTACTTCAGCTTTTTATTCCCAAACCTCGTCTGATCTTTTTAAACACACACAATTTTTATGTTGCTTTTTCAAGGTACACATTGTGGTTATTTTTTAATTTATTTGTGCCTACTATAGATGGAGAAGCAATGTATCTCTCAGTGTGCAATGTAGTGTTCAGTGACTATGAATAATATTCCAGTGACTGTTCATGCAAACTACTTTCATGCCAAGGCCTTTGTTAGGATGGAGAGGCCCTTCTAATAGCTTAAAGCCGTGACACCTTGTTCGGTCTTACTCTGCAACATTAGCTGATAACTAATGGACACTGTCAGCTACAGGACACTAAGCAGGGCTGGGGGAGGGGTAAGTATTTTTATAGCAGAGCAGTTAAAAGTAAAAGATATGAACAATTTCCCTGCTAACCATTTATTTACATATCTTCTCAACTTTATCTGCACTCAGAAGGATTGCCTTCATCAAGAAAATCCTTTGGTAGCACATGCACACAGTCAACAGCAGCAGGAATGCTCTTTAACTGACTAATATTATATTGCCACAGGAATTCCTGTTTTGTGACTTCTGGTTGAACAACAGTGGCATCCAGTGGTCAGATAATTGTTTTCATGATTGAAGTGTCACAGGCAGTTCAGGGGAACAGTACTAACTGCTTCAGAAGCATTTGGCCTAAGCAAAGGAATTCACTAGGAAAAGCAAATCAGATGCTTCTGTTTCCAGAGCAACCCTGGACAAGATTTAGCTCTGATGACTACTAACCATTGGCAGTCTCTCTAACACCCCTTAGTCATGTCAGGATACCTGTCAACTTTCTACTGTGTATACATATTATTTTCATTAACAATAGCCTTGCTATACTAGAACTGTCCCTACAGTGAACTAGCCACAATTCTATAAGAAAAAAATCACACACCTGCTATTACTATGACAGGCGATCATGTGTTCAATGCACGTTTTGTACAGAAGTGTTTTGATGACCCATCTGTTAAATATGACCCCAAATAGGTGTATGCAATCCATAGGTGACATTTGGGATCAGACTGGTTGTGTGATAATATAATAAAGGGTGAAAAACCTAAAAGATTTTTGCCCCAGAACTTTCACTTACTGACAAGTACAATAAATCATCTGAACTCAATGATATCTACCTCTCAGGGGCTTATGAGGTTTAAATAGTTTCCAACACAATCCTTGGCCCTGGGTAGGTTCTCAATAATGAAACAGCAAAGAAAACAAGTACTGCACTCAGAATTTCTGCATTTAAATCCTGACTCTGACATATAACATGCTGTGTAAGTTATTTCCACAATCTGGGCTTCAGTTTCCCATCTATAAACAGGGGGTAATAATGGTATCTGTACCCTAAGATTACATTAAGTCTTAGATGAAACAGAAATTCAAATGTTTAGACTAGTTGAGAAGTTTTAGAATATAATTTTTAAATAAAAAATACTCATTAAAAATTATCCTCTGGGCGTCCCTGGTGGTGCAGCGGGTTGAGCATTGCTCTGTGAAGCATCTACTGCACAGCAGCATGAGTTCAATCACCAGCCAAGGAGGGGACACACATGGCACAGTAGACCTCTCCTGCCTGGCCCACTGCTCCCCTCAGCAGTGTATTTCGGTTGATCTGTCTATTCTGCTCTCCACTCTGTCTCTGGTGAATTCTTTCACCTCCCGTGACTCTGGCCTGTTCCCCAGTTCTTGTATGATAAATAAATAAATCTTTTAAAAAAATGATCCTCTATTCAAAGTTGTCACCTTTATGTACAAAAGTGAACTTGCCAACAGTAAGAAATGCTATTTATTTCCCCCCTGACTCTGATTATACTCAGTCCTGAAGCAATCCTTATGTCATCTATATATTAGCAGTATATATTTTTCCAGTGGGCAAACCATGGTAAGAAATACAATGTGTGGCGATGTAACTTGAGTAGAATGGAACAGTAGACTCTAAGCAGAACCATACAAAGTAGGAAGGATTCTGTGAGATTCAGGAAAGATAAGATGAGGTGGAAAGAACAACAACAGCCTGGGAGAAGAGGGGAAGATGAACAAAAAAAAAGCTTGAGAGAGAAGGGAAAAGTAGGGAAGGAAGGAGAGAGGAAGGGAGAAAGTGAAAAAGGGAATAAAGAGGTAATTGAACCAACACTTTTCATACTCAACTATGTTAAGACCAACCATAGTACAATCTTCAGTTTCCACTTCTGTTTTGCCACATTTTATATTGAGCAATATAAAATTGACAGGAACTTAGATTTGCAAGACTTGCACAAAGCACAATTAATGATATATTGACACACTCCCATTTTCTGTACAGTTACCTGCAGATACTCTTTTGGGTAATGCAAAGGTCCTTATGTTGCAGATTTTCACACTCAGGTATCCTGGAGAATGTTCTCTGGAGTTTTAGTTGATTACTCTCACCTTAGTGAGGCTTTCGGTATTCTTCTTTCCTGCTATCCTTTTTTACCTTCCTTCTCCTCTTTCTTCCTCTTCATCCTTACGACACGTTGATTCTTATTTCTCTCTGATATTTCAATGAAATAATTATTAGAAAGAAAGAAGAAAACTAGAGACATTATTAAAAGTGTTACCATCATAATCCAGGTTGTTGTATAATTAAGACTACTATTTTATTCTAATGTAGGCATTAGGTTTTTCAATAAAAATAATCGACATCCCTTAAAAATTAAAGTAGACCATCAAAATCCAAACAGGTATGAGCAAGAGGCATATTTGACAAAAATACAAGATGTTAAGTGGGGACATCAGTGGAGTTGGAAGATCACTCATTCCTGAAATAAAGTATAAGAATTGACCAAGTGGAGAATGGCCCAGGAGAAGCTGGACACATATCAGTGGGCCAGGACATGGGGTCCAAAATACTTGAGCCAAGTGCAGTAAGAATCCCTAGTATGACGGGACACAGCCCAGAAAGCAGAGAGCAGCAATTGTCCAAGGCATTCCATTCAGAAATTAAGTCAGGGACAAGCTGGGCCATGTTTAGCAGGAAGAGACAGGCAGTGTGATTTGGTAAAACTCTGATAAAGGAAAAAGGGCTCCCCAGCAGGACAAGAAGCTCTTAAAACCCCCTTAAAACATTCTACTCTGGAATGGCTGCCATGAGAAATGCCACCAGTATTAAGACATTATTTGTGTTACTGATTTCTGTGTTCCTTATTATTAAAATTAATATAGTCTGTAAGAAACAAAAACATTAAATCAATAATTCCTCAGCATGAACTTATTTCATCACATACTTTTCAATATATCAATAAAGAGGAGGGTATAGTGACATAAAAAAACTATGTGGGAGTTGATAAAACCAGGAAAAACAGAGAGCACTTCAGATAAACATGATTTCCTTATATAAAAGGAAAGTTTAAAAAAAAGTTTCCAAATTTATCAAACTAAGTACATAGTCAGGAAAGTGCCTGAAAACCTGTTAATCTCTTGAACATCTTTTTTTTTTTTTTTTTTCCCTGAAGCTTGGATCTTCTTTTCCTAAAAGTTAGAATCTTTTTTTTTTCCTAAAGGTTAGATTCATTTTTTTTTAACAAAAGCTCTCTTAGTAGCACAGAAATATGCACACAGTTATTAAATGCTGATGTTTCACTACCAATACCATCACTGCTAAATAGAATAAGATATGTGATGCTAAAACCTTCCCTGATTTGGGCCTTCATGGTGGTGCAGTGGGTTAAGCTACGCACTATGAAGCAAACCACAGTCACTGCAGCATGAGTTCGATCCCTGCTGCCGGCCAAGGAAGTGACTCACATGGCCTAGCAGACCTCTTCTGCCTTACCCGCTGCTGCCCTTGGCAGTACATTTCTGTTGATCTGCCTGTTCTGTTCCCAGCTCTGTCTCTAGTGAATCCTGTTCTGTTCCCAGCTCTGTCTCTAGTGAATCCTTTCACCACCCCCACACCTCTGCCCTGTACCCCAGTTCTTGTATGCATAAATAAATATTTAAAAATGAATAAATAAAACCTTCCCTGATTTACCCTATTTGATCAACCTATTTGTCCACGTCACCTGTAATGAAAGCAGCCACCAGCACTGCCTTCATGTTAACTAAGACAGAGTAACAATTTAGACCTAAAATGTATATTATCTTCTATCAAGAAGTTCAAAATCGAAATCTGGTCCACGGCCACTGGTGGTTTAGCCACACTACACAAATCAGTCATTCAGGGAGGGGTGCTGCTTCTGTGTCTTTAATGTACAATGGGACCCTATGCAGGCAACAAAGAAGTAAGTGATCCACTAAATCAATAGGCACTTTCCTTGTAGTCTCTCTTGAAGGAAAGAAGTTCTTATTAAGTATACACTATAGTGAATAAGGTAATTCACTTGGAGTGAGCTTTATGGTAAAGAAATTAAAAAAAAAAAAAAAGCAAACACAAGTTTCTTGACAATTTGGAAATAGAACATATTTTCAAGAGTGTCTGATAACAGGTTGTGTGTGGGCTGTTAGCTTGCGTTGGTCTATTAAAGCAATTGTGATTCAGCATTCTCTCTTCTTGGAAGAAAAACTGGGATATAAAAATCCTCTACAATATTTTCAAAACATGAGAAATACAAGAACAAATCCTGCTGTCTTTTTGTGTAGGAACTGGGGGAGCACGACTACACTTAAAATTATGAGTCTAGATGTTCATTTTCTGTTCTCTTTTGAACAGTACAGCAAAAGGCCTTGATGCATGATTTGTTTCTCTGCATTCTCTGGTTACTAGAGAGGATCTACAATGGATACAGTGTTGATAACAGATTTATTTTAGAATTTCAGAGATGATGTCAGAACAAGTGACAGAGGCACATGAAGCAACATGTGGGTTGTGAAGTCAGCTTATCATAGCACCTATTGTCATTTTGTTTATAAAACAATGGGTTGTCTATTTCAAGAACAAGAGTATGTGTTTTGTGTGTGTATGTGTGTGTGCGCGCGCTTTAATTAGTGTAGAAAAAACTTCCAACATACTCAGAGACTTTCTTAGCTAAGAATGAATGAATATATAAGTCATACATAAATATATGATATATTTAGTAGTACACCTATATAAATAAATATATATGTGTACTATGGGGGGCTGACCAATATTTTTTTAAGATTTTTATATTGCTAAGTGATCAATAATTGAAAAACACTGGTAACTAAAAGGAGACAGCCCTTACCTTAAGGTATATACTATGAAAGATTAGTATTATAAGCTGATAGTCTTTCACATTATCTTTTTGGGAAGCTATTTCTAAGGGCAGGTGCAAGAGCTATCATTCTTAAAAGGGAAAAAAGGAGATGAGGGTTTAATGGTAGTAGTTTGGTATTTGCCACTGAGGAAATTGTCTTCATCCTGGGTTAGTGTCATATTCCAATGTTGGTGTATACTAATCAAAGTACCTGGCATTTAAGACAGCCTCAAGATAAACAGATGGATGGATGGATGGATGGATGGACAGATGGGTAGATACATAGAGAGACAGGTAGAATAAGAATGCAGGCTATGTGGGCAATGATCAACACTACAAATTATAAGGTTAGAATGTCTTTCATCTGGGACATAAATTAGACACTTCATAAAGATGCTAGAGTTAGGAAAAAATGACTTGTACCTAAGACTTCAAATAATAAGATCAGTGCTCTTTCTTTTGTGTCACAATGACCTGTGCTGTTCTATTTTCTAATTGTTTAAATTCATAACTCTTTACAACCATTTTCCACTTCTCAGACCCTCAGAAATAACCACAACAACTATCTTAAAATATAGAAAAGGAAGGATTTGTTTTTGTCTGCCATGTTCAACTACAGATGATTTAGGGACTCTTGTGTACAGAAATACAATGACTCATCAAGACACAGAACTGGGATTGTTTATGCAATCTTAAATATATCCCTTAAAAAGTTAGTTGCTGAGATACAGAGCATGCTCATATTATATATGTCTATAACCAGTATAACTATACCTTAATTTAGAAGGGTGTATATGGGTAAATATCATCATAATATAGTTTTACCTGGTCCACATTCCAACCAAACTAGACTTGAATCTCAGTTCTTCGACTGAAGATCCAAAAACTACTATGAATATTTAAATATCATCTGTACCAACAGAATCTCTCTTACTTGTTTTAATAAATGTGACATGGATTTTAATGAAACCATGCTACTATAATTTTGTGACCATAAAATTATAATTCATCACTACTACTGATCAGTCATCTCAGTCATCTACTATCTAGGTGTTTTATTAAATGGCCAAATAGGACACACGTAGTAGGGCTACCATCTGGAGCACTGAACAATTATGCAGATCTAAGATTTCATGGATGACTATGCCAGGTAAATGTTGTGCAGTGGCTGATTAACTCAGTTGTTTACTGTAAGTTTTTTCACAAAATCAAGGTAATGATTCTGCCAAAAACAAATTATTGAAGACTTACATGCAACAAGTTGCATAATTATCAAGATCAGATTATTTATTTTGTCATGAAGGAATTTGTCATGAAGGAATCTCATGGTTAAATATATCCCAAATAAAAGAGGATGGGTCCAAGAAGAAAGATAGAAGCGATGATACCATAAATGTTATTTTCATCTTGATGCAGAAGCAGGAGTAAAGGAGAAGATTTTTAAGTAAAACTAGGTGTCAACTACTACTTTTAGAAGATGTAAATATGTTCACTGCTTGATTTTGTGATTGATAACATGGTAAGCTAAATTCATAATGTTGGCAATGTTTCTGTATTTAAACAGCCTAAGACTGGAAATGCTTTTGCATAACTGAACACATTATGCAACAGTTCTCAGTTGCCTATCAGAAAGGCAAACAGTGATATGAACTTTCTTATGATTCTAGGGGCTGCTGGTTTTCTGAACAGTAGCAGCCCAGTTGTAACTGACAGCCTCTTAAAAACTTATGCAATGAATCTGAAGAAGTAAGACAGGGAGGAACTTTGCATGCTTAACAAGCACATGCCCTGAAAAATGGGTATTTGACCTTAGGCTTTGACCAATGTGAATTACAAATTCTGTCTTGATTTTGGCTATATTTCCACCACAAACCATCTAAAAATGTCCAAAGAAAGCAACGTCTTTGATGTCTTCAAATAACTACTCAATTCAGTGAAAAAGAATGTTATTCAACTTGTTGAAATATTTTCAATTATCTCACTGTAAGCTTTTACACCTTACTTTAAAAATCAAAAGTGTTTATTATCATTCAGCATTACAATATCTTTAGCTCATTACCATCAACTGAAAAAATTATGTCTGGCCCGAAGTTATACCAAGCTGTAACAAAGGTTTCAATTATTCCACTAAAAGTGATCTTGCAAATGCTTGCTTCTCACACTTCTGTGCCAAAGCTACCACAACCAACAGCAAATGGCCTCAAAACAACTTAAAAGAAAAACAAAAACAAAACCGTCCAATATATACAACCAATCCACATTATGTAATGGCAAATCAACAAACCAGTTCATCCAACAGCTGAACGCACAAAACAAAACCACCATACCACACACAAAATATCCCCAAACCAACCAACAGACCAAATCATCAGTTATCTATTAAGCTACCTTACAGGCAAAGTAACTAAAACACCATCTAGAATGAGCAAAACAAAGAATCCGATGACTGCCCCAGAATAAAAGCAAATCAGGTAAGGAGAATGATCAATGATTAGCTACTAGTTTTAATTTAATATTAGAAAATTAACAGAAAAAAAGTTATAAAATCAAATGTATGCTTTTAGAATCTGCTATTTTTTTAATGTGGTTTGATCTTATGATAAGTCATTAAAATGAAATTTACATTGATTTCACATTAATTGGCTAGTAAAAATTCTGAAATCTTCACTACTTCTGATTTTTATTGATCTTCATATAAAACTGTGAAGCTTTAAGATTTCCTCTTTATGACTTCACGATTTATACAATCCAGGTAGATTCAGAATGAAAAACTAGTCTTCATAATTCATACCTTCTGCTTCAACAAAAAAGATATAGGGGCATCCCTGGTGGCTCAAGGGGTTAAGTTGCAGCACAAGTTCAATCCACTGCCAGGGAGCTGACCAAGATGGCACAGCAGACCTCTCATCTCACCCACTGCTCCCCTCACCAGTGTATTCCAGTAGATACCCTGTTCTGTTCCCCAGCCTGTCTCTGGTGAATCCTCTCACCCCACACCTCTGGTCTGAACCCCAGTTCTTATATGCATACATAACTAATTCTTTTTTAAAAAGATATAAATTGCAGAGACTAAAAAGGAAAAAATATAAGAAATAATAGCATGCATTACTTGTTTAACTTCTAAAGTGCCTCCCAATATTATTGCCTTTTAAATATGTCCCCCAAATATTTATTTCCAATTAAATGCTTCCTGTAGATTTAAAAAAAGTAAGTGGCAATTATAGAGGTTACTTGAATCTACACTCTTTTCAGTCTAAAGACTACATGACAATCTGATGGCTCCTCATCTAAGTCAAGGAACTAGATCATTTGTAGCAATCTAAAATTTAACAAATTTGTGTTTCAAAGGACAAACCATATTCACTATTCTTAATGTGTAATTTAATATCAGTTACTCCAGATAAAATATTAAAAACAAGTAAAATAATAAATGAAATATATTTCCTACATGAAGCACATTTTGAGAATATGCTTTTCAATACCATATATGTTTCCATATTACACAAGGTCAACACTGCCAGAAACTTGTATATCTGCTTAAAATGCAACATTTGTGAGAAAAACCACTGGGAATGGACATTGAAATGTTTTCTGTTTTCCATCAAAAGCCAGGATGTATGTTTTAAACACTCACAATGGATGTGTATATTGCTAACCATCAACGAGTTAAATATATTACTTTGCCTTTTTCCTTTTCTTCCTTCTTTTACTTAAAAAAAAGAAATTTACCTGTGTCATAAACCAAATATTTAAACATTGGCATACTCCTATGATGCTTCTAAAAGGAATATAGAGGTATGATATTAGAATCACCCGCAGTAATAACAAGGTTCTGGTCATTTCCTTTATTCTTTGAAACTGTTACCTTGGATGCTGAATCCCTCCATAATTTCTGATAGTTTTAGAGATGGGAATGGTGGCATATCAAGGAGAAATTAAATTTCATCATTTTGGCTTTAACACGCACACTATAAAAGTGACAGCTTGGTGCACTGTAGCTGACAGTTCCCATTAACTAGAAGCTAATGTTGCAGAGTCAGTCCAAACACCGAGTCACGGCCTCTGGCTACAGGAAGGTCCCCTTCATACTAGGATTCATTCTCACACACACACACACACCCAAGGGAAAGGAGAGCTATAAATATTTTCCACTGGTTTTCTCCTCAAAGCGATATAATGAATATTTACACATTGGGACCCTTTCCTTACCCTGAATCTTCTTGTAAAAATGCCTCCACTGACACATGTTACTGATCTGAGCAATTGATTCAAGCAGGTCCTCCTTCACTTCACAGTAAGGAACAAGCATGTAGCAGGGCTTAAGTTTGTGAATCACTGATAAAACAATGGATCAAAGGGTTGGAAACTCGTTTTGAACATTTTTGTAGGGTTTTTTTCCCCTTTATGAATTGGTCGTAAAAATAAGCAAATATAAGGAAAATTCTGCTAAAATATAGCAACACAAAGTCTTAGAAGTTGCATGTGGTTCAAAGACTATTTTGAATAAGACTTTAAATATAATTACATATAAATGGGTTTATTAGAAATTTAAATACAGAAGACTATTAAAAGGTAAATAAATCCATTTAGGGTATAGTTTTACCTTCACCTAACAAGTTTTTTGAGTATTAGTTGTTGGGCATAGGTGCTGTGAGTTTGTGTTTGTGGTGGGAGGGGCGAGAGGGCAGGATGGGCAGATGGTCTGAGAACCTGTCATTGTTTGCAGAACACTCACTTTATCATTGAGGAAATCTGCAATCCCCAGGTTTTCTGGAAGAGGCCACAAAGTGGAGAGATTAGGAGCAGAAACAGAAGAGTTTTTAAGACTGCCTAGTGTGCCAGTCACAGCATTGCATTTACCATGTGGGCAACCCTGAGGAAGTTATTTAAACCCTCTGTACTGTAGTTTCCTCCTTTGCAAAATGGGGATAATATAGTAACCAGTTCACTTTAAGAACTAAATAAGCTAATTTTTATAAAATGCTTAGAGCAGTGCAAAGGATGAAATAATAAAGACATTAGTGAAATTTGAATATAGTGATAAATAGAGGAAATCTCTTGCCTTCATGAAGCTCATTGTGGAGACAGACAAGTAATTTAAAAATTACCAAAATGTGGAAATGTGCAAATGTCCATATAATGCATAAGGTGCCCTGGGAACACAAAGGTGAGATGAACCTAAGTAGAATTGGCTGAGGGGATTAGGGAGTGTCAAAAAATTTCTCACATAAAAGATAAAACTTACTAGTAGACTGATGGATGCATATGAGTTCTCAGGTGAAACAGAGAGGCAGGCATGTGCCACAGCTATGTGTGAAATACTTGGCATATTTGAGCCTTAAAGGGTGTTTTAGGTTGAAGGAACCACAGATACCCAGATACCTGACACAATAGGCAAATGGAAAGACATTGCACCACATGATGGCCTTGTGAGAAAAATTTGGACTTGATTACACAGGATGAGGATGAACTGACAAGTTATGAGCAGGGAGTATTATGGTAATATTTATATTTCAGAAAGATTATATGAGCAGCAGAACTGAGAATGGATTAGAGGGGAGTGACAATAGTGATAGAGAGTTCATCTGATTATTATCATAATTAAGGGTAATGCATAATCAGGAAAGGTTTCAAAAGAGATTGAAATCTACAGAACCTATTCCATGGTTAAAATGGGGAAGCAGTTAAGGAAGGGGAGGGTCAAGTTTGTATCTATGTCTAATTTTCAGGACTCATCTGAAAAATAACTGCCCCCCCCAAAAAAAAAAAGGAACAGAAAAGGAAGCAACAATTCTACAGAAATATGAGTTTGACTTTCATTTGAGACTGATGTCCAGAATATATGCTTGGAGTGAAAAGAAAAAAGTGTCTATGGTGTGGTGTAGTAACAAGACTTGAAGGTGCGATCCTATAACTCAAAAACACAAACAGCGATGTAAACCTTTGTTACTTTGGTAATAAATACATACCAACACTCATACATAAATAGAATTCTGATCTTGAATTTGTTTTCAATACTCAGTCCAGGAGGAGGTCCTCTATCTTGAAAACAAAAGCATTATAAACCAATGTTATCTCAATAATTAATTAATTGAACTCTACTTCGGGATTTGTTTTCAATACTCAATCCAACATTTCCCTTTAAATGTTGATTTTCTGTGCAGAATTCTATAATATCTTTACCTGTATCATTTACCAGATAATATTATAACTACTTGTATTCCTATCCCCTCATTGATTCATTCTCTCACATACTTATTCATTTGTTCATTAAACATTAAACAAGATAGATCCCTTGCTCCACACAGGCTTGATCTGGGATTTCCCAGTGAATAGTGCCATTGTGAACCCTGCCCCACTGGGCAGCCTCACAAGAAAAACAGATCATCAGTAAATGTTTGTTAAATAGGATGAGATAGATCTGGAGAACATGAGTTTAAGTAGTACTGAAATCTTGAGTATAGATAAAATCTTTCCAGGAAGTAAAAGGTAAAAAGAAACATTTGCTGAGAAAGGACTAGGGAATCCCAGTATGTAAAACGTAAATGAATTCTGGACGAAGAGGGTAGAAAAAGCATGATCCAATACAAAAGACAACTTTTTTCTTCTTGTTTTAATCCAGAGTAGAAGAGCTTCAGTGAGTGAACAATTCAGTGTTAAATGCTAAAGCAAGCACTTGTGAAATTTGTTAGGTCACATGAGGCATAAAACTTAGATTACTTATTAAATGACATTTAAAAAGGTCTAATATTCTTTCCTGAAACTAATTTAATCACACCCTCCTGAAAAGCAGAGATCTTTGAGCAACTGGTAGCAGAAAGTATAGAAGAGATCTAAAGCAAAAGATTTTAAGTTCTACTGATGACAAAGGTGAAGTGACCCAACCCGTCAAACAATTGAAAGCCTCAGGCCAACAACAAGAAATGGAATTGTTCCAAGAAACTGATAAAGTTTGCAAATGGAATCCTCTCCGGCACCGCCAAATAATGGCCCAGGCCAGTGACTTTGATTTCAGCAGAGGACCAAGCTAAATGATTCTGTGATTGGTCTTCTGACACACAGACCTGGGAGATATTTGCATTACTTTAAGTCACAATATTTACAGCAATTTGTTAGGAGGATTGTTGGGCAAGGCAGCTGTCATATTTCCCCTCTCCAGGATCATGCAATCAGTGTTCTATGCTTGTAAGATTTCTCCATAGGAAAGATGGGTATTGTTGCTTGTCCCCAGATTTTTCTTTGTTGATAGAAGTCTTTAGCTTGTTCTAGGTACACAGTGAATTTCCTTATATTGCTTATCTGTGTGACATATGACACCTGGCCAATTCCAAGTGCCTTTTCTCCCCTTACCTAAAGGAAAAGGGGCCTTAGCCTGCAGTATGAGAATGGCATGTGCACTCCATTGCTCTGTTGAAGATTAGGCAGGACCTGTTGTCCACAGGAGACCAAAACACAAGAAATATGATCTTGTTGGTATCTTCTTCTATGAGAAAATTGTTACTCCAACCATGGAGTGTTGAGTCATCTTGGTGATTCCAAAACTGCAGAGAATGCAGCAGGCTGAATTCTGTGAGCTCCTCCTAGTGATTGCATTGTCACGATCTTCGTGGTTCTCCATCCTTACATAGGATCGATAGATGTATCATGCTGATCTGCAACAGCAGTAGAAAAGAAATATGCATGGTATGATGGTTAATCTTATGTATCAGCTTTACTGGGATGATTCAGCTAGGAGAACACTGTATACGTGTCTGTATGTCTTCTGGTGGGAAGATTATCATCTGTATCCAGACTAAATAAAGAAGATTGTTTTCAAACACCAAAGCAGATGGTCATCATCCAATCCACTGAGGATGTGATAAGAGCGAAAAGACAGAACAAGAATGAATACTGTCTGTCTGAACTAAAGCATCCCTCTTCACTTGTCCTCAGATATCAAGGCTCCTAGCTTTCAGGCTACTGAATTTGGACTGAGTTATACCACAAGGCTTTCTGATTCTCTGAATTGTAGAAAGCAATCTATGGGACTTCTCAGTCTCCATAATAACAAGAGCAAATTCATATAATAAATCTCTTTTCTCTCTCTCTGCATATAATGTCTGTTTGTGTGTATCTCTCTATGTATATATACATATGTAAACACATAGCCACATTGTATATATATATATAAAACATGTTTAATATAGCTATAAATGCATATAGACACACACATACATATATATCATATCTTATCAGTTCTGTTTCTTCAAAATACTGACTAATAAACTTGGTAAAAATGTGTTTATAGAGGAGTGAATTTCTTTTCTCCCCTAAAACACAGCCTAATTCAGTGAGCTTAATTCATTTGCATATATGATCAATATTTCCCTAGTTTCTTTCTAGATTATGAAAAAAATGAATCAAATAGAATAGACCCAAGAACAACCTTCAATGATAAAGACAAATGAAAAATCTCCTGAATTACTCCATGACTGTTAAGTATCAAAAGGTTCAAAACAGATCTCCTCAAAGTCCTTGACCACAATTCAATATGGAAAAAACATCACCGCAAGGATTCTTGATGTTACACTCTATTTTCATTTTGTTTCTTTTTACTTCAAACTCCACTCTTACTTTTTAAAAATTGTATTTAAGTAAATAAAAAGTATAATGGCAACATTATAGAAAACACATAAAATCCAGAATTAATTTCAATCTATGTTTCATATTTAAAATTAACTCCAAAAATATTTGCAAATCACACATCTGATAAGGGGTTAATGCCTAAATACAGAAAAAACTCATAGAAATGCAACAACAAACAACTCAATTAAAAAGTGGGCAGAGTATTTGAATAAACACTACTCCAAAACATACAAATAGCCAACAGGCAAATGGAAAGATGTTCATTGTTAGGGGAATTCCAGTCAAAACAACAAAACATGACCTCACACTATAAGAACAGCTATTATCCAAAAGACAAGAAACAACAAGTGTTGGAGAGAATGTGGTGAGTAGGAAGCCCTTGTGCACTGTCGGGAGGAATTAAATTGGTACAGTCATTATGAAGACCAGTATGAAGGTTCCTAAGAAAATTAAAAATAGAAATTCCATGTGATCCAGTTATCCCAGCCTGGGTATTTTCCTAAAGAATAAAAACACTAATTTGAAACAACATTTGCACACTCATGTTCATTGTAACATTACATAAACAGACTAAGGTAGATAAGGTGTATACACTACTCAGCTACAAAAAAAGATGAAATTTTACCATTTGTAACAACATGAACGAATCTAAAGTGTATTCTATTTAGTGAAACTAGTCATATGGAGAAAGACATGGACTATATGATTTCACTCATATGTGGCACATAAAGAAACAAAACAAAAATGAAATAAATGCAATACAAATAACCTTTGAATATTAGACCAAATCACCAGAAGGGAAGGGGTAGAGGGTGGGCTAGTCAGGTCAAATGGGACAATTGTGTAGTTAAAAAAAAAAAACCAGACTTTTGATAGTAAAGTTATGTAATTTATAGAGATTGCCTTATAATGAAGCACACCTGAAAATAATATACTGTTAAAATGCAGGGTTTTTTCAATAAAAACATTTTTAAATTTATCTTAATAATTGGAAGAATAACACTAATTCTGAAGTATTTTCACATCTATATTTGCATATGTATAAATGAGAATGTGCAGTTATTGTTATAGATATGTTTGTATATAATTCTTTGGTAAAAATATGAAAATTATGCTGCAGAATATGTTTTTATTTGTATTCACATGTGACGTAATGCCACCTTAATAGATATTCTATGTTTACTATGTGTGAAGCTCTCTCTAGTAGGCAACTTGGGGTGATATAAAATACAGTTCCTACTCCCTAAAATCCACATTTAGATCAAAGTCAAACACATTTAATTATATGCAAAGGAACATCAGATCAAATTAATATAATCTTTCAAGTTCATCCCTTGTTTGTTAATATGGTTTCAGAAGAAGTGCACCAGTGTTTCTAGTTATATCCATACAGGAATTGATAGTGTATTTCTGTTTTGTGTGATTCAAACAAGAATTATAAATGCTGTTCTTATGGTTCAACTATAGGTTAGGTGAGATAGTCCATGCAGAAGTTTAACAGCTGTATCATAAGAAAGGGCCTGTCCACAAGGAACAGAGTCTCAAAAAGAAACCTTTTTACTACATACCAGTCTTATACACCAAGGAATAGTTAGCCACTGACCATTACTACTTTATGTGTCTTTATTTTTGTGCTTTCTGTTTTCCACACCCAATTTTATCCGTTAATTATATCTGCATGGTATACACGCTGGAAGAATTTTGTCACTTCTATGTTAATTTAGCATATAAAACAGACTTTAAAATGTAATTTCTTAATAAATTTCACTTCATGCAGTTTATATTTAATTTTATGTCTACTTCAATAATTTAGAAATATAAAGGATAATGGTATGACATATTCAGAGATGTGAGACAATGATCTTAAATATACATAAAATCTAGGAGCTGGCACATTGTTTACACCTACTCCATGCAATTTAAGAAATTTTTTCACATAAGTGTGCAATTATGTAATTGACCCAATTTAAAACAATTTCATAAATAATTTGAAGAAACAAATATACTATCCTGGTATGTAGAAGTCATGAGATATTTTCATTTATATAGAGAGATTTAGACAAAATAATGCTTTATTTTAAAAATTACATCTGTTACACTCCATCATGTTTTACATGCATACAATTTCTTATTACTATGAAGAACAAAACCAAACTCAAAGAATATTTTACATTTTTAACAGAATAGCTATTATTGACTTGTATCATATATTACACACATTTTGTATTTTGTAATTTAAATTTTATTATGGGATATACTTAAAATAAGAGCTATAACTTTCTTCATTTTTAAGTACCACACAAATTTCTAATAAACAACTTAATCTAAAACAGAAGGGAAGACAAAAGTTCTTTGCATGTTTGGACTTGGTGGATCTTTCGACAATTAACTCTCTCTTTCTCTCTCTCTCTTTCTCCCTCTTTTTTTTTTCACAAAGGGTCATTGTAAAGACTCTATGAAAAGTATAATGCCCTTACTTTTCAACAAACATATATTTTTGTTCTTGAAGAAAAACAGCAAAAATAATGACATAAAACACACTGTGTTTCTTAAACTAAAAATATTTTTGAGAGACAAAATTGCCTGTATTTTTGCTTAATATCTATTTGATTGACTTTGTCCCTGTTTGTGTGCCTCTCTATTAAATATTGAATACAAAATGAAACACAAATTTTATCATATCAATGAGAATCACTGCTGCCACTATTTATAAACATGTCAGTTTCTTAGCTATTTTGTTTTCTACTCCATCCATGATATGATGAAGTGGTCTTTCATACAGGCACTACAGTCAACACTATGCTTATTAGTGGTCAGTCTGTTTTTAGATCATACTTACACAAGTCAGAAGTAGTCCATTTTAGCTGAAAGTCCATCCTAATCACATATCAGTTCTCTCATATTTCTACCAAGAATAAAACATAAGAGCCTAGCTAACTCATTTGCATCATAATCTAATTTTGAAATTACTTTATCAGTGCAATAAAACATTCAATAGAGCTTTTGTCTTATTGATGAAAAGGGAATCCACTTGGTTAGGGAGTACATAATATTTTTTAATTAAATTTGTGTTATTATTGTCCTTACACTCAAAGGGACAGGTGATGGCAATGTTCCATAGAGGAAAATAATATTGCCATAATAACAGCAATAATCATGAAAATTTAATAACATTTCACTGAGACATGATAACATAATAATAAATATGTAATCATTATTTAGGTACTTTGTAGGGAAGAGTTAATAGGAACATTTGCTAAATAAAAGACACTTGTAGAAATTGGGTAGACAGAAATGGGGATAAATATGACTCATTCCTGTAATTTAATTAAAAAGGCAGATTTTATATACAAAGGTAAATAACAAGGTAGCAAATCATGACATGTTCCTGGTTCAGGTTATAAGGTAACTTGAAAAGAAAGGGGTGGGACATACTCCAGGCAGGAAAGGACACAGTTTCATAACATATGTGACATGTTAAGATGATGATGACTGGGCCAGAGAAATACTGTTGCATTATGAACAGTAGGTCTTTGGAAAGATTAGCCTGGAAAGATAGCTGAGCCAGATCTTGAAGTGTTTCCAACATCCAACCAAGGAGGGAACATGTTTTATAAAATTCAGTAACAAAAGGAGTCAAGGATGACATCTAGATTTTTAAGATGGTGACTGGGAAAATAGAGATATAATTTTTTCTGTGAAAATTTCTTAAAACTATTTCTCCAAGGTACAGTTAGAAGAAGTTCTCAAGTGATATTCACAGTGGAAAAAAAAAAAATCACACTAGTCACATTAGTGATGATGTGAAAATCCCAACTGTTAATTTATAAATATTTAGAACGATAAGCACCAGGAACATAGTGACAGTGCATGTGTGCCATTTCTGAGTATGTGCATTTACTTAGTTCTCTTGTAATAAAGTGTAGAATTCCTATATATAATGTTAAACATGTGCATTTTACTGCCTTTCATATAATGCATAAAAGTCTTACAGGATTCTATACATTTCTGAGTTTACCTAATCATATCATTTTAACTATTTTGAACACTTAATCAAAGGTTTGAAAGTTTTAAGACTAAAAACCACTCAACCATAATTAAAATTTCTAAGAAACCTACAAGGAATGCCTATTAAACTTTAAAGGAGAAATAAAATAACTCTAGGACCATGATCAAGAAGAACAGACAATATCGTAGAAAGGAAAAAACAAATTGTGATTTAAAGAGTGAAATGCTCTAAGATCAATTAACTAACAATAGCATATGTGAACAATCAGCAAGCTCTGTGAAAAAGCAGAGCTCAGGAAAGAAGCCTTAAGCCAATATGCCTGGCAAGATAAAGTATTGGGTACAAGAGTTAAACATATCAAGCAAAGGCAATTAGATTTAAATAATAACTGTTGATAAGATATTCCAGAAAATCATATGTTACATCATGTATAATTAGGTAAGCTCTAGTAGGTCACATAAACTTGAATAAATATAAAAATGTCTTTCCTTTGAGTGTAATTTTAAATAATACATAAGAGAACATACCATGAGAAATAAAGGATTTTCACTTAAAATATGGTCAAACAATTTCTATATTCCTCTTTTTTGTGTGCGAAGAACATATCAACTACAATTTTAAATTGTTCTTTCCAAGTTCCAAGTTTATAATGGATTTTTGTACAGCAGACGTGAGATTTTCTCTGTATGCTCCTTGAATGGAGAAATAGATGTCATGAACTATTCTAAGGGCCCTCTAAAGGAATAAAAAATCCACTTAAAACCATGTAAGAAAATAGTCAGTGGTTATTAATGCAAGCAAAATATAAGCGAATTGAATAGATATCATCCATCTAGGAGATAATGCAAATCACTGGCAGTACCTCAGGCAGACAAACTTAAAAGCAGGTATATTTGGCTCTCTCTTTTTTTTTAAAGCTTTATTTATTTATTTATTTTTGCTCAGTACTTCTGCTCCTGAATCACAAATTTTCTACTAAAATATCTGGCATGACGGCATCCACTATATATTTATCAAGAAATTAATGTATATGTGAACACAAGATTTGTAAAAGTAGTAAAGATGGGTGTGATTTTAAATCTAAAAAATAGTTTCAGAAATATCCATTTTTGCATTAGTAGAAGGTACAGTTTTCTAAAGAAGTGATAACTTGCTAAGGCCTCATAGGGGTCATATGGAAATAAACTTGTTAATCTTTCTTTTTTCTGACAGATTAGCTTCATAATTTTATCTTCATTCACACAACCTCAAGACAGCTAATTTTTTTTAATGCCTCTGTTCTTGAGTTCTTGTTTTTAGTCTCACTCTCTAAAAGCTATATCCTATTTTAGTTTTTTTCTTCTTAAACCTCAGCATTCTGGAAAGCCAGTTCTTCTGAAAATCTCCTTTTTTTGTTCCTAAGCTTTTAAAATACGATGAACAAAATTATCTTTAACATATTTCTTTTTACTGTATGCACATTTAGCTTTTTACTAAGAAGATCATGTTTTAACTTTAGAGGGGGAAAAGAGAATACTAATGCCCCTTTTAAGCCCCAGAAAATTCAGAGTTTTCCTAGAATTGCTTAGATGTGTGTAACAGCAAGAGGCAGAGATCATCCTGGTTCACAATATACAATACATATTATAGACACATTTATGAAAGTAGAAAACTTACCATGAGGAATGCCATACATTCCACAGGATGTCAGTGTCATATATTTAAATACTATTTACTGATCAAATCAACTGAAGGTAATTTCAAATGATATGTTATGATTTCTCTTGGCTATAATCAGAAGGAACATGTGAAAGAAAAACAGAATCAAGGTAGAAAAGCAACAGCAACCATTCTATTAACAGCACATGGTACCTATTCTTGGTCTGTGAATCATTTCAGCACTTATCTAAGTCAGTTCTGTTTTAGTTTATATTAAGCAACATCAATGCATAAAGATCCATATAAATATGTTTACTGGAAATTTCCCACTTCCCATGGAAGTATTACAGAATCGGACCCATAATAACTACTGCCGTCTTCAAGATCAGTTCTAGCGACTATCATCAGAAAAGTTAACATTTTTATCAAAGAGGGACTTAGCTTCTTGAGTATATGTTTTAGGATGTAAGAATGAGAAATTACATAAATAATTTTGTTTCTGTGTACAAATTCCATAGTTATGAATGCATTTTAAACGGTAGAGGACACAGTAAGTATACCCAGCTGGAGGTATATCTGACTTAAAGATAAATTTTTAAAATAGTTTGCTTAATGATTAAAAACAATACAGTTATTAGATTTGTAGTGTGTCATTGTTAGGAGTAAATCCTCAATAGCTATGTTTAATTTGTATTTCTGTGCAGCCTTTCAATTAAGAGTGATCAAAAACAGTCAACAAATCTTTATATAAAGTTGGCCTTTGAAATGTTAATAAACAATCCCATTTTCTCTTATCTTAAAAGTCTCCATTCTTTGGCCTTTCATTTGTAAACTAGAAAAGGCTATTTCTTCTTTCTCCCCTACCCCCAATATAAGAAGAAAGATCTGCGATTGACAAAGCTTTCTTCTTTCTAGGAAAGGGCAGCAGTGTCCCCTAGTGGACACTCTCGAAACAAAAGTTTCGAGATGGGATTCAGTATTGTTCTAAGTGAAACAATTCAAAGGTAAGAGTTTTAATGTTTTGATATGTCTGATTTAGAATTGTGTCTGATTTAGAATTGTGTCTGGATGCCATCCACTTCTCAAAGAGTAATGCTTTGCGTGTTATTCAGTGAGGATTTGTTAAAGCAAATGAAATCAAAATGTCAATGAAGTTGTTTTAACTTCAGTACAGATATAAACCAGATGTTGCTGTTATCATTGCTGTGAGCATCAGAGAAGTCACTCACTTAGATTCCCATGGTCCACTGCTTTGTAATAACCATTTAAATATAAGCTCAAATTTCCAATCCCACATCCCGCCTAGATCATGTATCTTCCTTGCATGTTCTTAAAAACATCATTCCTTTTCCACCAAAGCTTGCTCAGTTTGTAACATATTTCTGAGAACTACAGATAATTTTAATTTTGAAATGAAATTAATGTCTCTTTATCAAAAGCACAGTTCACTGTATAAGATCTCTGAAAGCACTTAGTAGGGATGGAAATTATATGCATCATCATAAAAATGCAGGTACTGTAGGTAAAATTACTACTAGTTAGCATCTAGTAAAAATTAGTTCTCCAAATTTGTATTTGTGTCTCTATTACAAAAATTTTTGAATACTGAAAAAAATAAAGTAAAAATATTTGGGTTCTATCTGTTAAACTAAAATCCCTTTTCAAATACCTACTAGTAAGGACATAAAAACCTTGCTACAGGTTCAGTTGGCATAAGGTGACATGAATTATTTAACTAGCATCATAAATGTTTTTGAGGAAGTCATGGGATGTTATTTTTCTTACTGAAAGATCATTTGTCATGAAATAAAACAATACAGATAAAGCAAACGCCCTCCATAAACTTCTCTGATCCCACTTCCACATAATGATTTAAGAACAATTCTGTGTTTAATACTACAGAAATCTTAGTGCAAACATAAGCATTGCTACAAATTTAAAATATCACTTGGTACTTTTTAAAGTTAATATTCCATAGAGGTCATATAGAGTAGGAATTAACACTACAAACTCTGGAGCACTACCCACTCTAATATCGGTGACCTTCAGCTAAGGATAACAATTGTTAGTCGAAAGGGATATTATGAAGATTAAATGGACTAATAGTTATAAAGCACTTACAGTGCTGAATACTACATAATAAGTATACAATAAAGACAGTTGATTTTTTTCTTCCTGTTTTTGTGGTTTGCAAAGAAGTAGGATTTATTTTCCAGTAATTAGTTTAATTTTGTTAGTTTTATTATCCTTTTAATAAATGATCACTTACAATGGCAGGTGATTTTTTTTTTAATAGCAGTTTGCCTCTCTCTGGGGATTACTTGACATAATATGATAGAACATGACATAACATAACATGATATAACTTATAAGGAAAATAATGTAGAACTTTAAGGAGAGAATTTTTATATATCTTATACTTTATTGCTCCAAATATATCTGTTTTGCAGATTATTCACTGAATATATCCACACAAATATATTATATGCTTTGAAGTATAAAAGTAAAATAATTTACCATTTTCATCTTACTCCTTTTTTAAATAACTCTGTTTCTATAAATATTTTATCATTGAAGAATCGAAGACTCAAAACATTGATTTTCACAGCAAGAAAAAAAGTTGTTAAAATTAAATGCCATTGTTAATTAAATAAAGTAAGTATCATTTTAGCTCACTTTAAAAATCATTAGCTGAGAAAACCTGGAAGAAAAGAAAAATATATTTGATATGAAATAGCTTTATTTTTGTACAGATAAAACCAAGATAGGCGTTATTAGCTGATATATATATATATTTACTTATTTTTTGCAATTCTCTTGATTCTCATCAGTCTAATTGCATTGCAATCATTGGCCTAGTCTACATGGGTAATTTGGGAGTAGAGTCTGGCACACAAATCTGTAAGGAGGGGTAGAACAGATGCCAATGTGGATTCATGAGATGAGCTGTAAAGTTAATTGCATTCACATTGTTTTATCAATGTTTATACCCAGAATTATTACACAGAATTCTGGCTCTTGGATATTCATAAAAGCTTTTTACTCTTGCCAATCTTAAAACATAGGATGAGCTACATATTTAGTTTTAGCAAATAAACTAATAGACTAGCCAATGTGTTTATTTGTATAACTGGTTTATATTGGTTGGTCACGATTCTCTCTTAAATTCAATAGGTCTTGTTTAAAGTCTAGGGATAACCAATCCAATCCTACTTTTACACAAATCCTAAAACAAATTCAGCTTCTAGAGACCATAGACTATCTCATGATACACACATTATATATTAAATTGTATATGAGACAATAATACTTTAGATACCTCATCAATTTTCCTTTTAAAATATTCTTTTTTAAAGATTTATTTATGTACACAAAGAATTGGGGTACAGGCCATATGTGCAGGGTGGTGAGAGGATTCACCAGAGACAGAGTGGGGAGCAGAACAGGCGGACAGACTGAAACACACTGTTGAGGGGAGCAGCAGGAGAGACAGGAGAGGTCTGCTGTTCCATGTGGGTCACCTCCCTGGCAGGGATCAAACTCCTGTTGCAGTGGCTAGGAATAGCTTCATAGTGCTGCATCTTAACCCCTTGTGCCACCTGGGAGGCCCTAAAATATTCCCACATTTAATATAGATGTTGATCTAAAATACTGCTTATCTTAAATGTCCCTGCTAAAATGATCCATAAATGCTTGTTAGTTTGAAAACTGAGTTATAAATACATATATTTTCTCAAATGTAGATGTAATAATGCTGTGAAAAAAAGGTAAATTATAGCACATTTTCATGTATTTGCATAGAGTGCATTGTTATAAAACATAATTGATTATACAAGATATGTTACTTCCTTACATTCAACTTTGCACATAACTGTACATGATATATGTTATATATGATATATGCACAAACAGAAGTCAAAAATTGGATATTAAATTTCTTTTATGCTATAGTCTGAATGGGGTAATAAAGTAACCTGACTTTTTAAAAAATATATAAATCACATGTGTACATTAACAAATAACAATCAGGAAATACAGAACATGCAATAACATAGTATGACTATATATTTAATAATGTGATATATGTGACATTTATGGAAATGTCTATGTTTTTACTCTAAGAATTTGGGTACCAGTTTTTGGTAAAAGACAAAATTTTTATAACTGAATTATAGTCTCAAAAAGATAGTAATTTAACCCAAAAAATGCAAAAACTCCTTAGCTATAGCATCACAAATAGGAATCTATAAAAACTTGATGACTGTATATGAATTAGAGTTGAGTGTACTATGTAATTATCTCAAATAGCTCTGCTACTTTCTTAGTTTCTGTCAAGAGTAGGGCAACTGCTCAGAAAAATCTGAACACAGCTAAATACTCAAGTATTCAGATGTATAAAACATTGCATTTCCTGCCTTGTGATCTAACCAATTTAGTATGTATATTTTGGGTTGTAATTTCTTCTTTTGAAATGCGCTGGTTTTTTTTGGAAATTATTTAACATTTTCCAACACAGTATAAAATAAAATATGAACGACAGATGAAAATTATTTATTTCAGCTGGTCACTGATATTTAGGAAACAAAGGTCTTCAGGAAAATTCAACTGAAAATTTCATATCACTGTTTAATGAAAGAAAAACAGATTTAGGTTAAAACAATACATAGTTTAAGAAAGAAAGACTATAAGTCATCTGCTTGACTTAGAAATATTTTTTCTTGTGTTATCAATGTGTAAGTTCTCTCTTTCCAGCTGGGTTTCAATGCTTTGTAAGATTAGAGTAACTTACATATAGCTTTATTTATACAATCAATAAATGCTGGTGAAATGGTGTCAGTGATGCAAGCCACTCACCCTGCTTTTTCAGCTGTTATAGATAACTTCTTTTTGTATGTTTGTGCTTTCATCATATTCTGTATCAAATTTCATTCTATTTATTTTCTGAGATGTCTGCATAGGGTTCCATTCTCATTTATATGTATTGTCTGATTTAGATTTAACTTTAATGTTAATGAGATAATATTGATTTGTTCTCACCTTTGCATTTAAAACTCCAAAATATAACCTCCTTTTCTTTTCCCCTCATACTACAGATTTATTGAGAAATCAGAAGTCACAGTATTATGAAAATAAAAATTAATTTATTATAATATTATATTTTAGATTAACGAAAAATTCTATTATTTATGGGTTGAAGTTACAATCCTAGAAAAATTTGTATTTTATATTTTGCAAACTTTGCATATTATAGAAAGTGTGACAAAATACAGATTTAAAGAGGAAATAAAAATAACAATTCCCTCACTTTCATCACCCAGTGATGATCTCTGTTAACACTTTGGTATGGCTGATAAAATCTATTTAAATTGTTTATAGTCCACTAACTATTTTAGCTGGCTCCTAAATAGCAAATATTTTTATATTACTGAGTAATCCTTATATAGTATATATTGTATACATTTCTGGATTATTATATTGAACCATGACTCCAGATCCATATACATATAAAATGTAATGAGGGCCATTGTTTTACATTCTTGTTAATATTTTGACATTGTAGAATTTCTCCCTTCAGGTGTGGTCATATTTGCTCTCCTACCACCAAAGTATCCATAGTCCTCACCATAGTTCATGGTGCTCCCCTCCCTTCTCATAACCCTATCCCTCTAAATACTTCAGATCTATGATCAGCTTTCAAGTGTTGCTGTTAATGTTTGTCTTTGTCACACTCTCTTTGGTTTCTCTATATTCCACATATAAGTGACACCATCCATATTTATCTTCCTCATTCTGTTTTTGCATAGCATAATCCCTTCCAACCCCATCCACATTGCTGTAAATGGCATGAGTTTATCCTTTTTAATCCCTGAGTAGTATTCCATCGTGTATATATACCATATCTTCTTGATGCACTCATCTGTTTTGGGGGTATCTGGGTTGTTCCTGTATCTCAGCTATTGTAAATAGTGCTGTTGTAAACAGTGCTACAGTGAACATAGGAGTGCAGGTTTCCTTTCAAATCACTGTTCTGCGTTCTTTGGATAGATACCTAGGAGTGGGAGAGCTGGGTTGTATGGTAAATCCATTTTTATTCTTCTGAGGAACCTCCACCCTGTTTCCTGTAAGGGCTGGACCAACCTACATTCTCACCATCAGTGAAAGGGTATCACCCTTGCCAGCACTTGTTGCTTCTGGTCTCTTTAATACAGACCATTCTCACTGGTGTGAAGTGGCCTCTCATTGTAATTTTGATTTGCATTTCACTGATAAAGTGATGACAAGTATTTTGTTAATGTGCCTGTCAGCAGCAATGTCTTCTTTGGAGAAATGCCTATTAGATATTCTGCCCATTTTTTAAAATGGGTTCTTTGTTTTCTTTTTGTTGAGTTGTAGGAGCTCTTTGTGGAAGATCCTTAAATATTAAGACTTAAATATTAAAATAGTGGGAATTTAACTTCTGGCTGCCCATCATCACTTTTAGCATTTTTTTGGTAACAACGCCCATATTGTCATTTAAGGAATTTTCCTTCCCAGAATTTTTGCAAACATATTGAGATTGTTTACAAACAGTTCTGTCCATCTAATCTCAAAATCAGGTTTGCTTTAAATTATAAATTAAAGTACTGAGTAGTGAGTACAGTATCTGCAATTTAATAATGACTCAGCAACAAATATATAGGCAATGGCAAGTTAATGTTTTCTTACCTCAAAGCCACTGCTTTTTCTGAAGTGTAAACTAAAGATATTATACACAATGTCAGGCTAAGTGATTCATGATTTTCTTTTAGGATTCATATAGTAGTCTACTGTGAAATAATTTATAGAGAAGTAGGGAGGAAATCCAGGAAGACAGGCAAAAATTAGAATGGAAGGAAAGAAGGAAGATGAGATGGGAGGGAAAATCAGAAAGGAGGAAGGATGAATGAAAGGGAGGGAGGGAGGGAGGAAAAAAAGAAGGACCAAGTGAAAGTTCAAAATTCATTAACTTTGTTTCAGAGATATACCTTGTAAAGTCAATGTATTTCCTGCCCTGTATCCATTATCTTATACTTATACCTGTACATTGTTTGAAACTGTCTTAGTCAAATTCATGAAATAGATTTAAGTTTCATGAGCAGATAAGTAGTAGAAGGCAATATTCTTTGTTATATTGTTCCTCTTAAAATAAAACACTAGCTTCTTTTTATTCATTTCAAAATCCCAGTGTGATATTTCATTTTAATGTCTTCAAATTATACTGAATAAAAAGCCTTTGGTATTCTTCCCAAGATCCTAAATCTATTTTTATCATACAACTACTAACTTTTTCATGTCATTTTATATATTTTAAATGGTTATTGTAGTATTGACTTTTTGCCAAACAATACACTAAGTACTGGCAAACCCCCAAGTGTTCCATATATTTGTCACATGAAGGTCCTTCCTATAAATATGAATTCTTTCCCCTAAATTTTATCTGTTTTTCCCATAAAAATGTATTCAATTACCACATTTAACTATAATGCTATCATAAATAACCTATCATCTAGGTGGCGCTCATTGTATTATTTCTTTTGGATATCAGAGGAGTTAGGGCAATATTGAAACGTATTCTGAAATGCACAATCTCTAATACAAAACTGCAAAGAAACTGAGAGAAACCAATGCTCAGAAGTTCTGGAGTTTTGCTGAGCATGGGACAATAAATAAGATTAAATATTCAATAATTACTATTGCAAACCTAGTTTGCCAGGATTCCAGGGAAAATAGTGTTCAATCTGTGTAATAAATATAATAATAATATTTTACTTTATTGAGATAACATTGGTTATCTCTGTATAGGTATTAGGGGAAAACAGTGCATATGTATTAGGGGAATATGTTCATACCTTCTCAGATATATATTACTATATCATCCCCACCATCAAGGCATCCTTAGTCCTATATCCTAGGCCATCTAGGTACATTCCCTCCTTTGTTCTCATCCAATTCTCCCTCCCCTGTAGAAGCCTCAATTCTTCAGTCATATTTTTGGGGTTTGTTTAGGTTAAGGTTTTTTAGTTCTTTAGTTTTTTTACCCTCTATATTACACATTGAGTGAAATTACCCCATATTTTTCTTTTTCCTAACTTACTTAACTTATGCCTCTCATTCCATCCTTGTTATTGCAAAGGGCAAAAGTTTATTTTCAATTTTAAAAAAGATTTATTTTCATTTATTTATGCATAGAAGACCTAGGGTGTAAGCCAGGGGTAAAGGGAGTGACAGGATTCACCAGAGATAGAGTGGGGAGCAGAAAAGGCAAGGGGAATAGCAGGTGAGATAGGAGAGGTCTGTTGTACCTTATGTAGGCTAGTTCTCTAGATAAGGATTGAATTCAGGCTGCAGTAGTGATAGCATGATAGTACTGAGACTATATCATATCACTACTGATATATATCATATCATTGAAATTCACTGCTATGGCAATGGGCATTTAGGTTGTTTCCATAACTTGGCTATTGTAAATAGTGCTGTAACATACATAGGAGTGCATATATTCCTTAAATTAGTGACTTTATATTTTCTGAGTAGATACCTAAGAATTAGATTGCTACATCATTTAGTAGACTAGTTTTAATATTTTGAGGAAACTCCATATTGTTTTCATAGGGGTTGGATGAGTCTACATTCCCACCAACAGTGTACAAGGATTCCTTTTTCTCCACATCTTCACCAACATTTGATTTTTAGTGTTTTTGATATGGGTCATTCTCATTGAAGTGATGTAGTTCTTACTGTGATTTTGATTTGCATTTCCTTAATAATAAGTGATGTTGAACATGACTTTTTGTGCCTGTTGGTCATCCATACATCTTCTTTGGAGAGTGATTATTTAGCTATCCTGCTCATTTTTTGACTGGGTTCTTTGTTTTCCTTTCATTGAATTGTACGTTAAACTTTGTAGATCTTTGATGTAAGTCCCTAGTAAGATGTATGACATGCAAATATTTTCTCCATTCAGTAGTCTTTTTGTTTTAATGAGATATATTGCCATACAGAAGCTTTTTAGCTTGATGTAGTTCCTTGTTGTCTGTTTTTGTTTGTTTTCCTTGTTGTTGTAATTGAATCTCCAAAGACATCACTGAAGCCTAAGTTGCGGAGGGTTTGCTTATATTTTCATCAATAAATTTTATGGTCTCTGTTATTATAGCCAAGTCTTAAATCTATTTTGAGCTAATTTTTATGTATGATATGGAAGAATGGTCGGTCATTTGATTTTTCTGCATGTAACTGCATCTGCAGCAGCATTTGTTGAAAAGTCTTTTCTTTCTTCATTGTATATGCTCAGTTTCTTTGTCATAATTTAACTGGCTATATAAGTGTGGATTTATTTATGGGCTCTCCATTCTGTTCCACTGGTCTATGTGTCTATTTTTAGTCTAATATCATACTGTTTTGATCACTACAGTTTTGTAGTATAGTTTGAATTCTACAAGCACGATATCTCCAGTGTATTTTTTTGTAAATATTTGAAGTCTTTTGTGGTTCAATATAAATTTTAATAATATTTGCTCTATTTATGTAAAGAAATCCTTTAAAATCTTGATAGGGATTGTGTTGAATCTGTATATTGCTTTGTGTGAGATACACTTCTATTTCTTTTAACAATGTCTAACAGTTTTTTTTTAAGATTTATTTATTTATGCATATAAGAGCTGGGGTACAGGTGAGAGGGATGGGTGGTGAGAAGATTCACCCGAGACAGAGTGGGAAGCAGAACAGGAAGACTGACCGAAACACACTGCTAAGGGGAGCAGCAGGCAAGGCAGGAGAGGTCTGCTGCGCCATGTGAGCCCTCTCCCCAGGTGGCAGCAGGGATGGAACTCGTGCTGCAGTGGCTCCAGTTTGCTTCATAGTGCATTGCTTAATCCACTGCACTACCAGGGAGCCACAACATCTAACAGTTTTTACTGAAAAAGTCTCTTACATCTTTTGTTAGGTTTAGTCTTAGGTATTTAATGTTTTTTGATGCTACTATAAATGATTTTGTTTTCTTGATTTCTTTCTGTTCTAGTTCATTATTTGAATATAGAAATGCAACCAACCTTTGTATATTAACTTTGTAGCCTACCAGTTTATGGATTTATTGAAATAAATATTTTTAAAGCATTTTCTTGGCCTTCCTGGTGGCCTAGGTGTTAGGTCTCAGCTCTATTACCTCAACATCCTGAGTTTGATCCCCAGGTAGGGATCTAACTCACAAATGGTGCAGCAGACCTCTTCTGTCTCTCCCACTACTCCCCTTAGCAGTGTATTTCAGTGTATCCCCTCTGCCTCTGATGAATCCTTTTACTCCCCATGCCTCTAGCCTATACCCAAGTACTACACAAAAAATAATAAATAAATCTTTAAAACATTTTCTGAGTACAAATTAGTGTACATGATGTATAAGGAAAACTTACATATCATGAAAAATATAAACTCCACTCCCAAATTAAATCTGAATCCAGCATAGGATAAGCAATCGACTAACTAAAGACAGACCATGATAAATACCACAGGGAGAAACTAATACGTTTCCAGAGTGATCAAAGGAGGGCATGAGTACATCTGCTGAAGGCAAAGAGCATAGCATTCATCAACAGCATGAACCTTGTATGACATGGATCCAGATTCAAGTTTGATCATCTAATTTTATATGAGTGGCAAGATTCTGGATTTTTATGTGAAATATTCTTCCTAACATTGGAAGTTTATTTTTAAAAAGAATAACCATATAGTCAAACAAATTTTCATGTTGAATTTGGAACACTAACCATCAGTATGCAACTTTATACACACTCTATTTGGAAACACTTTTAGAATAAGCAATACAAGATTTGGAATCAGATGCAAAAAATTTTGTAGCACTTAGTATTTTATCCTTAAGAGAGAGGGAAATGGGGAGGGACAATTGAGAGGCTGTTAACAGAGGCATGAAATGAAATGACTAAAACAATGATTAAGAAAGCTCAGTTTAGAAGTGGTATACAGATTGGATTGGAAGAATGACTTGAAAGGAAAGAAATCAGTTAGGAGAGTTATAGCAGGCCAATAAGAACATGATCCACAGTGACTGAAAAAGTGGAGAAAAGGAAGTGGGATGGTTGTTAGAATATAGAAATACATATGACAGTCATAACATGTGCTTTGTTAACTATTTCTCCCAAATACAATGCAATTTCATCTTAACATTCATACTTTAAAAAGCAGGCTAATATAATATACAAGTGAAAATAATAATTTTCTGGCACAAATTAGATATCACAATAAGTGTTCAACTAGTTAAATCAATACTAACCACTGCAATAGTCATTCATATTTTTTTATGTAGCATAAATCCACTGACTTCCTTTACCAAACCTAGTCACTTCCCTCTTTAAAACTGCCTCATCAAAAAGTCAGACTTCAAATTACATAGTGCCAAACATTTATACTATGTGAGAGATACAATTTCAGTTTTAACCAAACTTTAGTAGAACAATCCCTTGGTAAGAAGTACTTCTTTCTATTTTGTCCTTATAACTTTGTAACTTCTAACTCTAGCATAAGGAAAAAAGAAATGGAGACATGCTCTTTATTAAATATGTATGTATGTATATATATTACATGTACTATAAAACTACTATAGATAAAATATGCCTACTGTTCTAAAGCCTATTGTTTATTAGTCATTGTTTATTAATCATTGACTGCCATGCTAAAGTGATATGAAAATGGTGTCTGAAGAAATATCAGATTCTTTGAACTCAAGGGATTTACAAGCTAATTGATGAGACCAAAATTGTCCTATAAGAGACAACAGCAATTATTTCAAGATATACTATAATGAAATATCAAGGAGTTACAGAATGTATACACTGTAGAAATTCAGACAGGAAGTGGTTTAGAAGGACAAGGTAAGAGAAGACTTGTCAAGACAATGAAACCTGAAAGATAAATAAAATTTGACAAAAGAGAGTGGATAAAATCTTCCAGGCTAAGGTAATCTATATCATCTTGGAGAAGTAGAAATAACCTGACTTATTTTTTGAAAATGAAGAAATCAAGTCTGACAAAAACTGAGCATGTGTTTTGAGAAATATTAGTATAAAAGATTGGTAGAGGAAAGGCTTATAATACATGGTACATTCCTTGAAGAATTGTAAATAGAATGAAATATTGACATGCAGCGAGTCCATTATTAAGAACAGCTAAGAAGGAGTTGTAGCACTAATGGTGTGTCTAGGGGATAGGAAAAGGAACAGTGTAAAAGACCAATCTGCAGATTTAACTACCAAATGATTCCTCATTCATCTTCCATCAACCTAAAGGCTTGTCTATTCTGTCATCTTTGGATCCAGTGACATGATCTTTCAGACACTAGATGTCACTGTTCCACTTAAGCAAAATAAAATCTAGTCATTTCCAAAGTCACAATTCTATCTACCTAATTACATCTATGTATGTAGAGCTATTTGGTTGAGATCATTTCAAAAGGCAGCACTTGGAATCTGTACTTAGTGTAGTCTGAAGAAAACTCAGCTCTGAAGTCCTCTTTCACATTTTATGTCTTTTATGGAAAAATAAAATTAAATAATTGTAAAGTTTAAATCACTAGAACAGTGAGAGGAAATGAAGCATTTATACTGCTGAGAAATTGGATAACTTCTACTATATATTAAAAGAGTTTGCTAATGTTTATACAAATGAAACAAAGATAAGATTATTTCTTCAGAATGAGTCTACCTCCAATTTGTCTTGTGTTTTATAGAGAATCATGTAATTTTCTTTTCTTGGTCCACCATCCCTTAAGTAGACATTTGATCTCCATTTTTTAATTCCTCATTGGGCCTAACCATGAAGATACAGTCAGTCTCACACTAAAAACAAATAAATAAACAAACAAAAAAACCCAAGCAATTAATTTGCTCTTTGTCTACTGACTTAGGTTAAATCAATTGGACACCCTGGGAGACTAAATCGTGAGTGACTAGGTCATGGGCCTGGGTATTGCTGGAGCTAATGCCCTGCTGATGCTGACCAGAATGTGTTCTTGCTAAGGGCCTGTCTTTGAACTTGTGGCTGATTGCTCTAAAGCCACCATGATTCCTGGGTGTTTCTAAGTGTGAACCTCCAGGTTCTTGGTGAATCTACTATAGCCCCAAAATACACATACACGCACAAAATAGCCTCAAAGTAAATTTCCCTTTCCTGGGACCCATTTCTGTAGCTTATCACTATACAAAACAAAACAAAAACCTAAATCTACACCTTGTAAAACAATATATGCCAAGCTATTATTAAACTGTCAGCTATGCCATGTCAAGTTCATACTTGCTGAATCATTATAGTTGGGAGAAACACAAAAGAGGCACAAGGAAACTGCTTTCTCAGGAAAGAAATCTTGTTTGTGCCTAGTCAATAAATACCCCAGTTCTGAACCCTAGCAATCTTTTCTCCTAGAAAAGTCCAGGCATTTAAGAGCCCTCAACTTCTAAGATTCTAGTGTTAGGACATCAGTTTCTGAACCCTTAACCTATGATTTATTTTCCTGAGACATCTAAGGAAGTTGAAAGACAAAGCAATAGTTTGCTATCTGGCAATAGAGTCTGCTATCAAAGCATCTCAGAAACAATAAGAATGCAGGCCATAGTTCTAGAACTGACCCAAGGCCTAGCAGCAGGGAAAGAAAATTGGCTTGGAAGCAGTTTCCAGGCCCAGTCCTATGTGTTGTATTGCTTTGTGAGAGGTGACCTGATGTTTGAGAAAGGTCACCTGATGTTTGAGAAAGGTCATGAACTTCAGCTACAGGCAGAACAGGGTTCCATTCCCAATTCGGCTATTCACTAATCATACTGACATCAATAATTTACTAATTCTCCAATCCCCTGTTTTCTTTTTAAAATTGGGAAAATAATGCTGCTTCTCAGCGTATTTGCAAAGCAGATGTCAAGTTCCTCACTGGAAATGTAATTTAATCTCCTCTTCTCTGTTTCTTCCCCTAATTCTAGGTATCCCAAGGAACCCATCTGAAGGCTTCAGATGTGGATAACCAGAAACAGGTGACACAGCAAATGGAGAATGAATAAGAGTAACACATTAAACACTCTACTAAAGTCATAGAATTATTAACTTTTAGAGCTTGAGAGAAGCTTATTGATCTTTCCCATGAGAGGGAGGAATGAGTACAAAAAATGTTAAACTTCTTTTCCAAGGTCACAGCTAATAAATAACAAGAAGTATTTAAGTGCCTTGTGTCACACATATTTGTGATCAATATTTTTACATTACTAAAAAACATGATCTGAAAATACGATCCATTAAAGGGTATTTGTGCCTAATGACCTTGTCTAGAGCATTTGCATCTTAAAATATTGAAAGAGATAAATATACATATATATATAATATATATGTGAAATTTGAGTATCTTTTTTTTTTCATGAAACACTCTTACATTTCCTCAAGTAACATAACGCAGGTATCCATCTACCTGGTTAGGTAATGACTTGAATCTGCGGAAAGTAAAAAGATAGAAATGCTTATTTATCTTCTTTTTATATTATTTGGTTAAGAGGCTGAAAAATACAAAAAGTATAATGAAGAAATTTTTCTTTCTAATTCATCTACCTAAGAATAATATCAGTCAAATCATTGCTTTCTCTTAGTCTTACATTTTCTCTCCCTTTCTCTTTCTTCCTCTAATATATGAATAGTTTATAAAAATCTGATCATATATTGCATGTTTCACAATCTTAAACACTTTAGAATTATAGCAGACTTAATATGAAGTCAGTAACAGTCATCAAACTCATAGTGTTTCATAATCTAAAAGTACTTTTTGGTACATTATGCATTTATAGTTTGTGTCTTTGAAAGTGGGGGCAGCAGATTATATTTAAGAAAAAACTAAAGCAGAGTACATCAATAAAGCACATGTCCTTTCTATCCTAAAAGGTCATGTTGGAGAGGAAAATACTAGCAAATTGCAAATAGAAACTCTTTGCTCTTTACATCAGAAAGATTCCCATCCCCAATAAAAATCAATTTCTTAAGGAAAAAAGACCCTTAAAATACATACTCAGGTAAAGGTTTGCAAGTATCAAGCAGAATTTATAATGCTATGTAATCCTGCTATCTCACCGTGCTATACAAATGTGATATTAAATCTCTACAGTAAAATAATGTTAATAGTTTCAGAAAGGAAGAGTAATTTTAACTCTTGTATGCATACTAATTTAGAAAAGTGGAGGGTAAAAAAGAAAAAGATTGAAAGTCAAAGATGTTAATAAAATTTTAAGTACTAAACTGTGTCTGGTTGATTATTGAGGTAGGTTACTCTTCACTGCTGCTTATTGAATCTTTTCTCTAAAATATGGGTGTATTTCAGGAGTCCTGTACAATGATGTATCGCTAATATCTCACTGTATCTCTAGCTCCTAGCATAGGCTGCAATAAAGGAGCTGCTTAATAGTTATTTAACAAATATATTTATCTCAATATTCTCATCAATTAAAAAGAAGTAGCTCAGACAGTTCATATTCCAAAATTTAACACATTTATGAAATATTTTATGAAATAATATATTAATTTTTAATTCATTTTATTCAGGTATTAATGAATATACAATTATAATAATTAACTTACAATTGTGATGAACATAAAATTGCTTTCTGTGATACAGTGTGGGATATGCAAAGAAAACATACTTCTCTTATCTTCAACGAGCATATTCTCTACTTGAAAAACGTGTCTGATATGTTGGGAAATGCACTTTTAAAAGTAAATCATGAAGTCATTTTGAGAAATTTCTCATTGTGCTTCTTATTAGTGGACATTTCTCTGAATTTAACTTTATGCTGGAATTGCATGGCCATACAGCTTACTTAATGTATAAAAGCTTTAAATTTCTGTAGAAGAGATGCTTCCAGGACTGTGATGGAAAGCTGTATGAACTATGTATGCTAAATGGACCTCCAAACACATGATAAGGAAAGGGTGGAGAAAACTCTGCCTTTTATAGACTGCTCTTGGTCAAAACACTTGTTCACAGGCAAATCTACTTCCAAACCTAGAAATACATGGCCAGGACTACATAGTAGGGGAGGGTATAGTGACATGACCCCCTGGGAACCTGGAGCACACACATACTCCAAACCTCTTTGATTCTACTCTTCTCCCCCAAGTGAAATTCTTTAACTATAAATGTATATAAACTCAATCACATTGGAAAATCCCTGAAGGGGCAGGTGGATTATCTGATGTGGTAACTTTTTAAGAATATAATTTAGATCAACTCAATGAGACAGATTGATATGTATTTATTTATAGGCAAACTTTAACATTTTAAAATAATTATGAAATCACTTTTGAATAGTGATTCTAAATAGACGACAACATGAAGAGACTAATCACTATTTACTGCCTATAATCTTATTGCTGGACATGAGAGCACTAACCTATGGCATAGGCTCTACAAAACTGTTCAATATGTGTATCCACAACACCCACATGGATGTTTTCATGTTTCTTAAACATCTTGAACCTATCATACATTTAAACAAACCTGAGAAATTAGCAGTTCTAATACCATATTGGGATTTTGTTTCTTACCTAAAAATATACTGTTTATGAACAGCTGGTAAATGAGTTAGTCAGAAGGAAGAATGACAAAAGAAATCGGTGGAAGAAATAAGAACTGTTATTATCCTTTTAAGAACATGCTAAGAAGCATATTCAACCTTTTGAATATATCAATAATTAATTTTAAAAGAAATGATATCTATTCTTTGTCAGAATTTGAAGAATAATCAAAAAGCTTTCTCAGAACTCCATGTAGTACTTATAAATGACAATTGTATCATTTAGCGAACACCTATGTCACAAATAGTGCCAAGCACTTTATATAAGTTTATCTTATCTTGTTAATTCTCACTCTTCCACCCTCTAAGGAATTTATGATGAAATACTTAATGTGGTTTTAAACTTTCAGTGAGAAGGTCATGTACTAAGGGGCAAGTGAAAAATAGTAACATTGCCACATCAATTGCTAGTCAAATAATGATTTCAGCCTGCACTGTAGGCATTGTATACTTGGCCTTTGCAAGCCACAAAACATCTTTTCTTAGATCAATCTCAAACTAGTAAGGACCTCAGAGAGAATCTAATCTAATAATTCCATATTGCAGATTGGGGAAACTAAAGTCCAAAGTGTTTGTTTGATTTACACAAAAATCAAATGATAGATAAGTGGTATAAGATTAAGCATTATAGTTTATGAATTCTGAAACAGATTATTTTCAATGTGCAATTTTCCTCAAGACTAATATTTCTTCTATTTCTTAAAAAAAAAACCAAAAACTAATTCAGATCTTCAGGAACTTTTTATTTGATCATTTTTGTTTGTCAGTGTGTGTGTGAGAGAGAGAGGGGTAGAGAGATTTTTGTGTGTCACTTGAAATCAAAAAAGATCAAAAGGGTCACATATTAGAAAATGTTCTCTTTTCAATTTTCTGATCCTTTTGAATAGTTAAAATCTATTGAAATTCTCCTTGAAATATACATTCATCAGCCTATATACCTAAGACAAACAATGTAGTCTTTCTCGCCTGCATAATACTGAGTTCATCAGCTATAAAGGAAT
>JAGFMF010011501.1:10596154-10782678 GCA_019455555.1 Galemys pyrenaicus
ATTCATCAGCCTATATACCTAAGACAAACAATGTAGTCTTTCTCGCCTGCATAATACTGAGTTCATCAGCTATAAAGGAATACCAAGTTAGGTATGATTTTACCTCCTATGCAACCAAAAGTATAATTCATTAAATTTATAATTTTATTTTGAATGGCTGATTGAGGATGGTGGCTTTTCCCCCAGCTTCTTTCTTTGTCTTTTGGTTACCAGAAAAACCTTACTAATTATCTGATGAGGTTTTCATTATTACAATGACAATAAAGTAATAAAAATTTTGTTTTCAAGAAATACAAAAAGCTATTAATTTGGCAAAATGATTAAAATAAAGTATCAATAAAGTAATATTTACTTCTTTATAAACAAATGAAAGTTAGATGGAAACTGAAATGACTGATAAGCTACAAAGATCTGTTTTATCACAAAGGAAAACATAAAATTAAATTATCAATGTAATTATATCTTTATTCTAAGTATTAAGGAAATATACTATTGGACTTAAGATTTTTTAATGTAAGTAAATGATAATTTTATAGGCAATATGATAGTGAACTTTTGAGTTAGGTTTCCTAAAATAGTACTATTGTCCAAACAGTTGTTCACTGAGTTATCTTAGATACCTGAGCTCTCCATGCCTGTGTCTTAGGATAACACAAGCTATTATTTTATTGATGTGGAGTATGAATTAAATGTAAAACATTCATAATTGTAGCTGGAACTTATTAAGCACTGAATAAATGCTGGCAGTAATAATGGTTATTAGAATATTTTCATTAGTACCTACAATAACATGGGCAATGCTTGACTAAATAATTTTACACACATTATAATAGTGAATCACTTCCCCAGTGATGTTTACATTTCCTACAAATAACTTTCAATAATTAAATTAATTGTTTAAATCAAAATCAGCAAATAATTCAACTTGACTCAATTGCTTCTGCAACTTTTGCTAATAGTGGCAAGAAAGGGTTTCTTTTGAAGTAAACAAACTTTTCAAACTTCTAGGATCCTGATCGCCAAATTGCTTGTTTTACCCTGAAAGAGTCTTGTCATACCAAAAGAGCAAATACAACAATGTGTCAATGTACAATGAGATTATCATTCCCTTATTTGAGCTTAACTGTCTAAGGGTAACTTTCTCTGGGTGAAATAATAACTCTGCAAATCTGGTCATTGACACTAGTCTTGAGAGAAAACTTCAAATGTTGTTTTCATTTCATCTTTTCTAGTAATAATATATTTTTATCCACTAACTTAAAAGTATTATAATAATTAATCACCATCAAAAGTTGGTATGGTTAATAGGAAAAAGGACTGGGTTGGATGTTTTCAAATAGCCACCGTTATTTTGAAAAAGGAAGTTAAAGAACAGATGGGATAGATGTATTTACAAGAAATTTAAGGAAATATTAAATCCTAAGTAATCGATAAGGAAACACTAGAGCATCAGCACAAATAATACAAATGGTAAGTGAATCACAATCATTTAAAAAAGTAATTTATGTATAATTAAGGAAATTAGAGCTAAGATACTCATCACTATAAATTAATAAAGAACTTTAAGGATACTACTACTGAATGCATAGTTGTGATAGCACCCAGGTGATAAAAGTGGTACCCTCAATAAGTACTAAACAGAATAAATTGCCATGTTTTGAAGAAGTTTTATAAACATATTTATAACATCAAATAACACACCACTTTTGACCTTGTAACTTCACTTTCACAATCCATTTTCAGAGAGTAATAAAACATGTAATTATACATGTAACATAAGATGAAAGTCATATCCAAAGATAGCCATCACTGTGATACTCATATTCATCATTGTAAGATGCTACCATCTTTTTTTTTCTTTTTAAAGATTTATTTATTCATGCATACATGCTGGGTATAGGTCAGTGGCACGGGAGGTGAGAGGATTCACCAGAGACAGAGTAGAGAGCAGAACAGGCAGACTGACTGAAGTGCACTGCTGAGGGGAGCAGCAGGCAAGACTTAAGAGGTCTGCTGCACCATGGCCATGAGGGTCCTCTCCCTGGTTTGGGATTAAATTTGCACTGCTGTGCCACAGATGCTTCCCAGGGCAGAGCTCAATTAGTGAATTGAGCACTACCAGGAAGGCCCTAGCATTGTAAGATGATACCATCTTAAGACCTGTACCTACCTAATATCTTAGAAAATCTGCCCTCATCTAATTCTACAGTGAATTTTTTTCATGGCATTTTTTTTCACTCTCTAATTTACTATATAATTATTTATGTCTCTATATCTCTCTATTAGAATGTCCGGTCTAAGGCAGCACAGATCTGCATTTGTTCATGGGCATAACACCAGAATCTAGGAAAGTATATTATTCAGTAAACATCAAGTAGATTAATGTGTGTACTACTGTGAATATGCTAAGATTTTGGTGAGTAATTGGGTATGAAAAAATGGGCATAGCATTTAGGGGTAAGGAGGAGGGGAGTAAAACATATACTTGTCATTCTTTTCTTACGTCCTTGATATAGAAATCCAGTGGAAAAAAACCCATTCAAGTTTAATTCAACTAGTAATGTTTATATCTAGAAGTAAATTACTCAATAAAACTTGAATCTCCTGGTTAAACCTCTTAAGTCTACATGTACAAAGGGCTGATGAGTTTATCACAAGGTATTAAAATAGTTATAGGAGCTCACTAGACAAAACCATGCAGGAATGTTATTTAATTCTTTTATACTCCAATTTGTGCTCCATTCTTAGAAAGAGGTGGAAAACTTTTTTGATTCAATATATTTAAGAAAAAAAAATACCTATACTCACCTCATACTTTCTCTCTTCTAGAAAAGACAGGTTAGAAATGGTAGTAGGAACACATGTGCTGATTTCATAATTCATTTACTAGATGGAGAAAATTCAAACAAGTTTATTATTTTATAGTTATATCATTTTATTGAGAATTAGGCATATTATTTAATACATTAACTTTCATCATATATATGGTGATTCATTAGACTATTGACAGACAGGGATTAAAAACAAGGGTCTGAAAGACTCAGATAAGAGAGAAAGCACCTTATAGGCAATACCTATATCTTATACTGTTAGATTCTCATCTACAAACATAAGACAGCTTACATACTAAGACTTTAGAAGATATTTGTTGAAAGATTAAACAAGAGCCAAATTAATCAAAGTTTAAATGGTAGTCATATTATAGACTTGACTTCAAGGCCAGATGTGCTCAGACAGACCTTAAATAATAATCTTGGACACTGGTGAAGCCCTTTTATGAGGGCATTGGTATTAACTTTATTAGTCATAGCTATGCTTTTATAGTACAGCTTTCAAATGGTATTAAATGAATCAATATCCCAGGAGAAAACATATTGAAGCTTGCTAATTGAAAAGTGTTTTAATAAAAAAGGATTATGTATGAAGGTGTGGGTTGGTTTATGGAGGAGATTTGCAAGAGACAATGAAGCTTCCTAGGGGAACTATTATCACCCCTGAGTCTGAAGGATCTGAAGATGCAGCAGTTACTGGAAACCTAAAGGGAACAATTTTATGGAGAAGGCAGCTTGAAAAGAATTGTACTAGATTCCCTGGAACAATGAATACCATGAACTTTTTTTCTCTCTCATGCTCCCGTCTACTGCCAGTGCTTTCCATTGGCTAAATCCAACTGGAAGCCAAGAGCAAGAAAAAAACAGGCATTTGGCCTATGAACTCAAGGATATGGCCCAGGGCATGAAGTGGAGGGTAGAAGATAAACTGAATGGTCAAGTGAAAAACATGAAGCAGCAGGAAAAACCACTCATTAAAAAACATTTCACTAGTAATCAAATAGTAATTCCTAGATCACTGAAGTATGCAAAGATGCACTGATTTTATTGAGAATTGTGCATATGATCTCCAGAAGATATCTACATAAACCATTTTATCATTTTACAATGATAATAAAAAACTATAGGAATTGCTCAAAGATAATAATTAGAAGCCAAATGAATGAATAAAATCATTTCATACTGAAAATGGTTGATGAAAAACTTCCTTCCATGAATTGCTTACCATTCTGCATTTCTACAAAAACCCCATCTCCTATTAATATCAAATGAATATTTTAGGGCTAATTTCACAATTGTAGTTCTATTAATATGTTACTTATAACACTTTCCATTATTAGAATTCATTTTTGTGAACTACATTAATGTATTTTAATTTATTTTATGCTATAAAACCTCTTTTTCCTTATAATCACCTAAATTTTATTTACTTTGTCAACCGGTTAAGTATCATGTAACGCATTAGTTAATTTAATTACTCTTCAAAGTACTTTATTCCTCTAGTTTTATCATTGCAGAAATCTCATTTATAAAGATGCTGGTAAAAAAAAAATAGCAGTGCATGTATCATTAAAAAAAAAGTAATGTTTAAACTGTCTTTGGTAATTCATCATTTTATCTATTCTATGGTATTATTGTGGGAGATAAACAATTAGAACTAAATTTCCATGAATTTCTGCCTTTAGAATCCATCCATGAGAGTCTCTTGGGGCCTCCCTTGTGGTGCAAAGGGTTCAGGTGCAGCACTATGAACTTCCACAGCCACGCAGCATGAGTTTGATCCCTGTCTAGTGAGGTGACCCATATAGCATGGCAGACCTCTCCTGTCTCTCTCATAGCTCCCCTCAGCAGTGTATGTCAGTAGATCTGCCTGCTTTGCTCCCCACTCTATCTCTGGTGACTCCTCTCACTCTCTGCACCTCTGGCATATACCCCAGGTCTTGAATGTATAATAAATAAATCTTAAAAGAGTCTCTTATACAGGATTTTAGGGTTAAAATATAGCAAATGTCAAATTATTGTTGTTCCAGTAAGAATTTAAAGAATTGGGGATTTTGGCAGGTAGGAGATTTTGTAGAAGCCTCTGAGTACACTCCAGACAATTATCCGCATTGATGCCACAGTCACCTGTGATCATCACTTGTGCTTCCTATGGATTTTGCAATGCCTGGACTCCTTGGGAATCAGAAATTAACCCAAACTTTAGAAGCAGCTTTTCCATCCTACCTTTCCTTTATATTTGTGAGCACTAAAAATTACTGCATAAAATACTGTTTTATATATATGTGCCACCCTGCTTGAAATACTTCAAGTGGTTTCTAGTTTCCTGACAAGATCTGCAATGATACAAAAATCAATTTAAAAGATAAAGGGTCCTGTCAACATAAACCTAAATTATGTGACAATGTTTAAAGGTGAGTTGATGGGAGGTGAAGCTATTTTTACCACAGAAGTTGCAAATATGGATGCAGAAAAACATTTGTTTAGACATATGGTAAGTTGGAAGGTGTATCTTTTTTAGCTGAAAGAAAGACAGATGACTATTTTATTGAACATATGGCTTTCCTTGTTTTTTAGAATATCATTTGCTTGTGGATTTATCAACTTTGAGCCTATGTTTATCTTTGGAGGTCATATGGGTCTCCTAAAGACAACAGAAAATTGGATTTTGTTTTATGATTTGACCAGCAACTCTATGTGGTTTTGATTTGAGTTCAGGCCTTTGATAATCAGTGGCATTATTAGATATAAGTATTTACTGCCATTTGCTATTTGTTACCTGGGTATCCTTTTGCAGTTTGTCTCTGTCCTTTCGTTCTCTTCCCTTATATTTTGAAAGGTACATTTTGCACTGTGCTTGGATTCCATTTTTATCTACATATTTGTTTCTTCTAGGTATTTTTCCCTCCAAAAAATATAGATAGGGCTATATTATATACCTATAATCTATCTTAAATTGAAATCAAGTTAATCTTCAATTTGTTCCACCAATCTCCAATTTTATTTTCCTCCCCTTCCCCTGTAATTTTTGTATTTGGAGTTTTGCTGCTTGTAAGTGAGGTTTCTTTACATTTTATAAGAAGCCCTTTTATAGGGACTGGATTTGAGGACATGAATTCCTTCAACTGATTTAGAGGAGACTAATTTAGAAGAATTGTAAGACTGGTTTAGAAGATATGAATTCCTTCAACTGTTGTTTGGTTATAAAGATCTTTATCACTCCTTCAGTCTGAATGTTAGCCTTGAGGTAAAGAATTTTTATTTGGAGGTCTTTTCCTTTCATCACTTTTCCACTCTTCTCTTTTTTTTTCTTTAATGGAAAATTTTATTGTAATTGTCCTGTGTCTCCTCTGCCACTGAAGAGTGGGTGTAGATATCTCATCTGATTTCTTAATGTGTTTGATATGCAGAAACACTTAAAAAGCCACTAAAAATACTTTTCTCTACATAAAGAAGGACAGTTTAAATTTTAGGACCATCTGAAAAAGTAAAAATTCCAGAAATTTTAACAAAAGGAAAATAGTATATTTTGCCATTTATTAGCATATTGAAAATACCTTCAAGAACTTCCCATTCTTCTATATAATAATAAACTGGATGAAGTGAAAACAAATTTGAACTCTTCAATTTCTAGTGAATCCAGGGAGTGCCATATTTACATGGTTAATTGCTAGTAGGTCAATATAAAGGAGTCATTTATTTTGGAAAATTTTATGTACTTAGAGAAATGTGATTAAAGTCACAATAATATTGCTAACCCTAGACAATTTCCCCCCATTTTCTGTTCAAACAAATAATGCAAATGCAAATACATTTTGCTATGTAACCATGGTCTACAACACAAATCTATGAAATTGAATTTCTGAAAAGAAAACTATACAACTATCAATGCCCTCAGCTTAGACAGATAATGGTAACTAGAGTGACTTTGCAGGTAAACATTTGTATGGCAATTATTGAATTACACCCTACCTAAATAACTGAAAAAACAAATAAAATAAAAACTTCATTTACAATTATTATAGAGGTGATATTATTTGTGATAGTAAAACAAAAATAAGGGAAATGGGATACACACAAAGAAAAAACTGAATAAATTAGGATACATTAAAAAATAAATTATATGAAAATTATATGGTTTTAAATACACTAAATATAATTTATATGTAGGAAAGAAAGCAATACTGAATCAGAGAAAATTACTTTTGCTTCCTTTATCTGGGCAAACCAGAACTACCACCTTTTTCCTCTTGAAATGAAAGGGATCAGAGCAGTTGAACACATTTTAATCAGCAAATATTTATTCAGTATTCACAAGAAATGAAATGCTAGGAGAGACTGGAGAAAGGTCTTCTATGAAAAGGAGTAATATAATTCATGTTAGATTCTTAAAAATAGCAACACTATTTAAAAAAAATGAATTTTAGTAAAATGCAGTAAAAATATTTATGGGTACTTTAGCATGCAACAGACCTGTTTTTCAAGTCGTTCAATTTCTCCAACCTCAACTTTCTTGTCTATGAAAGGGGGTAGGAATACTGGCTAAATGATCTAATCTGTGAAAACTATGTGAGAAAATAAGCATATTCTTCAGAACACTATCCAGTATCAACTTCTTTATAAAACTTATTTTGGTTAAAAGAACCTATATTTCAAGACATAGTTCTCAAATTAATATTTTTGGCTGACATCTACAAAATAAAAATCTACATCTCTAAACTTGGTATTTTAAACAAAATAATTTGCAGGAAAAATCTTGAAATACCTTCCAGATATAAAGTGAGGCCATCAGAATCACATGTGGAAACCTTTGAAAAACTGATATCATCAGAGGGAATATCAAGTATTTTTTGATACACATAGAAAACTGTATGAGAACCAACATATTGATTGGTGATCATTAATCAAATGTTTAATTATCTAACTTCCTAAGGCAACTATGTTGCTATCATGTAGCAAGATTGTTTTGTCTTATTCACCTTTTAGGAAATGGGGACTTTGGGTGGACAAGTAATATAATAAAACATTTCACATCTTAAAATATTTGGAAATAATCTCCTAGTTAACATTATTGCTCAAAACATGCGATTTTCATGAAATGTGTCACTGAAGTCATCTGAATATGCCTATATAGTCACCATAATTGTCAAGTACTAGGGAGTCAAAACATGTGAGAAATCTTATAGTAAACCTAGTAAAATATAAAGAAGACAGATCATCACTACTTTTAAGAATGTTGTTGCTAAGCATAGTATAATAGTTTATTTTCTAGAATTGTCATTAAAAGAATTACATGCTCAGAATTACAATATCACTATTTTTAAACACAATCTACATATTTAAAGTTTATTCTTGATTTTTAAAGCATGTTATTTGTCAAAGGTATTTTAAACTCTTCAATATTTTTGATGGATGTGTATAAAATACAAATTTGTGTAATTTTAGTTGTCTGGAAATACCTTGTGTTCATGTAGAGCTGCTTCATTTTCATTTAAGATATTGCAATCTGTTGTCATATTTCATTACTCTTGTGTATCTGCTGTAATTGCCAAGCATCATTTCAATAAATGTCTCTCAAAGAGAACTATACAATGCTAAAAATAGTGAAATAAGCTAGAGGCTGAAGAATGTAACTGTATGACAGTGGTTTTCTATTTTTGAAAATGTTAATGATCATGTTATAATTAGGTTATAACCCATTCATTTTTTTTGTGGTTTCCCTAAGAAGTATTTTGTGATATTTAATCTATATGTAATACTTAATGATATTAGTATTATGGGACTGTGGTTAAATTTTAAACCATCTCATATATGAATTAATTTCTTATCATTTTTAATAATTAAAAATCATGCATTTTCCCTCATAAAAAATTTTTTTACTTAAACCTTTTCTGAAAGTAAAGTGGAGAAACAGATTGAAAGATAACCAGTGTAAAGAAAGTAAAAGTGGAAACATTCTCTGAAGCAATAAAAGATAATTATCAGTTATAGGAAGAGGTCCAATATTTTCTAAGCCTCAAATTTCTATGATTTCAATACTCATTTAGTCATATCTACTTATATTTTATGTAATTATGGTTTTGCACCAAATTTAGTCATTTTGAAGTAATGGAAATACATGATGGAATTTTAGAAATGGTATGCCATTAAAAGTCTATCAAGATTAATTTTATTCATATCAATATTCCCAGAATACATTCCATAGCAGGTATTTAAAGCATATTTTTGGAAAAATATATTAACAAATCTAGTTCAGTGTTCCCTAATCATTTTCACATGATGAAACACAGGGAAATAGCCAAAGCATTGCACTCCTGGGTAAGAGGAGGCGACTCATAGCCAAGGGTCACTGGGCAAAAGGCCCTGACCAGCATACACCTTGTACTGCTACCTCGAGGGCTGAAGCTTAACTACCTTAACATACCTATAGCTCATTCTTAGCATGCCATGCAGGGAGCTCACAACTAACAACTTGTAAAAGACCAGTAAATACGATTCCATGCTACTGGCCAGTGCAGCCATGAAGTTATAACAAAACCTGAGAATGAACTTTTAAAAGAGAAAGCTACTGAGAAACATGTGCATAAATTCCAAGACTATACAAGACAAGTATCTACATCTATTGTGTATATGCCCAGGATAACATGGGCCAAGACACAAAACTGTGGCCACTTTATGGATCAGCTATAACATGAGAGGCTCAGAAATCAGATTCGCCCTATTTCATGCTGAAAAGGAAAGAAAAGTGGATCATTCACATTCACTAGTGCAGATGCTCCATCATCTCCACCAAAAGCACCACCGTACTTTTTCTGCCAAGTATTTCACAAATCTGGGAGAACTTGAGATGATACTGGGCACCTGTGGCAGTGGACTTCCAATATGGGACTGTGAGCACTTCTTCAGTCACTGACAACTTTCAGATCCCTTTTATAAACCATTGGCTTTGTAAATAAGACCCAGATTATCACATATTTGTGTATTTCCAATGTCACACTTATTTTATAGGTGAGAAAACAGGCTAGAAGAGATAATTTACCTAGGATCTTCCAATCATGTATTGGCAAGAGAACTGGAAGTCAGATCTACTAAAACAGTTACAGAGATGAATTGAAAGATGTCAGTCACAGCTATCTTGCAAAAAGTAACACTACTTCCAAAGGAGATTAGATTTCTAGTTATTCATTCTTAATTTGTTCTGAGGAAAACTTAGCTGAAACACTAGAATAAGGTGTGTTTTTTTCCAAATAAATTAGGCATATTAAAATATTTGTATATTGTTTTCCTGTAAAAATTAGCCTTAATTACACCCAAATATATAGTCAGTTATTAGATGAAATCTGAGATACATTTGGCATGTGCTTGTAGGTACATAATTCCTTTGATATCGCAGTAATTTATTGTGTGATCAGGTTGCCATTTGACTTTTGAGTATCAGATACACTCCCTGTAATTTTGATGAGATTCTGTTTTCATACACCAGGTTCAATGTTAAGACCTTATGTACTTAAGCAAATTAAGTAACTCATGCTGTGCTCCATCTAGCACTAAATTTAGGGTCCTCACAATATACAAATATTTCATGTTCTCCTTGGAGTATTTTTGTTCAATTATTAGAATCATCAATTTATCAGCAAAATAAATGTTTCCTTGGCCAACATTCATCCAACGTCATTGATCAACAAGGCATAAGTCACTGTTTCCCTGAAATGATATTTAACATAAGGGCGTTCCCTTTATTATGTTAACATTTAAATAATATGCCTTCTTCATATAATCATCAAAGACAAAATCAACACCTAACATGCTGTCAAGCTTGCTGAGCAATTGTGAAATTATGCAGGAAAGTATGGAGTGAAGCACTTACATAACAGGAGATAATCTATCAACTATAGCATCAGAAGATCTGTGGCAAGTGTGGGAATAAAGTGAATATAAACTGGTTTGTGAGGGGGCAAAATAACTTCACTAAGAAGGAATCAGTGGAACATCTTGGATCGGCAATGTTCTGACTCATGTTACAATAGAGAACTTCCTAATTCTCACACTACACCCTTCTCCCTCAGACAATCATAATCAAATCACAGTCAATATTCCATGGAGTTAATACATTAATTAGTTTTTTATTTAATAAATATTATTGGGTATCCATTATACATTCAGAAGCAACTACACAAAGTTTGTGTGCTTACTAAGTTTGCATTCTAAATATGTAATATGCCAGTTGATGATAAAGAAAAAGATAAAATATAGAATGATGGCATCAAGGCATACTTTCTGATAAGGTTTGCCAGGATTGCCTCCTTAAAAGACGAAGGCAGAGAATAAGGAAACTGGTGAAGGTAGAGAGGTGGACACTGTCATAAATGAAGGTGGGAAACTGAGGAACTTGTTTTTATTGCTGAATTTTCACAAAAAATAAGCAACACAAATAAGGAGGAGAGGTAATGCAGGAAATCTGAGGATCAGGAGAAAGTGAGAAGATATAAAATAATTGCCTGAATTGACTTGTGGGAAGCAGGAAGGTTTCTAGACAGTGGTGAGGACCCACCTCATGTCTGGGATTGTTTTTAACTATGACCAGTCAGAGGTCAGCCTGAGATAACTCCCGCTGTTCTCTAGCCACATGAGCTGCTCTGGTGCAAATGGACAACAGAAGGAAAGATGGGTTTAGTTAGTTTTGGGGTTGGGGCTAAGAACTTCAGGAGAGAGGAACAGGATGCTGAGAGCGATTACAATGCCTGATCTGAGAGGTGAGGCAATGAACTGAGCAGAAATAGGTAGGAGGGATGGTGAAGAGGAGACTGGGCAATGGGGCTATAAACCCTAGTGTCCTTGAAGTAATCTCAGAGCACTGTCTGGAGAGTTGAAAGATAACTTGAATTCTGTGCCAGAAATTTAAGAATTGGTTATAAGAATGGTTACTCAGTTTAAATGCTTAGTAAACATAGCAATAAAGTCTTTCTCCTGAGCACCTAGTAAAAGACTCAGGAGAAACAAGCAAATAAAATAAAACAAAACTAAAAAATAACTGCTTTATACAGAGAAATACAGATCACCGACTTTTACTCCCCAATGATCAGTGTTGGTAAGTTCAAATATATATATAATCTCTTTGTCCTGAGAGGCTGAAATAAAAAAATTATTGCTGAATTTTCACAAAAAATAAGCAACACAAAATTTATATCTGACAATGAAAATTTATATCTTTCTTAAGTTTTTTTCTCAAATGAGGCTTTCTTAACAAGTGGGAGAGTGACTCTTAAACTAATGAATAAAAATAAAATATAGTGTGTTCATATGTTTAATTATGATTATGAAAGTAAAGATTTATGTAAACATTCTCAAGTTGGGTGAGATAAATATCAAGTAAACTGGAAAGACAGGGGACAACTCACCACATACCCACCCTCCCCCCAAAATAACTTTGAAATAAGATGTTCCTCTGAAAATTGGACTAATGACCTGCACAGAATGGATGACCCAGGTCTGATTAAACATATAGTGCCATGATGGTGAAGCCCTCAAGACAGAATTAGTGCCCTTCTACAAAGAGACCAGATTCTCTATCATACAAGAATACAGCAAGAAGGCAGCTGTCTGCAAACTAGAATGAAGGCTCTCACCAGACACCAGATCTGCTAGCACCTTAATCTTGGACATCCCAGGTCCCAGAACTGTGAGAAATAATGTCCTTTAAGCCACCACTAGCATTTGTTATAGCAGCCTGAACTATCTAAGATAGAGAGGAATATATTTCTAATTCATTCATTTTTAATTGTTGTATAATATTCCTTATTATGAATAAATCACTATGATTAGTGTTGGTGGATTTGGCAATTCTACTTCTTATGGACAATTATATTATTTCCACATTTTTATACTGACACTGCTGTAGTATATACATCCTTCCCACCACAACTGAATTAGTGGAATGTAGACTCTAAAGAACAGGTGTTCAGGGGCTCTCCCTGATGGTACAGGGTTTCAATACTATCAAGCTATCACCAGGCATTGCAGCCAGGGAACTGACCTACATGGTGCTTCTCTCTTCGGCAGTGTATTTCAGTAAATCCATCTGTTCTTCTCCCCACTCTGGTGAATCCTCTCACCTCCACCTCTGGCTTACACCCCAGTTCTTGCATGCAAAATTAAATAAAATAAATCTTAAAAAAAAGAGCAATTGTTCAGTTTATATATGTTAATACCTATACTGAATATAAAATTATTGGTTTAAGGATATGAACTTCTTCTTACACTAGGTATTAAAAATTTTTCTCCAAAGTGTTTTTAATTTATATACTAACAGAAATAGTTAAGGGTTCCTATTTCCATGATATCTTTACTACTAGTTATGTGAATATATTATTTCTTATTATGTTGTTTTCCATTCTATTGGGTTTGCAAATCATTGTTATTAATGTTATTTTCCATTATATTGGATTTGTATCTACCTTTAGATTGTTTTACTTTGTACCCCTTGGCTGTTAATCCAAATTACACTTACCTAAGTTGATATATTAAGTTGTTCTAGGAAATAATTGTATGGAATCCATATCAGCACGTTTCTCACCTTGGTTAATTCATCATGTGAGGACTAGTAATGATTCTGAAGAAAGAAAGTCAACGTCTCCAAACATCAAGTTGGAACTGAGGTTTTGTGGAATGTTGACTAAATGAGAACCTGAAGAAAAGAATAAAAATATAATTGTGAAGATTCCTTCAACTTTCCTAATAGCCTCAGAGGCCTTTATGACAATGTGAATGGTCTTTAATGAATTTAATTTCCAGGTTGTATAAAAGTAAACTATTTGAACAGTCCTTTTTTTTTTTTTAAGATTTATTTATACATACAAGGACAGGGATATAGGCCAGAAGTGTGTGGGGGGTGGGGGAGGAGGGTGAAAGGATTCACCAGAGACAGAGTAGGGAGCAAAACAGACAGATTGACCAAAACACACTGCTGAGGGGAGCAGTGGGCAAGGTAGGAGAAGTCTGCCATGCCATGTGAGTCACCTTCCTGGCCTGGGATCGAACTTGTGCTGTAGTGCTATGGATGCTTCCTGGCTTGGTGTGTAACCTCTTGCATCACCAGGGAGGCCCTATTTGACTAGTCTTATTTTAAAATTAAGACTAATAATAAATTCCTTGTTATTTTGGGGTTATAATAAATGGTGCTAGCTAGAGATTCTGGAAGAGAACAATGGACTTTTACATTTACAATCTACCGAGGCATGGCACACATGAGGTTGTCAATCAGTTGCCATTAATGCCCTGATTCAGACGCAAGTTCAATTTTGGCTTTTTCTTATTAAAGTCAACAAGTGTGTCTATATATGAGTCATAAGATGGATTTCCCTTGTCCTTTGTCAGCCAATTGAATTGTCTTCTTAGCTTCAATTATTATTTTAGCCATTGTACAGATCTATATAGATCTGTAACATAGCTACAACCAGGCCACACCACACATTAGATCTAGAAGGATGGTTTAGCTTTCTGTTCTGTCAGAACCCTCTTTTACAGGACATCTGGGACACCTGAGGGAAACAACTGTAGGAACCAGCAAATGAATACATTGTAACCAGTAAAAGTTGATCAGTAAAAGTATGCAAGGTTGCTCTCCCCTTGCTCCCTTATCTACACACTGTCCCCCCTCCCTAGTAGGGGGTTATAAACTGGATGAGATAAACCAGAGGGGCTCTGGCACAGTATGGAAAGCCCCCGGATTCGTTTTTCTTCCCTTATCTTGTCTGTGACTCTGTGACTTATAGAACCCCAGCGCACAAGCAGCACGGGGTCCTTCCCTCCAAGGGTGACGCTGCTGCGCCAGAGCTCCGTGGGGCAGGGACCCTAGGTTAACCTAGCAGTAAAGTCTGTTTACTGTAAACCAATCGATCTCCGGTGTGCTGACTCATCTCAGTGCCTTGGCTCCCCAATCTCGTGTCATACGGCCACATAGCGACCCTCCTTGAGGACACCGATCCCGGGTTTATATGGATTCGCTACATGCTAAGACACGGACTGGATCCAACACAACCCCCTTTTACTATTTGCATATATATATATATTTTAATCAAGTCATGGGGTACAGTCAAACAGTCACATTCTTCTCCTCATTTCTTTTTTAAAATGTGACCATGTGATATGATGTATGTTGTTTCATTCCTTTTTTCCCTTTTCATTGAAGTGACATGTGCTTGATACTGTGTGAAATTCAAAGGCATGGAACAATACCTTTTCAGATCATGGCACCACAATCATGCCCATCCCTAAGCACCTCAGCTCTCGACCATAGTCCACTGGACCCCATGCCTTCTTTTTTCCCATACCTCATTCCCTGCCTCATAGCCTCAATTCCACAGATTTCTAGCATTTGTTGTTATTGGTTTGGTTTTGTCTTATTCTTTGTTTTGTTTATCTATAGTCCATATATGAAAAAACTATCTGGCATTAGTCTTCCTACTGCTAACTTATTTTACTTAGCATTATCCCCTCCATCCATGTTGTCACAAATGGCAAGAGTTCATATTTTTTTAATAGCTACAAAGTATTACACTGTGGATATATACCACATATTTCAAATCCACTCATCTGTCCTTGAATACTTATGTTGTTTACATAACATGAATATTGTAAAGACTACAATATCAATGAATACCAAAGTGTGTAAATCCTTCCAAATTAGTGTATTTGCAGTTTCCAGGTAGATACTTAGGAGTGGAATTGCTGGATCATTTGATAGATTTATTTTTAATATTTTGAGAAACCACCATACTATTTTACATAAAGGCTATACCAACATTGCATTCCCACAGTGTACAGGATTTCTTTATCTCCACAACCTCACCAACACTTGTTGTTTACGGTGTTTTCAATATGGGTCATTCTCACAGATGTGATATGGCATCTCATTGTGGTTTTGATTTGCATCTTCCTTAATCACATACATCTTGCAGTACTGTAGAATTGATGAATTACAAAACATCCCTTAACTAATAAGATGAGATCCAATGGATAGACACTTCTCATATTTTCCCTAGGTAAACTATCCTGATAGTTCTAAGGATCTAAGAATGATATTTAAGGTTGATGAAAGGACTTTATCAGAGACTTCAGACCCTGAAGTAGAAACAAGTGAGGTACAAAGAGAACCAGGATGGGGGGAAAAGAATAACTGCAAGAAAAATTCATAAGGGTTTGGGAGTAAGATGCAGTATATAATTGAAGGAGCTAGCTATAGACTGGAAAAGGAAAAATGCATTCATTTTATTAAGAAGAAAGTTAAAGTATATTATTAGTACCAGGGTGAGTCCGGTAGCAAACTGGTAGCAAAAGATGAAGTTCTCTTCTGATTTCTTTATTCAGATGAATTCAAATACAGATAAGGCTTTGATGGTGAGGGGATTCAAGATATTTGAGAAAGAAAGATATGCTTAACAGTTAATAAGAAACAGATGTCCTAGAGTCTCCTTCTTTCATCAACCTTAAATATCCTTCTTAGATTGTTTTAATAAAAGTGTCTTGAGAAAGTATTAGAATTAGTGGCAACCCCTATGTTTTTTTAATCTTTTCTCATGCAACCAAAATTAAAAAAATTTAATTTTGTTTCACAGTTGTTACAATTTTAAACTTTGCATTTTTGGGACAGATTAAACAACTGCAATGATTCCACAAAATAAAAAGAACTATAATGTAGATTGTTTTTGTACCATCAAAATGCACATTGAAAAGAAATCTTTACTTCAGTAACTAATATTTAAAGTAATAATAAAGGTGCTGTTTTATTAGTATTGATTATTGATGAAAAATACAAAACTATGTAAATCTAAAATACTTTCTTTACCAGTCTCACGAAAGCAGTTTCAATGCAGGTGTTGCTTAGATACTATACAGATTAACTTCAGTAAAACATAGAATATAGAAAAAAAAAATATATTGTCAAGAGTATCTCATACAGTACCTCTCCCTATACTATAAGGAGATGCCTCCTTGATCTGGTCAGTAATGAAAAAAAAAAGACTAAAATAATGCTTGATAATTCAAAGTCATCAGTGATTCCCAATTCCTCATCCTCTGATAATTGCTACAATCTAGTCTACCTCCCTCAGAGTCCATTGATGCCTACTTGGGAATTATTTGCCACTCATTTAGGAAAGTCAGCAGAACCATAATTATCATCAGAAATATACTAAATATTGATTTTCCTACCAAAATGAATGAGACATGTTTTTTCTTCACTAAAATAATTAGGGGTTTTCACTTCATTTGCTGGATTTTGTTTTATACTGTTCCCATGTTCCTTTCCTCTTCTTTTTTAGTTTTCCAGTTGTATCTATGACATTCTTATTTAAAGTTTAATCAGAACTGACCTTATCCCATGGTGGTTTCATATGTTAATAAATGGCTTCTCTGTGGAAACAAACAAACCTATAATAAAATAAAGTTTAATCCCAATGACATGATATGATATTTTAAAATTGCTACAAAATATTCCCATGGTGGGTATGGGGGAGGAATGGAAGGATATAAATGAAATAAGATTTGACGTTTATTGACAACTGCTGAACCTGGGTCAAAGGGTGCCTAGAGGTCCATTACTCTTCTATTACTGTTGAATATGTTTGAAATTTTCTACAATTAAAAGTTAAAAATATTTAATAACATTTTATTTTGTTGGGAAATTGAGCTTTATTGCAATTCTTGAAATAATTAAAGGCACACTGGAGTGTTGCAAAACAAAGATTGAAAATTAACGCTGAAGCTTGTGAAACAATTGTTCACAGTAAGAATTCAAAAAATTCTAGTAGTGAGTAGATAGCAGAATGCTTTTTCGAGAGATTGATAGGAAAATAGCACCAATTTTCTCATCACTTTCAATTTGTGATAATTATGAATAATTCCAAAGTCTCCTCAGGGTGTTTCCGGGGTGATTTGACATCTAAACTGAACTCAGTCTCAGATACAGGCAGTTACCATGGGCAACAGCTTATATCTAGCTTGGGTTTTTGCTCTCTAGTAAGGCTCTGTGTTGGACAAGGCACACATGGGTATAAAGAGTGTTGGAATGAAGTGCAATTAAGATTCTCTCTGAGAGAGAAACGTACCATTGAGTTCAATTGGATGAAATCACAGTGTTCAGAGGTATCCCAACAAACCATAATGCCTGTGCTTGTGTTTGAATTTCTTGTCTGTTTTCTTACTTTCTGTGTCACAGGTGTAAGTTACTTTTCCTCCAAGTCTTTTGTTTTTATTGTAAAATGAAATGGTAATATATATTACAAAGAGGTATTATGATGGGTTGAGGATTATTTCTATAACATTCCTGGAACTTAGTAGACAATACTGCAAATTGTAATGATTTATTCTAACATATATTACATGTCACTCTATCTAAAATGCACTAAATTATGATGAATTAATTTCTGATTCCATAAAGACCATAGATGCAAGTGATATGAAAAGTGACATGCTTTCCCCAAATGAGTGTTTGCAGATTACAACTAGCCCCTCAGTGATAACTAAGTGTACCATGTTAACTTAGATTCAGTCAGGTTCAGAGATAGCTGGGATGATGATGCCTATATATGCAACTTTTGGATGGTTTATGTAGAATAATGAACATATCTCTGTATCAAGCAGTCTCTAATAACCAGATAAAGCAGGAACTGTATGGCAAAACAATAACTATCTTGCATTATCATTGAACTGGAAGGCAAGTATCTTATTTATTTTAATGAATGAAGGCTTGTTTGCTTAAGATAATAGCATAGAGATGGCAAAGTTGGTATGAAAATTTTTCACCTACACCTATGAGTGTATACCTGATTGAAGTATCCCCAACATATAACACTTACATTTAGAACTTTATTTCTTGAACAATTACTGAATGTGTACTAAGTATTAGGCACTGTTCTATGTCTTTAAGATATAGTAGTAAATGAAACACATGAAGTTCCCCATAGAATTCATATTGTAGAACAATATTAAGTTCATTAATTAAGAAAACAAGTAACATTTTCCAAATTGATGAATATTCAATAAAACCTATATGAACAGGGCCAAAACTTTCTCCAGAAAGCAGATTGGGTCCTGCTAAAGACCTTGCTTTCTACATTATCATCATAAAAGAAGTAATGTTTGGGAGATTACTTAATTTACTTTCTAATTAAAATTACTTAATTTAAATTAGAGAAATTCTAATAATAATAATTCATCTAATTTAAATTTGATGACTAAATTTCCATTCTCACTTGTTTAGTTAACCAGTATAATTTATCCTGAAGTACTACATTCTTGACCATTACTAGATTTAGTTTCATCTAGTTGCCGAAATTCTGCTAAATGTAAATTTAGGTTTGTCACTAAATGCATGTGATCAACAAATGTGAAAAGTTAAAGCTAATTTTTCATTAAGGGTGATAATTATTTGAAATCAATATATAGTCATTAATAAACAAAAAAAATTTTGTTCATGTACATATTTAGCTACCAAGTACCAATCATTGTTTAAAACATTATACATGCACTAAGTCTCTTAATGCCCATAAAATCCTATGAAGACTACTATATTCATTTTACAAATGAAGAAACAGAGCAGTTTCATATGTACCCAAACCAAGTAAATGGAAGTCTCAGACTTTGAAATGAGAGTTTGTGCTTATAACCACAACACTAGGTTTTCTCTGAGAATATAAACGAATAAATTTCTACTGGCAGATCTACAAGTCACAAAGAATACATTTTATTTTTAATGTGGTAACAAACAGAACACAGGTGATTATATCACTTTCTCTGAAGATGGCCCCTTGGCAAGAGGTTGCTTTACACAGACCTACTGTTTTATTTCAATAGATTTAGTAAAGTACTTCAGACTTAGAATTTACCTAATCTTCTAGGACTTTATTTTGAAAATTCAGGATACACTTTAAAATATTGTATTTCTGGGCCTCCCTGGTGGCGCAGTGGGTTAAGCAATGCACTATGGAGCAGACCGCAGCCACCGCAGCCACCACAGCCACTGCAGCACGAGTTCGATCCCTGCTGCCGGCCAGGGGGGGTCCCACATGGTGCGGCAGACCTCTCCTGCTGTGCCCGCTGCTCCCCTCAGCAGTGTACTGTACTTCCGTTGATCTGCCTGTTCTGCTCCCAGCTCTCTGTGGTGAATCCTCTCACCCCCCCACACCTCTGGCCTGTACCCCAGTGCTTGTATGCATAAATAAATAAAAAATCTAAAAAAAAAAATATTGTATTTCTTCTTCTTCAGAAGAAAAGAAATATTGTTGTGCATGTGTTGCATGTTAATATAAAAAAAGTTCCTTGTTTATTTTTTTTTAAGATTTACTTTATTTGGACCTCCCTGGTGGTTTATGGGTTAAGACTGGGCGCTACCACCCTGACAGCCTGAGTTCAATCCCTGGCCAGGCAGCTATCCCACATGGTACAGCAAATCGCCTTTGTTTAGTCTATTCTTCCCCTCAGAAGTGTATTTCAGTAGATTCACTTGTTTTGCTCCCCACTCTGTCTCTGGTGAATCTTCTCACCCCCTACATCTGGCCTATACCACAGTTTGTCTATGCAAAAATAAATTAAAAATACATATATAAATTTCACTAAAAAATATTTATTTATTTATGCATCAAGAGTTGAGGTGTAAGCCAGAGGTGGGGGGAGGGGTGGGCAATGAGAGGATTCACCAGAGACAGAGCAGGGAGCAGAAGAGGCAGACTGACTGAAATACACTGCTGAGGGGAGCAGCAGACAAGACAAGAAAGGTCTGCTGCACCCTGTGGCTCACTGGTCAGGAATCAAACTCATGCAGCAGTGGCTGTCCATAGCTTCATAGTTCTGAGACTTTTAACCCCTTGCACCACCAAGCAGGCCCAAAGTTCCCTTATTTCATTTAAGTCACACAACAATGCTAAAAAAAAAGGGCATTGATGCTTGGATTTATATAATAGGAAACAGAGATGTAGAAATATCACATAACTGTCTCAAGATCACACAGCTATTAGTTGAAAAATCTGGTAACCAAAGTTAAGCCTTATTATGCTTTGTCTGAGTTTGTAAATCAAATAAATTTTGAATTTTGAAATATATTTTGTTATAGATAAACCATTATTGAAATTTAACTAATACACAGATAATCAAAAGCATCAGAATTTCACAAAGAAAATAAAATCTGCAGGGCCTCCCTGGTGGCGCAGTGGGTTAAGCAACACACTGTGAAGCAAACATCAGCCACTACAGCATGAGTTCGATCCCTGCCGCCGGCCAGGGAGGGGACCCACATGGTGCGGCAGACCTCTCCTGCTGTGCCCACTGCTCCCCTCAGCAGTGTACTTCTGTTGATCTGCCTGTTCTGCAACCCGCTTTGTCTGTGATGAATCCTCTCACCGCCCCCCCCTCCACACCTCTGGCCTGTACCCCAGTGCTGGTATGCATAAATAAATAAATCTTTAAAAAAAAAAAAGAAAATAAAATCTGCAATCATATATGTGAGATACACTGGTCATTTGAATTCTGAAATACACAAGGACTAGGGTTTCTCAAGCACATTGTACTTTTGAGGGAAGCTCTCATTTAATGTTTGGTTCCCCAATATTTTTAAATATCTTACAGAAAGTACTCAAAGTACTCTAATCTCTGTCTGTTTCCAGTCAACAAAAAAATAATTTACTAGAAAGTCGGGGAAATAACCATCACTCAATAATTATGATAATATAAATGTGTACTTACATACAAACCTCTACTTCACACTAAATGTGTACCAAATAAACTAATGAGACCCTTTTCTTATTAGAAGTCAACAAATCTGGGAGCTTTGACTACCAACCAGTTATTAGAATGAAACATCTGAAATTAAACATAAATGCAATTAAGTTATGAACTAGAAAGTATGGTTTCTTATTTCAGTTCTGCTGCTGGTTAATGCTATGATTTTGAAGAAAAAAATTCATACTTTGGGATACAATTTTCTCCTCTACAAAAGGAAGGCATTAGATAAATGATGTGAGTTTATTTATTTATTTTTTTCGGTTGGAACATTCTATGCTATTTGTATATTCTTTTTAGTTGTAATAGTCCTTGTAGAGAACTGTGGTTCTCAATTTGGAAAATTATCACTCACAAATTCCCACTTACAATATATTTGTTGTAACATGACCAGATCTACAAATACCTGTTAGACTGCCAAATTAGATCTACTTAATTATATTGAAATATTTCATGTGTGAAAATGTATACCACAGATATCCCCACCAAGAATGTACGGGATATGCTAGAATATACAAAACAAGAATATCATTTGATAGACTAAGCTAAGCTTTACCCTTTCTTCTGCCTCGCCCTCCCTTCCTTCTTCATTCCCTCCTTTCTTTTTGTAATAGTTAAGTATCTACTCTGCATCAGGCACTTAGAAAACACTGAATATTATTAGGTAGTTAAATCTCACCATATCTTGAGAGTTTATCTATCATTGTCTCTTGTCCTGTTGGAATGTAAACTCCAGGAAGGCAGGGATCTTTGTTTTGTTCAGCGGTGCTCCCTGCTGATGCCTTTGTAACTGTGTAAGTGGCTTATTTCTTAAAGTAGTGCTATGAGCTATCTTCATTTCTTTAAGTTTAAAGGATGGCATAAAGGACACATCACTGCTATTTGGGGTAACTACTATTATTCAAAGCCAAGAGTCTTTCCCATGACTGCCATTCATACAAGGAAAATTCCTGGCCATGTTGTTCTTTTATACACTACCACTTTTTATTAGTGGGTTACACTTAATGTTTGGGAAGTCATTGTTCACAATGATTAACATTTAATTAACATTTTGGGTCATAGACCCAGACAATGCATATATTCATATATACGCATACATGTTTGGCTTTTTATTTCAGAGATTTCATTGAATCCCAAAATTCTCTGTATCATGCAACCAGGATTAACGAATTCTAATTTAAAAGTATTGCTTTTTTCTGTTGAAGACAAAAGAAAGAATTTTACGCCTTATACGCACAAACACAGACACCCCTGAAATCTATAGTACGTTACTTTCACCTCATAGTATCGAACTTCTCCTGTTTCTTGAGTATTATAAAATCATTCCTTGGTTCAATTCATATTCCAACTTGGATATCTAAATAGTTTAGAAGACGTAACTGTTACATTTACAGTTAAAATTTGTATTCATTCCTGGCCCTTCCTGATGGCACAAGAGGTTAAGTCTCAGCACTACCGAGCTATGGGAAGCCACTGCAGCACATGGTGCAGCAGGCCTCTCCTTTCTCACTGGATAGTCCCCTCAGCAGCGTACTTCAGTGGATCTGCCTGTTCTGCTCCCCACTCTGTCTGTGGTGAATCCTCTCACCCCCCACCACACCTCTGGCCTACACCCCACCCTCTTGTATGAATAAACAAATAAAATAAATCTTTAAAAAATCTATTTATAGCTGCTCTGATGGATGTGAGACCTACTTGTAGTTGTTCGTATATGAAAGTGATATTGTCTAAAGAGATGTTTTCTGTTGTGCCGTATCCATTTAGCTTGAAGCTGTTTCCCTCTAAACTCTTTTGTCAGACACCTGTAAATGCTTCTGGTATGATTCTAGCATGATACTCCATCTGCTCTAACTGATGATAACAACAATAACAACAACATAGTTACCACACAATAAGGCTCTCTTGTTTGTTCAGCCTAAGTGCTCTGATGTTTCCATAGTAACTTTCTCCACTGTTCCCATGTACAACCTTCCCCACCCAGTAATGGTACAGTAAATTCTTTGACATATTAATGCCACCCTCCTTATCCTTATTAATTTTATTGTCTTTTTTTTCTATTTTCTTTCTCTCTTTCCCTGTCTTCCAGGTCCTGATCTCTTTCTCATATAGCTCTTTTCTACTTGGGTTTGCCTCTGCATCCCTTCTTAGTTAATATTGTTGCTTTTGTCTATTTTCAGACAACAATCACTATTCTGACTATATATAAACATGTTTATAATAATACATTAATATATATTTAAATAATATACTTAAATATATGTGGATTCCCCAGCCCTCCCTTGTTGCCTTGGTGTCCAGAGTTGCTGCTGGTCAAACTAAAATGTAGAGTCAGGCAGGGGACCTCTCACCAGACAAAAGACTTGGTATGAGGATATCTGCCGAAAACAGCAGGCAGACATTATGGCCAGATTAGCATAACCAGCTAAACCATCTTGACAGGAAGTTAAGTGTAAACAGGGAATAGAGATAGGATGTTTTGATCAAAATCAATAATGGAACCTCACAGGCAACAGCTCCTATTCACTGACCCCTAACTTGTGCCAGAACATTATATATCCCCAATACATAGCCCTACCACGCATATTCCTTCACACATCCCTCCACATACTTGTCCACCTTCCCTGGATCTGATAACAAATAAATGTGACACTGGGGGTGGAGGGAGGCATTGCATCTCTATAGGTGTGAGTCCATCTAGATCTCTTTCACTCTCTTACTTGGACTTTGAATTATCTTTCCTCCCTCCTGTGCCACTCTGTATGAACTTTCATTTTATATATATATATACATATATATTTGTTTATTTATTTAAACTCCAGTAGTACAATCATCTTAAAACCAGTTTAACTAGCAAAGTGATACCTCATTCATGAAGTCTAATTGTCATGTTGCCAGGAAAACGGCAAAAATGACCAAGTTCAAATCAAAGGATTTGAGGAAGCTCAGGAAACACTACTTATGTCATCATCACAAACTCAGAACCCAATTTAAGTGTCATTTTGTTACAAGGCAGGGAGAGGAGCACCCCAGAACCTCCAAACCTGCCCTCTCTGAATGGGTTCTGCTATCCGCCGCATTAAGAAAAACATATAAAGCCTTTAATGGAAAGAAACTTTAATACAATTAGGGTACACTACAGAAAGGACAATGAACATAGTGACTAAGTTAAGCATCCAAAGTTACCCATCTCCCGAGGGCAAAAGTCCAGCCAAATAGGATTGGCCCAAAGCAAGGCCCAAAAGTCTGCCACATGTCTAAAGGACCTTTCAGTAGAGACCCACGGGTCTCTCACCCACATCTGTTCCAACCAGTCCAAGACCAAGAAGCAAGCAGTTTCTTCACATGTCACTCTGTTCCACGTGCCTCCTCCAGGTCTCCTTGCTGCTCTCCATCTTGCTTCCTTCTTCCTTCTCTCTGCAGAATCTCCTTTTCCTCCTCAGCTCCACCCACTTAGGGCGGAGCCGGGATTCTGGAACTTCCCCCTTTCCCAGGATGACCCTGTTACAATTTCTAAGTGGATTTGCATATGCTTTGGTTAAGATCAGAAACATCTGGTAAGTTATTATAAATTTTCATACCTCACTTTCACTTCAAACTTCCTAATAAAAAGTGAGCAAATCGGACAGAACGTTAATGCATAAGAATGTTCTATGCTAGTGAAAATAATATTACAGGATTGATATAGATGTTACATAGCAAAGGAAGTTATAACGTACTACATTTTAAAAGCAACTGGTAACTTGTGGGTTGTTTTGCCTGATTAATACCTTAAATTTGCTTGTGTAATGATAAGATCTGTGGGTCCTTGCAATCTGTAGAGAGAGTAGGAGAATGAGTTCTGAATTAGTAGGTTTATTTCTTAAATTCAATAAACATTCAAATAGTAATACATAATGAACATTAAATGTTAAACAAAAGGAAACTTTGATAAAATTGTGATTTTGTTACTATGTTTGTAATATTATATTTTTCTTCTGAAAGGACTCAATGTTTTATTGATTCAGAGGTTTTACATACCTTGTTTTTTGTGATCTAAAATCTTCTCTTTTCACATTGTTCAGTCCTTGACACAGATGTCTTCATTAGACACTGTAGTGACAGAGGAAAAGTTGCATCTCAAATCTTTCTTCTTAAAGAGAATCTCTTTTCTGTTTTTTTTTTTTTTATCATCTCTAGAACGCATTGCATATCATACCTCTTGGCAAATAATTCTAGCATAATTTTGACTATTTACTTTCTCTTTTCCTGTTTTCTGAATGTCAAATCGATCCCTTAGCACCCTTTCTTTGGTCCTGTGAAAGAACTGTGATTCCAATAATAGTTGGTGGATTCTCTCATGGAAGACTCCATCTTGTGTTCTTCTCAGGATCCCATTAACACAAATTTATAGCATAGCTTCTAAGAGTTTGTAGATGAATTTCAGAGGTCCAAAAACATACCTTATATCATATGCAAAATTTAAAGTGTATGCTGAAATATGCATTTTAGTGGGAGAAAGATCTGGCATCCCATTATCAAAGGAGGCATATCAAAAACCATATTCAAGGACATAATATAGCACTGCAAAATATTCATGGTGAAGTGAAAAAAGTTGATTTTTGAGTAAAAAGAGATGGCTTTTAAGTATCAAGGCTTTTTTTCCCCATTATAGTAACATATATGAGAAAACATATAGAAATTATGTATCCTATTACAAATGTTAGGATATACTAATGATTGATAATTCAGAAAAATAAAAAGTATGTATCTTTCTAGTAGGTGTGGTGCTGTAACATATATCTGAAGAATTGGGATCATATATATCTGAATCATATATAATGTTTTAAACCAGTACTGTTACAGGGCAGGGAAAGGGGTTCCCTAGAACTTCTTTAATGGGTTTTGCTATTTTTCCGTATTAATACAAATATATAAAGCTTTTAATGGAAAGAAACTTTAATATAATTGGGGAATAATACAGAAAAGACAAAGAACATAGTTATTAAGTTAAGCATTTAAAGTTACCCATCTCCTTGAGGGTAAAAGTCCAGCCAAATAAGGTTGGCCAAAAGCAAGGCCCAAAAGTCTGCCATAAGTCTAAAGGACCTTTCAATAGAGACCCATGAAAAAGGGTCAGAAACAGTTAGATAAATCTAGGAGGAAAAGAGCAAAATTAAAATTAAGATGAAAGCTGTTATTATTAAGTCTCTATGGGTCTCTCACCCACATCTGTTCTAACCAGTCTAAGACTAAAAAGCAAGCATAGTTCCTTCACATGTCTCTCTGCTCCACGTGCCTCCTCCAGGTCTCCTTGCTGCTCTCCATCCTGCTTCCTTCTTCCTTCCTTCTGTCCACTTCTCTCCTCTCTCCAACATCTTCTTATCCCTGCTCAGTTCCACCCACATAGGGCAGAACCAGGATTCTGGAACTTCCCCCTTTCCTGAGGACCAGCTTGTTACAATACTACCCTAATAAAAAATATTTTAAAAGTAAATGCAGCAAAATAACTAGAAGTATTTCAACTTAGAGTCCATAATTGATGTATATGAATTTCTATATATCCCTCTCTGAGAACTAAAAATAAATATTTGTTTCAAGGGAAATTACTATCTGTAGAAGAGAGGAATAGGAAAAAAATAAATTCTGGGGAAAAATGAAGCATTTATTATAGTTTGTATAATAGGTATTTGGAAACCTCATTGCTTGGATTTCTTTATATTATATTGTGTGACTGGCATTAATTGGACTTATGTTCTCAATAAACCAAAAGATATATATATATCCTTAGGGATCATCAAATTAGGTGCTGTCTCCCTTCACATGAAAAACTCTGTGGCACACCTGAAGATCAATTTCTTTCTAGTCAAAGTCAGAAAATGAGTTTTCATGGCTCAAGCAAGTGAAAATTTTCTAACATTTCCCTACAAAGTACCATCATCAGATATTAAATCTAAGGAAAAACATCCTTAAAATTTGGTGGTGTCTCAGTAGATAACTTGGACATGAAAGAAGTAATAGCTAAAGGAGAGAAGATGCCTGAGAAAATGATCAATCAAGAAGAAAAACACATTATGGAAATAGTACTTACATAGAACACGTATTTCTCTGAGATTTTTATTTCCCAGAGGATTAAGTCAATGTTTCATACACTTAATTTACCACTGAACTTAAAACTCTACACAAATAAATGGAAGTAGTTTGGAAGGAGAAAAATTTTGTCTGCAATCACGGGAACTCCAGTTTCTTATCTTGTAAGTCTTCAGGGGTTTCAAGCACAGATGAATGACTAAGGTTACTTGATATTTGGTGGCTGGCATTGACAGGAGTTCCCCAAAATCCTTCTATGCCATTACCAAATCCCAAGTTTTTTCTATTACAGTAACAGATATGAGAAAATGTATATTTAGTCTGTCTCTAAAATGCTAGAAGTCTCTTACACATAAAGCAGTGTATTAGGCGCTGTTGATATAAACATTTCCCTTTACATGTCACAAAAGTCTATGTGAGGCAGAGTTGGGAACAGAAGGAAAACTGGGACACAGAGAATCCCATTTACTAAACAGAGTTGGGCAAGGAGATTGACTTTGTGGCAGCCAGCACATTTGGGGCAGCTGACTCAGGGGCTGAGTCAGACTAAATTAGCTCTCTGCCTGGAAAACCCTGACAAGGAGTGAACTCTGAGAAAGCTTGGTAATAGGGCCAGTGTTCCAGCTCAGGCATGACAACTCAAGCTAGCCTGGGCTGAGAAAGATAAATACTTGATCAAGTGGACTGCAGTTATAAGAGAAAATCAGAGCACAGTAGACCAAGAAATAAAAGCAGAAGGCAGTAGGTCAAGATGCACAGTGAGAGTAAACAGAGCAAGCAAGTTTCTGTAGGCAGGCATGCGGTCAAATAACATTCAGTACAGCATTTTTAATAGGGAGTAATCATACACAATGGAAGCCTTCCTTGTCTTAAAGGGGCCGCTCTGTAATTGCAAAAGGCATCTATAGATAAATTCCTAACACATATAAGTCACTACCTTTGTCCTCAGAACTAATTCCAGAGACAAGATATAAACATTAAAGTCCAAATGAAAAATGTTACTGAGCTTGTATGGCATATAACATCATATTAACCCTCTTAAAGGATACAAGGATGAGATGAACAAGGTCTCAACACTGCTCTTAAAAGCATTCATATACTAATGAAAAGATACATATGAAGGCTAAGTTCACAGCTGCACAGAAGTACCAGATAAGTACAAGTAAGTGTGAGGCGGAGTTGAAAATGACAGAACTGTGAACTGTTAGGGAACTATAATGCCACTTAGATCACAATGGCAAACAGTTCTTAAACACAGGGTTAATCATTTCAAGCAGATGTTTCCTTCTGGGAAAGAAAGTCCTGCCAACAACAGATGGAGGCCTAAAAAGATTGCCTATTTAGTTAAGCAGTAATGGAAGCCAGTGCTGTTAACACATCACCTGAGTCACACCTACACCAAGAAAAATGACACCAGAGCACAGAGTGTGAAAGCACGTGTGTGTGTGTGTGTGTGTGTAACATTCTCAAGAAATAAAAATCTTCTTTAGATACTTCCATTCCTGTTTTCATTATTTAAAAATATATTTCTTAACCTCTGATTTTAAGAAGTATATGTCAGTCTCTTTTTTCTTCAAAGGAAAAAAATTCTACTTGAAGATTCATACGTCAGTCTTCCTTACTATTTCTCTGCTTCCACCAAAAATTATTTCTCCCCTCTTTTTTTTTTTTTAAGATTTATTTATTTACGCATAGAAGACCTGGGGCATATGCCAGAGTTAGATGGGGAGGGGAGGTGAGAGGATTCACCAGACAGAGTGGGCAGCAGAACAGGAAAATCTACTGAAATACACTGCTGAGGGGATCAGTGAGAGAGACAGGAGAGGTCTGCTGCACCATGTGGGTTTGCTCCCTGGCTGGGAATAGAACTCAAGCAGACGTGGCTGTCAATAGATTGATAGAGCTGAGACACAACCCTGTACCACCAGGGAGGCCCTGTCAATAAAATTATAATGGACTATATGAAAATAAATTGTGTCTAAATAAATATTAAGTTCAAAACAAAAACTGTACTTTCCTGCTTGTTTTAAACTATACCAGTCAATGTTTACTAAAGAAAGAGTAGAAGCTAGAGAATATGATTTTATTTAAATTCTTATTCTTCAAATACTGGTCTTGAGAAAAGTCCTAAGAAACTGAGTGACAGCAGTTATGCTAACATCAAAAATTTTCACAAATATACATATAAAATGGAGAGCATGAAAAAATGACCTAGCAGTGAGTTGACATAGTGAATGAATGATTTGAATTAACTTTCATGATGAAAATTTCAAACTTATTTCCTTCAATTAGCTAACATGCTTACCAACTTCCAACTCTTACCTCTTGAATTTTTATTTCAATACAAAGATAAAATTTTAAATCTGAATCATCTCCTTTTGGTTGTATTACATGATTTTTTTTAAAGTAAAAGCACATCTATAATTAAGAACAGACCATACAGAAATATATTTTAAAAATATTTTCCTTTAATCATAGTGTCATCAAATAATATCAACGAATAGTTGAAGGTTGCTAAGTACAATAAATTTTCTCAAGTTTTACAATAAAGGAAATATTTATTATGTGCCTGAATGAATTACCCACTTAATTTTACATTTTTCTCAAATACACATACACACACTGATACACACACGATACTATTTTAAAGTTGTGCTAAAATAGGACTGTGAACAGTCCAAACTTCCCTTTAGTTGAATTCAAAAGAGAGGGCTGCTTACCCAGGTAGAAGGCGAGAATGCTACTTTATCAACATAAAGCCATACTTGGAATATTTGCCCAACATTGGGCAACAAAAATTTGGTGAAATATGCATGATTGAGAGTGGACTAGATCGTAAAAGAACTTATTTATGGGATTGATGTCATTTAGCCTAGAATGGGAATGTAAGAACTATCCTCAAACATTTGAGAGCTATTTTATATGAGTTGCCCAACTTTCCCTGGCCCATATCCAGGTGCCCAAGGCATGGAGCCAGAATACTGGGTCACTAGGTCCTGTAAACAGTTTTAGAATGAGGTTTTCTTGGGATTACAGAAATATTTCACTATCAAGAATCTATTAGAATTTATTCTATCATAAAACTAAAAAGAAAAATCAAATGAATACATAATTAGATGTTGAAATTAGAAAAACTCAGCAGGTTACTAAATATAAGTAAAATGGAAATGGAATTATTCTATTACAAACAAATATAGGTCAATTATATCTAAATAAAAAATGGTTTCAGTGCAAAAAGAATAAAAGAGGAATGTAATGAAATTGACCAAGCACAAGTCATATTCACACACCAATTTGTTGGAAAATTCCTTAAGGACAATTTATAGTATTTGGTCAGATTTATCCTCAGTATTCAACCTTTTATTACCTAGTAAAAATTCAGAGAGACAACATATTTTCCCATTTACTTCGATTTTAAAAGGTAATAAAACTATAGAGACTAGATGTTATGTTTATGAAAAGTCTGATGTGCTACAACTAAAAAGAAAGACTAATGAAAGTCTGAAATGTAAAAAAAAAAAATCAATGAGCATTATATGTACTCTTGTCTTGAAGTTAAGATGCAATCCATGCTAAGTAAATACCCTTGTACTTAAAATATCCTCATAAATATATGTGAACAACCTTGAAATCTTTTCTAACATTTCCCTCTCATTAACTTCTAAGAGTCTTTGGCATTAATGCACATATGAAGGACTGTCACACTTGGTGCTCATTGACAAGTACATCCAGGAGGGCAGAGAAACCCGTAAGCATTTTATTAAACCATAGGAAAACCCTCTTGTCAATCCTAATGCAATTGAATGTGCTGCCACTGGTGCTTTATTTAATTCAATTTTTTTCTTGACTGATTTTTGTTCTATATCACTGGTATTTTTATGAACCACTGCCATATGAAATAACTTATATTCTGAATTCTCAGCAAGCTCTCAGTAAAAGCTTTTTGCTTTTATTCCTTGTTCCTTAGCTAATTAACAAAAAATTATTTTCTTAATTAAAGATTATGGGGCCTCCCTGGTGGTGCAGTGGGTTAAGCAACACACTATGAAGCAAACCACAGCCACTGCAGCACGAGTTTGATCCCTGCCTCCTGCCAGGGAGGGAACCCACATGGCATGGCAGACCTCTCTCTCCTGCTGTGCCCGCTGCTCCCCTCAGCAGTGTACTTCCATTGATCTGCCAGTTCTGCTCCCTGCTGTCTGTGGTGAATCCTCTCACCCCCCACACCTCTGGCCTGTACCCCAGTACTTATATGCATAAATAAATAAATCTTTAAAAAAAATTAGAGTGTTTATGTCTACGCAGACATAGAAATATATACACACAGAAACATAGAGACATCTTCTAGATTGGATCACTCAGTGGTTAACATACTACAAGTTACAGAATTATTTTCTACCTACATTCAATATTTCCAAATTATGCTAGGTCAATAGGAAGGCAAAACCATATAATTAAAAGTCACCAATAAAGAAAGAAGAATTAATTCTGGGTTGTTGACATTTAAAATGTATATTTTCAGCAACTGTTAAAAAATAAAAATTAACTTGTGAATTCAAATGCTAAAATTCCAAGAATGATTTTGGGAGGGGAGATAGTAGCACTGTTTTCATTAGAGCCAATAGATTTTCCTGCACTCTAAGAAAGAACACGGTTTAGATATTTCAATTTTATGTAGGACTTTAAAAAGTGTTGCCTTTGTTACATTAATTTATACCTACCAGTTGGAAATAAAGTATGCCAGTTTTGCTTCAGAAAATCACCTTTCTTTTCATTACATGTTCATCTTATTGTCCACTGAAATTGCTCAAAAAAAAAACAAAAACAAAACAAAAAAAACCTTCAACACATTTATTCTTAAACCACAGAATCCTTTTTACAACCGGACAATAAGAAATCCAGTCATAAACATTCTGAGAGAATTAAATTACCCATTTGTGCTTCCTAGCACGAAGTTTCTATTCTCTAATGCTGACATGCAGATGGTATTCTATTCTCCTTTCTTAAGGGTCAGTGATGTAGGAATAATTCTTTTTAAGAAGCATTCTAAGCTAAATACTTTTATGATACTCAGAACCCTTGCAATAAGCTTTGTGAATGGAAAAAAAATAAAAAAAAAAAACACACCAGGAAAAAGAAAGGTATATTTGAATCCTATTAGAAGGATTTAAACTTTTATTAACTTAATAGTGCTTTTCAATAGCTAGTATACCTGCAATGACTAGGAGGCATCGCTTGCTTCCTAATAACCACTCATTAAATGACAGCTATCACAGTAACCATTTGCTGAGTACTTATAATGTACTACTGTACTACAAATCACTGCAAATATTTTAACTTTGCCCTTCCAAACAGCAGTGTAGGACACCCCTATTGTATCTTGTCTACATAAAACAATAGAGGCTAAAACATATAAACTGTTCGAGGTCTCATAGCAGAAATGTGGCTAATTTCAGGTTAAAAATTCTAGACCCCTAACAAGATGAGATTTTAGTGCTTCCCCTATACAAATCCATAATAAGTCAAGAATTAAGATGATTTTAGGTGACAAAATAATTGTCAGTCCAACCATGATATATTTTTTTGTTGTTGTTCAGAAAAATTTTTCTTGTGAAATATAAAATTCTTTCACTTGGGAGATGAGATTGATACTGGACTTTCAATTCAGAAGGCTTTACTCCAAATCTTTGCTTTGCCACTAACTTATTTTGCAACTTGGACAATACTAAACCTCTAGGTGCCTTTGTCTCCTGAGGGTAGTAATATTATATCCCCTACAGTGTTAATACAAATGTTATTACAAATATTTAAATTTTTTTCTATGTTACGGGAACCCCATCTTTTCCTCCATAGTCAGTTGATTACTCTGCCTGTTTATAATCCATCTGGAACAACAATCTCTCATCTAGATATCTGGCCTTAAATGATTAGTAGCTGAAGATTTGGGGGCATATGAACTCAGGGACATTACTGTCATTATATAATGATTACAGGATCAATCATATATATCAGGAAGATATAATGTTCATCACCATATTTCAGGAAACTAAAGAATAGTGGTAAGAACAGGAAGTTAAAGAAGATGGGAGTTGGGTCATTTGGTATACACCAAGTTGTAATATTCAAGATGTATGAAATGTGCATGAATGATACACATGCCTCTTCAGTGTACAAGAGACATATACCTAAGGACCTCATTCAGCTACATGAGTATACACTAATAATAATTGTTCTGCTCATGTTATTTCTCATTTTTAGCATATATCTCCTAGGATAGACCCAAAAGAAAGAAGAGGAAAAAATGTAATCAACATAAATAGATGAATAAATGCATACATCATATTTAATGTACTATCAATCATTTTACTTCAAACCTTCCCAGAAAATATTGTATTTAAATAAATTTCAAAATACTTATAAAATTGTAATCTATGAACTGATTGTTTTTCGCCTACCACTTTCTGTCTTTTGTATCATTCAAAGTGCTTTCCATTAAGATGCTCAAAAATATTTGACATCTCTTTTAATTTTGTATGGCCACTAAGTTGGACAAGGTTCCACTTCACTTAAGCCAAAACTACTGATCTCTCCAGTCATTATCTTGGAGGAAAGCCACTCAAATGGTATTTTCAATTGCTTATGCAGTTCTTAGAAGCCATGCCTTTACTTCCCACTCATCATTTTAGAGCTCAGAACTACCCACTTATTACAAGGAAAACAGAGAACTTTGCATAATTATCAAGCACATATGTCAGTGGAAATATTTCCAAATCCAACTACAAATCACTGCTGGAAATGCCTTCTTCACACTCGGCACCATCCTGTCTTCTGAGCTTGCCTTCTGAGTTTGTAGGGGTATAATGTTTGCAAATTGTGTTTCCAGATTCTTACCATAAATGACCCAGCTAGAATCTCTTGATGATAGAATCTCCTATAAGAGCTTAAAGTTAAAAAAAGAATCCTTGGTTCTTAGATGGCATATGCTGTGGGTGTTGTCTAGTGAGAGAGCTGGCAAGGGTTTTGTCCGTGGCTTTTGGCAGTTTACTGAGGGATCGAAGTTGGTTACTACAGGCAGCTGAGACGATTGGTCCAGATCTCTCCATTCTGGCTTTTCATATTCACTGTTAAATCTCCTTCCTATTGTAAATACCTAGGATGGCTTCTGCTTTCCTGACTTAACATGAACTTATACAGCAAACAAATAGCCACATGCTCAGGCAATAATTTAAATAATTTTCAGCTCCTGTATATAATATTACAATATATTTTATTAATTATAATACAGATTGTACATAATACAGGTATAATGTTGTACATTATATCTTCAGAACTGAAAATCTGTGGCCTTTAACATATATGACCCTATCCCTGGCACTCTATTCCCTGACTATATCAGATTAGCTTTCTTTTAAGAATCCACATATAAATGATACCTACAGTATTTGTCTTTCTTTTTCTGACTTACTTAACTTAGCAGAATGCCCTCCAAATTCATTCATGTAGTTAATACAATATTGTGTACTTAAATGGATCTTAAGTATTCTAACCACACACAAAAAAAGAGTTACCTATGCTAATTATGTGAAATGATGGATGTGTTCATTATCTTGATCTTGGTAATCATTCTATAACACACATATATATGTATGTGATATATATATGAGTATACATTTTAAATATATACACATATTTATATATATAAATATACACAATTATATTTGTTAATTATTCCTCAACTTTTAACTGACAGATTTCACAACATATCTTCATTGAACTTCATAATATTCTTAAAAATAGATGTATTTGGTATTGGTTGCCTTATTTAACATGAGGAATCTTAGATGCATCTATATATATATCAAGAAATGTCTAAGACATTTAGGAGGGACACAATTCCTTTCTAAACATATGTTTCTTTCCTTTCTTAATGCAGTCCCAAATAAATACAAAGTATATGAAGACGCAATTCAAGGAGCAGTCTACAATATTATTTAAGTTCTAATTTTTAACAATTATGAGCAACCCCAATATGGAAAAGTCCTCTTAACTGACCTTCCTTTATGTAACCCATGGGGTTAGCTTTAATTAATGATTTTCATTTTATCTCTAAATAGTGACCAGTGTGCACTGCACACTGGGTGATCCAGGAGCCCACAAGTAAAGTTTTTAATAATCAGTTGTTCCAACCCTTTTTTATCAGATGCACTTGCTATTAGAATTACATGATTTAGTAACTCTTACATAAATAACCACATTAAATAGTCAATATTTAGGAGCAATTACAATGTTCTTGGCACTGTTATATATGCTTTTCATAAAGTAATACACTAAACAACAATCATATGAGGTAGACACTATTACTATCTATTTTTGTAGGTGGGAAAACTGAAATAAAACCAAGTAAGAACTGACTTCTTTTCCATGTACACAAATAGTATGCTGAGGATTTCAATACAATCTAACTCCAGAATCCATGAAGGAACTATTGCTATTAATCATAAAAACTTATACATAAATGTTCATAGCAACATTATTGATAAAAATCAAAAGTAGACACAATCTAAAACTCTATCAAATAATTATGAGAAAAAAATATATCAATGCAATGGAATATTATTCAACCATAAAAAATCATGCAATACGGATACATGTTACCATATACAATGAATCCTGAAAACAGTATGCTAAGTGGAAAGCCAGATACAAAGGCTACATCATGTATGATTCCATTTTTATGAACTGTCCCAAATAGGAACAAATCCATAAAGACAGAAAGTCATGGTTTCTGAGGGCTGGGAGGTTTAGGGACCAATGAAGAGTGACTGTTAATGAATGTGGGGATTCTTTTTGGAGTTGTGAATGTCCTAAAATTGATTGTGGTGATTGTTGAACAACTCAGTGGACATAATAAAAGTCACTGTATTTAGGAAAAATATCAACTAAATTAATTGCTTTGGAAAGAGTCAATAGAGATGGGTTGCTATAAGAAAAACAAAAGAAGTAAGAAAAAAAGACAAAAATCTTTAAGGATTCTGCAATTTGAACATTTCAAAAGTCTTCTTGTTTCCTTCTTCACTTGAAATGAACTAAAACTGCAAACCATAAAAGTTGTGTTATGGGTGTAAGTAATACAAGAAAGGAAAATCAGAAATCCAATAAAGCAATACACAAGGTACCAGAGAAGCCTTGAATAGGGAAGTGGAGAAAATCAGGGAACATTTCAAAGAAAGAGAAATGCTGGAATTCAGCTGTCTTCTAAACAGTGTTCACCAGACACGAGAAGTACACATGGTTTACCAAACAGTAGCATGGAAGCCACATGATCATGTACGGTAAACAGTTTTGTGTACTTGGAATATGAGACAGGAAGAGAAGGAAAGACAAAGGAGTATAAAGGAACAGGTAAGTCAAAGCAAAAAATGTTTTACTAAGGATTATACACCAAATTTTGTCAGTCTAGGGGATCTGACAAAGATGTTTAATTGAGGAGCAAGCCGTGAAGTGAACTCACTTGTATACTGAGGAGCAAGCACTCCAATGACAACTGTAGACTGATTGGAGGGGGGGAACAATAGAGGAAGAGACGTCAACTTTGGGGTTAGTCACTATCAAAGCAGAAAATCGTGTAAGCCAAACCAGAATGGCTGTGACGATGAGTGTGGGGAGGAGAGAATGAGTTGATACCTCTGTAGAGAATAAATATAGCTTAGTGACAAGAATCAAAGATAAACTCCCCAAGGACAAGAAGCAGGGGGGTTTCATTCACTATTTTATCCAGTCTATCCAAGCCCCTGACATATAACTCATATTCAATATTTATTGAATAAATCACTACCAAGTATGTGGAGAGAAGAATGATGATGACCTGTAATAATTTCTTTCTGGAATTATATTATAGGTTTGATAATACATTTATTTTTATTTGATACATTTGACATGTTATGTTTTATAAATTTTAAGTATACTGAATATTACTCTGATACATTTGCATATAGCATACTGATTACAATTAAAGCAATGTTTATCACACTGCATCATTATAATATAATACTATTCTCTATTTTCATTATGGTATATGTTAAATCTCTATGACTTATTTATTACTCCTTACAAGCTTATACCCTTAAATATTACCATTCAGATACCCTTCATCTCCCTTGTGTCTTTAGATTCCACACACAAGTGATATATGGTAATTGTCTTTATCTGACTTATCTCACTTAGTGTAATATATTCAAGGCACATGCATGTTGTCACAAATGGCAGGGTATCTTCTTCACACACACACCCCCCCCCGCGAAATAACACTCTATTGTGTATACCCACCACATCTTTTTGTGAAAATTAATACTACAGAAGAGCGAGATATCAAAGGGAAATGTTAAGTGTGGTGGAACAGCTTGGGATTGAAACAGCTGTCATTAGATGTCACTAGAAAGTAGGATGTCGGGCCTCCCTGGTGGCACAGCGGGTTAAGCAACACACTATGAAGAAAACGCAGCCACTGCAGCACGAGTTCGATCCCTGCCGCCAGCCAGGGAGGAGACCCACATAGTGTAGCAGACTCCTGCCTCGCCCGCTGCTGCCCTTGGCAGTGTGTTTCGGTCAGTCTGCCTGTTCTGCTCCCCACTCTGTCTGGTGAATCCTCTTCACCTCCCATGAGTCTGGCCTGTACCCCAGTGCTTGTAAGCATAAATAAATAAATCTTTAAAAAAAAAAAAGTAGGATGTCATCAGAATGTAAGGTTGTCAGTAGAAAGTAAGAAACCAATGCACATGAACAACATGCAACTAAATGGGAAAGTAGGTCTGGTGTTCTAAAATAAAGCGGGGCTAATGGATATAGTTTTTAAGAGGGCTTGAGGTGGGTGATAGAAAAACTATTAAAATGGATGAGTTAATTTAAGTGAGATCACTAGTTAAATTTCCAGTGACAGGGAGAAGAATATCAGGGATGGTAGCTGCAAAAGTTGAGGAAAGAAGAAAAACTGAGGGCAAATACCCAAAGTTGGTGAGAGATGTCATTAGAAAGTTACAGAAGAGTATTAACATTTGGGTTTCTCATCCTGAATGAAAAAATTAGAAAGGAGTCTCCAGATCTCCAGATCCACTCAAAGCCTACATCGTAGAAGAAAGATGGTTCCTTGTAGCTATCATTCCATGACAACACAGTACCAACCATTCTTGGATTTGAGAACCCATCAAATAAGCTCTACGCCATCCAACAGGGGCATCCTAATAAAACCATAGGCTTCTATTCTTCCTGGAAGATCAATCTGCTCATCTTATATTAAGGCAAAATCTCTTTTTAAATGGCCAGAAAATACTGTTATAAGGAATTATTTATATTTTTAAATTTTCATGATGAGCAGCACACATCCACAGAAACAATAACCTAACTGAAGTGAAGAAATGCACTGCCTACTCAACTATAACTTTAGTTTATATCAGTTGTTTTAGCCTTACCTGATAAGGATGGTTCAGAGAGTGGAATCTACCAAGTGAGTGCTGAAAATGAGGAAACTCCAGCTTCCCTCTAGTTCAGGCCTGAGGAATCAGTGTACTAATTCCAGGTGTCAATTCTCATCCTACAGACAGAAATAGCTTTGAGGTAGGGAATGGTAATTCATCGTTGTATCTACAGTTACTCAAAGAAATATCTATCAAGGTCATGCGATTCCCTCTATTATTATTTGATGAGCTCCAATCAAACTCTTTACCTATAATTGTTTCTGGAAGGACCTGTCCAGGTGTGATAAGCTTCAGTGAGGATCTGAATAGTCCACCAGGGCCTCCTTTAACATTTAACATTTCCCCATAGATATAACACTAATCTAAGAGTTCCACTACAACTCATGCCCTAATTAAGTACTTTGTTCTCAACATAAACAAGCTACCAGAGCATTCATTCATCAATAATTTTATTAACTGTCTACTATGTGTTAGCAATTGTGTTGAGCACTCTGGATACTGGATACTTCAGAGATTAAAACAGAAACTGTCCCTCCCTCATGGAGAACACTGAGACAGAAGGGAGGGGAAGGATTAATCAATGTCTAATTGTGATAAGAGTTCTTAAAAAGAGCTGAATCTATTCCAAACCCTCTGACCTCTAGCTGTTCCTCAAATATGCCAGGCATGTCTCCAGCTTAGCACCTTTGCATTTAGTTTTCCTTTGTATAGAATAATTTTCTCTTTGTCATTTCCTTTCTTCTTTTAACTCTTTAAATAAAACGTCACCATCTCAGAGGAGACTTCTCTTACCATGCTATTTCAAACTGTAATTTCCACTTCCCAACTTTTCATCCACCTTTCCTTATTAGTTTCCTGCAAGCAGTACTACCTTTTATCATATAACACAATGTGTTCATTTTATTTGCTACACTAGAAGGTGAGCTACTTAAGATTGAATATATTTGTTTGTCTTATTAATTAATTCACCCCAAGTCTAGAAATGTTCCTGATACATAGTTGTCCTTTTTTTTTCTAATATAGGTACAGTAGCTACAAGGAAAGAAATACTATTTCAGACTAGGGTGAGGGAGAGCAAAAGGTTATACTGAGGAAGTGATATAAAAAAATAAAAAAAGTGATCTGGGCAAAAAGAAGTGGAAACATGTACAGGCAAGGGACCTCAATCAGGGAGAGATAAAATGGGGGAAGAACCTGAGAGAAGGTCAGTGTAGAAATATTTAATGGGAAACAGTGCTGGTGGTCTAGGACAGGTCCTAGAAGTAAGATCATATGGTACCTTGTAGGTAAGATTAAGCAATATGGACATGTTAGTGTGTAACTGAATAGTGCCAAGGGACCCCAAACTTGCAAGCTCTCAATGGATACAGCCATCTGTATGTACAATGCCAAAGGAGACTCTCATTATGAAAGAACATCAACAGAACAGCATGCATACTGAGAGAGAAAAGGATAAAAGTTTCCTGATAAAACACCCAAATTTATCCATCCTCCTGTGCATAAATGCTTAGCCAAACAGGGCTAGTCTAAAGCGCGGCTGCTGAGACCCCCAAAGCTTGCCACAGTCTAACGCACCTTCTCACGGTAACCATGGGAAGGGGTTGAAATGATCAGGCAAATCAGGGATCAATGGAGAAAAATCAAAATACAAATCAAGGTCACAGCTGCCAGTCTCCCCACATGTTTTTTATGCTTATGTCTCCTTCAAGCATCTCTCCATGTATCTCCTGCATGTGTCTCCTCCAAGTCCCTCAAGTCCATGATGCAAACCCAAGTGAGAAATAAGCAAGTCCTTCTTCTCCATATTCCTCTCCCTGAGCTCACCTACCTTTGGTGTTATATAGGTTAATCTGATCACTCAGTTTCACCCCACTAAAGTGACAACTATGTGTGTAGGGGGTGTACATGGTTCCTCCCTATTTTAAGGAAATTGTGTATGTAACAAATAGAGAGAAGGATGGGGGGAAAGGAGGGAGGCTGTTCTATGAAAACACAGATTGGAGGAAGCAAGAATAAAAGGACAAAGGCCCAATTAGGAGACTTTAAATATTCCAGGCTTAAAATGAAAATCTAGAGAAGGGCACACCAGTGGAGATGAGAGAATTAGAATTTAATAAATGTTTTGGATATATAATTTACCACATATGCTGATAGATTCTATTGGGACATAAAGAGTGTGAAAAAAAATGAAAAATTCCTAGGTTTTCTAGCTTGAAAATCAGATTTCAGCAACAACATCTAAGAAGTACAACAAGAATAAATTGTTGCATCTATATTTTATTGTTTTCTAGAGGAAAGTTCCTTTGTTTGCCATACCTGAGAGAGTGTACTCCTCTCTCTAGCACACTGCTCAGATGCTGGGGTACTTGAAGCAGGAGTAAACTCCCAGTCTTCTGATGTCCCTTTGGGTCCAGTACCTATATCCAATATAGAGGTAAGTCTGTTATGTGTAAGATCTTACTAACCTGTCATCTTGCCCCTTCCTCCACATGCTAGGGCTATAGTATAAAACAAAAGAGACATACATGAGAGAAACCATTTGTTAAATTTATTGAACGTCTATGAAGTCTACTGTCTAACTCCATTAAGTCAGTGTATAAATTAACTTGCATTTCTGTTCTAGTCCAAAGAGTTCATTGAGTTTAACCTTGCAGTCCATACAGTCTAGCTTTCCAATGTCTTTCATTCTATTGAAGGAAAGATTAAATACTAAATATATGTTCTTCCTCTTCTTTTTATATGGATCTGTTGCTTTATTGATGTTTTATCACTGTTCCTTCCCAGCATTCATATTGTACTTGTAATGTCATTTACTTATAAGAAAACCAAGGATCTAAGGTATCTGAGCTAGTAAGTGTGGAACAAGCATTCAAAGCAAGGCCTGCTGGTTTCCAAACTGCTTTTTCATTAATGGTCTCTTGTTTCTGATGGTGTGAATTTATCCAAAATTCAAAATAGCAAATGTCCCTACATTCCTGTCGTTTTTACTTTCAAATGCATTATTTCATTGTTTTTACAATACTTTACTTACATCTAGATTAATATTAAAATATATTAGTGGTTGTTTTTCTTGAGTGAATGGTACCGAAACACAGTGGAGATGAGAGCAAGACCAAGGAACCTAGCCTTGAGATTGAACATTGGCTATGATTCTGATAATCCTTTAAAAAAAAATCAGAAGACACTGCAGCATATTTATTAACACAGTTCACATAAGATAGAACCATCTTATTAAACAATCCTTTCCCATGATCTGATTATAGAAGAGAAACTATTGTCATTTAAATAGAAGCTCTTTAATTAGGAGCAAATGATACTTTATCACATTTTTTTCATCTCCAATGTCTAAATGTCTATAAAAAGATATCTGATTGAAATATAATAGCTCTCAGTCTCAAGACCATTAATTGTTTATAGGTATTTTAGGTTACACATACAAAAGACAGAAGAAAAGAATTTCTTTTTTCAATTGACTAGGAAAATAGTGTGATCTCATTTTATCCCACTGAATTTAAATCAAAATGTTTCAAATTCACAAACAGCAACTGCAGTGAAAATCCCTGAATATATAGTTTTTTATTCAAGTTCTATAGATTTTCAGTCTGAACAAAATGAAGCAAAATTAATAGAAAGATGTAACTTAGGCTTTAAGTCTGAATGCACCATGAATCACTTTACATTTTGCTTTTTGTATGCTTCCAATTTGAATTCTATGTAACATCCTAATACATATGTTATTTTCAAATGCATATTAATATTAAATGAAAAAAGTTGGATGTCTGAATACTGATCAAAATATTCATAATTCACTAAACAGAAAAAAGATGTTTGAAATAAAAAAGATTATGTTTGAAATGTATTGTCTCAAATGATACCTAATGAATATCTTTTTCATGAGTGTAGGTTGGGAGGAAGGCAAGGAAAAATTATTTTATTATTACCACTTGTTAAATAACACGTAGTATTTAAATTGCTAAATGAAGTATAAAAGTACACGGTATTTCTTTTTGGTCATCACAAGCATGCCTTAATTATAATGCAATAACTAAGGAAACAAAATCATGACCATCTAGCAGTTTGAAATTATATTGCTATTCCTTTCATCTACCTCTTTTAAATAAAATTTAAATACGCGGGGAAAATACTTCAGATTCCTAAAAGAAGTGCATGTAAGTATTATTCCACAAGGTGGCACAAGCACACCACTTATATATATATATATATATATCACAATATTTTACTGTTGTGTCCTTTTTATTCCATAGTCACGGTGTTTTTTTCCATAAAGAGTTCACATTTCAAAGACCCATCTTTTCTGAGGCACATAGCTGGTACACAGCTATGCATGTTACATACAAAATTACAATAGAATCAGATCTGTTCTAAGCAAATGAAATTTCAACCCTCTTCTAAGAGACTACAGTTATCATTTTGACTTTATTGTTTTGGACTCTCTGAATCCCATTGCAGAAAATGTTTTTGCATTTCCAGTTTTAAAATATATTTTACAAAATCTATTCAGAAAGTTCTCCTTCACCTGTGTCCCAAGGTGATATTGATATTTCCTAATAATAAGTCCAAACCACAGGTCCTCAGGGTCTCTGTGATAGGAAGAGATCAGAATGGATAACTTTCCTTTACTATCAAAAAATCTATCTTTATCCCATCTAAGTAGGATATCTTGTTTTTATAATAACACTTTTAGGTTAAATGTTATTTTCTATTCCTGACATTCTTTGAAAATGCAAGCACTTCTCCAGGGTAAGACTAAATCTTTAGTACTCCACAAACTGCTTTGTGAGTTTAGGTAAATTAAACCCTTTGTGCATCCATTTATCCATGTACAAACTGGATAAATACTAGACCCTACCTCATCTGGTTGTTTTGAAAATTCACATGAAATAATTCACATAAAACACCTTCCAAAGTATGCGGGATGCAGCAAGGAGTCAACAATGACAGGTATTGTGATGACCATGATAAACAACTTGCAAGTTCATTATGAGATCTTTCGCTGAGTGACTGAGATAGGGCACAGGAAAAGAGAAAGAACAGTGGCAGACTTCAGAGAAAATGTGTTATGGCTGTTAGTACAGTAGTGACCTGTGTACTATGATGGTTTTGTACTGATAAGATGCCTCAGCAATTCAGTAAAGTTCCTTCTAAACTCCCACTTTTTTTGGGGGAGGGTTCTTCTCTGTCTCTCATCTGTAACTACTACAAGATAGTCTGACTCCTCCAGAAGAAGCTTTTCTTTGGGGGGTAGGCGGGGAAGGTAATATTAGTTTACATCATTGTTTGTGTTTTAGAAGTATAGATTCTTCCCACCTTTGGTGTCATTACTGCCACTCAATTACCCATAGTCCACCACCATAGTCCAATGTGCTTTGTCCCCACCTTGGGTTTGCTCCTTCCCCTTTTCCTCTCCTTGTGGTAGCCTCGATTCTACAATCAGCTTTCTAGAGCTAATTCTTAGCTTCACTTTAGCTGACTCTTAGTTTTCCTTCTCAGAAGTCCACATAAAAGTGACACCAGCTGGTATCTGTTTTTCTCCCTCTGACTTATTTCACTTAGCATAACCCGTTCTAGTTCCATCCATGTTGTTGCAAATGGCAACAGTTCATATTTTTTGACAAATGAGTAGATTTCCACTGTGTATACACACAACATCTTCCTGATCCACTCATCTGTATTTGGTCATTTAGATTCTTTTCCAGAGCCTTACTATTGTAATAGTGCTACGATGACAACAGGGGTGCATATTTCCCTAGAAATTCATGTTTTTTCATTCTTCTGATAGATACTTGAGTGGAATTGCTGGATCATATGGCAGATCCATTTTACATCATTTGAAATTCACCCACACTGTTTTCCATAGGGGCTGAGTCAGTCTACATTCACAGCCAGCAGTGTTCAAGATTCCCTTTTTTCCAAATCCTCACCAGCACGTGTTCTTTCTGGACTATGATGTAAGTCATTCACACAGATGTGAGATGGCATTTCATTGTGGTTTTGATTTGTATTTCCCTGATTATAAGTGATGATGAACATTTTTTCATATGCTTGTTGGCCATCTGTATGTCATCTTTAGAGAAATGCCTATTTTGCTCTTATACCCCATTATTTGATTAGTTTTTTACTATTGTTGTTGAGTTGTTTCTTGATCTTGGATATTAGTCCCTTGTCAGATGTATGATGTGAAAATATTTGCAAGTCTTCAATTCAGTATAGTATATTTTTGTTTTGATGATGGTCTCTTTACTGTGCAAATTCTTTTCAATTGGCTATAGTTCCAATTGTTCACATTCTCTTTTGTTTTCTTTGCTGTTGGAGGTAAATCTACAAAGACATTTATGAAACCTAAGACATGGAATGTTTTGCTTGTGCTTTCTTCTATGTATTTATGGTGTCAAGTTGTAAAAACAAGTTTTTTATCCATTTTAAGTTGAACTTTATGTATCATGTGAGATAGTGGTCTAGTTTAATTCTTTTATATGCAGTTATCCAGCTTTTCCACCACCATTTATTGAAAGAGGCTTTTCTTACTCCAGTATATATTCTTGGCTCCTTTGTTGTAAATAAACCATCCATATGGGTGTAGGTTTATTTCTGGGTTTTCAATTTTATTCCATTGGTTTGTATATCTGTTTTTGTTCCAGTACCATGCTATTTTATTAATATAAAATATTTTAACAATTACATATACTTGCCATAAATTGTAATCCCCATGCATTCCCCATCACCATCTCACCAGTGCACCATCACCTCAGTCCCTCGTGCTCCCATCTTCCCTCAACCCTCCCCCTCCCCTCCCCATCAGGTGTCCCCAGTCTGTCCTTGTCTCCTCATTTTTAGTTTCTGTGTCTTTATTGCTGTTATTGTTATTATTATTGTTCTTATTCCTTTCCTTGATCCTCCTTTGGTTCCCTTATGTCTACCATGCTATTTTAACATTAGAGCTTTGTAGTATAGTTTGGAGTAGGTGTGATACTGTCATACTTTTTTTGTCACAACTGCTTTGACAATTTTGGGTATGTTGTTGTTCCACATGAATTTCAGTAATGTTTGTTCTTTTTTTTTTTTTTAAAGATTTATTTATTTATGCATACAAGAACTGGGGTACAGGCCAGAGATGTGGGGGGGTGAGAGGATTCACCACAGAGAGTGGGGAGCAGAACAGGCAGATCAACAGAAGTACACTGCTGAGGGGAGCAGCGGGCACAGCAGGAGAGGTCTGCTGCACCATGTGGGTCCCCTCCTTGGCCGGCAGCAGGGATTGAACTCATGCTGCAGTGGCTGCGGTTTGCTTCATAGTGTGTTGCTCAACCCACTGCACCACCAGGGAGGCCCAATGTTTGTTCTTTATCTTTGAGGAATGTCATTTGAATTTTGATAAGAACCACACATTTGTATATTGCTTTGGGTAGGATGCCCATTTTGCTTATATTAATTCTAACAATCCATAAGAAGATGATTCTTCCCACTTCACTATGTCTTCTATTTATTTTAATAATGTCTCACAGTATTCATTGTATAGGTCCTTCACCTCCTTTTTTAAGTTTACTCCTTGGTATTTAATTTTTTGGTGTAATTGCACATGGGATCATATTCTTAAATTCTTCATTTTCTGATTATTGTTTGCAAGTAGAAAGGCAAATGATTTTTGTTCCTTCATTTTGTAAATGGTCACTGCTGAATGGATATAGTGTTTCAATTAGTTTTTTGATAGTCTTCAGTGAGATATATATATATATATATATATATATAAAACACTACATTTTTGCAGATAATGATATCTTTACTTCTCTTTCCCAATTTGGACTCCTTTATATCCTCTTCTTGTCTAACTGCTCTAGTTAGAACTTCCAATACTATGTTGAATAGTGGATAGTACCAGATCTTGAGAATGATATTAATGGTGGATGTGTTATATATGGCCTTTATCATATTGAAATATGTCCTTTCATCTTCAGGTTTTTGATGGTTTCTAGCAAAAATGGATGCTGAATCTTGTCAAATGCTTTTTTGACATCATTTTGAAATGATTATATGGTTTTTATTTTTGCTTTTATTGACGTGATAATGTGACTCATTCTAGTTGTTTAGCAATTCTGTGTCCCTCCTATAAATCCAACATGTGTGTGATGCCTAATATTTTTCATATATTGTTAGATTCAGTTTGCTAAGATTTTATTATAAAAATGTTTTGCATGTGTGTTCATTAGGGAAATTGATCTATGGTTTTCTTTTTTGTGTGTTGTGTTTATCTGGTTTGGTATTAGAGCAATTATTGGTGTTAGAAAATGTATTTGGAAGTATCCTCTCTCAATTTGGGGGGAATTTGAACAGGGTAGGTGTTAGCTCACCTTTGGAGGTTTTGTGGAACTGATTTGTAAATCTGTCTTGTCCTGAACTTTTATTTGAAGGGAGTTTTAATTACTGTTTCAATTTCCTTGCTTATGATTGATATATTCAGGTTTTCTAGTTCTTTCCTACTCAGTCTTAGATGACTGTCTAATTCTAAGAATTTGGGGCTTCCCTAGTGGTGCAAGGGATTAAGTTGTAGTACTATGAAGTTATCTGTAGCCACCGCAGAATGAGTTTGATTCCCAGCCAGGGAGGTGACCCACATGGTGCAGCAGACTTCTCCTGTCTCATCCACTGTTCCTCTCAGCAGTGTATTTCAGTCAATCTGTCTGTTCTCCTCCCCACTCTGTCTCTAATGAATCCTTTCACACACCTACCTCTGGCTTTTACCCCAGCTCATGTATGCACAAATAAATCTTTTAAAAATATCTTAAGAATTTGTCCATTTCTTCAAGTTTATTGAATTTATTAGTATATAATGTTTATAGTAATATCTTTTATTATCCTCTGAAAATATGCAATGTGTATTGTAACTGCTCTTTAATTTCTAATTTAATTAATTTGAGATTTCTCCCTTTTTATCTTTGTGAGCCTAGCTAGAGATTTGTCTCTTTTGTTTAATTTACAAGAATCAGATTTTAGGTTCATTAATCTTGTGGACTGTCTTTTTCATTTCAATTTCATTTATTTCTGTTCTTTTTTTTATTATTATTATTTCCTTCTAATGGTTTTGGTTTTTTTTTTTTTTTTCTGGTTCCTTGGCGATATAAGGTCATTGATTTGATTTCTTCTTGTTTCTTGATGTGAACTTGTACTGCTATAAAATTCCCTCTGAAAACTGCTTTCGCTGTGCTCCCATAAGTTCTGGTAGGTTGTGCCCTCTTTATCATTTTTGTTGATACTTGTCTTGTGACCTAATATGTATTAAGTACTAGAGAATAGCCTATGTGCACTCAAGAAAAATATGTATTTTTCATATTCATATTTTGGGAGGCGCATTGCCTAATAAATGTCTGTTAAGCCCATGTACTCTAATTCATTGTTAAAAGCTATTGTATGCTTATTTATGCATATTTCAATTAATTTATTTTATTAAATTTAGTCAGTCATTTACAAAGTTATATAATTTTGAGGGTACATTTTCAGTTCTCCACATGTGCATGTTTCATTCACCCTCTACCAAAACCCTCTTAACAATGCCCTACCCCTCCCTTTCCCTGTCCCTTCCTCTTTCTACCCTGTGCCTCTGGTAATCAGTATAGTTTTCACAGAAGAAATAAAAACTTTATTTATCACAGGATAAATAAAAACTTATCTGGAAACTAATGAAAATGGAGAGACAAGTTACCAGATTCTGTGGATACTTTAAAGGCATATATAGGCCCACATCAATGGGAAACATTTTTAAAATGTAACTTCATAACTGAAGGTACTAGAAAGAGGAGCACAAGTGAATCCAAAAGTCAGTAGAAGGAAGGACACAACAAGTATTATATTGGAAGAAAATAAAATGGGAAACCGAAAGAGTTCAAAAGAACAATGAAACAAAGAGTTAGTCCTTTGAAGGGAAACAAGTCATTTTTTATATATGTTATTATTTTTGCTCAATGATTTTTAAATGGTAGAAGAAAATTAACAGCTACCATTACATAATTAAGGTTGTGACAATATTATAATACTGAGACTATACCTGTTGATGAAGATTGGGTAATTGTATATGTTATAGAGTACATAGGGACCTGGGCTGGGAGTTACTGAAAGGTATTCCAATTCAAAAGAACAAAACACACTAAGTCCATAGTTCTCAAAGTATGCTCCAAAGCATTTTGGGGTATTCATAGATGAAAATTATTTCCATAATAATATTAAACATTGTCTTTTTCTTTCCCTGTCACAAACATACCAGGAGACTTTCCAAAAGCTTTAAGAAATGTGATGTCTTCAAACCAGTGGCTAAATAAGGTGCTCGTTTAAAAACTTCTTGGTTTTAATTTCTAATGTGGTTAATAATAGTAGCTATACTATACATAAATTATAAAAACTTTATAATCTTCAAATATTGGAGGGAAGATCTCTGAGGTCTTCAATAACTACATAGTGAGAAATGTTTCTGAGATCAAAATGTTTGAGAACTATCACTCTAGATCATATTTATTTCTACAGCATTAATGACTATGTTATTCAATCCATAAAATAAAATATTTAAGTTATAGTCTAGCACTATTACTCCTGATTAGAAACAAGTCTAAATTTCTCGTAAATGAAAATTGCACTTGCTCAAAGGGGTTTTGGAGAATCTTATATCCAAAGCTTTTCTCACATTAAAATTACAGAATCACAGGATTACAAAATGCCAATGTAGTATTTAGAAAGGCATTTTATGTTTCTGATTAAAAAAGAATTCATGTTGTTTCTAGATGAGATAATAAGGTGAAATAAAAAACAGAAGACCAAATATAAATACAGCAGTGTGAACAGATTTTTTTAAAAGCTGGATTAGAAATATTAATAATCTATAACACAATATTATTTTCCTATATTAAAATATGTACACCAAACAACTACATTTAGTAATTTAAGATCTATGCAAGATTATAAATATCATGTCATTAAAGACTGATTATAGATAAGAAAGGAATAAAAGTGAAGTTCAGTGACAAAAGGAATAAATAAGAAAAGACATTTCAGAGACTTAGGTAAAAACAATATGCCACAAGGGAGGAGTTGAGTGCTCACATCTACTGCTTAGGTACAAACACAGAAACAGAAAAAGAGAAAGAAAATTATCATGATCCACTATTCAGGGTTAACATTTTGGTGCTTATCATTATAGTCTTGCATCTTTTTCATTTCTTCCTACTAAGAAAATTTTTCTGTACTTTTTATATTTATGTGATCAATATGTGTCTTGTTAAATTTATATCAAGAAAACTTCAATCACTTAGGGCATTCTACATTATCATCCATCATTTTAAACCATTTCAAATTGGTAATTATTTATTTCTAGTATTTGTTAACTTCAGTCAACAGTAAGTATGCATATCTCTATGGCTACATCTCCAGGATAAATTACTCTAAATAAAGTATTTTTCTAGGGCAGAGGGAATAAATTTAGCTAAACTTCTTGATATAAAATGTAAAGATTTCTAGAAGGATTGTAACAATTTCATTTTCACCAGCAACATAACAATGTCATCAGATTCTACTCTTACCAATTCTAAGAATTTACTTTTTTCATTCCAGTTTCATCAGAAAAAAGATGGAAATCACACTGACCTTTTCAATTTTTATTTATTTGATTACTAATGAGTTATTATATTTTATCCTATTTTTATTGGCCATTTGAATTTCTCTTCTTCAGAATTGGCTATATAACAGTGTATTTGTTTTCCATTAGGCATGTATAAATTATGAAAAATTTATGTATAAATTATATTATAGTTTATATAACCTAAACTTCAGACAAAATTTTTTTCTATATTTAAGAAATAAAATAGAAAAAAAAAAACTTTAACATTTTGTGCTGATTATTCTCCATTAACCCGCCAGATCTATTCTTTATCTACCTCAGTCCTGCTCTGTGACCTGAGAAACTGGCATCCATAGATGTATCATCTACTCCCCATTACCCTCTGACTTCTGGTTGGGTTTGGCCAATAAGAATTACCTGTAGAAAGTCATAGTGCAGGAGGAGAGAGGTTGAAGTATATAGTATTCTCACTTATTTCTTACTTTCACTGGATTCTGGAATAGCAGTTCCTCTTTCATTGTTCCAATTATTAACTGGACTCAATAACTCATTTTTCACCTACCTGCCTGTCTACCCCTTGATCTACAGATGTCATGGCTACTTTTTATCGCTAGTTGAAAGGTATCTCAACCATTCTTGTTGGTTCCCTTAAATCTGGCTGCACCTGTGTAAATGGCACCTTTGTTAATACTGTGAGACTATTCACAGTCACTCAGCATGAGTTTGATCCCCAGCAAGGGAGGTGACCCACATGGCACAGCAGACCTCTCCTGCCTCACCTACTACTACTTCAGCAGTCAATCTACCTGTTCTGTCCCCTGCTCTGTTCCTGGTGAATTCTCTCAAACCCCAAACCTCTGGCCTCTACCACAGTTCTTATATGCATAAATAAATTAACCTTTAAAAAAACCCGATTTCTTCAAAAGTCCTAACTGAACTTATTTGGTTCTTGCAAGAATCCTGACAGATACATCAATTAAAATCACTATCTTACTTGTGTTTAAAACCTGGACTATTTCTGCTATTTGATTCATCAAAAATACTTATTCAGTATTAAGTGGGTATTTATATTTAACCTGTCCCAGTGATAGGGTTAGATCATACATAATTCATCCTTCCTAACTTAGACAGGTTTATTAAGCTAAAAACAAAACAAAAAACCTTAATATTTTCCAATTTCCACAGCATCAACTGTGAAAACTCACCAGGCATTCAAAAGTCTCTGTATTTCAGTACCTTTCCTAGGTATCTTCTGAAGAATGCAAAGACACTAATTTGAAGGGATATATGCACTCCTAAGTTCATTGCAGCACTCTTTACAATAGCCAAATTATGAAAATAATCTAAATGCCAAAGAACAGAGAAATGAATTAAGAGGTGGTTTATATACAGAATGGAATACTACTTAGTAATTAAAAAAAGATGAAGTCCTTCCATTTGTAACAACGTGGATGGAACTGGAAGGGATAATGCTAAGTGAAATGAAACCAGAAAAAGACAAGAATCATATGACTCCACTTACATTTGAAACATAAATAAGCAAAACAGAAACTCAATTAAAACCAAACTGAAAACAAACCCTAAAATTTCACTATAAAACTAGTGAAGGCTAATGAAGGGAGAGGGAGGAGAGAAAGGGAGTAAGTGACACATGGATTATGGTGGAGGACTTGTGGGCACCTTGGTGGCGGCTGTGGTGTGGTAAAATACACCTGAAGAATCAAAATTCTATATTTCCAAATCATATACCAACCTCTTAGGCACATAATTTGAATCTTTAACTCCTTAACATGTACCCTTTGTTTCATAGAGCTCCTCTCTGTCCACTGAATATATCAAATTTCTTTCCTTTTATATCACTGCTCATGAAGTTTTTTCACAGACTAGGATAATTTCAGATAGTCTTTTTTTTTCTAAATCTGACCAAATTCTCGAAATACTACTGGCTTTCTCCCTTCTCTATTAAAGATCAAACATACAGATATGGGGCCTCTCTGGTGGCGCAGTGGGTTAAGCGGCGCACTATGGAGCAAACTGCAGCCACTGCAGCACAGGTTTGATCCCTGCTGCCAGCCAGAGAGGGGACCCACATGGTGAGGCAGACCTCTCGTCCTTGCCCACTGATCCCCTCAGTGGTGTATTTCCGTTGATCTGCCTGTTCTGCTCCCCACTCTGTCTGAGGTGAATCCTCTCACCCCCCACACCTCTGGCCTGTACCCCAGTGCTTGTATGCATAAATAAATAAATCTTTAAAAACAAAACATGAGCTCTTTAAAAAAAACAAACGTACAGATATGGCTCTTATCTTGAATTTTTATTTCTATCATTAATTGGGGGTCTTCATCAAGTATAATAACATGTTCATGCCTATATCTTAGATGACACTGAAGTCAGAGATATTTTGTTTTATTTTTGATCACCTTTATTAAATTTGGCACAATAGTAAAGCTATAACAGTGTTCACAAAGACTTATTAACTGTGAGAAAGGATCTAGCCAAGTTATAAAGTAATAAAATAGTAATAGAAAAATATTAACCCTGTAATAATAAATCAGTATTTAAAGGAGAATCTAAGGAGGTAAATTCTTGATAGAATACATAAAATATCATTTTATTTTCAATAACACATGACATGGTACTTTTGTTTAAAATAATTAATAAAGGAGTATTCTAAAGTTTTCAAACCTATTGTTTGAGACACATGTGTGTTACTGATGTGGCTATTCACATGGAAATTGACTAACATAATCTGGAAACTATTAAATAGGGTTATGGATCTGATTCAAGTGAGACTCATAACAAAAATAGATAAAATCTCACAAGTAGTTTAGGCCTATGTTTTCTGTTTTTACTTCAGATTCCAGAGCATACATCTGTGTGTGTTCAGAATATGAAGGTTACTAGAATCTCATATTCACCACTGAATCCTCACTCAGGTCAGGTCCAGTCAGACTGCTACCAACAGCAGCCTCTGCAGCTGCCTCCTCATAATTTCCTAAGCAGCTCTCACAGCTGCATAGTAAAATGTTGGAGGGCTCATGAGAAGCACAGCTGTGCTCCCACACACAGCTGTGTACCAAAAAGTTATTGGGTGGAGCTATACTGAGTAAATGGCATCCATTGTTACAGGTCCAAACTAATGGGACCCAGTAACTTGGTTTGCAAGAGCACAGTACCTTCGTGGCTAGTCGCAAAGTCATAATTCCACTAAGTTGTATTATGAGCTGCTCTCTAGCTTCTGAATGGAGTGCGTTTTCTCTCTCCTTTTCATAATACACTCCCACCCCACACACACACGTACACCACCACACACACATGCTCTATTTTTTTTTGTTTCTTTGAGGAATTAATCTCACTGGATGATTACTTGAGATGACACTAGTTTGAGTTTGCACTGACCCTGAAGGAAGTTTTATATGCTAATCAGATATACCAAAAAAAAAAAAAAGAGAGAGAGAGACAATAGAAAGCCCACAATATTTCCATGTAAGTTACCAAGAAAATATAAATGAAAACTGTGCAGATAATAACCACTAACTCAGTTTTAAAGAAACAGCTATGTTTTCTGGATAATTTACTGAATTAACATTCATAAAAATATTTATTATGTATCTACAATGTGCAAAAAACAGAAACAAATCTTAGATTTTTTGTTTTCTCTGATGAGGAAAAAAAACATTAAGAAGAAGACTGGTAAAAAAAATATATATTAGTGCTTTTAAAAGCATAATTTTTGTCAGTTTGTGGAAAGATTCCTTCCAGGTTCATTTTAATATTTTTTAAGTAAAGTTATTTAATGTATGAGTTAACAAACTTTCAGTTCTTATCTGTGCTGATACTAGTGCAAAAAGTCATAATGACATACCTGATGTTTGAGAAAATTTAAAAGAAATACTTACAAATTCAATTTATTCTGTAGTTTGCATTTTTAAAAACAATGAAATAGTTGGGCCTAGTATTTCCTTCATAAGAGAATCCCAATCACATCAAAAATTATTAGTAATTTTCTCAAAATCCATTTGATATGACAAATTTAAAAATTTCAATATATGGGTAAAATGATACAGTAAGTCAAATTATATGAATGTTGAAAAGTAAATGGAGAGACTGAGTAAGATTTAAAAATTAAAGCAAATATGATTTTCCTTTTTTCCTATCTGGTACTATTCCACATGTTTTCCTAGAATGCTATTTGGCACTTGCTAGTCTAAAATTGGGGTCATAACAATTGCTAGATCTAGCTCGCTATTCTGTGCAAATGCCTCCTCTAGATTTTATTTTATTTTATTTTAGGTGCATACATAGTGACGGGTAGGAGGCTGTTTACATTAAATAATAGAAGAGATCTACATATAAAATTACCTACTGATATCTGTGCAAAGATATATGCAGGGAGTATTGCTTTAAAAATCAAATCAATTTAAAAAATAATGATAGTAACTAGTAAAATATCCATTTATTCACACAGAAAACATCTATTTGGCAATGATCACTTTTCATATGCCTCAACTGATATGAGTGTGTTTTCTCTATTCTGTACACACATTTAGGTAGTGTTGTCATTATGAGTTCATTAGTCATTCCATTAACAAAAATATTCTCTTTCCTGCTTTTTCCTGGCATGGGCTTCTTCCTCCTCCCTTCCCACATATGTACTCTTCCAGTAACTAATCTGTACAACTCTGGCAGTAAGAATCTGAAATGTTTAGTGTGAGATTTAAAAGAAAAATGGAAGCATAAATGCCAGTCTTTTTGCTCTAAAGTACAGAATTAAAAACATAGATCATTCCTTCCTATAAGTCTTTAATCATTAAATTTATTTAAAATGTAACTAGTGGTACTGGAAGAACTATGTTGCTACACATCAAAATGTAGATGAGATTTAATGAGAAGTCTTGTATAACTTTAGCAGTAACTTTAACTGCAGATTGCTCTATGAATGAGAGCATTATGGGGATGAATATTTTGAAGCAACTGAAATTAAGAACCTTGAACTTTTGCCACACTCATCAAGCAATAGATTATTATGGTGGGTAAGGAAAGGGATTATTATAACTGGATCTTCATTTAGATGGAAGGAAATGAAAATATTTACAACGAGCCCTCTTTAACTAAAACCTGAATCACAGTGACTTAATGAAATAATTAAGCCCAGTTGAGAGTCTAGGAATTATAACCACATTTGATGCCCAATTCAGTATTAAAAACAGTTGCATTGTAAGTGATATATAATGTTCTGAATCATAAGAGCTTGAAGGTAGATCTAACTATGATCCTTCTGTCAAGAGAGAAAAACAGATTCTTTGCCAACCATTGCATCCCAAGACATTTTTATCCAAATGGCTTGGTCACTTGAGGACTTACTTTCCACACTTGTTTATAAGAAACCCAGAATAAACTCAACTAATTTAATTAGTGTCACTGAATCCTCAGTGACCAAAATCAAATCAACACATACAAATTTCTCAGTGGGGAAAAAAAAAATCAACAAAACTTCTAATGGTTAAGGGTAGCTTATAAGTCTGAAAGTTTCCAGCCAATTCTTGGTGTCTTTCACCCTAATTCATTACTAGTTTGCCAACCACTATTAAAACACTTTCACATCTAAATGTAAAGGCCCATATCCTGACATTGATCCAAGTGCGGAACTCCCATTGAAGTCGATGAGAGTGCTGCATAGAAATCAATGACAGGATATGGACCTCAAGGCTGGACCTTCTCTCTCCCCTGGAACCTTTTTTCATTGACACTCAGAAATTTGAGTGTATTACAAGAAACGAGATACATAAAGCAGGGCATTGCAGATGAGCTACATGGTTCTCTGTACCTTCTCTGGCAAAGTTTACTGCAGGTTAGTTGCCAATGTATTTAAAGGAGGAGGGGGACAGCAGAAGTGCCAACTTCAGCGATGTGCTTGACTAGAATGTCATCTCTCACCAGGCAGGTGATCAGGCTTTGTTTTAATCACAGCCTCTGTTTTGGCAAAGACTGCAGTTCTTACTGAACGAGTTCTTTTACCAGCTCTAATGTCTGAATTGACAATCATATAATATTTTACAAAGTATACTTCTTTTTTAAAACTTGGATAATGTTAAGCATTTTATAGTTTAATTTCTAATAACAAGATCCATGAATTACTCTGACATTCTAGAAACACTAGAAATAATCCTTGTGATTTAAATTAAATCTTTCTTCCATGGAATGCAAAGCATTTCAGGCATATTACAGTTAATTTTTTTCATTGGTACAAAGTCTTGAACAAAGTTTTCAAATCTCTTTAAGAAAATACAAACAAGGTCTCCCTGGAGAGACAGGGTTAAAGTCTCAGCAATATCAAGCTATTACCAGTCACTGCTGTATGAATTCTATACCCGGCCAGGTTGCTAACCCACATGGCTCAGAAGACTTCTGTCTTGCCCGTTGCTCCCCTCAGCAGTGTGTTTCAGTAGTTCTGCCTGTTCTGCTCCTCACTCTGTCTCTGATGAATCCTCTCATCCCTGCACCCCTGGCCTACTCCCCAGTTTTTGTATGCATAAATAAATAAATATTCTAAAAAACACAAACATATTGAAATAAAATAAACTTACAATTCTTTCCTTCCCACCACTGTTGTATCACATTCACTTTTTCTAATAATCTGAAGAAAGCAGAAAATTAAATGTTTGGTTTTCTTCAATTTTTAATAAGTCAAGGACTCACTTTCTAAAAGGACCACCTTGATTTACTTTGTTGCTCATAATATTAAACTGTGCTTAAAGTAAATAAGCCAATTTATTCAACTTGTTCTTGATTTCCTTCAAACTCAATTGGATGACGAATAGTCAGAATTTCTCAAAATTTAGTTTAGAATTACTTTGAGGACTTGTTCAAACACAGGTTGCTGTGTGTCACCCCCACCATTTCTGATTCTGGGGGATGAAGGACAATTTTCATTTCTAACAATGTTCAAGGTTGATTCTATTCAAGGTTGAACATTCTAACAATGTTCAGTGCTGGTTTTCCCGGACTAGGATCATATTTTCAGACACACTGGTTAAAGAACCTCAATCTTTAGCAGGTATAAGAATCAGGAGATTTATTTAAATTGCTTTTTCCACTCCCTTCCACCTTTAGTCTAGATTTAACAGGTGGGTATTCTGCTTTTACCGAACACTGGAGCAAATTCTGATGTGGTTGATCACAACACTCCTTGAGAAAAGTATCTACTTTCTTGGTCACTTCTAGCTATGAAATAGTGATTTTTTTTTATATAAGGTAAATTAGAGAGACTTAAGATGAGAAGATAAGAAAATAAACACCAGATATGTTATCTTTGCTCTCACAGAGGTAATGCCATAGCTATGCTGGACAGGTAACCTTTTGATTCTTTGTTTAGTGGCGAAAAACAAAGATGAGAACACCTACCATCCTAGATTTATCCTTTGTAGTAGCATTTTGTGTATTTATAGTTACATGACTTTTTACGTATAAATATACAGACAATGTCTATTTTGTTCATAGCAATAAGAGGCCTAGAGTTCATCATTATTCACTATTATGTTTACCAGGGCTAACACATTTTAACTAATTTGAATTGGTTTTACTTGATGACTGGAAATAGTAGGCTTCTCCCTTCCTACTTTATGGAGAAACCATATAGAAAGAACTCAATCAATTTTATAAAATTATTTTTGATATTTTGCCTATTTTGATATGTTAGGATTATAGAATCTAGTGTTCCTAAATTATTACCCATTACACTGAGAAAAGTTAAGTGAGTAATATCAATTTACCTCACCAAGTGCCCATGTTTGAGAGACTAAAGAATCATTTTACGTAACCCTTGGCCACTTCAGCACTTTACATGGGCATCATTTGTGAGGATCATAGTTTTTGAAGTAATATAAAATAAAGGGCTCCTTCCAAATCCAAGTAACCCATTCTTTAGATAAATCACTGACACTTAGAAAATAACAAAACTTTATGTGTTTCAGCTCTTAATTTACAAAAGGAAAATTTTGGATGAGGTGAGCTCTAAGGAAGTTCATTTTTAGCTTCCAAGTTTTTATGATTTAGAAAGCTAACTGAATGTCTATCATGTCAAAAATTCCATAATTATACATAGTTTATAGTTAAAATTCAATTGACATTATAAGTTACTTCATTCTCATGCAGTCTCCTAGATTTCTTTTTATTTTTATCTGAAAGTATTACTCTGAGGGTAGATCTCATATTAAGTGTTCTTACCACAATAAAAATAGAAGAAAAAAGTTAATATTTTTATGGACATCTGAGAAAATAAAGTATTCCTCAGTTTGACCATTTACTAGCAATCTTCACATTATGATTAACCAGTTATTCATTTTTAATAATTGAAGGGTTGAGTATAAGAAATTAATTTCTCTAATTATTTGTATATTTTATACTATATAAGTTCCTGTGAGTGCTATAATTGTAACCCTTTATAATTGGCAGACATTAATTACTGAAACTGTACTAGAATTGCCATATAATTTTGTATCAGAGCCAACATGAATACTTAATACATTCATCCTGCTTAGAATACCAAGAAGAAAAAATTAATTTCTAGTTATTAAAATATGCAAGAACTGGTATGAATGTGATGAGAATGAAATATGCAGATTCCTGATTTCTGTCACAGATAAAATGTCCATGTATGTTCAGGTGCATTAAATCTAGAGCAATTGTTCTCCATCCACTAAAATTAATTCAGTTCTCTCTCAGTAAAGGGTTCAGAAGAACAGAAAAAGGAAAGAACCAATCAGAAAAACTCCCAGCCAAAAGCAGAAACATAATCACAGTTGTCTTCAACAAGCTTATCTCTAAAATTCCCTATTTTTGTAGTTTTCCCAAACACCAGGCTATTAACGTCCCAGACAGTTCCAGCCCACTACTCCATAATCTACTCTCTAGATACAGCCTCCAAAATCTTCTTATAGTTCATGATTTCTTGCTTTCTGTGTTTTGGGATTTTTTTTTTTTTTAAGTTCCCCATTGTGTCTGTAAATTGCATGCCTTTGTGTGGACAGCCTTTCCGAGGAATGGGTCTACAGTGTTCTTCAGTTTCTCAAAGGCCATCACCCAAAAAGTTTAAATAACACTGTTATAAACTATTTTATCCTTTCTCAAGCAGGGAGCAGAACAGACAGATCTACTGAAATACACCACAGAGGGGAACAGTGGGCAAAACAGGAAAGGTTTGCTTCGCCATGTGGATCAACTCTTTGACCTGGTACTGCAGTGGCTGCTGGCTGTGGATAGCTTCATCGTGCTGCACCATAACCCTTTGCACCACCAGGAAGGCTTATAGTGCTCCCTTATTGGAAAATCAAGTTTTCCCAAGCCAGTCTCCAGTCTTCTGTCATTCTGATCAACCCCATGTGCTATCGCTAAAGTCACCTTAAAGTTCATAATGAGTTATGTTGATTTTCTGTTCACTAACATTTAAGGGTCTCCCATTGCTCATTGAATAAAGTCAAAACTCCTGGGTACAGACACTATGCTTTATCTTTATATCTTTTGTTATTTACCTGGTTCAATAGATTCTTGTTTTTTGCTTTTCCTGTTTTCTAAAAATGTCCATATCTCAGCAGCAAGCTATCTTTCCAGTGCTATTTGCTATTTTCTTCATGATGTATATACTTGAACTGATGTAAACATCTGACCTCTGGTCAGTTCACCAAACATAATCCATGTTTTCTTTCCTTTTTTGCACATCTTCATCTTGCCCCTCCCCCTTTTCTTTGCTAACCTCTCCTACTCACCCCCGCCTTTTCTTTGCTAACCTCTCCTACTCAGAACATTACACCCTAATGAACTCTCACTATCCTTCAATGTTTTAAAAAATGCACCTTCATGAAGTCTTCTAAGCAATCTCTCCCTAAGAGAAATAATCCCTTTCTTCTCTAAATTCTTTGTACATTTCAAAGGACTTTACATTTTTAAGTGCATAGGACTCCACTTTAATATTGAATAAAGCATTTATAGAGCTCACATATTACATTACAAGGTAACTCCTTAAAGGCAAAGGCTATGTTCTATTTATTTTTCTTCTCTACAATACTTAACACAATCTCACATGTCATGATACTGAACACAATTTGCTAAATAAATTAAAGAATAAATAAACAAAGTATTCTCTTCATATTATGATTAGAGGTCAGCACTAGTGAAGAACATGATGTTCAGACAGGCAGGAGAATGGCACAAGGTCACAGAGCCAGTCAGTAACTGATTTGGGTTGAACTGCAGATATATGGACTTAAACAAAATCTCTGTCCACCACAAAATGGTGCCCTTTTGGGACAAGAAAATATACTGCAATGTGTTTCTTTTAAGAACTGTAATCTTTTTGCTTTTATAATTCTAAATGTTGGCTTTATCATTCATTATCACTGGCTATTTTATTTCGCTGTCTCATCTAAAAATTGAAAGTCAACATTTAATGCTTTCAATGAATTTTGAATTGCCTTTGTCACATAATTGTTCTTTATCTCCAACAAAGAAGTTAACTTCCCCAGGTTTCTTCAAGCTTTATGATGTTGTAATTCCTATGTGATGTTCTAAATGAAAAATGGTTACCCAGTATTAATGACCAATACATTAGATGAAATCAAAGAATTCTTATTAGGATTGATAAAGATAAGAACTCAGAGATTTTTTTAAATTAACTGCTATTTAAGATATACAAAAAATCAAATAATTCTGAGGAAGCAAGCCTAATTCTACACTATGGATCTGCTATTTAACCCATGAGGTTGATGGTGGAAAGCTCCCATGTTTCTTCATTGTGACAAACAAGTTTTAATCCAGATGGCTCTGAGTTCTACCCTAATAATCAGAGGTAAAATTATTTTCTTTCATTATTAATATTCCAAAGATATAAATGAATTGAAAACTCTTACTCTTCCTGTTCAGTGGGGTAAATGATAATATAGTCTAAATTTCTCTTTCATGTATACATTTTCAAATGTGACTATGTGCTAACAAGTCAGACACAAATCCTGTAGGTTCACTCTACTTCCACTTTGTTTCACGCAGGCTACAGAGGGTTTCTTCCAATTGATATAAGTTACCCTAAAAGGCAGTCTTGCTCCAGTCAACTCTAAAAGTCCAGGACAAAAATTGGTGTGACTACTAGGTTCTAGAATTCCCTATTTTGTATAGTCCTTTCTCTTAGTAAATTTTAATGTGAGGCACTAAAGTCTTTAAAATGCCCCACACTTTGTTCCTTTATAAGAATGTTAATCATGTGCACAGTCTTTAAGAGACTATGCTTTGGCCTCTTTAAGGGCACCAGACACCCAGAAGGAAAAATACAGTAAGAGGTAGCAGAATCTAATAAGGAGAAGTTATGGGGTGAGGTGAGCACTATAAGGAAATAAACTGGCCTACTTACTAGTTAAGAGATCAAGTGAACACCTTTGAGTTCTCTATATTTAGAAGAGGAAACAAAATCTCATGCTTTCTAAATTTGCTTTACAAATTTATTACTTTCTCTCTGGATACATCGATTTTCAGTTGAATTGATATCAGAGTCTTTAAATCAAATCTAACTTATTGTGTTTTTCTGTCATGTAGAAGACTGAGCAAAATAATAACAGGTAATCATCAGGGAAATTAATCCTCAATGTCATTTAAAATAGTTTTAAAACTCACAAAGTTGACCCGTTCATAGTAGCTATTTTGCTATTACAGCCTCCCAGAAGAGTAAACAACAATGAAGATAATGTGATAGCATATTAAGATAGAGTGGCAAATAATATATGTACATATGTGTATATGTTCCTTAAATATATGTACTTATGTATGCTTTGAAGTACACATGAATATACATATTATAGATATACATGCATGTATAAGTGCACATGTAATAAGCACATTATTTATAAACTTGTGCAAACACACATCACAGTTTCAGACTCTGACAAGCCCTATATCAACAATGATGCCTAATTCCTGTTAAGCCTTAGTTTACTGTCACTGTCTTACCAGTTGTTACATAGTGGCAACACTGCAACTCGATTTTGATTTGTACTAGAAATTGTACTAGAAATCAAGATGTTAGTGTCAGGTGACATCATGCGTTAAATATAGTTGTGACAATCATATAAAGTAACTCCTGGAGTTTTGGGGTGATACAGTGGAGGTACAAGAAATGTAGTAAATCCACTGATAGGTGGGCTATGTACAACCCGGCAGGACATCAACCTAGACACATGAAACAGCCTGCCCTTCACCCAGTCGCATTCCCTAAGGAAACCATAGAGACTTGCTCTGAACTTCCCTATCTATATCCTCTGATTCTTCCAGTTTCTCACAATAAAATATAGCTTTCATGAAATGTGCATGTTGCCATATTAATTTGTATCATGGCTCTGAAGGCCTAGTTCACTACTAGATTTATTTAAGAATACCTTAGTAAAAAAGAACCAAAATAGCATAAGTTCAAAAAGTCAGCAAGGATTATGTAGTTTATGTAAACTCTCAGATACTTTTAAAATTCAGACATAATTTATATTCTATAAAAATGGGCAACTTTGTCTAATTCTATCAAAATATTGGCTGCTTCAATATACTGGTGGTGTTTTATTATTTTCTCTATTTTTCTTATGCAAGGAAATCTGACTCTCCTTTTAGGATTAAAGCAAGTTAGGCAAGGGGACATATAAAATGGTATAAATCATCCCAGCAGTGACTTTCAGTGAATACAATAATTATCCAACCTAGAAAAATGATGCTGAAAGAAACTACAGGGAGATGCAAGGAGCGCAATGCCCTCTCTGCACATACCCACTACCACCTCTCTTCGTAGTTGCTCCCCACATGGGCACTGTCTCTATTCCTTAAATGTCCCAAAGCACTGCTTAAAAAATGCTACTAACAGTAAACAAAGTTTCCTAAAGACTGGAATAGAAGAAAAATGAAAGCATAGCCCCATGAAAGCACTGACTTAAAACCCAAATATTAAACAACACTGTGCTAAAAACTCATTGTCTTTTCCCTGAGGGAAGAATTTTTTTTTTTTCCTTTTTCTGCCTTTCTTCCTTGCTTATTCGCATATCTCTTTATTTCCCTTTTTTCTCTGCCTCCCTATTTGCTCTACTTCCTTATGCAAAACAATTTAATTCTTCACTCCCTGCCTTCCTAAAAAAGAAAAAAAGAAAAGTGAACACATCAGCTATCTGTTTGTATTGACAGCACTGGTAAGAGGTGTGGCTCAACACAGGACTGTTTCAAGCCTCTAATGTTTTCATGTAAGGAAACAGCAACATTTTTAAAAATTATCTGGTTATGTTTCCTTTGTACAGTCACAATAAAATCAGAGACTGATGTAGCACAAGCTAGGACAAACTCAATTTCCAAGAATTGCAGACCAACAAGAAATATTAATTGTAAAAGCATCACACTTATTTTCATTGCTCAAAAACCATCATTGTAAATTTAATTCATAATTCATAGCACTATCTCACTAAGAAAGACCTCTATTTTCCTTCTCATCAAATGTATGACACCCTGGAGATGTCTTTGGGTCTTTTACAAAATGAATCCCAAAAATCTTTCATAGAAGTCCTATTCCTGGTGCACATCCTATAAGTTTCTTCTCCTTTTTTCTTTTCTTCTGCTTTTCCAGTTCTCCTGTATATTTTCATACAATTGTGTATCCCAAACCCAAATAAAGTGGTCACGAACACATAGAAGAATATAACCACTATCCCTCCCTCAAAGAAACAGGAAGTCAATGATAAGCAAGACCTCAGTATAAAGCAAATGGTACCCAGAACCACCTAAGATATTCACAGATCTGTTAGAAGGAAAGGTAAGAATGATCAGAAGCCCACTGGAAAAGAGGGCCATGCAAGAAGTATTCATAGGCAGTAGTTATGTCTGAGCAAACATGTAAAACATATTTGACACAGTAATAGACCAAACTCAAGTCATAAGAAATCCAAGGAACAATAAAGAAGCCAGAAAATTTTAAACGATTGTCCAGTTCTTGATGTTGGCTTTGGTAATCACAAAGTCAAATAAACAATACAAAACTGAGAGGAGGGTGGGTAGAAATTTTCCTACTGCAGAGGAATTGACTAATTTGAAAACAATATATTCAGTTGACCCCATATATTCTAGAGAGAGAAGTTGGCAGTGGGCTAACAGACATTTCCACCAGAGCCTTAGTAAGAAAGAGCATAATCAACCCTACTAAAATCAACAACTGCTCTACATTATCCCCTCAGCATTTTACAGGGAGAAATGAAGAGAGGACCCGAGTAGAGAAATCTAGGCAGAAGTTGCTATGGAATGCAGTGATCGTGATTAGAGACCAAGTAAGGTCAGAGCATCATTTTTTTTTCCTTGGGGGCGGGGGGGATGGTGGTCAAGAAGGATGGAATTGTAAGAATGGAAGAATGTTCCTTTTCTCCAAATAAATGCTCATTGGAGGTGCTCTTCTGGTACCCTCAGAGCAGAGGGGATTGTGAGGAGGGAATTCTAGGAAAGCCAGTCAGAGTCCTAAATTTGTGAGGTGTTAATTCCCATAGAGAATGGAGTTTCCATCTTTTCTGGAGATCTCTGAAGAGAACGGTCATGCTGGAGAAGCCAGGAGGAGAATAGCCACAAATGCCTTGTGACATAGGTTGCCTGCAAAGAATATAGTATAATCCTGAACCTGTTTCATTTTTCTGCCACTCCCAGAGGACTCCACTGCCAATGATTTCATGTCAATTAGAGGAATCAGGAGAATGGAGTCAGTAAATCAAGCAACACTTACTTCTACATTTCAAAGGCATCTTTTTTAGATTTTTTTCCTAATATTCTTCATCTTTCTTCTTTGACTTTCATCTCTTTCATTTTGTATTTGCTTAGTGGTAGATTAATCCAGGGTTAACCTATGGTTAGGTTGCCTACTAGATAATCCAGTATGGGCTACTTTAGCAGCATTTTGCCTTTTGAGATCACGAATGCAAAACATCGCCCAAATGTGTCTGCTTATATTCAACTTCACCTTAGCCTATATCATCAGCATTGTTTACCTGGAGATCCGCAACATTCTTCAAAGTCATCTTGCTACTTCTAGTCTCCTCCTTTCTCTACCTCCTTTTCATGTTGTAGTGAAAATGTTAGGGGGAAAGGTGGTCCTAAATGGATTATGGGTGTGTGGACTCCAACCCCCACTCCAGACCATCAGTGTTCCAGAACCACAAATCCGATAAGATGATTATCGAAGAGTGGATTACTGGGATCTGAGGGTGGAGTTAAGCAGCCAGGCTGGCTATAAAACCGAGGTGAGCCTTGGACATGCTCTCTTACGGAGGAGCCAGACCCCCTTCCTTCGGAGCCATCTCATTCAACTCGGAGCTAGCCCTCAACGCGCCATTGCTTAGATTGGTAGGGTATTTGTGGATTTATATAGCTTTCTTTTTCTTTTGGTGTTATTACTATTTTATTCCCCTTTCTTTCATAAAATAAAACGTGCTAATAACTTTTGCAACGTGTACCTGGAGTTGGGACTTTTAAGTCTTCTGAGCGCGGGTGGAGAACCCAGTGTGGGGAACCCATTTTATATTAGGGTTGCCCAGTAACAAAAATAGTAATTATCTTAAAACATAAAATTGATCTTGGCTTTGCTGCCATCATAGAATAGAATCCAAACTCCTTACCTTGACTTATAATACTCAGCAAGATTGGCTTCTGATTCCCCTTCTGACCTCACCTCTTTGACTAACTGCTTTACTGGGCGAGGCTCTAACTCTCCCTGCACTACTGTCTGTTTCCTGCTTTATGCTCCAGTCACAGCTTCCTCCTTTGAGCTGTTGTCACATGTGAGACTTCTTCCTCCCTCAGGGTGTCTGTTCAGTCTATATCTCTTTCTTTGGCCTTAATTAATGGCCACTGATCCAGAAACGGTATCCTTGATTGCCCAATATCAAATAAGTGTCTCCTACTATTTTCTGTCACATCATGGAGGCAATTGAGGGAGTGTTTGTTCATAATATTGATCACAATTTTAATTGAATATTGTGAATTAAACACAACTATTTGTTCAGTTTTTATTTCTTAGCTCTAATAGATCATGAATTTCAAGAATTTTAAAGAGATTATGATTCACTGATTAATGAAGGAAGGTTCCTGAGAAACATTTGATACTACTAGAAGAGTTTTTTAATATGAGTAAAGGAAAGGAAAAAGTGATTGAGTAAATAAGCCATTCAAATGAGAGTGGTGGGAAAGGGGAGAAAATCAACTATTCCTGCTGATAACCACTATCTTTTCATTGAAAGAGGAAGAATGAGTATCAAAATAACAAAGCACTGGATTTCAGAAGGATATATGAGGTCAATAAAAATTGCTAAGGCAAATGAGAAATAAAGCTGATTAGGGACATTCAAAATGAATTTGTAGTGCCACTAAATCAAGTCTTTGAGTTATCCAATTAATAAATATGTATTGCGGTCCAACTCAGTACCAGGAACTATACTTTGTAGCATCACAAAAACAAATAGGTACCCACTTGTGAAAAATCCCCTCGGTTTGAACATGCAATATGCCTGGTATCCAAAAGCCTAGCCATCTCATTTTGTTACCTGGGCTCTGCTGAGAAATGAGGACCAGTCATTGTCCTTCCGTGACTCATGGAGGATTCTGTACTTCATTAAAGTATCATGACAGGGCCATATTAATGAACTTGTGATGTTTGAAGATTTTATAAAATAACCCCATTGCTCTTCCTATATTAAACTCGCCTACCATTTCCACAGGGCAAAGGTGGTATTTAGGTACAGGTCATCCTAGGAAGAGGAACAATTCAGGTTATCCTATAATTTTCCTTCCAACGGGGATACTGTAACAGCAATACTTAATTCATATGTATATTACACTTCAATATAATTTTTGTTTAATTTTTTAAAGATTTATTTAAATCTTTAAAATAGGCTACATACAGACTAGAGATACAAGGGATGAGAGAATCCACCAGACAGAGTGGGGAGCCGAACAGGCAGATAGACTGAAATACACTGCTGAGGGGAGCAGCAGGTGAGCCAAGACAAGTCTGCCACAACATGTGGGTCACCTCCCCAGCTGGGGGCAGGGGAGGCTGAGGCCACTCAGCACCACACAGAAATTCTCTTTTCCCTATTCTTTTTCTTTATGAAGCTTGTCTTTTATTTATGTTTTAAATCAAGACCTGTATTTTTGAGTTTCTAACCAGTTCTAGGTTATTCAGGAATTCTACAATATCTAGAATTATTTAATATCCCTAATAATAATTGAATTTTAAATGGATGGTTCTAAGTTTAAAAGACAAACTCTTAAATAAGCAGAATAAACCTCAAATAAATAATTTAAAATAATCCCTTAAAAATCTAAGGCTATAGATATATGGTTAACTAGTCTCAAATTGAGATTAAAAAGAAAACTAAAATGCCAAAAGCATCTAGACTCTAAGAAGGAAAGATATATTTAGATCTCATGGATAAAAATTAAAGAAATATTTGAGATTACATTATTAAATTTATTAAAAACTTGTGAAAACTTATCAAAAAGGCTAGACCAATGTTCAGAAAAAGCTGGGGCTCTGTTGACTCAGATGGCTTATTCCATCTCTCAGGAATGCAAGTTGTTCATGGCAGCATGAGAGATGAGGTGAACTACCCATAAACACAGGGCTCTGATTCAGCCTGAATGCTAGTGATTTTAATGCCAGACACATCCACTTTCAGCTGGAGGGTATTTGTTGAGAGCTGCCGTGGAGAATGCCCACACTTAGAAAAAAATGCACACTCTTAGCAACCACTAATGAATAAAGTGCAAACCCACTGATCAGGATTTGGAAATTGCAAAAAAAATATTATGATTTGATATTCAGAATTAATTCTTGGCATACAAACAGAAACTGATCTCGCAGTAGAGGCTGGATCTACAGGTGTTACTCAAGCTGTTCTTCCTTTGTGATTCTTGGGAATTTTGCCCAAATAAGCTCTGGCAACTTGAATTTTATGTTTTAAAATACCAGCACTGCCTTCTTGATACCATACAAATAGCATTTATCAATGGAAATTTCTTTGGGTTGGTATATTGAGACCTATGTCAGACCAACTGAAATGTGTCTGTGGAAAAAAAGATAATTAAATGCCTCTAAGACAGAGAGGTACAGGAAAATGAGAATCCACCTACAAGCTAGTATCTGGCCCAAAATTTATGACTTCTTCTACTTGGTCACTTATCTAGAGACTGACCCAAATCACTATTTCATGGAGATAACAGAGAGTAATGTTAAAGAGAAATTGAGGGAATATGCCTTATCATGGAACTGTAAACAGAAGTCCTGGCTTCTGCTTACATCTCTACCATGTGTGCCTCTGACAAGCAACTGGTCTTACTGAGGTGTAACATTCATTTTCTAGACGGGTAAAAAAGGGGTTCAAATGTTAGCTTTGCTATCACCCATTCAGCTTGTGTTGAGTACTTACTAGGTGCCTTGGCAGTACGTTGGGCGCCAAACTGTTACAGGGCAACCCTAATATAAAATGGGTTTTCCTCACTGGGTCCTCCACTCGTGTGCTCAGAAGACTTTTAAAAAGTTTCAACTTACAGGTACACATGGCAAAAGTTACTGACAGGTTTTATTTTATGAAAGATGGGGAATCAAATAGTAATAACACCAAGGGAAAAAGAGAGGGATATAAATTTACAAATACCCTACCAGATCTAAGCAATGGCGCGTTGAGAGCTGGCTCCGAGTCGAATGAGATGGCTCCGAAGGAAGAGAGATGTTTTCCGAAGGAAGGGGTTTGGCTCCTCAGTAAGAGAGAGTGAGCCCAAGGCTTACTTCTGGTTTTATAGCCAGCCTGGCTGCTTAACTTTACCTTTAGGTTTCAGTAATTTACTGGATTTGTTTCAGTAATTTTATTGGATTTGTGGTTTTGGAACACTGATGGTCTGAAGTGGGGGTTGGAGTTTACATACCCATAATCCATTTAGGACTACTTTTCCCCCTAACAGTGGGAGGTGTGGTAGGTATGGTCACCATTTTCAGGCAGAGAAAGAAAAAGACAAACCATTTAATGAAAAGATAAAGACAAATGAATATACAAATAATTTGTAACTATGTAAAGACTGTCATGTGAAAAAGGGAAGGAACAAAAAGGGACAAAACAAAGAACAAAAACAAAAATCAAAAAACCAGGAAGAAGGCTTTAATCTGAGAGGTCCAAGAACATCTCCTTAGGGAATAACATTTAAGAATAGAGGGTGGGAAGGCAAGGGGTGGAGAGAGCATTCCAAAACAAGGGGATAACACTTGCAAAAGCCCCAAGGCAAGGAGGAGTTTGATGTGGTCCAAAAACAGCAAGAAGACTCTGTGGCTACATTGAAGGGGAGAGTGGCAGAAGATAAGGCTCAGGGTGTTGTTACAAGAATGAAAGAGAAATGTGTGTGAACATGCTTTACAGAGCACAGAGTCCTGTATCAAGGTGAGAATTAAACAGTCATTGTTGCTTCAGGAGTCCTGCCCCGCAGCAACAGAAGTATCAGGTCAAAAAGATAAAACCTCCACCCTGCCTAAAATGACTCTTCTTTGTCATCAACTAATTTGTAAGATTTTCAATTTGTAATGACATCAGAAATTTTAAAACAAATTTAAACAAGTTTAAAATTTCAAACTTCTTTAAAATAAATTTTAAAAATAAATTTTAAAAATAAATTTTCTTCTCCATGAAACCTGGGTTTCCTCAAACCAGAGGAAAATGTTGCTAAAGCCCTTTTATATCTAAGAAACTGAAATAAGAGAAAACTTAAGAACCCAGGATTCCTTTGTACTGCCATTTGTCCTACATTGTGTCTGGACACTCCTCTACCAACTGAGTCCATCAACCATCAACTTTGCCACTCATTTTCTAGTGAAATTTAAATGATGGAACAGGGAAGAATGGTGGGGGCTCATTTGCAACAAACTTATCCATGCAAGTAATTATTAAGTATCTGTTGATATCTGCTAATGATAAATATAGGGATTTTGGAGGTGCACTTTTACTATATTGACTTAGTTTCCTGATTATTCAAAGGGATTAAAGATCTGGGCAGATTTCCATTTATCATGTCAACTTATCTCTCTTATATAAACTCATTGTTAACCCATAAGGATGATTTGGATACAGCTTCCTGGTCAAGAACTCAGAAACTGATGCTGGCTCCAAGGAGATTAAACAGTAAGAGTCAAGAATGGAAGGAGGAAGAGGAGGGGAGAGAGAGGAGAGACCAAAGGGGTGTAGGCCTGGGGTTGAGTGTGGAGTGAGCAGTGATGTAGATGTAGGGGACATTGATGACAATGTACATGGACAGTGTACTTAAATGTGATCTCACTTCTCTTCTCTAACGAGTGTATCAGGAGACAGCCTTGCTTGGAAGAGATTCTTAAACCAAAGTCATCAATAAAGCTTGTGCCTACTTCAATAAGTGCTGTCTCCAGACCATTTTGTCTTCTGTCTCCCATATACTGAATATCTTGGGAAAACTAAGCTGACAGTGATGCATAACAAGGTATTAGCAATTGTGGCAATGAGAAGCAGAGTGAAGGGATTGCTTTTGAAAAGTCTTACATAAGAAAGGCTACTGAATGAAATATTGAGGAATTACAATCACTATCATTGAGGGAAATTGGGAATGAGGTGCTATTCCTGGAGGATGAATATGAAGTCATTGAGGTATGTGTAGCTATAGGTGGTTAAGGCTGACTTTAATTGAACTGTCTAGAAATCAGTAAGAAATACAGTGACTTAGAAGAATTAATATATCACAGAAAAAAAACTTTTCAGAAACTTAGAAAATCTCTTGATGTAAGTTATCATGTTTCTTTATCAGCTGGCTAGATTCTGTACATACAAGGGACCAGAACTAATAGGGATGAAAGTTGTTAGCTATCAAAGCAAGTATTTTATTTTTCATTTTTTTTCTTTTTTAAGATTTATTTATTTATGTATACAAGAGCTGGGGCACAGGCGAGAAGTTCAGGGGGGTGAGAGGATTCACCAGAGACAGAGTGGGGAACAGAACAGGCAGACAGACCTAAACATACTACTGAGGGAAGCAGGGCAGCAACAGGGGAGACAGGAGGTCTGCTGGGCCATGTGGGTCCCCTCCCTGGACAGGGATCCAACTAGCGCTGCTGTGTGCAGATGCTTTACAGTGTGGCACTCAACCCGCTGCGCCACCAGGGAGGCCTTATTTTTCATTTTCCGGTAAAGAAAAACAAGAAATTGAAACATGGCAACTGGGAAGCTGTTAAAGAACAGTGTCAAGATGAATTAGAAGTTCGCTCTGTAAAAAGGGCTAGTTGAATATTTCATACAGCATCAGGAAATATAATTTATAAGTAATATATAGTAAAACGTTAAAGGAGACACAGAAAGTCTATTGCAAATAAACACATAACATCTACTTTACAGGATTCCCTTCCTGAGCACACTAGGAAAAACACAATCAGAAATCCAAGGAGAACAATAACTGGTCCCCTTGTTCCTCCCTTGTTTTGCATTATTTGGCTATCAAGGATGGGCTACTCTCCTTTTACCTTAACATCTCCATAGAACTGTGCTAAGGACTCGGCTATAATCATTTTCACTGTCTGCTCCAAATTAGAATTTTTACTCTTAAAAGTTAAAAAATATTCAAGTAAATGTTCCCTAAAAGCAACCATCAGCAGCATCACCATCAAAACCACATGTATGCCAAAAATGCTTTCAATAAAATTTATCAAGTCAATGTTAACATGAGATTAAAGCAATGTGAAAGACCCAAGTCCTTGCAACTAGAAGAGAACTGACACTGTCCATCTCCTTTGGATACATATTAAATATTTATCTAATTGGAAGAGCCAAATTGCTTCATTTTTAAAGACCCATTTTTATCTTATCAGATAATAGATTTGAGAGAGTGCTGTCAGACATGTCTATAAAACAATTTCAAGTGCTAGTTCTTGGTAGCTATGGGTTGTGGTAGAGAAAACTCACCTATGAACATTCATGTAAATAGCAATCTTACACACAGACAGTAATGTGTATGCAATTTTGCTAAAAGACTCTACCTGTTGACTAGGATATATTCAAATTACAATAGGAAGTATGTAACAATCCCCCCATCTTAGAATCACTCATTCAACTCAATCTCATAATTGAAATAAAGATTTTTAAAAATTTGATATCAATTATGAAATATAATCCTGTCCTTTTTCATTAAAATACAGCTTCTCCAGGCAAAAAGTACATTATCCTTCCTGAATTCCAGGGGCATTTTTTCTGATTTCTTTATTCTGATTTGCAAATCAAAATCATCTTTTAATTGTCTTTCCTACTCTATCTCTCTCTCCTTAATTTATCCTTTGTAGTATCAGGATCTCTATCTTCCTTTATATATATATATATAATGTATTATATATATAACATAATATATATACAATGTGTATATGTGTATGTATGCAGCTAAGAATTTTTTCTCATCATAGTATTCATGAAGGATAAGTTGTCAACAGGATAAAATACAACTTCCCTGCAAAATATACCACAACACTACACCAACTTACCTCATTCACCCTCCCATTGCTGCTACATCTAGCTACTCAACCTCCCTCCTGAAAACTCCATTCACTTCCAAATGCTTGTACCTTTCTCTTGCAATCCCTCCACCATGAAATAATTTCTCACCTTGCACCCATCAAAATCCTACTCCTTCTCTAACCATACTTTTGAATCATCTTTCTAATTCTTAGGGACTTCCAGATGTTACTTTCTTTTGGATAGTTTGTTTTTAAGCATTTGGGATTTTGTTGTTGGAGGACAAGCCAGGAAAACCTTAATTCTCAGTGTGCTATATAAAAAGAAGCCCAAAGCACCTTCTGCACACCTCATTTAAGGTGTATTATTTTGGGATTTTATATGACTTCTTTCTACATTTGTCCCCCAGGGAGACTTTATGATCCTTGAGATTAAATTCATCCCTTGTGTGTCAACCCCACTGCTGGAAAAAGGTTAAGTACTTGATATTTGTTGGACTGCACTGATGTGCAAACATCAATGTTGGCAAGGATGGTCAAATTCAAACTGATTCATAGTCATGGTACATTCCACAGAACAGTTCTTGAAGACCATCCAATATAACAGTTCTTAAACTTTTCCTGTTTGTTGTCTTCTTGTCTTTGGTTTTAATAGAGCAATCTAATTTTCAAAAAAGAGCTTATCTGAAAGCCCGAGATATAAAATGTAACCACTATTCACATTATAGCTTGAAGGAACCCAGTCACACACTTTCCCCTGCCCCTCCACCCATCCCTGCCATTTTCAAATCCACTTCACAAACATCAGGAAACTAAGAGAAAGATAATCACCTAAATTTGAATACCCAGACCTTATTTCTAAGTTGTTTCAGAAGCAGACAGTGCACACTACATTTTACCAAGGGAAATGAATTCTTAGAACATGAGCACAGTTTTTATGATTTTTCAGGAAAGGTAAGAGGATTTCTAGTAATAGCTGGTCCCCTAAATGCCCATTTCACAATCATCCCGGTGAATGACTTGCTTAACGTTGGCCCGGTTCTGGAGTCACGTGGCCTGTGTTCATTTTTGGTTATCCAGTTACCAGCAGTATGAAGTTACTTGGGCTCTACTTCCTCAGATACTTATTTATAATGGGAAAAAAACACTATTTCATAGCAATTGCATAAGTTTTCAATAAGATAAGTATAACCTTATAACAGCTACTACATATAGTAAATATCCAGTTAATAGAAGGGTTTTATTAAGGTCCATGATGAGAAATGCAATTGACCAGTAATAGGGATACCACTGACAGGCTTAAGTGTTTATCAAAAAAAAAAAAAGATACCCATGAGATGATAATATTATCATTCTGCTTACAGATTTGAGCGCCATTTTATTAATCTAAGAATTTTCCAAATGATTTGCTATTCTCTTCTTCAAAGTAAAATACCAGAAATAATACAAAATTTCAGTGCAGGTAGGTTCACATTTATAGCATTTAATTGATGTCCTTCTAAGTAACAACACAGATACCCAAATGTTTACTAAAGGTTTTTGTTTCCTTGCCATGTAGATTTCTGGCAGTGGACCACACCTTTCCTTAGAGAAAGATATTCCTCAGCAATATCTGGTCTGATTTTCATTCCTTCAAAAGCACTTCCTATAACCCAGTGGAGCAACTGTCTGTCAAAGGAAAGTAGGAAACCTAGAGAAGGGCTTTAGGCAGAAGAGCAAATCTACCGCAGTAGTTAATCTGAAAATAAAACATCCTGCTGATCTTGTCATCATGAGAACAAATAAAGGGCTGTCCCAGAGATTCCTATTAAATCATCTCACTGGACTAGAAAAGCAAAGTACAAACCTGGATAGTAAAACAAAGGGAAACTTCATTCAGATGGTGTCACCATAACACACATTTTGGAAACTGTTCAGAATCAGTTGGGGAGAAATAGGTAAAATCCTTTCTGCCTCTAATGACCAAACACCCTGAGCACAGTCTTGGGAGTGTGATAAATTTTGAGGTGTCTGTCTAGGGTATCTTTTTGAGACCCAAATAATTGTGAACCAAACTTGGAATCAGAAGAAAAATGTCTCTTCCAGTAGGAATTAAGACAGCAAGGTGATCACATCCAATACAGAAACCCAAAAACCAATGGTTCCCAAATTTAAAAACGCAAAGGTGTTGCCTTAAAAGACTATTTAAATGCATAATACTCACTACAATAAAGATAGTGACAACTTGTAGATCTCAGTTCCCTCCTTGCTCATTCCACATTTGAGCAACTAAGTCTAGAGCACCCATGAGTGCCGCTCATTCTTCAAAACACATAGGTAAGCTCAAGTCTCTCAAACTGTTAACCTGTGCTTCAAAATCTCCTGGTCATTCAATCATCACCATCAGGATCCAAGCCACTCTCTCTGTTTGTCTCTTGGTTCAGTCTGGACCTAATTTGAGGCTTTCACCTTGGACAATCCTTTTATTTTTTGCTATGTGACTAATACACTTTCATATCCATTGGTGCCTGTGTGTCCTTCATCCTGACATCCACAAAGTTCTCAGCAGGGGCTTTTCAGTGTCCGGCAGAAGATTCCAGATGCCTAAATAAAATACTGGAATAAATCCTAGAGATCCTGATTCAGCAAATAACTGGAGTATATGGTTGGGTCTAGAACCACTAGCTAAGAGTTGAAACTACTGGCTCAGATTAATCTGTTGCCAGCAATTCACAGACTGCTTAAACCACCCTCATGTCCCTTCTTGCTCTCCAATTCAAAATTACACAACTGCCCTCTGCCTCCACATAGATACTCTAGTTTTCATGATACACTTACATTACCCCTCTTCATCATCATTCATCAGTCCTTTTGCAGTCCCTCCACTACATAGACCCTAAACAAGACAAGGAGGGAAAAGAAATAGACTGACAGGAATCACCATGTGCTCTCCCCTGAGCTCATTTCCCAAGATGCATGATACTGTTGTCCTTCAGATGTTTCTTCACGGACATATCTCCATTCTAACTCTGTGAGAATATAGTTTTCTAAGATTTAGCAAAAAAAAAAAAAAAAAAGGGAAAAAAAAGGTAGGTTATTTTAAAAGACTGCCAGATGGAAATAATTTTCTTAATTTATGAAAATATAGCAGAGTTCCTTGGCAGAAGAACATAAATCTCAGAGATCAATGAACTCCCCAACAGCACCACTAATACTACAATAGTGATATTTTCACAGGAATTCATTTTCTGGGGTTGTAGTTAAGGAACAAAAGATCACAAGATGCAGATAATACATCAGGTACTAGGAAAAGATAGCAATGTTAGCACGAAACACAATATTAAGGCTCAGCCGCAGGTCTCACCTCTATTCAGGAAAAAAACATTCTCTCTATTTCTGTTCAGATCACATGATGACTCTGGAGCAATGAGACCTACAGATAACACAAGTTTTTGGTGCCAGAAGGACTTTTAAGTCAACAGGCATTCCTTTGCTTCTTAGCCAGTTATGGTGGACACCAATAACTTGAAGTAAAACATCAAAAACTTCACTTTGTTGGTGATGGACCGGAACGGGGCCACCAGACATGAAAAACTTGTCTATGAGTCTACCAGAGAATCAAAGCTGACATCCTAACTGAAAGCAATGGTAGCACCATATTAGTGATATAAACATACTAGGAGACTGTGTGAAAGTTATTTGTCTCATTTATATATCTTAATGTATTGTGAGAGTTGGGCAATGCACATGAAGCCTGCAAGTATTCTGTATAAAAGGAAGACTGTCTTTACCTCAGCAGTCTCAGTCTTTTAGTTTTTATTAACAGAGGAACAGTCTAAGGTGTAACATTATTTCAAATTTTTACCTTTTAGATACCAAAGGGTTCTAATTTGGACTAACATTCTAACTCTTCTAAAGAAATGACTTCTTAGAGAGCTACTTTGAGTGTACTTCATACACTCATTTATTTTTCTGAATAAAGTATTGATATGACCATATGTCTATTGAAATGTTGACTGGTGAACTTTTTTTTGAAGATTTATTTTAGTTATTTTTACATACAAGAACTGAGGTGCCGGGGGGGGGGGGTGCGGGGGGAGGAAGGGTGAGAGGATTCAGCAGAGACAGAGTGGGGAGCAGGACAGGCAGACTGACTGAAATAGACTGCTTAGGGGAGCAGTGGGTGAGACAGGAGAGGTCTGCTGCACAGAGTGGGTTAGCTCCAGGTTGGGAATTGAACTCCTGCTGCAGTGACTGCTGACAGATTCATGGTGCTGAGACTTAATGCCTTGCGCCACTAGGGAGGCCCTGATTAATGAACTTTACATAAAAACTTGATAATGAAATGATCACAGACTTTACTGAAAAAAGTCAAAATAAAAATGATAAATTCACTAAAAATGCAAATGTTTTTTATTTCATTTTCTTCGTCAGAAGTTAATGAGGGGATAAATACTGTTATACCCATTTTACAGAAAAGAATAGTAGAGCTCAGGTAAATTACAATTTGTGCAAAGTTAACTGTGAGTAAATAGAAGAAATCACTTCTTCCTATCTTCACTGTCCATTTCACTTTCTCACTGTTGCTTTGAGCAAAACTTTAAATTTTCCTGTACAGATTACAAAAATGATGGCCGCTTCTATTTCTTCTAGGAAATTCCTGTCAAATGCAATAGTTCTAGATTCCTAGTATAATTTTTACTCATTTTAAGAGATAAAAAGTTCTTATATATTTTTCCAAATAAAGCTCCTAAAATCTTTTCAGAAAACAGGGAGGTGTGAATAATCATGAATTTGGTAAGCATTTATTCAGGCATATATATATATCTATATATATATATATTTAACCTATGCTTCAAATTAAGAACGAGAAGCTATATATAAAAGACAGTATGCAAGTTCCTTTAAGTTGCAATTTTTAATATACCATTCACTTTTGTAGTCTTCATCCATTTTTATTAAGAATTTTACCATGTGTGCAAATTAACCTAGGAGTTAAGTATATCTGGAGGTAGACCATATTAAATATATCTGGTGGCACAGTGGGTTGAGCAACGCACTGTGAAGCATCCGTGGCACAGCAGCGTGAGTTCGATCCCCAGCCAGGGAGGGAACCCACACAGCACAGCAGACCTCTTCTGCCTCTCCTGCTGCTCCCCTCAGGAGTAGATTTCAGTTGATCTGCCTGTTCTGCTCCCCACTCTGTCTCTGGTGAATCCTGTCACCTTCCCCGACTCTGGCCTGTACCCCAGCTCTTGTATGCATAAATAAATAAATCTTTAAAAATCAATCAATCAATCAATAAAAATATCTGCAGGAATAAGCAGAGGAGCAAGCCAACCATTAGTCATCTCAAATTCATATTCCTACTTATTCATAAAAATTTACTCAGGGGGCCTCCCTGGTGGCACAGTGGGTTAAACAATGCACTATGAAGCAAACTGCAGCCACTGCAGCACGAGTTCGATCCCTGCCGCCAGCCAGGTGAGGGACCCACATGGCATAGCAGACCTCCCCTGCCTCGCCCCTGGGCAGTGTGTTTCAGTCAGTATGCCTGTTCTGCTCCCCACTCTGTCTGGTGAATCCTCTCACCTCCCATGACTCTGGCCTGTACCCCAGCTCTTGTATGCATAATTAAATAAATCTTAAAAAAAAAAATTTACTCAGGAATCCTGCTTGGCACCTGACTATCAAGTAGCTATTCGTCATTAACAGAAAGTAGATTTTTCCTCACCATACTGAAATCTCATTGCACCATATTTTGATATGTCTATGTCCACTACAGATGACATCTGCACTGGCAGTTGTAAATCATAGTTGTGTAGGCAGTCATTGGGATTTCTGTGCCATAGGAGCCTGGCTAAATAGCCTCTACACTACACTTGAGAGTTGAATAATGAAGTCAGAAACAGTTAGGCTGACCTGTTAGTAAAAGTGAACAAACTAGTCTCCAACACCAAAGATGTATAAGCTAAGAATTTGAGCTATTATTCTTAGTGGCATGTGGGATACCAATCGCCACCTGTAAAAATGGAGTCACCCTGAAAAAATATGCAAAGAATATCTTGTCAGAAAGGAATTTGGACCTAACATGTCATAAAAGTTTTCAAGAGTCATCTGAGCCAAAGGATATATTCTCTTTACCTGTGTGTTAACGTTTCATCAGCATCCACAGGAACAACGGCACCAATGTCCACAGAGATCGAGATGACATTTTGGAAACCTTGGAGGAGAAGGGCTTCGATGAGTAAGACAGAGATGACTAAAACAAAGATGTCCAAAAGTATTTTTTAGGAAGTTGAGATAATGTTTTTTCTTGAACAAGAGCTCTTCAAATCAGAAATAAAATCTTTTTGATAGAAATAGTTTCGTATCTAAAACTGTAGTTGTTTTATAAACCAAACTATACTAGTATCTAATAAAAGGGATTGATCTTAAAAACAAAGCACAAACAAGTCCTTTAAAGATAGTTTATTATACTGTATATAAGTTGAGAATGAAACATACCATTTTTAATTGCTATTTTTGAATTTCAGGTAACTTTCTCTGATACAATTTTTGCTGAGGAAAAGTTTATGAAACATTCTTCATTATTATGAATAAAAAACATGTCAATGGTAGAAATTTTAGGAAATACAGAAAAGGAAAACACTAAAAACCAAAAAAAGATGGGAAGAAAAGGATAAAAGTGAATCCAGAAGCTTATGCTACTGGCGAACACACAGATGGAACTAGGGAGTACACAGCATAGAGACAGGGAGACTTCTGGATTTTCTCTCATCTACTTATGTGCACTGCTCCCTCTGTCAGATTTAATCTCTCAGCCTGTCTCTGTATGGGACACATCTGTGAGCAGCTAAGAGCTTATAGCCCAAAAGCTTATAACCAGAGAAGATAAGACACCTTCACTTCTGTATCTAATTAGACAAATGTCAAGGAAGAACCCTGAACTACTCAGTTTGGGTCACACACTCATGATGAAACCAGTTGCCATGGCAGACTGTGTGACAGCCAAAACCATAGTGTGCTGTGGCCTGGCGAAAAGCAGTTTCTGATCAGCACTCACCAGTAGAACCACATGATCAGGGCTGAGTAGAAGTCCTTCTCGACAAGCAAAATAGTAAATATTCCCAAAAAGTATTTATAGGTACAATTGAGATTACCCCAAACGTGTCTTTTTTATTTGTTTAATTCTACATAGCAGTTTTATAAAATCTTTGCAAGCAAAGACAAAATGTGTATTCTGGCAATAAGCACAAATTTGAAAAAGTTGTTTCTGAAATATTAAAAAAAAAAAGATAGTCTATAATATTCCAAACTGATTTCTGAATTCTATGCTGAAGAGATACAATAAAAAGACTATACATAGAACAGATGGCTCTGTAAATCCAATTTCAGCTGTGTTGAAAGATGTCAAAGTAAGAGATGACACACAAGCTGTCACAATCTTCCAGGTGGGTCGCGCTGCTCCCAGCAACCACCAGGACTCTGCAAAGCAAGTTCTGGCTTCCTCAACAGAAACTACATTCTAGAATTCAGGTTAGAAGTAGGGACAAGTGAAAAATCTTCTAAACCAAGTTTACACCTCGAAGTTGGAGGTCAAATAGGCATTGAATTAAAGTGAAAGATGGTATTTGAAATTAGAGACAGCTCAAAAACTAGAGGTCTGTGGAGAAAGCAGCAGCCAGGAGCACAGAATAGAATCTGGAGAGAAGTACTTGGCTTGAAATATCATTCCTACAACACGAGAGATGAACGAGTCACATATGCATTATGCAATCAAAGAGTATTTATTATAAACAAGCACAAACTTGATGTCAGATTCCCTTTGGTTGAAAACTGAAGTACCTTCTAGGGGTTTTCTCCTATCTTTTCTGTATTATGATACAAGTCTTCTGTTTGTGTTTGGACCAAGGCAACAGGGAAACTGGGAAGGAATGTAGGGCACCAAATGGCAAAGAGGGATTAAACAAAAACAAAAAAAGTTTGGCCTCCAGCCACTTGCACCTGGTAGAGTGTCAAGAAAAACCTCACATTTATGCCTAGGGCTTTGCAAGTTAAAAAAAAAATATTAATTCTTTCAACAAATATTTATTGAGTATCCATTACCTGTCAGACAGTGCACTGGGACTTAGGGATGCAAGAGGTGGAAGACACATCTCTTCCTTGAGGAGATTACAATATAAGGGTGAGGCCAGCACGAAAAACTAATATTATGAGTAAAGGTTCAACCCAGGTATATATTACTATGAAAACCTAGATGAATGAGCATTAATCTCTAATTGATAAAAAGGAATGGAGGAGCAGAACCACGTCATAAAGAATGACACAGGGTACAATGCAAAACTAAGGCCACGTCAAAGACTAGATTTAAGTATAGAAACTACCAACGGGTAAGAAAATCATGTCCCAACAGATTTCTTATAAATGCTGAATACTTCCTGCTTTAGGATGGGCCAGAAATATCAAGATAACAAGTTGAGTATATTCTGCTGAAACCAGGAAGTATGAAAATTAAACCAAAAAAAAAAATAATGAAAAGTATACTATTTTAATTGAAAAAAAAGGTAATTAATTTAGAATGAGACAAAGGGAAGAAATGGTTATATAATTCATTTGAGAGATACGTTTACTCAATTTATTGTTGCTTCATTCTACAAATCTTCCCCAAACTAACAAGAGTCCAAATGTGTCCCTTATTCAGCAAGATTTGCTATACAGAGCTTTAAAAAAAATAATTCTTCCAGGCTCCCCCCTCTTCTCTCCTTCCATGACCTCTTGTAAGTGTTTGATCATTTGAAAGGAATGTGTGGGTGGTGTGTAACTTTTAGAAACGTTTTTTTCTGCCAATTTACTAGAGGGAAGTTTTTTTTTTTTCTTTTTTTTTCTTTTTTTTTCCTATTGCCCTAAGTTCTGCACAAAACCGCGCCTTGCTGCATTGTACAAAGCTGCTCAGAGGCGTCCTTGAAAGACTCCAGTGAAAAGAGAAGGGAGTTAAGGCTGTGAAACCAGACAGCACCCCTTCAAAACCAGATTATTGTGGTCCCAAACAATCCTGTCTCTTTGTGTGGGATGGCTAGTGGTTGGTGAGTCATGTTACCAGGTGTATTTATAGACCAGGAATTAAAAATAAATAAAAGCAGTTATCGCCTCTTAAGAGTCTCAGAATGAGTAAAGAGAATAGCCAGAGGAATGTTTGAAAATCAGAAATGGCATTATTATGAGAAAGCAGGTTCAATTCAACAGCTCAACCTGGGAAAAAAGAGTTTTTCAAAACACAGAGATTTGAGATTTGGACTATTTTTTTTTTGTATTATCCACAAGTTCTTCATGTAATCACTTGCACTTGAAAGATAATAAAACTTTTGTGGAATCACTAGTAATTATTATCAGTGACCAAGTTGATTCTCATGTTTCATGCAGCATCATTATACCAGCTTGAAATATGCATGATATATAAAGATGATACTCCTTTTTCATTTTTAAAAAATATTTATTGCATATTAAAGTTGTTTTATAAAACATAATAACTGAACTCAATGGCTACACTGGGTAGAGAAGAACTAGGCTGTCACTGATACGTAGCATAACTGATTAGTGACTTGAGTTAAAAAATTGCCTTATTTAAGGAGCTCAGGACCACCCATTGCTCATGACCTGATTCCAAGAGTGTCCTCAAGTGGGCAGCAGGAACTAGTGAGGGACCCAAAAGCAGGTTCAGTTTTGGAATCAGAGGTCGGTAATGGTGGAAAGATGGATGTAAGGTACTTACACTTCAAGAAGAGATACTGTTGGGCCTCCCTGATGGTGCGAGCAGTTGAGGGCCACACTGTGGGGCTTCCACAGTCACCAAAGAGCAGTTCGATCCCTAGGGAGGGGACTCACCTGGCCCAGAAGACCTCTCCTGCCTCTCCCACTGCTCCCCTCAACAGGCAGTCCATCTGCCTGTTCTGCTCCCCGCTCTGTCTCTAGTGAATCCTCTCATACCCCTGTGCCTCTGACTTGTACCCCAGCTTTTATATGCATAAATAAAATAAAATCTTTAAAAGAAAAGAAGAGATACTATTAACCACTGAGGCCATTGGAATCCTGCAGATAGTTGTCTACAAGGCTCCAGGGGGAATGCACTTAACCAAAGGATGTGCAAGATCACCCACTTTAATGAGGGAGAAGAAAAAAATCAGAACTTACATTTACATGTATTTTGCCTAAGAAATTAAATGCCATTAATAATTAAATTCAAAGAATTAGGGGCGTTATGTTCAGGTATCTTTCTCTAAATGGCTTTTGTTACACATTGGCTTTGCTACCTTCTTGTTTGTTTCATTCATTAATGATTCCCTAGATTTGGAAGAGTATTGAGACATATGGAAGAATTCAAAACAGGTGTTATATGAATTTGAACATAGTTGATAGAAAAAGTTGATTTAAAATGAAGTGTGAAGAATTTTTCCAAGTGATTAAATCAAGTTCAAGCATTAATGAGTATTTATGCCTTCTTCAATATGAATATATCAGAAGGACATACAACATGGCATCGTACCATATGGCATGCCCTCCAGCCCTCCAGATGAGGAAAGGATTAAGGTAATGATCATGACCTAAAATAAGCCTCTCTGTAGGTCAGAGGGAAGCATCACCTGGATTTAGACATAAGAGAACCAGAAGAGGCTGGTGAGAGAGGAGCGTCTGGACCAGTTTGTGGATTCTATCAGAAGCAAGGACCATATAAATCTCAACCAACCTCATCAAAAAGATGTTCAATTACATGGAGTCTACCTTAAGCCAGACAAAAAGGTCCCCACTTTTTTTTCCAACCTAAATGAAAAGGAAAATTCTTATACCCTTACTAAAATAAACAGTAAAACAGAGCTCCCACGAATAAAGAGACATGGATTTGTGACTCACATAGTACTGTGTTTAAATACCTGTTCACCCATTTGCTACCTGCATAATTTTGAGCTATATATCCATCTCACTTAGTAATTTGAAATTTTAAAAAGTCACTAATGCTACTCTCAGGTTTGTTGGGATGATTAAATAAATTAATGAAACAGTTCTCTAATCTCAGTCTTTTTCACAGTTTCTCAACAGCTACTGTGTCTATTGCCAGTAGTATTATTTAACTGTTTATTTTCTCCTTCAACGTATTTATTTTAAAAGAAAACTTTATACCATTATCATAAACTATCACTTATCAAAAATAGGAAGCATTACAAAGATACGAATCACCTTAAAAAGAGAGGAGACGTATTTTCAGCTGCCTGGACAATTTATTTTTTATAGTCCTCCTGTAATTATAAAAGGATAAAAGAGAGCCTCCCTGGTGGCACAGCAGGTTGAGCCCCACACTGTGAAGCATGTGACACAGCAGCATGAGTTTGATCCCTGGCCAAGGAGGGGACCCACATGGTGCAGCAGACCTCTCCTGCCTCACCCGCTGCTCCTCTCAGCAGTGTATCTCAGTAGATCTGCCTGTTCTGCTCCCCACTCTGTCTCTGGTGAATCCTCTCACCTCTGGTCTGTATCCCAGCTCTTGTATGCATAAATAATTTTTTTTTAAAAAAAGGATAAAAGAGTACCACTTTTCCTACTTCAATATATTCCAAAGAGATGAAATTTTGTTCTAAATAAAAAGTGTTCATGTGAACATACCAAACACCAAGAAGGCAAAAGAAAAACTAAACGATTAACTAAAGCAGATTAAGGAATATATAGGCCTTTAGAAGGTCAAAGAAAAAATTCAAGTTAGCTAGTTCTTTGCATCTGTCCTCTGAGGCTTTCTGAAAACTCCTTTAGAGGCAAAATACCTTTCCAAGTGAACCACTTTTGAAAGTGGTTTCAACTTTTCTGATGTGTTACTATCTAAATCAAGAAAACACTTCCTTTGCCTGCTTATCAGTAGGTGCTTGAGAATGTAGAAAGTATGAGGTTCCAAGTGGAAGGTACTTCCCCAACACCTAGTTCTAAATGCTGGGCTGTTTACACATGAAAAGGTAGTTTTTAAAATAAGCATAGACATTTTGTGCAAAAAGATATCCTGTGTGGTTTTTCTTTAGAATAGGGAGAGAAAAAAATTGCAAAATATTCTTAATTATAAGTTGGGATCTTAGGTATAGATTAGCTTATTTTTATTGTTGCTGATCTCTTCAAGGACATTTCATTCAAGGTTGAATTGAGGCTACTTCTAAGCAAAATAATGTAAATTTGAAAGAAGATGAAATTCACGGTAGACCATTTTGCTTTTATTGCTAAGATGCATTCATTTATACAATTACTATACTATTAGTAATTTATTGTTCTTCTCCAGAAAAATTTTAATTTTAAAGAAGCATCCTAGATTCAAATTGACCTAGGGATTCAATATAATACTGATGAAAATTTGAAAAGGACTTTCTGTAAAAACTAACAAGCTAATTCTGAAAGTTATTTAGAAATGCAAATGATTAGAATTGCCATGTAATATTCAGAAAGAAGTTGATTTCAAGATTTAGTATAAAGTTACATAATTGAGAAAACGTAGAAATAGCAAAAACTAGACATGCAGGGAACAGGGTGGAAAGTCTAGAAATAGAACCACATATATAAGGTCATTTGGTTTAAACAAAGGTGCTAATGCAGGTTTCTTCAATAAACAACTAACGATTATCGGTACAGAAAATACTAACAGTGACCTTGAATTTATTATGAAAGAAAATTCAATGGATCCTATATCTAAATGTAAAATTTATAAAACTTAGAGAAAAAAATACATTTTTTACCCCTATATTTTTTAGGCTACTTTTTTTTTTTTTTAAATAGGACACTATCTAGAGTTCCTAGATCCAATCATAATGTGAGTGTGCAGAAATTTCCATTACCACCAAGTAATTTTAAATGCCAGCTGAACTGCGAAAGCAACTCATTTCTGACACTGTCTACCTGGAAATAACATCTGATTCCACAGGTGAAGAATTCAGTCTCCCAAGATCACCCACCACTTCAGATGCTGGTTTTAGGACAAGGCTGTCACACATGCTTCTTTTTGACCAATTGACTAAAAACCAGAGGTTTGTTTGACTCTTTATATATTCTGAATATAAATGCTTTATCAAGTCATGAATTCTAGCCATCTGTTGCCTGAGATTTTGTTTTCTTTTATGGTTTGTGCCTATTTGTATGTGTGCACTAATTGGCTAGAGTGGCTCATGGGATACAGGGAATCAATTTACTTACTATATAAGCAATTTATTAAAAAGGAAACTAGGGCTACAAATCAACATCCAGATGAAGAGAAATATAGAGTGAGGTCCTAAACAAAGGAACTAGTATTATGCTGGAGCTTATGATCTGACAAGGTGGCATATAGAGGTACCCTGGTTTCCCTAGGAAACCCAGAAGAGAACTCGTTACACAGGCATGATGGAGTACGTCATTGGCGATTGATGATTTAACTCAATCTCCAGTCCTTCTCTCCTCCTCTCTCTAGGTGCCTGAAGGTAGTATGAGAAACATGACTTTCTAATCAAGTGGCTGTCTCTCTAGGCAATCAGACATTAAGGTGTTTTCTAAAAGTTACCTTCCTTGACATAGGCAATGGCATCCTTTTCACTCTCAACACTTAGGAAATTCCTAGGTTTTTGGAAGCTGTGAATCAGGAACTACAGATGAAGACCAAAATAAATATGATAAAAATATATTTTGGTCATTTTACTTCTTATAAATCACTACATCACAAACACATACAAATAGGCACAAACCATAAAAGAAAGCAAAATATCAGACAACAGATTGCCAGAATTTATGACCTAGTAAAGCACTTATATTCAGAATATACAAAGAGCTTTTACATCTGATTGATAGGCAGTTCACACAAAATAATATTAGCTGTCAATATGACTGGCCAATGGTACCTAAAAAGATATTCAACTTCATTAGATGTAGAAGAAATGTTACAGAATGCACTCACATGAAATGGGAAGGAGCATCACAGTGCAGTGGTCCTGGGCATGGATGCCATTTTCCCACCCACACTAATATGCTACCCCCGTGGATTATAATCCCCAGCAAGCCATGAACCAGATTTCCTGCATGGAGGTCAACTGGGAAGGAAGAAGGAGCAAAGCAGATATTTAAGAGATAGAACAAAGGGTACAAGCAAGTAGAGATATTTGCAGGAGACACGTGGAAGAGAGACATGGGGGTGAAAGACACTCATGGGTACAGAGGGTGCCCCTGGACTTTAAAATTTTGGCAAGGAAAATTGTTATCTTAAATTCACATTGAATTATATGGTACATTTTGATTTTGGGGTCTCTCCTCTGTCTCAGTTCAGTGATGCTAGGTTTCCCACCAGATGGTGCCTTACACCTTTAGGAAGCTTTTGGGTCTCAACCACTCCACTTTGAGTTGAGCCTGTTTGGCTGGACATTTATTTGCCTATTAGAGGATGGGTAATTTGCAGAGTTTTACTGAGAATGTGTTACTTAAATTGTTTTCATTTTTCTTTCTGTGCACATCAATTCTATTAAAGATCTTTCACACTAAGATCTTTTTGCCTTTATGTGCAAGGATAGCTATACCTTTTTAAAATGTGAGCCCCTTAACAGTTTGGGGTCCCTGGGTAACCCATGCTCACATGCTTACAGAAATAGAATTAAAACTGCAGTGAGACATCATTATAAAACCACTGGAATGATTGATTTGAAATAATTGATCGTACCAAATGTTATCAGTGATGTGAAGCAAGTAGAACTTTGATGTAGAACTTTCTTGTGAAAAAGAACATAAAAAGGAATGAACCATTGATATATGCAACAATGTGACTGAAGCTAAAATTCATTAGACTGAGTTAATCTACACAAAAAAAGAGAATAGGTTCCATGATTTCATTAATTAAAAATTTAAAAAATAAAAACCAACTAAATAAAAATACAGAGACAAAAACCTGAGCAAACAGAGGAAGGGATGAAAAGTAAACTTTTGGTAAAAAAGGAGGTAAGTAACTTTTGGGAGTGATAGAAATGTCTTGCATCTTGTTTCCTGTGGTGCTTTCGTGGGTCTGCAAAGTTCCCAGAACTGTTCAATTTCAAGGGACACAGTGTGTCGTATGTAAATTTTATCTGAATAAAATTAATGTGGAAGTTCTAAGGGCAAGAAAAAAACAGAATCATGGATAGATATCAATGATTCACTCATTCATATATTCATTTACACATTTACATAATTCACACTAATTCACTCATAACTATTTACTCGCTTATAAATAGAAACTCCTCCCAAACATTTTATTACAATACCAAAAATAAATAACTGATCACTGTCTTGGTAGAATGTACATTCTCACTAAGCTAATTAATGAGGCAAATTTATATATAAGTTAACACATTCACAACATGAAAGAGAGTCACAATGGAGAAACACACACAAACAAACACACACACACACACACACACCCTCCTGCACTATGTGACCAGAATAGAAGAAATATCTTTTGCTTGAGTTTAAGATCTGGGAGGATGATAGAATGATGAGAAAAGTCAAGTAAGTTTAAATCAGATTTTTGATTTTTTTTCTTTTTACCCAAGTTAAATCTCCTTAAGATACCAATACAAAGTCACAAAGTAAAAATGAGAAAACTGGGAAGTTGTTGAGGAGTCTTGCAAATTTCACATGTAGCAGATTTTCTGAGGTAGAGGTGTGCAAAAAAGCTTTAGAAACAGTGATGAGGAGTGAGAAAGGGAGTACTAGTTAAAATATTATATCTACTAAAACTATAATTTATATACATATTGCTTTATTTCTGTAAGTCTTACCTGTCCTGCTCCTGGTTTTATCACAAGTAATTAAGGAAAAACAACCCCGCACCCCACCTTTTATTTTTAAAGAAGGGAAGATTTACAAAGAAATTTATTCTGGTGAAATTCTCAAAGAAAGTTCACATTTTAATAATCCCAAGTGTTCTCATCAAAAAAACCAACAACAACAAATGCTGGCCAGGATGTGGAGAAAAAGGAACTCTGGTACACTGCTGGTGGGAATGCAAGCTAATCCAACCATATGGAGGTTCCTCAGTCTACTAGAGATGGAACTATCTTATGATCTGGCAATCCCACTCCTAGGCATCTACCCAAAGGACACAAAAACACCGATCCAAAAGAGCACCTGTACTCCTATGTTTATTTCAGCACTATTTGTAATTGGCAAGACCTGGAAACAACCCAAATGCCCAAAAGTAGAGGACTGGATCAAGAAGATGTGGTATATTTACACAATGGAATATTATTTAGCAATCAAAATTGACATACTGGGGCCATTTATAGAAACATGGATGGAGCTAGAAGGAATTATACTCAGTGAAACAAGTCAGAAGGCAAGAGAAAAATATCGGATGGCTTTAATACACTATTAGGAAGAATATGAAAGAGAAACAACTACAACAACAACAACAAAAAGAAAAGAATAAGAAGCTCAAGGAATTGGGCAATTATAACCAAAAGCAAACAAAAACCTCAACAAGACCAAAAAGTCAAAGATAAACCAAAGGGACTATGGGGGAGGGGAGGTAGGAGGCGAGGGCAAAGACAGGGATGAGGGCAGAAAGAGCACAAGGGACTGAGGTGATGGTACACAGGTGGAATGGTGGTGGGTACTCCCTTGGAAATACAAATGATGTTAAATATAATTAAATAAATAAATTTTAAAAAAGAGAAATGGATTATCAAACCACACACACAAAAAGATAATAAATAATCCTAAGTGTTCTCTTTTTTTCTTCATTAGAACTTTGGGCTCCAAATAATGAAAAGTCTATCCTAAATATTGACACTAAATGCAGGGTCTTACAACTGCCTCTATTCTTGTTTTCATGTCTTAGAGTCATATGGATTAGGAAGTGTCAAGGTAGATATGTATTTTACAGATCTGCCAGAGTTTCAATGTGAGGAAGAATATTAACATGGGTCTTGGAAATCAGCTTCTACTTATGTACTTCTTAACAGATGATAAGCTTTGCATTACTATTTAAACCTAGTTATCAATTATTTTGTTTTAAGTTAAAACAACATACAGTAATTTGCAGGTGTTAAGAAATTCTGAATTACAAATGGAAAAGACAGGATGGGTAGGTCCTTAGTTAAAAATATTTCTAATTGTTATATATGCAAACCAGGCACTGTATTTACAGAAAATAACTTACCTTTCATTTATTTTTTAAAATTTGCTGTGGTTCCATATTCAGTGACTCAACATTTTTCCTTTCTGTTATTGCTTTATTTCTGTAAGGTGAGTGGAAGACAGAGCTACCTGAGTCTTTGTTACTATCACTGTTGTTTCACACACACATACACAGGCAAGCACACACCCCAAAGAGGGAGCAACTAACATGTCCGTAACTCTAATCCTACATGTGCATTTTAGGGCAACTATTGGCATAAAATATAACCATCTGAATGTAAATAAATTCAGCTTATATGAACTTTTTTTCAAAGATTTATTTATTTATGCATGCAAGAGCTGGGGTACAGGCCAGAGTCAGGGAAGGTGAGAGGATTCACCAGAGGCAGAGCAAGGAGCAGAATAGGCAAATCAACTAAAATCCACTGCTGAGGGGTGCAGTAGGCGAGGTAGGAGAGGTCTGCTGCGCCATGTGGGTTCCCTCCCTGGCCTGGGATCGAACTCGTGCTGCTGTGTCACACAGATGCTTCACAATGCGGCATTCAACCTGCTGCGCCACCAAGGAGGCCCTATGTTGATACATTTTAATCTAATGTTTACTAAACTTCTGCTAACTTGGTACTTAGAAATTATAAGAATAATTAAAAATGAGATTTTTCAATCTGTTAGTTCTCTTTTTTCAGGTGTTTTGTTATTCACTTTACCAGAAACAAGCATTTGGTCCTATCAAATACCACAATACCAACTTAATAGTTGCTGCTCTACCAAGGCACTCTGGGGGCTCCCAGGAAGCCCTTGCCTGGCCAACCCATGGCAGCTCAGTCACTGTGGGGTAGAGCACTGCTCAGAAAAGAGGCCCTCTTATCCATGGCCCTGCATAATTATGGCATCACACACCATATCATCAAGATGGCCATGTTGGGAGAAATGGGTGTTCTGAACTAGAAGGCTGTTTTCAAACCTCAGCATGCCTGCCAGTTCATATATTTTACAAATACAAACATTAAGGGGTCTATATGTAAATAAAATTTTTCCAAGGGGACTTAATATTCTATGTCATGCCAGGTATATGTCTGAACCTTGAAAACAAATGTGGTATTCAATGGAGTTGGGATTAAAATTACAAGATATTTGTATATAGGCCCTATTCCTCTCATGTCCACCATGGCGATGTGGTTTGGGCCTCTTGGCCACCACTGACTCTCCACAGGTAACCCATCTTCTGCCTGTGTCTTCTGAAAGAGCAGGAGACTTGCTCCAGGGCTCTTCTCATGTATCCCTGACTCAGCTTAGTGGTTCCACTAAACCTAGGGGCTGCTTGAGGAAGTGATCTGCTGTCTGAGGAACAATTCATGTTTTTGCCAAAGATCTCAGGATTGGTGTTAGAGTTCTGTCGAACTTCCTCAACAAGTGGGAATTTTCTGGAAACAGTCTTTTATCAAGCCAGTGGGCTGCTCCATCAATCAGAGCATTAGAGACAGTCTGATGGCCTGAAGGACTGAGTTTGTTGGGACCATCGCTTCTAGCCAGCTACAGGGGATATGGGATTGCTCTTGGGGTTAGAGGAGCTTATGGCAGAGATTTGTCACCCATGTATTGAAGATTCTCTGTCCTCCTATTTGGAGATTTGTTCAGGTAGACCTCGCAGTGGGTTCCTTGTCCTTGTTCTTGTTTGGGGAAGTTTTCTTTTTGGTTGGCTTTATACCAATCGGGATAGCTTTTCTGTTCTCCCTTCCCTGAGATTCCATGATCATGAACTCATGGGGTTTTGATGGGCACATTCACCTCCTCAAGTTCTGGAATGGTACACTCTGACTGTATCAGCTGCTGATCCTCCAGATGTCAGGAAGTAGTTCTCCCTTGGATTTGAAGATCTAAACTGATGAGATGACATCAAAGGTCCCAAAGAGCTTGAGCAGAGTGCTGTCCTATCACTTTCTCTTGCACTCTTCCCTTCTTCTGGAGGCCCACAGCTTGGTAGAGATGCTGGACCAGGAGAATCCAGCTTAGGGAGGATTTTGTTAGGGAAGGGTAGGACAGGGGTGATCCTCCTCATTATCCAGTGGCCCTTGTTTAACTTGAGGATGACTGATTACTTTAAGGCATACATGTGGTTCTCCAGTCATATGTAAGGGCTTCACCTTTATGAACGATGTGAGTAGCTTGAAGCTCACATACCCCTGATTATTCCTGAAACTGTGCTTTAGCAGGAAGGTATCCTTGTCAAGTTTTCATCAGAAAAATAGAATTTGATCTGATCTATCCTTTTCTTGATCAACTTTTGGTTTGCGAGCTTCTACTCCTGCTCCAGGTTCTTATGCATCCACTTATTGTGACACCATTGTGTTCAGGGCTCTTCTCCTCCTTGCCGGTTCTGCCCTAGCTAAGGCTGAGATAGCTGGGCCCCCTGTGCCAGGGCCTCCACTACCTCCTGCTCATCCTCCAGCACCTGTATGCATTGGCCTCCTGAATGGCAAAGTGTATCTGCAGCGCTGGCTCTAGCCTGCCCTGGCATTGCCTCCTGGCCAGGTTGGCTGTTAGGGCCAGGCTGCTGCATCACCATGTACCCAGATATGACACTAGTCAGCCAACCCAATAGCAGGACCTTGATCTCTTAGTTCTTAAAAGAACTTACAACTAGATTGAGAAAACCACAAACATATGCATGATGAATAAATGCCATGGCTATATATAATATACAAGAGATGTACCCGAGAGAATGTGAGCAAAGAAATTATCAGCAGAGGGACCCAGGAACACAGTCTTTAATTACAGCTTAGGAAAATATACATGCTATTCAGGAGTATTTCATTAACTCATTCCTAGGACTTTTGATACACTTTAAAAAAAATAAAATGTAAATAAGAAGTCTTAGTAAAGTTGTTGTTTTAGTCATTTCATATTGCTGTAACAATTTTCCGTAGGCAGGAGGTTTAACAATCAAATAGCTATTTTTTCACAGTTCCAAAGACTGGAAATTTCAAGGTCAAGCAACCGGCAGATTGTTGTTGCAGATTGTTGAGGATCTACTTCCTCTTTTATAGATGACTGTTTCCTTATATGGCAGAAAAGAGAGCAAGTTCTCTGGGGTCTCTTTTAAAAGGGCAGTAATCCTATTCACAAGCAGTCTACTGTCATGATTACTCCCCATCATATTAGGGATAATGATTTTAATAGATTCATTTAGAGGAACACTGATACCAATTAGCAACTGGTAACACAGTAATCCTAGAATGGTTCCTATAGTTTTAATTTAGGTAATGAATTAGTTATGGGTTCTATCAAAGTGTGACACAAAGAAGGAGTCTTTAAAATCTTACTGAGGACAATTGCAACACTAGCAACTTTGTAATTTTCAAGATATGGGAAGGAAGCTACTCTTTAGGGAGATCCTTTGGAACTTCTAATTAACAGGTAGATAGGAACTCATCCTTCAGTGAGATTTATTCCACAGACTGGCTGATAAATTCTGCTGTATGTGTAATTTAATAACTATATTATGAATTTCAATTTAGCTCTATTAAAAGGTGGTATCAAAAATATACTGGAGTTTTAAAAACTAAAAGCTTTATTGATGGGCTAATCCTTCAACAAACCAGATCTTCACGTTCTTCTCCATCCTCAACTGGACTTGCTCTGGGAATTTGGATGAGATGGGTGACTTTATATATTGAAAGCCATTTCTGGTCATGGATTTTGTCATATGGAGACAGACTTGTTTGGAAATGAGGTGGCAGTGTTTCTCTAACAGGCTCCCAGGTTGTCTCTGACTGGGATTATTGCCCCTCCTGGGCAGGAACCCTGACATGGGGCTCGAATGATTTACCAGAAGCAGTAATTGTTTAATGTGAAGGTTGTCAAGTTTCATTTTCCTGGTGCTGCTGTGCTTGCAGAAATTTGGCTTGTGAGTTAGAGAAGATGCCAAGTGGGAGAAGAAATCAATGCTACTTGAGTACCATGTCCCATCCCCCAAGACACTTCTTAAAATGCTCTGCCCCTTGGCTTTTTGTTATTCTCTGTAACTCCCTTCTTCGGCTGTCTTGCACTTTACAGTCTTCAGTTTAGAGTCCTATTGAATGTTTCCAAAATGCACACAGTGTTTCCAAACTGCAGATAGATAATGCCACTTGACTGCCCCACCAGATTCTCAATCTCAATATATTTTCTACCTTCTCTGAAAAATCACCCTTATCCTGACTTCTATATCCCCCTAATCATTGGGCCATATATTCAGCATTCAGATGTAAATCCTCCAAATAACTTTTGGCAGGATAGAAGAAACTAATTTGGTGGTACAGTCGAGAAGCCTTCATTCCCACATTAGATGAATCACATGAAACATAGGGTGCTTTCTACATTTTAATCTAATAAACAGATTGCAAATAGTTGTTCATTTCAAACTAAAGTTTCATATGAAGTTTAACTTATTTCTCAAATATCTGAGATATGCACAGTGATAGTGAAACACATGGTTGGTAGAATAAAGAAACATGAATGTTATGGAGTAAGAAATTGACAATTTTTTACAATGTTATTGATGGAAGAAGAAGGTCCCCCAAGAGTGAATGTTTGTTTAAAATCACCTGGTAGACATCCTCTGACAGTGGAGGGGGATGCATTGATCTATCATGACTGCATTACACTTGCATTCAGACCATCAAAGCTTCTCCTCCAATTAGGGATACCTTTCACAATTATTTACACATAAACTTAACGTAATAATCCAAAACATATGGAAACAGTATGAAGATTTAAAAGAATGTAATCCGGGAACCTGGATGAACAGGACTAGAGTTGCATATTCCTGATGTGTGGCATAAGCAACACATGAACACCTTCACCACAACTAAAACCTTCACTGTATCTGCTCGCCAATTCCACAGTTAAGGCAGGTGCTTGGAGAGCTGTTTAGTACTGCGAAAGGACAAGCAGTACCCACATCTTTATGTTTCCCTTAAATCAGTAACAACTTGATATTTCACCCACCAGTTTGAAAGGAAGTCAAGTAGCCTTAGAGTCAAGTAACCATAGAGTCATCTCTACCCCTGGACCATTTAAGGAGGCTGGGACATATGCAGGGCCAAAAGGGAGTAGTCTGGCACTTCAGCTTTCAAGAAGGTAGGTGCCCTGGCTTCTCTCCACCTGTAGCTGCCATTGCTGCCCTCACTGCACTTTGCTGTCTCAATGGGAGGGGTCGGGTGCTACCACTTCTATCTGCCCACAGCTGCAATTCTGAGTCCAAGAAAAACCATACCTAGGCAAGCCAGGTCTTTCAAGAGAAGACTGTTGTTAGGCATCTCCATTCTCTCTAGGCTAAGCTCAGTGTGTCATGCTCAGGCTCCCAAACTACAGGTGCCCTGTCCTTTCAGTCACATATACAACCTTTCTCATCTTGGCTCCACTGCTCATCCAGCATAGGTTCAGACATCTACCTTACTGGAGCTGAAACTCTTGTCTTTCCTCCCACTTTGTGCTCCCATCCCAAGAACAGACTGATTCCCTTTTTTGTCCACCTCCTTTTTTTCTATGGTAATTGTCATAGCTACTTCCCATGTTGAATAATTTTCATTTCTTAAGGACAGACTGAAGGTTTCACTCACATTGGTGAAAACAAAGCAAAACAAACAACAATAAAAAACAATACACACATTACTTTTAAATGTGTCACTTTGCTACTTATACAAAAGTATCTAATGTCCCCCATGTTTATTGCAGCACTATTTATAATTATTGGTAAGACCTGGAAACAACCCAAATGCCCAAAAGTAGAGGACTGGATCAAGAAGATGTGGTACATATACACAATGGAATACTATTCAGCAATCAAAAATAAAAAAAAAAACTAGGGACATTTATAGAAACATGGATGGAGCTAGAAGGAATTATACTCAGTGAAACAAACCAGAAGGCAATAGAAAAATATTGGCTAACCTCGCTTTTAGGAGGAATGTGAAAGAACAACAACCACAACAAAAAATAAAAAAGAAGAAAACAAAACAAACAAGCAAACGAACAAACAAACAAAAAACAAGAGAAAGCTCAAGGAAATGGGCAACCATAACCAAAAACAAACAAACAAATAAAAACTCAACAAGACCAAAAGATCAAAGATAAACCCAAGGGATCGGGGTGGAGGGAGGGGAGGAAAAAGATGGGGATGAGGGCATAAAGACACAGGGACTGAGGTGACGGTGCATGGGTAAAATGGTGGTGGGAACCTCCCGGGGACTACAAATGATGTCAAATACAATTAAATCTAATAAAAAAAAAGTTTCTAATGTTAATTTCTAAATGGGCCGAGCTACTGCTGAGCTAAAAGGTATGTGACAACTATGGGACAGTTAACAAGTTAAGTGGTAGGGAAAATAGGTAATCATTTGAAGATAATTCACCATGGACAAAGGAGCTGGCTAAAGATATAGCTTAAGCAACAAGTCTGAAATGTTCAGGACACCGGTAGTTTGTGGGACAGTTAGGAGCTGATCATGACCAACCTATTGACTTTTAACTGTAGGGACAAAAAAAGAGGGGGGGGGTGCTTACTGCAGCTTTGTTAACCCTCTTTTTTCCCCATCTGGGTGATACTTGATGTCTATTGGTAACCAAGATGTCACATGCATAAAAATATGAGAGGTTTGAAAGGTTACATGATCGGAAAGGACTTTGATATGCACGGAGTAAGATATTTTCTCAGTCAAAAATGTACTTGACCCTTCAAATTCTCTACATTTTAGTGACTTTTTTCAACTCTTTTCAAATTCCTCCCACCCTTATATATAAATCTGAAGACAAAATAGTAATAAGTTCTCCTACTGGTTCCACATTATTGTTTTTTTTTTTTTTTTTAATCTAGAGCTTTCTATTGCTTGGGCAATATTCTGCAAATACCATGTTATGACTCACAAACAGATAATTTAGTATGGGCCAAATGAATCAAGTCAAAATTACATTTTCACATCGATGTTGCAAATTGTACTATGCCTAAAAATTCCTTTCAGTACCAATTAGTTAACTATCACTTAAAGGTATTTCTGGAAAGAAGACAACATTTAGAGTTTTACAAAAGGCAGATGCAGTTAAGCCACAAAACAGTCCATCAGTATTTGTGCACATTGGAATTATATAAGCCCTCTACAATCTTGGTAAATTCAATCTCTAAATATGTAGGCAAAATACAAAAACAAACAAACAAACCCCACACCAAATAAGTGAAATTAATTACAAAAAGGGAGAATATATATCTCATAAGCACGGACTCTGGAATGAAATAATGTTCTTTCACGTTCAACTTATTCAAAATATAAGATATTTGACTGTGAAATGCAAAAAGAAAAGAAAAAATTAAGCTGCTCTGAGGTTCTAGTAAACTCTACTTACTAAGTTTGTGATGTTAGTCATAATACAGTATGCACTGACTTCTTTATCTGGAAAATGGATATTAAAACTGAATTACTACAAAGCATTACTGTGATGATTAACAATAATCATCCATGTTAAGCTAAAACAAGGCCAGAATTAGCACTTGATAAATGTCAGCTATTATTATTATGTGATAATCTGCACTTATGCCAAATTTTATCTATGTAATATAAAATAAAGCTAATACAAACAAAAATATCAACTATGCATTTCATTCAATAAACTGTGAAGAAAAAAAGATAAACCACCATGGATTTAAAAAGCTGTCACAGTTTTCCAAGACCCAAACATTTCAAATTTCATACTTAGTTTAGTTTAGAACATAATGGATCTGTCATATGAATGGTAAAAGCTAACCATTTCTGATTTTGAATAAGATCTGTGTGTAAACAGGCCTTATGACCTTGAGTCTCAACCTAGAAAATCATTTTTGAAATTTTGCAAAGGGAAAAAATTTTAGCACACTATCTCTTTTGTACATCTATGGCAAGTCAAGCTAATAACATGCAACAGCACTTTTTAACATCCTATGTTTATCATTTTATGATCTTGTACTTGGTTCTCTCTGCTACAAACATTAACTGTAGGTCAGCCCTTATTTCTTCATTTTTGGAAACTTACAGATGTGTGGATGACACACTGAATTTTTTCACTCTCTCAATAGTTGGGGTAGGCACAGCATAAAGCTCCTAAATGACTTACTGATGGCGCTAATAAGCATTTCAATAAACAATTTATATTCCTGATAGTCACACTGATACCTTTTTAAAAGAGAGCAAGTCAAAACATTAAAAAATAAAACTTCCATTTCCTCTTATTATTAATTGAAATGCTTTTCATTAATGGTGATAGAATAAATGTGCTTAGTAGTTAGACTGCTAAGTATCCATTATCAAATGCTGATAAGCTGCATGAAATTGCCCTTCCTAGTGCCTTGTAACCTGAATGCTTTCCACACTTCCATCAGTTCAGATAACGTGCACCAAATTATCTTTCCAAGTACAGTTGTGTCACCTGAATGCAATTAACACCTTATTAAGTGTTAAGGCATTTCTACAGGTAATAAATTAGTCATGGCTCAGTACCTTGCAACACTTCTTAGTACAGTACTTGATACACTTACTGTAGGCTGTGGAAAATGCTAAAAACAATTAAATAAATTCTTTAGGGTAATACAGTTACAGAGATAATTTTATATTCATCTTAGTGATGCTGATTGCACAAGCAGTCAGAGGGTGGAAGGCAATAAACCAGACGCCTCTTCTTATGACTACAGGGTACCTTTTGGATTCTGGCAAAGTTTAGTGCTAAAAATCTGACAACATATTTCTGGAAATTTTTCATTAAACTGAAGTCACTAAACCATTCCTTTATATATTTATTTCCACTTTCTTCCCTACACTGAAACTCTTGAAATATCAAAATTAATTATAATCCTTTTAATTAAAAAATTGCAAGATGAATGTAAAGCTGCTCTTAATACTTAATGTGCAAAGGTAATTAAAATTTTTTATAATCACATTATATATCTAGAAACTTTACCCATTTGAAAATATTTCTCCTTTTTTTGTACTTCATGTTAAAAGCAAAATACTAGTGGTGTTGGTCAAGGGGTGAGTATAGTTGTCTTCCAAATATTAACAATTTGTTCCATGAGGAAGGAATGGATGGAATATCCTTAATAAATCAAACTATAAATATTGATAGTTAAGAGGTTTCATACAAACAAATGTATTTCTTTTGTGATTCAAACTTTTTACCTGTTTTCTCTCCCTTCCTCTAAGAATCATTATCAGTGACAAGACAAAGCCAGAATTTGTAATCTGTAGCAACATCAGTTCTTCCAAGGGAACCAGAGAACCTTTCCTAGGTTCAGGTGATAGAAGTTATAAGATATTTGATTCCTTCAGTAAACATAAACTCTAGCTCTGCTGCTACAAAAATGTGCAGAATATAAGCACATAGTAGCATTCAAGTTATTTGCAAGTGGACATTTCCTTCAAATTTGCCTGAATATATTGTTAAATGTGAGTGATATGATTTTTTTTTCTTTCTTGTCAGGAAACCAGGCACTAGTATTAAGTACCACATAAATAGCTAATTGGGTGGAATGATCAGAAGATTACATAAGCCACTTCTCAGGTAAGAACCTCGAAGACAAGTTTAGTGGAAGTGGGTCAAATGCTTAACAACCCTTTTCTGTGCACCTATAAAATTAGTATTTCTTAATGAACTGTCTGTAAAGATAATTTCATGTCTAGAAATAAATATCATGGAAATTAAGATATAAGAGATTTTTGAAAACAAACAAACAAACCTATGACACTGTTATAAATAGACCATAAATGAAAAACAAATAGAAGTTAGAGAAATGTCAAGAAAATCATAGCACACAATTTTATTTTGTTACCTTTGCTTATTTTTCAAATTTCCCTTAATGAATACCTATTACTTTTAACATTCTACATGAAGGCTTTAGAAATCATTTTAAATGTCCTTTGACAAAACTAAAATTAAAGGGTTAATGAGAACCACAATATGCATCACCGTTGTTGGGAACTTAGTTGTGAATGTTTATATTCCTGATAGTCTCATTGACATGCTGACATAGACTGTATTTTCCAAGAGAACAGCTATAATACACCTCATTTCACATGCTCTACCTAAAACATGATATTTAGTGCTGAGTTCTAAGATTCCCCCTCCTGAATCTTAGCTGATATTTGCGAGGAATTACATCAACAAAATACATTGAAATCAGTATATTTAAATCTTTATGATTTCCAAGGTCCAGATCATAAAAGTGCATGCATGCCTACCTTGATAATTCTGTTTATTTCTTTTCATAACATTCTTTCTACAATTTCTGCCACTGTACCATGAGAAAATGCAATCTAACCCATGTGGCAATACCACATGTAGAGGCCTCATTTAGGTATTTGGATCAACAGTTCCAGTTGAGGTTCCCCAAATAGTCAACATCAATCACATGCAAATATAGGATGCTAACAGATACTCAAGAAAGTCTTGGGTTGGGATAGGAAGTAAAGGACTAGTTGGTTTCCCAAAAGAGGTAATGTCTAAGCTGATTCTGAATAGCAAAGAAGACTGCATTGAATAAACAGACAAGTAGTAAGCTGTTCCAGATAGAATTATAGCTAACAAAACTCAAAGAAAAAGATGATCTACTTAGGAAGCTCCAAGCAACTCAGTTATGCTGATGTTTAGCCTATGAGCGCAGTGGCAGAAGGTGAGATGGAATAGGGAACCAAGGCTGGACAAGCTGTACCCCACATATCATTCTGTGTTAAGTTTTAAGCTATGACTCTGAAGTGTTTCAGGTAAGGAAATGTCATGATCAGATTGTTCCCTACCAAGATCTCTTAGGAAGGAAGCAAAAAAATTAATTAGAAGGTAGTTTGAATTGATCCAGCAAAAGATAATAGTACCTTCAAATAAAATGGGGATAACAGAAATGCAGGAAAACAGAAAGTAGATGGCTAAATTCAAGTGATATTAAGGTAGAAACATTTATGAGATTTGTTTGTCACTTTAAGTGCTGAGGAAGAGATTAGGAATTGATAATGTACCACAGTATCTGGCTTAAACAGTTTAAAAACATGGTGGTGACAATCTCTGAAACAAGAAACAGAAGCAGGATATTTAGATGGATGGGATCAAGAGAAGCATCAAATTCTAAACATGCTGACTTTGAGATGCCTACAGAATATACAGGTAAAAGACTTTTAGATCAAGAGCTCAGGGAATGATTCATTCTAGAATGAATGAGTTGGAGAACAAGGACATGTGAGATCTTGGAAAAAATGTCAAGTGAGAGAAGTAGTGATATAAGTATGTGGAAACAAATGTTACTTATGGGTGCGGTAGGAAATGGAGAATATTCAAAAGATGATAAAAGTAATAATTGTTAAGGTATATAATTTCAGGAAAAAGAACAGGATCATAGAAATCCTGAAAAAAGAACTATTTATTAAAGAATTTTTCAATAGTTCAAATGCTACAGAAAAATCTGCAAAATAAACTGTGGGAAGTATCCATTGAATTTAGCTTTCTTTTATCTAGTCTCAAATATTCATTGTAGTTTGCCTCATCAGTGTCTTTAGGTTTCTACTAATTTGAAAAGAAGAACCTGCTTAATTATAGCAATCATACATGCAGCAACATTTCAGGTAAGTGGGAATTTTTTGTTTTAATATAATGATGCCATTCAAAATACTACACTGGGGAAGTATAACATTTTTTTTCCTAAAATTGATTCTTATTTTCATAATAAATCTAATATAACAATTATTAATATGCCATAAGTTTCTATTTTGAATAAAGGTAGACTAAGGCACAGTGATACTTAATGATGTCCTAAGGTTTCTGTTTAGAAAAAGATCAGACTAGGACTCGTATTCTAATTCAGTTCTGTGTACAAGCAGCTAAAAAAAAAATTGTAAAGCAAATAATCTTGTTAATTTCCTGTAGAACATTTTATAATATCACATTATTCAGTCTTTATCATTTTTAAGCAGACATAAACAACTTTAGAGTTTCATATAATTAAAACTTTTCCACTTTGTCTGTGATTCTTTAAAGCTTTCATCAGTTTGTCAATTAACAACAAACTAAAAACCTCATTTATTTTAGTTATGCCTGGAAGCTGATGTTCCTAATAAAAAGACTTGTTACATAAATAAAAGTAAATGCCTTAAAGAATTGACTTTCCACAACTTCCAGAATTATAAAACAGTTATTGCTCTTCCTGAGTACATTCAATACTTTCTAAGTGCAAAACAGAGAGGGAATTTGTTAATCCCTCCTGCACTATAATATCTCTGTGTTTAACCACACTGATCTATGTACTACTTCAGCAGGTGAACAGCAATAGTAGGCAGGCAAACCAAATTGACTCTCACAAGTGCTGCGGATACTTGCTATATATTTGTCAAAGCTCACTCACCACATCCAGCGGAAGATAAATCCATGGCATGGTTGACAAAATGCACTCATACACTACATTTATGCCTGAGCAATGAAAAGAAATAGGTATTTTTAAAAAGGAAGCTAGTTTTTACTGCTTAAAAGTTCAACATGTTTATCTACAAAAACAAAGCAAAAATCCAATCAAAAAATGGGCAAAAGAACTAAACAGACACTTCTCCAAAGAAAACATTCAGAAGGCCAGCGGCGGGTCTCCCTGGTGGCGCAGAGTTGAACAACGCACTATGAAGCAAACCGCAGCCACTGTAGCACAAGTTCAATCCCTGCCACCGGCTGGGGAGGGGACCCACATGGCATAGCAGACCTCTCCTGCCTCGCCCGCTGCTCCCCTAAGCAGTGTATTTCAGTAGATCTGCCTGTTCTATTCCCAGCTCTGTCTCTGGTGAATCCTCTCACCTCCCTGGACTCTGGCCTGTACCCCAGCTCTTGTATGCATAAATAAATAAAATCTTTTTTAAAAAAAAAAAGGCCAGCGGGCACACGAAAAAATGTTCACAATCACTTATTAGAGAAATGCAAATCAAGACCACGATGAGATACCATCTCACACCTGTGAGAATAGACCAGCAACAAGAAGTGTTGGCAAGGATGTGGAGAAGAGGGAATAATTCTACATTGACTATGGGAATACAAACTAGTTCAACCCTTATAGAAAGTAGTATAGAGAGATCTCAAAACATTAAAAATGGATCTGTCATTCAGCCAATAATTCCACTTCTAGATATCCACACACAAAAAATGCAAAGCACTAGTATGAGAAGAAATTTGCACTACCATGTTTATTACAGCCCTATTTACTATAGCTAAATTATGAAAACAACTTAAGTGTCCCAGAGGACTGGATCAAAATGTGACATAGATATGCAATGGATCAAAAGTGATAAACTCATGCGATTTGCTGCAACATATATGGAACTTGAAGGAATAACACTAAGTAAAATGTCAGACGGAGAAAGATAAATAAAGTAATAATCAGGTAAAAAGAAGCTTAAAAACTAACCCTGATAGACGAGTACAGAACTAAAGCACCAAAGGGGAATAGGTGGGAGTGGGGTAGAAATGAAGAAGGAAGGCATCACAATGGTCTAGGTGGTACAATATGGGGGAGTGGGAAGTGGGTGTATTATGGTGGTAATACCTGATTGGGATATCCCAATATTACATCAATTAAACAATAATTAATTAGTTAAAAGTTCAATAAGCATTACTCAAATAAATATATAAATACAATAAATTCATCATCCTAATATTCGCAGCTGAGATAAGCAGGTACACTGGATAAGGTCATACCTAAGGGTACACTTAGCAAGTAACCACCAATAAGACATAGTGCTTCCAGGAATTATTAATTTCCCATTATTTCAATGGCTATATGCTGAATTCCTAACCTTAGTGATCAGCATAAAGGATATGTATGTAAAAATGTAATGATCTCACATGTGAGGACTGTACAAGAATACTAGTGAGAGCACTGCCAAGAAGAAAGATAGAAAGGCCCTTAGCATAATCCAGTATGTAAGGGGACACTTGGCTGTTTACCCAACAATCATTGCCTTTAACCCCTCTACTTTCTCTTCAGATAACCACTATTCTATCTCTAGCCATGATTTCAAGGAAGGTGAGCCTCAGACCAGTTTTGTAAAGTGACTCACAATTGGTAGAAGGCATTCATTCTGTCTGATTGCCTGGTCAGAGAATAGTTTCAACATGGGCACTTGATACAAATGTATCCAATGAGACAATGGAATTTTAGGATCTTCTAGAAAATTTTTTCTCAATAATAATGAGGATTAACAAGAAAGTGAGAAAGTTTCTCTTATTCTACTGGATACTGCTGTGACCGGATAGGATATCTGGTTATATTGCTGTCACTTTATGGTAATGAGGTCTAGCACAAGGATTACTAATCATACTGAGAACAACTGGGAAAGGAAAACATATACACATATAAACACAATACACATATTCTCATACATCAGCTCCTGATGATATCTTCAAGTGATTAATTTCTTTCTATGATAGATGACAAATTACCAATGTTGTTTAAACATGTGAATCAGCACTTTCTGCTTATTGCTATCAAATGATAATACCCTAATACAAATATTCTTAATACACAGTCAAGGTAATAGTGAACTTGATAGCGATCTGTCAGCTGTTAGACAACTAATTATATCCAGACTTTTACTAGTCAATCTCCTTTTAAGTCAATGGCCAATGCATTTGAGATGGCTGCTTTCCACCAATGCTAACTTGATCGAGCCAAGCCAAGCAAATGCCTCTCTGTTCTTGATCCATTGTCTTGGTTTGGAAAGCACCATTCTCATTAATAAATAAAGAAAAAAATTAAAGTTTGATAAGGATAATAATATGTACATAGTTACAAAGTACTATCCTCCAAAGCACTTAACAATTACAAAGAGGAAAGTAAGTAACTGTGAAGTAGAGAAGACTGGCAGATACCACCTCAATCAAAGTGAATATTGTCAGTAATGGGACAGATAAAAATTGTGCACCTACTGATAGAATGCAGAGAAGAACACAGTACTACTCCTGCGACATCCCTAAGAAAAATGTATACTCTGAATCTAATCACAAAGACATTGTTTCAGAATGCAGGTTTATTACTTAGGTATGGTGAACCCAACATATAAAAAGATGATTGCCATTGGAAAAACTAGCTTTTTATCATATATTTTTCTCTTTTCTTTATATATATATATGTGTGTGCATATATATATATATATATATATAATTTGACATCATTTGTGGTCCCCATGGTGTTATCACATTTTTTTAAGATGAGGGGACATTCCATGTCATGAAGGATCACATGGGGAAGCACCAGGATTGGACAGGCGGCATAAGGAGCAGATGCATTTATTGTAGTAGTCTTTCAAGGAAAGGAAGGGAAGACACAATAAACAGATTACCGATTGAGTTCTTTGAATGTTTTCAGAGAGCTCTGGGGTAAGGGACTATTGCTAGCTATCTTCTATCTAATTAGGGAAGAAAAAAAAAATTCCTCCTAGAGTGTAAGAGCCAGACAGTAGAGGTGGCTCCTACTATGGGCTCTGAATGGTTGGTTTGCATATAAAAGGCATACTCCTGGATAGTTACCTGGTCTATCTTGGGAGCGACAGTGTCTCCCCAGTCAGTGAAGCCCCAATGTCAAAACATGAAAATATATATGAAATATGGAAATAGAGTTAGTACAGAGATCTCAGAGAAATTCATACTGGAGGATATTTTTAAAAACTTGTAATCTTCAAAAGTATCAAAAACAAAAGCCAAAGAAGACTTAGAAACTGTTCCAGATAGAAAAAAAACTAGAAACCTGACAAATAAAGGCATTGTGTGAATGAGATCCTTGGGCAAGAATGGATTACTAGAACAATTGTTAGTGTCTGATTGGGATCAAAAGATTATATTAGCAATGAATTAATTTCTGATTTTAATGGTTGCTTGGTGGTTGTACAGCAGAATGTCCTTGCTTTGAGATCAAACTGTTCATGAGAAAACTTTTTGTGTTGTTACACTTCAACTTCTATGCAAGCTTTTTAAACACTTTAGAATTTTAAAAATGCACATGAAGCTACAACATAAAAGAATAAAGAAATATTAGACTTATCTATTTTAAATTCAGAAAATATTCTTAAAACTCTTATATTGAATTTTGAATCTTCCTTACAAACTATACCTTCCTCAGATATATTATCACATTTGCTTCACAGCATGACTGCAAGTAATTCAGTTTCCAATGTGGAATGACAGGAAAACAAGTCAAGGGAGGGTGGCTGGGGTAGATCTCAGCCAAGTGAGAAGGCTAAGCAAGGCTCGGGCTGCTCTGGGTGAGCATTCCAGAAATCAATAGTCTATGCCAGGATAATCTCGTCAGTTCTACCCAAAAGTAGGTACAAAGAAAGGAACAAAGAATAGGCAGCAGATGTTGACCAAAGAAGTTTAGGCATGCAGATATGACACCCCATTATGCCCCTGTTTCCACAGGACTCCTCCTCTTCTCATGTGCACTGAGTTGAGCTCTCTTTGGTGACTACATCTGCATAACTTCAAGGATTGGTGATTACCTGTGACTACACTTTGGCCATTTCTTCCCAACCAGTCTTCTCATTGCTTCCTCTCAGTTGGAACATAAAATAATTGAAGAAAGAGCTACCAGCAGGCTCACATTCACTGCTCCCAGGACCTAAATGAAGAAGACTGGTTTCTTTCTGGGCTCTGATCACTAATACAAGTCTATCGTTGGCCTGTGTTGTACATGGTCTTTATCTGAGCAAGGTACCAGAGCCCTGCACCTGAATTCCAGATTGTGTGGCTATTTCCTGTATCACCATCCCTTGCCACATTTTGTATTCTTGTGATAGCAAAATCTTCAACTCCAAGAGAAATCACAAAGTAGGCCATGTTTTCTACTTCAATGGCCTGTATTTAATTTTCAGAGTAGATGAATTGATCGGGGTAAAGGAATTTTCTGTGCCACTTATTAATTTTGGCAAGATAACGCCTCCTTCTTCATGTCTACTTTCTGCAACAGCATAGTCCACACTTACTTCTGTAGATCACACCAATCATTTATTTAGCAAAAATTTCCTGAGCATTTACTAAAAGTCAGGTACTATACTAAGCATTTAAATATATCACTGCTGACTTCAGATTTTTACCTAGCAGGAAAGAAAATTAATACATACTAAGTACAATTAACATTTAATTATAGCACATGCTATAAAGTAATAAAGGGCATGGTTATATATATGTGTGTGTGTATACATATAATGTAAGAGTATTGGAATTACTAGACTTGGAATGTGCAAATTGAAATTTCAAAAACTAAACTAATAACAAAAGGGAGTTTACCTTGTTGGGGAAAAATAGAGACATTTAAAAGTTATTATAATACATAAGACTGATTTAAAGTAGTTTTAATAACAGAAAGGTTTGTTTGTACTTCAGATGCTTTGTTCTAAAGTTTCTATCCTCATGTCCAAGGAAGTAAAAACAGAAGGAACTGAGCCAAAGGAAGAGCAGAAAAAGCAGCAATCCTTGTAGTCATCGCAAATGATTAAGAGGGGTAAGGGGACTGAAGAAGAAAAGCTAAAGGATGGAGACGCTGGAAGAAAAAATTGGATACATATTCTGATATGTATCCAATACATATTCACAATAACCTGACAATTGATGGTTGATAAGATAAAGGAAAACACAGACATCTTTTGTACCATTCTCTAGATTCTGTCAGTCTTCTTGATTGACTATCAGCCTCCTTTGTTGATTCTTCCATAACTCCTCAACCTTTAGTGACTCAGCTCTCTGTTTCTACACTCTCTCCTGAAGAAACTGTAACTAGGCTTGTGGTTTTATATACCATCTCTATAATGGCTACCATGTTCATATACACCATCCCTGAAGTTGGATGTTTATGGTTATCTCAAATTTAAAATGACCAAAAATAAATTCTTGACTTTCCCTCTACACCAGTGCTCCTCTAGACTTTCCTATCTTGATAAAAGGCAATTTCATTCATCCAGTTGCTGAGTCTAAAGACTACTGGTCATTCATGAAACTCCTCAAGCACAGTAAGAATATCCCTCTTCAGGGACTTGATTTGTGCTTACAACTCTCTTCCTCCTTCCTTTCCCAGGTATCTTTATTCAACTGTTGCCTCCTTAAAGAGTTTTTTTCTGGTGACCCTTCTAAAAACACAATCTTCTGTTATTACCTAACTCTCTGTTTTATTTTTTCATAGAAGTTTCATTATTTGTGATACTGTCTTTTCAATTCCTTATTTATTGCCTGTATTTTCTACTAGAAATAAAGCTCCTTGAAAGTGGATATTTTAAGTTTGTATATCTCTGTGACCAAGAAATGTGTCATAAATTAGATATTCAATAAAGATTGAAGATTTTTAGAATGAATAAACAAGAGAAATGAGGTTATGTAATGTATATAATGATGTAAACAGAGTTAGGTTGAATTTCTATGGAGAAGAAATGGTCTCTATATATTGTTTTCTGAAAACTACCTGGGAATTGTGGGTAATTACAACAAAAACCACAAGTTTAATGAAGCTCACTATCTTCAGGACAGTTTCTGACTAGATTTCTGCCTTTCAACATGGTAGTCTTTAGTCACTTGAACTTAAATTAAAGTTTAAATTAATTAAAACTAAGTAAGATTTAAATTCAGTTTCTTAGTTACAGTCAGGAAACTCAAGATCTCAATAACTACATGTAATTAGTGCCTACAATACAGGCAATTTCCATCACTACGGAAAGTTTATTCAACAGCACTGCTGTAAATTAATACAATTTTTCCACACCTTAACTTTAAAATTCTTAGCTCTTTTCCTCACTCACAATTTTTGAAATATTTTTTAAAAGATTTATTTATTTATGCATACAAGAGCTGGGGTACAGGCGAAAGTCCAGGGAGGTGAGATGATTCACCAGAGACAGAGTGGGTCGTTTCAGGCAGACGGAAACACACTGCTGAGGGGAGCAGCGGGCAAGGAAGGAGAGGTCTGCTATGCCATGTGGGCCCTCTCCCTGGCGGGTGGGATCAAACTCCTGCTCATGCTGTAGTGGCTGCGGTTTGCTTCATAGTGCATTGCCTAACCCACTGAGCCACCAGGGAGGCCCCAATTTTTGAAATATTTTGATAAGTCAGTGTTTTATTTCTGAAGCTATCACAACCTTCAAAAGACCCTTTTCTATAACAGTGGATGTAGACAGTGAAACACACATACACATGCACAAACACACAATTTTTCCCTGTAAGCAAACATTTTTGTTTACTTCTCGGTATTTTGCCACTGTATATTCCATACAGTTTTGCTTCATTGACCCTACAAATAATTACTAAATGCCTCCTAGGTTAAGAACCACATGCTTGTCCCTCCAGAGAAAAAGAATATACAAGCAACAACTATATGTGCAAAATAGCTTGGAGAAGGTAACAAATGGAGATACTGAAGTTATTATGCTGTATGCAATGATCTGAACTAAAATGGTGATTTGAACAAGAAATCAAAATGTATTAGCAAAAATTAAGAAAAAATCAACTAGATGTAAGGACTAATTGGAACATAAATGACATGAAGGTTAATGCAGGTAGTAGCTCTTCAACTGTGTGGGTTCCTACAAGTAGGTACTGTGCTGGCACTAGAAGCAGCCAAAGGTTAAAGAAGTGTTACTTACAAAAACAGGCAAATCGGGTGTGAAGGGAAAGTTTTAAAGGGGTTTTATATTCCTTTGAAACAATAGCAGTAAGATAAACTACTGGAAATAACCCTCTGACTGTTGAACTAGTGGGCAAAATTTTGGGACTTATCTCTAAAAATCTAAGTGAAAGTGCCAAAAACAAGAAGCAAAAGAAAGACCATGAACTTTTTTCCTTTTCATGAATACCAGCATTTTCACATATTTCAGTCTATAATTATGAGCTCTTTACCATTCCCAAGTCAATGTTTTGCCAGTTTTCACTAGGTCTCTCTTCTAAGCTTTCATCGTAAGTCAAACTTTCTATTCATAGTATTATGGTATTGTACTCTCGTGAAGTCTCATAATTTGTCTACTTCTTTGTACAATCTCTTAATTACCTTGATGAACAGAAAAGTATTTTCATACTGTGGAAATGTACATGCAAAGTCTGTGTATTTTGGAATGTAGCCCAGTTAAACTGTAATAACATAACCCATTAATGTATAGTTGTTTACAAGCATCTCAGGCAATTAAGGATGTCATTCAAGTTTAGTGAATACTACAAAAGCAACAGTGGATTGGTACCATAAACTCTGGACTGATGGTTGCTTTTGATGTTAAACCTGAGAAACATAGCATTTCAAAAAGGAGTAAGAAGGTTAAAAGGCTCTACTTTTGCTAAAGACAAATGATGTGTACCTATTTCTGTGAAGTTGTAAAGGAACAATTGAAGTTATTATATTTCTTTGTTAGTATGTACTTTTATGTACATTTTCAAATTTAATATAACTTCATTTTAAGAACCAAGGTCAATAGGACCAATAGGATGACTAGAGTGACCAAGGTCTACTTCAAAAGAAGCAAAACAATATAAAAGTAAATAAAAATAAACAAAACCAGATAATTTAAAAGCCATTTAGAAAAACTGCATGATTAAGATTACTCCTTGTTAAATGAACACATCAATTTTATAGCATAAATATGTGGTACCAAGGAACCACACAAAAAAAGGAAGCTGAGTCCCGAAGGATGAACAAACAATCCAGAAGATAAAGGCACAGGCAAGAGATCCTAGTTCCATGGCCTCCTATCCTTAGAAAAAAGTAATGAAGTCATTATTTATAGCTTTTTAGAACTTATGTGAGTTACATTAAAAGCTAAATCACTAGTATAAAAGTGTATGATTCTAATAAACAAAATAATATGAAATTTAAAAACTTTAAACAATGTTAAGTGTGAAATCTGAGGATTTAATAACCATTTGGCACTGATCAACTGTAAGGCTGTATTTTCTACATGTGGTCACATTTCCCACTCAAAGACTAAGACCATCACTAAGGGACAAGGAAAATGTTTTCAATGACCCTAAGATCTATATGCTCCAGCTTAAGCAGCACTAGTCCCTAAGTGTGGGAGGATTTTACAGTTAGTTCAAACACTAACAGAAGTAAACAGTAGTATAGAAATTTTATAATTTTCGAGTCATTTCAGTTATTTTCCTTTGGATCAGGTTGTGATGCTACTGGAATCTTTCGGCAGAATCAAAATAATCAACATGATTGAAATTAATTTTTAAAATGTTACCTGTTTTGGATGCAGTTCTATATATATATATCTCGTACATGTACAGTTTTAAGGTTTAGTTTATAAATGTGATTCTGGTCTTTTTGCTCCTAGAAACAGATTATAATTATTAGGTAAAAAAAAATCACTTAACTTTTTTATATTATTATTACACTTAAAATTATTACTACTATGAAAATGACAAACTATAAAATCAAGTGAAATATAATTTTGAATATTAGCAAGTACATTCTAAATTACTATTTAATGATAAAAATTGAACACAATCAGGGGGTCTCCCTGGTAGCACAAGGGTTAAGTCTCAGTGCTATTATACTATGGGCAGCCACTGCAGCATGAATTCAAACTCCTGGCCAGGAAGCAACAGACCTCTCCTGTCTCAACCACTGCTCCCCTTAGCAGTGTATTCCAGTAGATTCACCTGTTCTGTTCCCCACTCTGTTTCTGGTGAATCCTCTCCCCCACCCCCTACTCCCCACACCTCTGCATAAATAAGTAAAAAGAAATCTTTTTTAAAAAGTGAACACAATCAACATAACAAAACAATTTAAGAAAACACTAGTTATATATTCAAAAATAAAAGGCTCTGAACCACCTTTAGTTTTTGAGAAAGTTGCTAGATCTCCTTGAACTTTAGTTTCTTAATATGTAAATTTTAGTTTAGAAGTAGACAATGGGTTATGTTAATTAACTATATAATTTTGTAATAATTGTATATTAGGTATATATAGTGTGCATATATATAACTATGAATTATATACAATTGTATATGTTGTATAACAAAAAATTGGGTATGGTATAATAAGAAATTGGGTAATAAACATTAATGACTTTTCTCTTGTCTTTCCCTAAAGTGTTAGTTGAATTCTGTTAAGGTAGTAAAATCCACTACTAAGATAGGGAAATTAAAATGTTAGTAAGAATTATTTTATAAGCAGACTGAGTCCATTCAAAATTGAGTTAATCTTGACTATTGATTTTAAATATATTATTTTTCCATAAAATATTACCCTACATTCATGTTGTCCAAATTAGCATTAGTTATTAGGAAGTAACTGATAAATTTAAAGAATATTTAAGATTTTATGAGTATACATTTTGTTTTGTTTTTCAGTTCTATCTATGAAGAATATGTTTTCTAAGGCTAAGATCCAGGAAGAAAACAGCAAACCCTTATATTTACCTCAAATTTTTTCACAGAAGTACAATTTTAAAATATGCCTTCATATACTTGAATATATACCTATACAAAAGAACTTTCATATATACTTTGGTTTGGTTAAACTCTGAAACGTCAAAATGACACTCCACAGATAAACACCCTTACTTTCTGCTAGTGGTTATTTGTTGGTATTAAGAGTTACTTGGATCTACATTTTTAATGGAAAAAATAGGTTTTTACATGTGGTTGAAAACTTGTAGAGGATGTACTATGTGTACTACATCAAAGGATATCAAAAGATTGCAAATTTCTGATCTGTTTGCTGGAGGTCAAAAATTTATGATGTGTTTCTCATATAATTTATATATTAAGATCCAATTTAGATTTCTCATATTTATAGTTATTTTATAAAAGTAAACCTACAAAATTAGTGATATTTACAAATTGTATGATGCTCTTATAAAAGATAAGACCAACTTTATGTCAAAACGATATGAGAAATGATTTTAATGACAATATTCCTTTTTAAAACTAAAGAATAACTGACATAATCACCCATCACCATACATACAGACATATTTTTCTCCTGTGAAGAGAACTTTTAAGATCTACTCTCCTTTTTATCATAATAAAAAATTGATAAACATTAGATGTAATGATAGAGCCACTGATCCCACATGCTTGCCATTATATACATTCATTATTCAATGAAAATGTTCAAAATATGTTTTTCTATTTGGTTTGTACAATAAAGCTATGGTATGAAAATAATTATCATTATTTTACAGATAAAGAAATTTAAAGTCAAGGGATGTAAGAAATTTTCTCAAAATCACAGCACTAGCAAATGAAGAAATCATATTTAAATTCATATTTTTCTAACTCTAAAATCTAAGCTCTTTCTACCTCTAAAATTAGGAACAGAATTTTAATTTTTCAATATTCGGTAAATTAGACATTAGATTATTGCTACAAAATCAAAACCACTAATGTATATTTGTTGCATCTTAGGAAGTTTCTATGCTATAGTGAAATTAGAAACCAGCTCTGAGTCCAGAAATGATTCTAACCCAATAAGTAATATAATTATTATGATTATTCATTATCACACTTACACTTATGTATGTATCACACATACACTTATGTATGTTTAACTATATGAATTTCAATAGGGCAATTAACTTGGGGGGAACTTATCACTGAGAATACAGTTCAAACTAAATGTTAAAATTCTATCACATACAAGAGATTTTCTAGATATTTTTGCAGATTTTAACTTACTCAATCTTTAAAAATCATATAAACAATATGTGCTAATGGAGAAGTATAAACGGCAAAAAAGGTCTAAAATTAAAACTAAATTTCTTCCTTTCTCAATCTGTAGTCCCACTCATCAAGTAAAGAGAAACATTTAACATGTATCTGGAAAAGCTCTATTTCCTCATATGTTCAAAGTCTTCATAAATCATAATATATATACAGAAAAATTCACAATTCATAGACAGCTGATAAATTAGGGTAAAATGAGTGTATCCATGCAATCACCACTCAGACTCAGAAATGGAAAATTAAAAGTTTCCCCCGAAGTGCCCATCACGCCATCTGCCAAAAACTACTCCCATTCCTCCCCAAAGATAACTATTTTTCTGAATCCTGACAACATAAATTAGATTCCCTGGGAAATTAGGGTGATTATTTTGTTTTTTGTCTACTTACACTCAACATTATTTTATAAAATTTATACATGGTATTACAGGTACCAGTGGTTTATTTGCTTACTTTATTACTATGGAACATCTACTACAGAGAAATACAGATGTACACAGAATATACTATATTCAATTACATAAACATATCACAATTTATGTATCCATCCTACTGCTGATGGACATTTGGGTTGTTTCCAAGTTTGGGCATTAGTATATAATGCGTCTATAAACACAGTTCAAGTCTCTTCATGCTCATGTCTGAATTACTATTAATGTATTTATATAGAGGTGTGATTTCTGGGTTATACCATCATTTGTTATGTTTAGCTTTGGGAGGTAGTGCCAGTTTTTCAGTCTTCCAGACTTTGGCTCCTGAACTTGGATCTCACCAGCAAAGAGTTTATCAGTAACTTTACATCCCCCCGACAGTATAAATCTTGAGTTTTAAAACACATTTAGACCAAGGGACTAAAGTGGTGTTTCACAGTGCTTTGGTGATGGTTGCACTATATATACCCCCAAAATACAAACAATGATGGAAACCAACATTATTCCAATTGAAAAAAAAATGACCATTTTGATAGGTATATAGAGATATCTCACGCTGATCTTAATTTTCCTTTCCCTAATTACTATTTTTAAACTCTTACTTGTCTTTGGATATCCTCTTGGGAAATATTTGTTCATGTGTTTTATCATTTAAAAATTGTTTTGTCTATCATGTTGTTATTATTGTTCAGGATCTTGTACATATTTATATCACTACCTGTGGGTACTACAGAACTTTCCTTATCACTTTTCATTATTATCATGATGTCAAACATGATCAGAAATTTCTCCATAAGTAAGTAAACAACGGTTAATCAAATTACATTAAGACAGTATTATTTATAATTGTATCATACACATAAACTACTTAGGAATAAATCCAATAAAAGCTGTAAAAGACTTATTCAAAGATAACTATAAATCAGTATTGAGATAAACTTAAAAAGACTTAAATAAAGGGAAAGATAGGCTATGATCATAGTATGACAGGCTCAGTATTTGTAATGTGTCTATTTCCCCCAACCAATGCATAGATTTCATGCAATCAAAATGTTAAAATAAATAAGCTGTATTGTGTGAGGTTGACATCAACTAGTTATGAAATTTTTATGTCAATACAATGAGCCAAGAATATTCCAACTATCTTGATGAAGTAGAGAGAAACATATTGTATACCAAGCTAAAGTAGTTAAGGCAATGTAGCAATGACATCCAGTCGACAAGTAGACTAATAGAATGACAGAGTGAATCCAGCAATTGCCACAGATGTGTTCACCCTTGATTTCTTACAAAGGCCATAAATCTAAACTATAGACTAATTTGGAAAGAAATATCCTTTCAATAAATGATGCTTGGTTGGTCAACTTGCTATCCAAATGCGTACATACTGTTTTGAAATTTTCTTTCTTTCTACTTAATATATTTTAGCAGGCTTTCCATGTAAACATTTAAAATCTGACATTTTTAATAGCAACATAATAGTTCACTGTATGAATACATCTCAAACAATTCAACTCTTCTTATCTTGATTGATATTTAGCTTATTTCTTTTTTTTAAAGATTTTTTTTTTACTTATGCATACAAGCACTGGGGTACGGGCCAGAGTTGCCGGGGGTGAGAGAATCCACCAGACAGAGTGGGGAACAGAACAGGCAGATCGATCGAAAAACAATGCTGAGGAGAACAGCGGGTGCACCAGGAGAGGTCTGTCTGCACCATGTGGGTCACCTCCCCAGCTGGCAACAGGGATCAAACTCGTGCTGCAGTGGCTGTGGTCCACCTCATAGTACATTGCCATGAGGGAGGGTCCAATATTTAGCTTATTTCTATAATTTTTCCTGTGGGTATCTTTGTAAATATATTCATAGTATACTATTCTAGAAGTATAATGCTGAATCTAAAATTGTGTGAATTTAAAGTTATTGACATATTTCCCTCCAAAAGACCACTACTGCATATGACTTTTCCAAGAGTTTATGAAAGTGCCAGATTATAATCTAAAAAACAACTCTTTTATATTTGATCTACTTCTACTATTTATGACTAACAAAAGGCATTATGAATACATTTAATCAGTACTTAAATTAGAATGAAAGTAATGCCAACTCAGCAGAGATTTAAAGTTAGGGTTAACTGAGCAAATAGGGTGAACAACCCTATTATCTGTATCCAAAAGTGGTATTAGAACATGAGTAGTGAAAACACAGAAACATTCTTCTCAAAAAAGAAAGTTACAGGACCAGAAAGCAGTCCTGGGCTCAGTGGAGAATGATAGCTCAAGAGGCAATGTGCTGACTGCTAGTAAAGTGTCCTCAATTGCTATTGGGTGTGATTAAATTACACCCAATTGTAAGATATTGAGTAAATTGTCATGTCATCAAGGAATTCTGTAGTATTGAATATTGTGTGTACTTAAATAAGTGGGTCATCTACTGGGGTGCAAAAATCTCATTAAAGCTTTTCATTGAAATGGTATTTTTGTAACTGGATTGTACTTTTATTACACCCAAGCAATTTAGCTAGTGCTGTCTTCCTTGAAAAAAATGACTCCTTTCTCTCAAATTATACAAATTCTCATGTTAAGCCTGATTTTTTTCCATGAATACTGCCTTAAAACACCATTCCACATTGTCAGAATTTCTTACAACTTACAGTTGCATTTTATCAAATGCAGTTTTGTAGTATTCTTTCATTGCTTCATGTCTAATTGCAGCCTTCATATACATCAACTTTCTCAAAATTGACTGTGAGAAGATGAGATGGGAGCCTACTTTGCACTTTTATTGTGCTACGCATTTTTAATGTAATATTTAATTTTTGCAAATACTCTTAGATTTGCATTAATATCCAATTGAGATTTTTCAGATGAGAAAAACATCGTATATTGTACAGTTTTTTCCCCCCCTTTTTTTGGTCAAATACCTAATAAGTGGTTATCTTGAATTAAAATTTAAGCTAATTTTATTTAATAGTTGCCCAACACACTAGCTTCCCAAAGATTCTCTTGTGTGTATGTGTGTGTGCATGCATGCATGCGTGTATGTGTGTGTGTGGTAGAAATTATACCTAGTTCCTGGAGGCATTTGAAACTATAATATCAGTACTGACACCATCACTAAGTAGAAAGGTCTTGAGCTTTCAGTACTGGAAACAAATAGTAATCCTGAGTGTACCAATCTGAACTTTATTCCCTTTTTGAGATGAGAAATGTATACAAAACTGACCTAGGTTAGCAAAGATGCAATCAATCTGTAAGCAGTTGGACTTTAGAGTAAAATGAGTCTGAGTTTAAATCCACAATCTGCTAATCTTGAATCATGGTAACTTCAGCAAGTTATTTACATTCTCTAAACCACATACATATATCAGTAAAATGAATGTAAGAATCACCATCTGGAAGCAACAGATGTTGACAAAAAGGAATTGAGAATATAATTTGGTGCAACCTCTAAGGAAAACAGTATGGAGATACTGCAAAAAAGAAAAACTGAAAATGGAATTACCATATTATCCAGCAATACCACTTTTAGGTACTTATCCAAAGATTATGAAAAGATAGATACATTCCTATGTTCACAGTAGCTTTGGTCACCATAGCTAATCATGGAACCATAGCTAATCATGGAACCTAACTAAATGTTCATTCACAGACAAGTGAGTAAAGAAACTACAGAAGATATACTCTATGGAATACTACCCAGCTATTAAAAAAATGACATTGTGCTTTTTGAGGTGACTATGGTAAATAAGAAAAAGATTGTTAACAGGTGTTTACATTCATCTGTGGAGTATAAATAACAAATGAAAACAAGCTTGCATTGCTGCAAAACAATGCAAAAAACTAAGTTTCTGTGAAAAAAAAATAATAATACTAAGGTTACCAAAAGGTGTGGGGAAGAAGGAGAAGAGGACAGGGTAGGGAATGTGACTGGGATTGACAGTGAAGTTTTGGTGGAGGATGACCGAAAAGTACATATATAAAGGTGTTAAATTGCACTTCCAAAATTATATAGTTATGAAAATTATTAGGAAAGCAATATAATTTGAAATGAAAATATAAAGATGTAACAAATAAAGAATGCAACGAGTTCTGTCTCTGTCATAAGTGCAGTGTGATCACAATTTGAAATATCAGGACCTAAAGGAAATAAAGTCATATTTCAGATTTTAAAAATTCCCATCTCGCTAGATTAAGATTAAATAGGATTACATTTGTAAAGTATCTAGTATATCGCTGGTCCTTTGTAAGGGTTCTATAATACTATCATTAGTAATTATTACCACTGTATTAATAGAGAATTGGCATCTATGCTATAAGTATATTTAAAAAGTTTGGAAAGAAAAATATATAAATGTACTTTAGATTTGGTATTTGATACTTAGTAGGTCCATAACAGAGTATTAATTATTAGTCTATGGTTATAATTTCTGTCTGTGCAGTCAAAAACATTTTTGAAAATCTGTAAGAAAAATTTTCCTTAATTGACTGGAAAATAAGTTTATCATATGACATTAACTCAGTCACTTTTTTTTGAATCACAAAATTTCATAAAATTATAAGTAGTGAGAAGCATTAGGACTCAAGTCATAAAGATATATATATTAAGAACCTTTGTGTTAGTTGACTTAATAGAATCATCAAATTGTCTTTTATCTTTTTCTGTATTTAAACAATGAAAATAAAACCAGATAGATCAAGAACCAATATGACTAACTCATATAAAAATAATGAACATTGACTTTATTTCTCTTGACGAAAATGTTTAAAAATTCTTCAGCAGAATGTATTACTTTTAAATGAGCTTCCATATCAATCTAACATTTCTATGGAGATTTACAATTGAAGTTAGTGGTCTTTACAAGTGACAGTGTTATTATGGACACATGAATAAGGAGACAATATATCAATGTACATTTTGTTTAAGTTTTCTTAAACAAAATAGAAGCATCTGAAGCATGCAGAAGCAAAAAAGTCAAACTTCACCCAAAAAGCTTGTGTACTTGTTAGCAAAAACTCATTTGAATTCTGGCCTATCAAGTCATACAAAGCTATTTTAGAAAGAAAAAAAAATGGACAGCAGGAGTTAAATTTGCTGTTCATTAACATGAAGGGAAATTTCTTGCCCCATTTAACTAATATCTTAGTTGGTACAGTGTGACAAACAAATTTTAGTTGTTAAAATCTATTATACCTGCTTTAAATTGCATCTCTGTGTAGCCAGAGGCTCAATAGTTGGTTAAATTCAATTTGAGTTGCCAGGGGCTGTTAATGGGTACGTTTTTCTATTTATTCTCTTAATTGTTCTCCATTTAAATTATCACTGATGATGAAATCTTATGCGTACTACATTCCCACATAATCAGAAGGTCTAAATAATTTTTCCTCTTCAGGATAATGATATGGAACTAAAGGCCCATAAAAATCTTTAGGAATAGATTTTTTGTTGTTGCTGTTGGTTTTTTTATAATGTATTACATTTAGTTTCAAAATAAATAATTCCAACAACATTAAAACAATATGGAAATAATAAACAAACAAATTGAATGTTATAATTGCTAAGCCAATAGTAGGTTTTTGATAAACGAATATGCATGTGCTGATTGACTCACAGGGTATTTCTAGCATTAGGATGCCCTTTGAAACTTTTAAAATGCAAATTGCTCTGTCTACAGTACAGCTTTATAATTAATGTGTTATGCCTATGTCATGACATTGATATTTCATTCGTTAATTAGTTACTGAGCTTATGATATAATAGCCACAGTAAAATGCAAACAATGAATTGGAAGAGAAAAATCTATACCTATCATTTCCAGCAGAGGTCTCTAGAGAGCAACTAAAGTTATGGAAATAAACGATATATGTTCAGTAATTTAAATAGAAAAAATAGAAAATTTAACTCTTCAGCTTTATGTGAACCCTTTCTTTTCACCCACGCCCCTTTCTCTTTTGAAGTCTGTGCTCCTTCATCAGATAAAAGGCTGTCTAAAAAACTGATCAGAAGTAGACACAAGAGAACAGGTTAATCCCAAGTGCACCGGTGTAATGTGTCACAAAACAGACAATGTAATTATCTCAGCAGCCTGTTTAACCAGCTAATTCGGCAGCTTTGCATACCAGGGGTGAGCTCATCTGTTCACTATATTATCAGCCAGGACGTTTTTCACCAAGATCACTCCAGTTTTACAAAAGCTTGTAAAAACCAGAGGATTGAATGTTTCCTTGAATGTGCTATAACAGCTTTTAACAATCTTTTATTTATGGGGAAGCAACAGACTAACAAAGAGAAGAAAATGTAGATTAGTGTTGCACAACCAAAAAAATGAAGTCAATGATATAAATCTATGTGTGTGCTCATTTAAAATGAAATACCTCTCTCTTTATAGGAATCTCTGGAGAAAAACCAAATGACTTAACAGAAATGTGATTTTGATGGTAAAGACTAATAAAGTCTAGTTTTGCTTTTCTTAGAAGTAAATTAACTTGCTCCAAATGCATTCTGCATTTTACTAATATTAGCACTGTTTGGGGAGTGGGTTTTAGAGTTAGAGTGACCTGTACTTAAAACTTGATTTGTTATCTTTTTCATCTCCTGATCTTGAGCAAGTTTACCCCACCATTTCCTAATCTTTAAGATCTGAATAATACCCGCATACTGCATGGTTACTGAGGGGCTTGAATCACATGGCAGGGAATGCTTGGTATGCAGAAATAGCAAAGGAAATAGTAGCTGCTTATGACATTATACACACATACATGCACATATATATAGAAACATATATACATTTCACTATATGAATATATCCATGTACTTATATATTGCACATATACACACATAAGGGAACATATATAAAAATGTTACATATATACAACTCAGTAAAAATTATTAACTCAAACCTCAAAAACATTCATTTATTGCCCCATGTCTCTGGTTTAAGACGACTAACACTGATCATAGTGACACCACATCCAGATTTAGAAACAAGCACAGTGAGTTGTGTACTCAATATTATTCATTGGACAAAATAAACATGATAGATTGGGGGAAGAAAAACACTGCAGAATATATAAAATTAGCATAACTGACACTATTTTTAAAGTGATATTTTGCTATTGTATATTTTCAGCAAATTAAATCTTTACCTTGAAGTAAGTTCCATGCCAAATAGCTTAGAAGTAGGTCATGCTTTTCTATGTCACATGTCCATCATTTGACATAGTTAAATGAAAACTGTGGCAGGAGAGTCAAAGACTTAGACAATAATGAAAATAGACTGAAATTGAGGCAAAGATAAAGGAAAGCTCCGGTTCATAGAAAAGTCTGTGAAGTGCCTTTCACAATATGAAAGGGATAGAAGACATAAATGGATCTCACTGGAGATGCAAAGTGCCCAAGGAGACAATGTGGAAAAACTCCATAGAAAGAAGTGGTGAGTATAAATAGACGTAACAAGGAGCCAACCACGATTTCCCAAAGTCTCATGGCTTACGAATCTCATGCCTTCAGCAGCAAGCTCAAAGTCAAGGGAAAGAACCAGAAAATCCCCATGTCTTTGGCTTCCATTTGATTCCCCATAATAACTACTCCATACTTTCAGCTGAAATGATAGTTAAGTCATGTAGTTCCCCTCCTCTGAATTCTCCTGCACATACTGCTATGACTGACCCCACTACCTCTCCCAATTTGTTTTAAATCTCTCATTTCGAGTCACTCCATTAAGACCACATTGGGGAACAGATAGTACCCAAGTTCTTGTATCCATAAAAAAAAAATCTTAAAAAAAAAAAAAGGCCACATTAGCTATATTGTTATATTGTCATGTTGTTTTTATTTTACAACAGCCTCAGGCATTTTTACCTACTGTAATTGTATTTCTTTCAGATACCTGCAAGGCTTGCTTGCTCTTCCCAGGTTTCTTCTCAAATGTCACCTCCTTATACCGCCTAGTCTAGAACTGTAACTCCAATCACTTTCCGTCTTTGCCACTTCATTTTTCATCATAGCACTTACGTGGGCCTCTGTTTACATATTTATTTGTTTATATGTTTACCATCACTTACTCACTGGAATAAAAACTTAACAAGCTAGGAAGTTATTTCATTCCATAGTCTACCCTCAGTGTCTAAAAAGTTTCCTAGCCAGACTGAGTACTTGGTACTCAGTCACTGGGTACCTATATTTGTTGAGTGACGGCAGAAAAAAAGATCAATACCTGACTTGTCTGCCTTTCCACCACATTCCATTCTCTCTAGTTTCATACCGCACTGCAATTGTAAACCCCCATGTTCTAGCACCACCATTAATCTATCAGCTCCTTAAGCAGAGCAGGAACTAGATCGACTGATTTTATACACTGGTATACACTGGCACCTAAAGAAATAAATTTGTCTATTATACCCAAAAAAAAAAAAAAGGGAAAAAAGACTAAATATTAAAACTATTGAATCATCTTTACAGTTGAGAATCATATTTCCAAAAGAAAATAAACATGTTCAGATAATACTTCCATGATATAAAAAGTGGCCCAGTAACAAATAGCTCAGTCTCAGTCATTAATAAGTACGAGGCACTGACTGTGTCTTGTAGAATTCTCATTAAACCCCTTACAGGGTCCTATTATTATCACTCCTATCATATAGGTATAGGAATTGAGGCAAGTTGTTAAGTTTCTTGTTCAGAATTACACAACTGATAAATGCTAGTTATTGAATCCTAGTCATGGTAACAGCTTACTTACTTTTTGAGTTCTTCAATATCTACTTTTCAGTCAGATCAGATTTTCAAATATGATTTTATCCATTTCTTTTTTCATTAATAACCCATTTCCTACTCCTCTTTTCTAACAAACAAATTAATATCACTATATTAAAACTTAAACCTTGGATGTTTCAGTAAGATTTCGATATCAAACTCTCAAACATACTTAATAATAACTATGTATCATTACAAAAGGGGGGTGGTTGGGAGGGTTGGGTCTGGAGGGTGTTAATGAATGTTAATGTTGTCCTTGGAGTGGTAGAATTTAAATTTCATAAGACTCTCCTGAATCTATTTAACAGAGGAAAAAATGCTGCCATCTTTTCATAAAACCTGCATTTCAAGGCACTTCTATGATTTATGAATTTCACTCCCATAGAAAACGAGTGATATATAGCTGTAGTCTAACTCATTCCAGCTCATCATGAGTATTTTGCAGCTCCAGATCATCTTCAAAATCAATAGGCATTTAACACTGAGATGTATTTAGGTTTGAAAGATGATAAAGATTAGATTGTTATTCCTTGTATGAACTACTATTGATATATTTTCATATGTTATCACATCAAACACCTTAACTTTTTTTAGACTCATTTCTCACTATTCTTCAGTTCCTGTACAATTTACCCTTACACTATCCTTGCAGGCAATGTTAATTTTCATGGGTTAAAAATGGTCATTAGTTTATTACTAAGAATTGTATGACTTTAGGCAAATATTATATTTAAGTAGTGACTGTGTGTAGTCAATTATCATTGCCTCTACAAACCTTTCTTTTTAAAGTTCTATTAATTTTTCTTTTGTTATCAAAAAATTTATATAGCTTTGCCCACATAACTCATCATTTTAAGGTACCTCTCTTTTATTCACATGTCTATTGATTTACCAAACAAAAACTTTTGAGAGTATATCTCATAGATCTCTGATTGCACTAGGAAAACAGTTGAGAGAAAAAAAAATACAAAAGTGAAAAGTAATGTACAAAGACATCTTTAAATGCCTTTATAATTGAAAAATTAAGTGAATAACCATAAGTTTTGTCATACTTTACATGCAAGGTCAGGTCCTATGTTTGAAGGTAATGTTGCAGTACTTGAGAGAGTTATATCACCACTCCATTACCTAAACTCACTCCATTACAACATAAAGCACATATGTTGTAAATATACTATCTATTCTAATATTTGAGCATACAAACTACAAATACATAGATTGCTCAAATTTCAATATGTTATTGAGGTATATTTGGAATTTATTTCTATGGAATCATTAACAAAAGAAATTGTTCTTATCTTTTGGTGTTTGGGATAGAAAGCAAAGGATTGATTCAAAAGTCCTGTGATCCATGTAGAAGGAATCCAGAGATAAGGTAGGGAATCTGTGTGCCCAGAATGATAGTTAATGCCTTTTAGTTGGGGTGTTAATGGTTAATACTGAGAAATAGGAAGAGAGAATGCTGAGAAGCATTATGGCAGGGGTGTTGAAAGCTGTGCTTGGTAGGTCAAGGGTGTTCTAAAGAGAATAACATGATCAGAATTGTGCTCTGAAAAGATTAATCTGAAAAATGAGAATGAATAGGGAAGGGGAGCAAAGAAGGACATAGGCTAAAGGAGGTTGTAGGTGTTCAACACAAAGAAGGCTAAGCCAGAAGAGTTAAAGTGAGAATGAAAATGCAATAAAAGGTGTTGCAGAAAGATTATCAAAAGCACTGGGAAGTGGACTGGATTTGAACTTGAGAGGAATTTACGCACAAAATAAAGCAACATTTTAAGAATTCATCTCATTAAAGTTTCTAATTTGAAGAAACAGCCCAAAGAATTTTAAAGCCTCCTCATCCAGGATAGCCACTAGATAAATAGAATTTCTATTGTAAGAAATGTTAATATTTATTAATAATAAAATATATATGATCATATGCTAAACATTATATTTATGTACTAAGTAAAGTTATTTAATAATAAGCTAGCATTTATAATATACACAGTGATAACACAATAAAGATGCTACATATGATATTATTTATCTTGGTAAAACCACAATAAACTCACAGGCAGCTACAGTTATTACCTCATTTATACAAGTGAGAAGATTGAAGACGAGAGAATCAAGAAAGACTAAACTAGAACTTGAACTCAGCTCTGCCAGACTTAGCATGAGTACTTAGCCGAAGAAACAAATGAAAGAAAAATTTCTCTCACCTGAAAACCATAGAAGCTAAACAATTTGTCCTACCTATTTTACAAAATGAAATTTCTAAATCTTTTATTCAAATGTGACCAATGTCTATTGTGTATCCACCATGTGTCAACCTCTACTTTAGATGCCTAGTAACAGGGTTTAGGGTCTAAATTCCTACATTAAAGGAATAAAGACAAGACATAAACATTAAGAGAATATTGTTTCTATTCATACTGCTCAGCCTTAAATACTCTGAGGCTAAGATTATGGGAAATAGGGTGGAGGCCAGGAGGAAAATTGGAGGAGTTAAGAGGCAAACATTTTATTTATGAAGTGACATGGAATTGCCCACTGAAGACAAAAATGGTCTTAGTGCTAGAATGGAGAAGTAAGTAAGATCTAAGAACAGAGTCACTGTGTGCTTGAGGCTTTCAGAAAAAGAAAGACATTTATGGTGCTTCTCCATTTTGGGAAAGAGATGTTCCAAGAAAATGTTTTAGGAAATTTTGCTCTGCACTGTGTAATCACTCTTACATGTTCTCAAGAAATATTTAGAGGAGACTTGCAATATATTTAAATATTTTGGGGGATTGGAATTTTGTTATTTATTAACACATCACTGTAATAATTAGCATATGCTTAGATAAAGCAACCACCTTTTTATATACAAGTTATAATATGTGTCATGACTACTCTGAGAAGTGATCCCAAATAATCTGATTTTAATAATCATTAAAGTACCAAAACTTAAAAATGAATGCATTCCCTTTCCTTTGTAAATTAGAGCAGATTCAAGAATATCTCTATAATAGTACTGTTACCGATTCAATTTCTGAATGTTTTTTAAGAGGATGACAAAAATGTAGAGGCAAAACTTGCAAGAAGGCAGTTAAATCTAAATAAACTTCATGGAGTATGTAAGAGCAATTAGGGTCATCTGCCATTAGGAACTTAAAAAAACAACCTAGGAGAAAGTGGATTGGGGTATCAGGAGCAAGAGTGAAAAAGCAGAGACTAAGAATGGCAACCTCAAAAATATCTTCCCTTACAAGTAATGACTACCAACCTTTTTTTTTTTCTTTTTTTAAAGAATTTATTTATGCATGCATGAATGCAAGAGCTGGAGTATAGGCCAGAGGCACAGTACAGGGGGTGGGTGTGTGTGTGGGAGGGAGGAGGTTTGAGAGAGGATTCTCCAGCGACAGAGTGGGAAGCAGAACAGGCAGATCTACTGAAGCACACTGCTGAGGGGAGCAGAGGGCGAGGCAGGAGAGTTGTGCTGCTCCATGTGGGTCGATCTCATTTGGGGGTGGGGTGTGTGAGGGGATGAACTTGCGCTTCAGTGGCTGTGGAAGCTCCACAGTGCCATCTCAATTCCTTGGGCCACCAAGGAGGCCCCTCCACCTAATTTTTTATCTTTAAGTTCCACAGTCCTACATTCTGCCTCCCCTAAAACTCTAGTACTAAGTCTGTCCATATTTAGAAGGAATAAAGAAATATTAGATCTCTGATGCACTAGTGCTAATCCCAAATTTTTCTGATGTTTCTTTAACTTCATATTTTAGGAACTAATTTTTTTAATTTATTTTGTTTTGTTTTCCTTTGCATCCTATTTTCCCCAAATCCAACCTTTGCCCCTAAATGTGTGTGCTTTCATAACTACCATCACCAACACGTTCATATTCCTAAACCAGAATTGATACTCTGACAAAGTTTTCAGAAAAGGCATGTGGAAAAAAAACAAAACAAAACTATGGCACAGATTATTAAATATCATTCTGTTTGCCTTTTTCCTACGTATAGATTTCTGAGGACTAGACTCTTTATTTTAGATTTGAATTCCTGTAAAATTCCTTAGATAAGTTACGCTGACCTTACTCTCATTTATCGATACTATCTTAACCTTTGCAGTGACTGCCCAAGTTTGTTCATTCACTTCTTGACCAATTATGCATTTCCTTTAGACTACAAAAAAACCCTAGCTTCACTCTTTCTTAATAGTCCATTATCTGAACCAATCCCATCCTTAACTCTCCTGTTACTTCACTGCTACATCAGCAGGGACATGAGAAAGGCCAGGTACAACATAAAGACTAGTCCAGCACAATGTAGAAAGCATGGAATATGGGAGATCATGTATTGAGAAGTTGAAGTAAAGGATGACAGGGATCAAGAATTCATTTAGGAAGATCTGGATTTGCACTTAAGATTTTAGATACAACTGAAAAAAGACTCATAAGACAGAGTTTAAGTCAACAATCTGATGTGACAGTGGACAGAGATGACAATTAGGTACAATGAAGCAAATAAAAGGTGATCAGAGATCTATATTAAAATAATGATGGGGAAAATGAGGTACTAAAGAGAGAATGCATCAAGAAACCTAAAAATCATTTTGGTGTGGTATAAATAAGCAGCCCAAAGAGGAACAAACAAAAGATGTGAATGATTCTAGGTTGAGAACAAGGTACCTCTGATTCTGGGCCTAAAGATGTCCCTAATGGAATAGGTAACACCACTACTGCTTTGAAGAGCGAAACAGCATATTAAAGGCACTTTTTTTTTAAAGATTTTATTTATTCATGCATACAACCTGGATACAGGCCAGAGGTGCCAGAGGTGAGAGGATTCACCAGAGACAGAGTGGGGAGCAGAACAGGCAGACTGACTGAAACACACTGCTGAGGGGAGCAGTGGGCGAGGCAGGAGAGGTCTGCTACGCCATGTGGGTCCCCTCCCCAGCTGGTAGCAGGGATTGAACTTGTGCTGCAGTCGCTGCAGCTGCGGTTTACCTCATAGTGCAATGCTTAAGCCATTGCGCCGCCAGGGAGGCCCCCTAAAGGCACTTTTTATCACTAATTTTAACAGATGAGGACTAGAGAATTATTTAACACTCATCATTAACTTTTAATCATTATGTATCCAAATATGTAATATATTTGCCTTCTATCCCTATTAACACATTCTACCACCAAAGCACGTGAGCATCTTTGCTTATAATGTTTGCTCATTCAAAAATATCCATAATTTAATATAAACTGAATAGTTATTATTTAATCTATAACAAGGAACTTGTTCTAGCTAAATTTTTGTAAGTCATTTTTATGCAATAGGATGTTAAATGGGGGTCTCCCTGGTGGTGCAAGGGGTTAAGCATTGTATTATGAAGCATTGGCAGCCACTGCAGCATTAGTTCAATCCCCTGGCCAGGAAGTTGACCCACATAGCACAGCAGACCTCTCCTGCCACACCCACTGCTCCCCTCAGCAGTGCATTTCAGTAGATCTACCTGTTCTGCTCTTCACTCCGTCTCTATGAACCTTCTCACTCCTGGCCTGTACCCCAGTTTTTGTATACATAAATAAATAAATCTTAAAAGAATAGAATGTTAAATGCTGTCATTTGCCAAATGATGTGTATACTTTATACCTTTTGGTGATGTTGGGAGTGAGCACATAAGGGGATTAAGGGGAAAAAACTGGTGACTCCAGTTCTGATTTTTTTTTGTTCTCATCTTTGCCAGCATTTCTGTGCTAAGTATGTTAATTTACCTTATTTCCTCATGTTATTCTAATGTAGACTCTTCATGTACTACATAACCATCCAAGGGCTAATTGCAAAGCTGTAGGTAAAACTACATGAGATACTCTGTAAAACGTATGTATGAAGGGCAGCATATTATAATTAAGACAATTTCCACAGCCTTGAAATCCTTGAAAGGCCCCAGGCGTGGTTGGTTTGGTGCCAGAATATATCAGGTTGACAGCCAACAATCATTGCTTATTTCATTTTTTTTTTTTTCATAATAAAGAGAACCCTTCTGACATACTATTTCTGCATGTTACATCACCACACTACCACAGGAGACTGATGGGTTTCCATTGATTTAAGCCAGCACTCATTATAATATGATACATGCTGGACAAGACAGTCATTTTTAGCTTGGCAAAAGAAGGTGGTGGGGGTGGGGGGAAGTATTGTTAGTTTCTCTTCAACAATATAATATTATATATTGCTTTTGTTTCTATTAACTTCTTCCACTCACAATATTCTAAAACAAAAAAAAATCATAAATATCTAAAAGCACCAATATATTCAAAGAAGACATGCAAATGATAGATATATGAAAAGTATTCATAGTCCCTAATCATGAAGGCAATGCAAATTAAAACCACAATAAGATATCACCTCTCAACTATTAGAATGGCTATTATCCAAAAGACAAGAGGTAACAAATGTTGGCAAGGGTGTGAAGAAAAGGAAACCCTTGTGCACTTTTGGTGGGAATATATCCATTATGGAAGTCAGTATAGAGGCATCCCCAAAATTAAAAATAGAACTATTATATGATCTAGCAATCCCATTTCTGGGTATCTATTATCCAAAGAAAACAATGTTTGCACACCCATGTTCACTGCAGAAGAGTTAAGGTATGGAAACAACCTAAATGTCTATTGATGCATGAACAGATAAATAAAATGTGATATGTATGTATTTGTACAGTTTTAAAATGGAATATTATTTGGCTATAAAAAGAGAAGGAAATCCTGCCATTTTGAAAATATGAATGATACCAGAGAACATTTTGCTAAGTCAAGTAAGCTGGATACAAAAGTATAATTTTTTTATGATCTCATTTAAATGTAGAACTTAAAAGTTTAACTCATAGAACAAAGAAGCAGAATGAGGTTTGCCATGGGTTGAGGGGGGAAGATGGGGAGATTTTGGTCAAAGAGTGCAAACTCTCAATTATAAAATAAATAAATTATAGTAGTTTAATGAATCACATATTGACTAGAGTTAAATACTGGATGAAATACATGAAATTTGCTCAGAATGTAGATTATAAGTATTTTCACCACTCACCCAAATGGCAACTACTTGAAGTAATTCATATGTTAACTTACTGATGGTAACCATTTCACAATGTATACATATATAAAATCATTACATTGTATACTCTAAACAATCACAATACATATGAATAACTTTCTCCATCAATAGTAAGTTATGTTATTCAAAAAAGTAGATTTAGAGTTGGAAATCTCAGAAGTGTTAAATTATAGGATGAGTTAAGGAGAAGAAGTGCACAGCAGCACAGAAAAAGAAATCATAGAAATTCAGAAACAACCATAGAAATTCAGAAACAACCATAGAGAGCTTTGTCATGGAAAACAAAGGACTACATTCCCTCTAGGAGAATATATTAAAAATGGCAGAGGTAACGTGCTCAAAAAAGAATTCAAACATGAAAAGACTTGAAAGTGACCACAGGCATTGAGAAACCAGAAGATTATTAATTTCTTCATAAAATAATTTTAGCAGGTAAAGGCAGAAAAGGAACACTATGTAAATGTATGAATAGAGATCTGGACTCCATATGTAAATGGGCAGTCAAGAAAGTGATGGGGGCAGTCAAAAGGAATTATGGTGAAACAAGGTCAAGACAGACTTCTTTTTTAACATTTGGAGAAAGGAGTACATTCATTATCTCGATGGAAAGAGCCAACAGAAGAAAACAGATTAAAAACAGTTGACAGAGAGGGGTGCTGGGTCCATTTTGAATCCTACCTATGTGTTCTGCTATCAGTTAGCTTTTGGAACTGCTTCTTTGTTCAAAATAATGCTAGAAGTTCTAGCAACTTCTGAGTTTCAAATCACCCTGCTTCATTTCTGTTACTGACTTCTGCTACTGTTTTTTCTGACTTCCTACAGGTCCTAGTTCTTGAGATCTGGTTGTATGGCTTTCACTCAAGCCCTTAACTTGATTCTTAATTCATAAAAATTATATCCCTGTTCAAAGTTCCCACCTTGATTAATTCCCAAGAATTCTCATTCCTCTCTCTAGAGTGGAGAGTTTCAATTTATGATCCACTGATTTCTCAGGTGTGATATAAATGGCATTTTCCATTTCCTTTTCCCTGGTTATTATAACCCCAATTATGATCAAGTTTAAATGACCATAGATATTTAAGGAGGCCAAGTACCTTCTCATCCCCAAAAAGAGAATCACAGCTGTTATTTCAATGATAGTGACTTGTTTTCAAAGGAGATATATCAAAATTCTCTCAGCAGCTGGTCTTCTAGGTAAAAAAAAAAGCCCTGGGTTTCATTTTATTTTTCTTTTCATAGTTGTATCTACATGGAATACTTAGCACGGAGATACAACCAGAGACCACTAAAGAACGAAAAAGAACTGCTGAGCAAGAAGAGAGAGAGAACCTGGTCACTGGAATATTGTAGAGATTCTGAATTCATCATTGTAGAATCACATACCTTTAATCTCCTTTTGTGAGAATGCGGTTCCTTTGGATGTATTTTATTGGATTTTCTGGGTTTTTTTAAACAAAAGATTCCAAGTTATATACTACAGAATTAAGGGCTAAAAAAAATATTGGTTTAATATAGGTCATACGATGTGATGTAAATTTTGAGTAAGTCTTGACACAAAATTCTAAGATGTATCATTATGGTTCTCTGACTATTGTAATATGCATATTCTAGTATGCACCAAAATAGCCTCTAGACTTTCCTGATAACAGTTTCCTAGACTTCAAACTTTTTTCTTAGAAATATCAAATTTCTGGAGTAGATCATGGGACTCTGAGTATAGATTGAGAAATAAAATATACTGTTCAAATCTTACTACCTTTATTAGCTGGTAAACTGAGATTGCTCAGGTGCTAGACTCCATTATATCTTTAAAAGATATAGTAATACCTAGCCCCAAAGGTTTACTAGAAAATATCAAATTTATGTAATTTATTTATTTAATGTTTACTTTGATTTAGAAAATATATCAATTTAACCATGTAAAAATGTATTCATTTGTATTAATACTATAATATACATTTAAAAAAATTATATCACAGAAGATTAGGACTGTAAGAACCTACAGAGAGTTTTGTGATATTCTTGTATGGAAAGGCAAATTTAACCTAATTAAGAAACTAGTTCAAAGCAAAATATATAAATGACCTTCTGAAGAGCTACTTGAAAATACCTAAATAGGTTTAAAAAAATAGCTAAATATAGTTCTGTATTACCATTAAACTTACAATGACAATCATTTGAAATTATGACCAATTAACTAAACATTGCCACATAACTACATGAAGGAAAGAAGGACAGCACTATTAGATAAAATCTAAGAATCTTCACTTTTCATATGCTATTTGGCTGATTCTGTGTAGTGTTGTATAGTATAAAGAACACTGAACCTGGAATCAAAAATGTAGCTGGGATAAAGCCCCTGTTTTATTATTTATTAAGTCTGTAACTTTGTGCAAGTCGTTTGTCATCTGTAAATCCCAACAACTTTATCTTTAAAATGGGAGTGATGATTTAGTTCTTTATCTCACAGAATGAGTCTAAAAATCAAAGTATATGTAGAAGAGTTTTAGTCATAGAAATGTACACTATAGCTATAAAAATAATTTTGAAAAATCAGTGAACTGAAATTGTAGAAACTTCAGACTGCATACTATCACATGCTATGTTTTTTGCTTGGGATATTTACTCATTACTTATTCTGAAGCATCAGCATCCTTTCTGAAACCACACTACTAACACAGCACAGCATCTTGGACCATGGACAGCTGGAGATTCAAAGCCTTTTGATGATGATAATCTTTGAACGTTTCCCATCTTATAGAGCTGCTCTCACTTTGCTCACCATAGTTGACAGAATCAAGCTACAAGCTTAGTATGTGATAGTGGGTTTGAGTCAAGGTTGGAAATCACTCAATCAGAAAATCACTCAATCACTCTGTCTAGAAAACAAATGGATTACAGAAGAAAAACCAAGATGACTCAGACCCAATTCTGAAAGTATTTTTAATGGGGCATTGATTCAGCCTGTACTGAATATTTACTAAAAATAAAAAATAATATTGGCAACACTCTTCATGGAGTCTCCTCCAGACAGCTGTGACATGAGGAACTCTTGGAACACTGCATATAAAAATTCCATAAATAATGGCATCATCCTTATCTATGATTATTTCTCTTATTCTAAAAGACCTTGAGTAAAATGAACTATTTTACAGGAATATCAGAAAGTTCCAGGAATTAGTAAATTGGACACTGTTGCTCACTGATTTTATTTCAGTGGATATGAAAGTTCAGAATGCCTCTTCCCCTTAGGAATTCTGCTTTAAATGCTAGCTAGAGCCTCAGGCTAGCCCAAATCTTCAGAGCAATCTCAGTGAGAGACAAAATGGAAAAGGTTGCTCAGAAAGGTAAGGTAGTCACTGAAAACACTGACAGAAGATATTGTCAAAGAACCAGAACAAAACACCAGGGGCAAAATGGCTGTGTACCAATTTTAGAGGCCATCTCAGAGGAAAAAGACATCCAGAAAGACCACATAGAAATCAAATTATTTCTCTTTGCCTTCATACTAAAGCATTTAAAAGAATAGTCTACATCGATTAACTATATTCACTGAAAAATCTATGATATAATATTTGACAATACAAAAGAAGATAATCAAAGTTGGAAATACTATATTATACCAGTAGAACTGCAATGATTTGGTCTTACAAAATGAAAATGTCTAACTTTGCGAGGATATTCTGTTTTTTGAAGTTAATTTTACCAAAGTATTATCCTACTAGAAATACGTAAATTTTCACACAGTTCTCTCTTCCTCACAACACTTGATATATATTGTCAGATTTCTTGATTTTTGTCAACTTTTAATGGGTATAAAATATATTTTGTTCTTGCTTTGTATTTTCCTGATTATTAAAGAAATTGAGCACCTTTCCCCGCATTTATTCTTCATTTAGTTTCAAACCTAGTTCATGTCAATTGTCTATTTTTCTATTAGGTTACTCTTTTCTATTTAGGTTAGACGTTCTAAAGAGTAATCAGCATTCTCAGCAGCAACCTTCCAACAACTATGGACTGGAGTTGGCTTATAAATACCCCAATCACCTGTGAGTGGAACAATTTTGAAGAATGTTCTACATAGTCATTTAGAGGTTCCCAGTGGAATTAGGTCTAGTGATCCTAGGTAATCTCGTCATTAATATTCCCTTATTGGTTTTGCTACCTTTTACCTCTTGTTGACCTACAAAAGGTTTTTTATACAACCTCTCAAACTACTTATATTCCAATGTTTTATTTCAGAGTCTGTTTCTGAGAGAACACAACTTATGGCAATTAGTCTCAGAAGGACTAAGGAGTAAACTTCAGGGCTGGGCTTAAGAACTGGATCATTCACCAGTTAGATGTCAGCAACAACCCTGTTTACTGGTGACAAGTGGAATGGTTCTGACTCCATATTCTGTAGCATCACTATTATTAAGTAATTATTAGATCTCATCATTGGTGAATTGGGATCAAATAGAGATAGGGAGGAAACAATAATGATTTTAAGAATAATAAACAGAATAGCTACTGTGAACAGCCAAAAAAACCCAAAAGGAAGAAAATGACACTCAGGTTACAAACTACCAACATAGTTCAGGGTATAAGTCAAAATGCTTCGTGGTAGCATTTAAAAGTACGTTAACCTCCAATTATCTGGAGAGAGACATTGTTTTAAGTCAGATTCAAACTTTGATTGTGGGATGAAAAAGTTATAAAAATAGTTGAAATTAAAGACTACAAAATTCTTCTGTGCTAATGTGAGGGAAGGAATGAGATCATATGATATATATTGAGAAATCTTAGTGAAAATGCTTAAGAACTCTGAACATCTAGATTTCTCTGGTCAGGGCAAAGTGGAATTCCCCACTGGCTATAGGAAAAAAGACTCCTTATGCTTGAAGTTCATTAAGAACCCTCCTTTGCCCTATGGCAAATGACCTGCAAGAGAATGTTTGCTATCCTTAACCTTATCTACCTCACCTCATTGCATCTGGACCAGCACGTAGAGTCATATTACAACATATTCTGAGTGAAAAACAATTGTACCCACTAAAAAAGGAGAGCAACTATTCTCCAAAAGAAAAGGAGGGCCTGGTTAATGCAGAAACTAGGAGTAGATGTCTGGAAAAGGTATTGAGGGTGATGGATGGGATTTAGAGGCTGTAATTTGCTAGGATGAATTCATTATAAAAGATGAGAAAATCCAGTAAAATTTTTCTATGTGTCACTGAGGATAGGAGTAGGGCAGAAAAAACTCTCTTCAACAAAACAATTATGAAAAAAATGCAAATAGTGAGTGGGTGGGCTACCAGCATCATTGAAAAGTTTAGTTGGGTTCCATAGGCCAGAATTGATGGAAGTAGATGATGTAATGGAATTGGGCTGCTGTCAATGGTAAAAGATAGGATTATGAATAGCACAAGTTAGATGACGACAGTTACAGTAAATAGCAACAAGGTCAAAATAGCAACTATGAGGCTTGACTTATAGGTATTTGAGACAAGAGCTAATAAATGATTGGTGCTACTAGCGAAAATGTAAGGAGTCAGCCACTACAACCAAAAAGAGCAAGAACAACAAAATGGCTATCAATTACTTCAATGGGAAACCATAACCCTCACCAAGTTTCCAATCTGAGTCAGTTTTCTGACCCAGGATCCTATGGTAAAGGACAGTATGGTTGCCTTGAGAAAGGACCCCAGAATGCAATATCACATATATATAATAGCCTTTCCTTCAATTCTTTCTTAAATGTCCTATGTGCACTTTCCAAAGCCACTGTATACAAAGTCAATATATTAAAATATTCTGAGTGTGACTGAACAAAGGAGCTGACACTAATACAAAGGGACCCATTGTGCCATCTTGACCCCCTTCAAAAGTGTAATCATTTAAAGATCAATCATTTAGAGTCCCAGTCAAGTTCATGTTACTGTGAGTCCATCAATTATTTGGTCATTTACTCAAATCTTATGTGCATAATTTTGTTGAATATATTTGGTTGCTGGCAGGACCCCTATATTAATTCCCTGACATATGGAGTTAGAGTCATTATTATAATAAAGGTTGAGTAAAAACCCTGAAATTATTCATCTTCCAGGTCAAGACTACAAATAAAAAACAATTTTATAATATTACATTTGGGGTAGAATTGCAAAAAATGGCACAGTATTCTGCCACCCTCAATGCAGAGACAATGATTCTCATTTAATTTTCTGATATGATCCTGAAAATTAAATGGCTCAAGGAAGGTCTAAAGGTGGAAGAATGTGAGATACTAGAATGTGTACATACACATGTAAATACTGTCTGTAATCCCAGTTTCTGGCACAGAATTGCTAAAACTCTTGTTAATTCTTTACGTCATAAGAGTTCTAGGGACATCTTTTGTTCTAGTACCTAATAACCATTGACGCTGTTTCTGGGTACAGAAATCCTAGTCCCTTGGAATTTCCTGGATGATGTCAGCGTCCTTTGTTCTAATGAAGCAACACTTGTTATGTACCTAGATCTGGCTAGTAACCAGAAAGATCAAGCCATGATTAGAAGCTTGGAATTTTCAGTATCACTACTCTCTGGAGAGGGAGAAAGTCTGGAAATGGATTTACTGATTTATCATGTCTATGTCAATAAAAATTTCAAAAATAAACTGGAAAACAATTACTGATACAAAAAGCTGGTAAACTGGTAAACATAAACTGATTTTCTAAGTTTTGTGTGTCATTCTAACAAATTAATAGAACTTGAGGAAGAACTTGGGTGCAAAATGGTTCAGAAACACAGACAACTCAGACTTACTACTTGAAGGAGTCAAGCAGCCTTGTTGGAAGAACATGTGGGATCTGATGCTATATCCAGGTCCATGTTGTCATAACTGAGTTAAATTGTAGGATACCCAGCTGTTATTACAGAATTGTTGATTTGAGAAAAAATTCTCACATATAGTGTCAAAAGTACTGTTAGTGTTAGAGTATGAGAATAAAAGAGAAATACATGAATAGTGTTGGCTTTCTATACAAAGACCCAACTGTCAGATATGATATCTTAAATAGAACAGTTCACCATAGGCATTGAAACTTGATATGTGACTATTCATCTAGAGATCACATTCTTTTCAATCTTGATCAAAAAGGGGGATCATTTTTGGTGGACCAAGATGGCATCGGAGGAGGTTCCTTGCTTTACTCCCAAGAGGATCAGTAGGTTAACTACTGAAATATTGTACCCAGAGAATTCTGTGGTTTGGGGCAAACTGGAATATATATTGGGTACCAGAGACCAGGTAGATTGAGCCAGAAGGGACACAGATGATTCATGCTTCTGTGAATCATGAGGTGGGTGGAGAAGAATACCTGGAGGCTGTAGTCTGGGTAAGGAGGCTTCAATATAAAATTACAGTACTTCCACTACACCAGCCACTCTGCCAAGGCTTTCGGCAGGGGAGAGCTGAATGTTGTGGAGACACACTTTTGACTGAAAGAAGATATGTACAAAGGAGATGGGATGCTGCTTGCTGACCAGGTTTCCATAGAAATGAAAAAAGACAGTAGTGCTCTATGCTCAGAAATACAGAAGATCAGAAGAGACTATTAAGAACATCTATATATCAAAAATGGAATCACCTAGAAGAAGTGGACACATTTTTAGAAGCTCAATTGGGAAAAATAGAGACTGACAGACCAATTACAAGTGAGTAAATTAAAACAGTAATCAAAATTCTCCTAAAAAACAAAAGTCTAGGACCAGATGGTTTAATTAGAGAATTCTATCAAAACTTCAAAGATGAAATACCTATCTTTCTCAAAATATTCCAAAATACTAAGAAGGAATGATTCCTAGCTCAATTTATGAGGTCAGTATTACTCAAAATCCCTGATGAACATACATGTAAAACTCAACAAATCTTAGCAAACTGAATTCAACAATATATTGAAAGGATCATATATTGTGATTAGTGCAGTTTATTCTAGGCATGAAAGTAGGGTTCAACAGCTGAAAATTAATTAATGAATGTCAACATATCAACAAAAGGAAAGATGAAAATCTTTCAATCCTACTACTTGATATAGAGAAAGCATTCAATAATATTTAACAACCATTTATAATAAAAACCCTCCAAAAATAGAGAAGGGACATACTTCAAAATATAAAGGCCATATATGACAAAGTCACAGCTAACTTCATACTCAAAGTTGAGAAACTAAAATCTTTTCCTCTAAGCTATGGCATAAGACAAGGATATCACTTTCACCACTACTATTAAACATTGTATAAGATACTGTACCTGGAAGTCCTAGTACAATATATACTAATAAATAGACAACAGAAAGTTATAAAATGAATCCACATTGGTGAAGAAGTAAAGCTATTGTTATTTAAGATGAAATTACAACAAACATATAAAACCATAAAGACTCCTTGTTGGTGCGTGGGTTATGCTAACATACATCTAAGAGGTATGAACCTATACCTTTGTATCATATACAGTGTCTTATACCAATATTATCTCAATAAAAGAAAACAAATAAGAGGATCAAAATCAGTCTGCTTTCACCTGGAGTGGACAACATATTTACAGTTTTGCCCAAAGCTTACATTAACTCTCTTCATCTCTCATAATCTAGTACAAAGACCTTTGATAACCTTAAGATTTTCATATACATCACCCTGATCTATTGATGACCCTGAAGGGTAGGAATGACATATATACATGCCACTGATAAGACACATGTGCACTAGAGAATGACATATAAATTCTATAAAGATTCAAAAGTCGTACCCTGTTGTGGAGGTTTTTAGGGGCTCATAGTCCGGAGATATTGAACATTGCCTCAAAGTTAAAGGACAAGTTCACACACAAGCCCTTTCTTTTAATAAAGAAATGTAGCATTTAATATGCCTGTTATAGTTTAGATATAGCATTTACCATATTTGGAAATGCTACTGCTACACAGTTGATTAATATGGAAAGCTTCCAAATTTGATTAAAGATCAAAAAGAGGGTTGTGCAGCACAATTATGCCACAGTATAAACAGACCTTCCACTTAGCCACCTGACCCAAGTGATTATATTTGCAAGAGATAATATAAGGTAGTTAAGAAGGTCATGTGAAATCTAAGATTTTTGACCAAGATATTTGATGTACAGTAGAGAATATGTATAAAAGTAACTTCTGGCATGCTTCCAATAGGGACCAATTATATAGAGCTTAATAAAAGCTAAATGCAAGACCATAGAAAATGCAACAAAAAATGTCCAATCCCTATGTCATAAACACAGTGGAGATCCATACTACATTGGAAATGGATATCAGGTCCTACAGGCCCAGATGGCACTTGTTAACATAAAAAAAAAAAAAATGTAGCTCAGACGTAGGTATTTTCTTTCAGTTTACAAATATGGCTCTATAATGTTTTTCTTACGACTTGATAGATCAGCTCTATATGTGCAGTAAGACAGAAATTTACTATTGCTCCACTACACCCCCACTCTCAGGAATGGCCCTGAAAGACTGATTTTTAAAAAAAAAGAGTGGTACATCAGATTACCAGGTTCATGTTGAACAAAAAGTTCTAAAAAATTACTAAAAGCTGGCACTGAGTGTGCCTAGTACAGTGCCTGGGAGAATCAGGTACATAAATATGTCCTAGCTGAAGGTAAATATGAAGTATTATGAAAGAATTAGGGATATTTAGCCTAGAAAGGAGAGGATTTAAGGAAAGCAGGACATCTGTTCTCAAGTGTGCAAGGGCTATCTAAAGAAAGAAATAAGCATCACAATCGAGGTGCTATTCTCAGTGTATTACAGCTAATTGCTTTCTGCATTTGCAGAATCAGATGATGGGAATGTTAAAATTAAAAAAAAAAACTCTTGGTTGCAACAACTGCTGATGTTTGTAGTTCCTTTTATCAATTACTAAACACTACTGTTGGACTGTTGGCTGCTGTTAACAGTTTGATGTGTATCTACACTTGTTAGAAGCAAAGGGATTAAAAAGTAGCTTCCTGGGTTGAAATACCAAGCCCGAATCTTAAGTTGTACAATTTGAGCGATTCAGTGTTATCTTTCTGTGCCTATTCCACATCTAGGGATGTGGTGCAGGTTAAATGAATTAACCTATGTGAAATACTTAAAATAATGAGTCACATAGATGTCCTTTTTATTAAATTCACTAGGCAGAAACAGGCCCAAAGAGTGGAAGTGTTAGAAAGCATATTTTGAATCCATCTAAAAATGACTTTTTGACAATTTGTGCCATCCTACAGTGGAAATAGCTGTCTTATAATAGCAAAAATTACATCACTAGCAATTAAATCATCCCACTAGGCAGAGGCTATCTATTCTCGGATGTAGTAGAGATTTCTTAAAAATTCTAAGATACTCTGATTCTACAACTTCCCCATTATGACAGCACAAGTCAACTCGTATATAACATCTTTATTTAAGAATCTAAATCCTTTAAATTTTAAACTACCTTTTCCCTTTCAAGAGGTAGTTAAGCAAATATCGATCCAAGTAAGCCAAAAAGGAAATTTGTCTTGAATAACACTTTTTTTTTTTTTATCTCTTCCAACTAAATAACAACCAGAACTCTTTGGCTGAAGAGGATACTAGTAAAAGCTGGCTAGACCTATAAGCACTGACCTTCCTCCTTCTGATAACATTTCTTAGCTGAGTCACCTCCTGTGGTTTCCTGTTCTAAAGAACACATATTGAAGGATAATAATATTGCTACTCAGTCCACCGTGGGCACAGATGTAAGCATGCTGTAGAAAAGGAAGTTGGAAAAACATGAGAAAGCTCTAAATTCTCATATACTTCACATAATCCATAAGGGAAACTTAAACAATTCATCAAGGCCCATACTAGAGGTGTGGTCTAATTCTCTACATGTTAGCGGTACTCCCTATCTTACCATCACGACCACCACCACTTCTCTCCTCCCCAGATAACAGATCTATGTTCATAGGAAGTCTCAGAAATACTCATCTCTTTTTCCACCAAAAAGCCATTATGTTAGATTGTATTCCTTCTTTCACCACCATGCCTATTCCTTCCTGCAGTGTTTTGGATTTCATGAATCTAAGATTTAGAGAAAGAAATTTATACAGAGTTGAACTGAATCACTCAAACAGAAGGGTCACTTGGAAAGTTCTCTAATAATACTAATGCAAAAACTGGAATTAACGACAAAGTTTCTTAAAAAAAAATTCTGTAAATTCTCTTGCATTTTCCTCACCATTCTTAAATACAAACTGCACAGAAAACTAAAACTTCAATTTGCACAGATGTGTCCTCTCCCCAAAGCATAGAGATAAATAGTAACTTCAAATGGATAACTTGATAGCTAACTGGACATCTTTTTAAAATTGTCATCATACTCTACTCTGTGCTAATAAAAAGTTTGCTCCTTGGGTTTCCACCTGGAATTCATAAGTGGCATTTTTGATAAGGAGGAATTACCCTAGATCAAATCCATATAATAAGTACAGTTCAACATTTACATTCTCTCCAAGCAACATCTTATTTTTGTGTATGTATGAAAGGCTGTGAGACTTGCCTCTTCTAAAAGGTAAACCAACTGCTTTAATTTCCCAGAGAAATTATACATGAAAACTAAAACTCTCTTCCCACGTAGACTTTTTAATTCCTTTCTCTCTTCTAAAAAAAAAAAAAAAAAAGGAAATTCTTCAGAGCCAAGTAAACAAAGGATATTTATATAAAGAATAATTATGGTTGACAGTAATGTCCCCCATATGAAATAGTCTTTAAAAAAAAAAAACTTTTAATGAATATTTGTTCAGTGAGTTGTCAAGTGCTTTTTTTTTCTTAGTTCTACTTTTAATTTTACTTCATAATCTTGAGCAAATCTTTTATCCTCAACCTTTTATCAAATCCTTCATTTCTTATCACTACAAAAGGGCAGAAGAAGTCTTAGTTCATATACTGTTTTTGAGAAATTCTCAATTAAAATCACTAATAGACAAATCACTATCTGCGATTCTTCTACAAGGAATGTTTGTCCTGCTGAGCCACACCAACCATCTGGGGCATGTGTGTTAGCTTCCTGTCCAATCTGTTCAACTGCCATAATTGACCACTGGCTCTTGTCTTCTATTAAATATTACAGAGAAACAAGTATAAATGAGATGTTCTGCCTCAACAACCAACAATTCATTTTTTAAAAATGTGTGTGTGTTTTAAATAGAGAATGTGGTGTCTGCCAGGAATTTTGATATCTGAGTAAAAATTCAAAAAATCCCAGAAGTTTGGGGGCAATGTTTACATTGTGAGGACTATATTTATAATAGTTCTATATCTTTAGAAAACCTCAAAGATCAGAAACACCCTACTTCTGAATTACCTGAAGTTATCTATTATTATGGACTAAATGGTGATACCTTTCTTCACAATCTCTTCCCAGAATAAAATACAAAGTGTAGTACTTTCTTCATCTCCTCATTTCCCTTGTATATCTTACATGGTAGAGGATTAATGACCTCAAATTTCTCCTATCCCAGAAACCTCACCTCTTTGTAAAATGACCTTGCCACGTCTACCATCCAAAGGTGGAATTTATTATTCTACTCCCTTAAATATGAGATGGCCTTGTGACTTAAATGGATGGAATGTCACAGAAGAGATGAGTGAGTTCAAGAGTCAACACCTTAATATCCTTAAATCTTCTGCTGTGGCCCTCTTGGAAAATTTTTGCTCTGAAATTTCCAGGAAAGAGAGACAGGAAAGCTACTGAAGAAGTAGAGGTCATGTGGAGACCGAAAGAAACCCAACTGAAAGTACCAAGTGCCATCATGGCCATCCTACCTGACTCTCCCAGGAAAGAGCTACCTGAATGACCCGTGTCAAACCAAAAAACCATTGGAAATAACACATCAGCTTTGTTTTAACAAAGCCACTAAATTGTGGAGCGGTTTGTACAGTGCCACAGATAGTTAACACATTTTATGTGCCAGTCCCTACAGCTCATTCTGGTTTTCCAGTGTACATGGAATAGTAGCTCTTGCTTCCCACCTCTCCAACTCTAGAGAATGTGAGAATATAAGAGTTTGAACCTGGATTAATTCATACTTCTATCTTTTATTGGTTTACCCCATGCTCCTAAGATGTATCCCCCTGGGTTTAGAATTTTTAATCTTGAGTATAATTATTCTTTGTCATCCTACTTTGGTTATTCAGGAATAATCTCCTGTCTCCCAAAAGCAGGTTCAGGAATTTTTGGATGATGAGTTCCAGTCTATTGTTTTCCTCTAATGATAGCCTTGTGGTCTATTTTCATCTTCTTGGCCCTTGCCTGAGAAGAAGAATCAGTCTGGCAAAATGCCTTTGCAGCTCTTTAGAAGTGATACAATCTGAATGTGGCCATAAATACAAGCAGAGGACTATTAGGGTCCTGATATTACTTGAACTGTTTTTCTTACCTTCCAGTGGCCATGCTGTGTTCCAAAGGAACTAGCATTTAATGATAATTTTGTGATTGGTATGTCCTACCTACCTAGAAATTGCCTCAGAACAAAACAGGTAAGGATTCTATAAGTGTGTAAGTGCTGTTTTGTTACAGTCGACTAAAGAAAGACAGATAACGATGTGGTCTAGTGGTTTTCACATGCATTTTGAGTGTCAGCAACTCTGGGTTATAATCTCATCCAACTGTCATTCTGGCTGACTCATATTATTTAAGAAAAACTACCTAACTTCTTTCTGTCTCATGTTTCCTATCTATAAAATAGAAAAATAGAGTTGTCTTTCTCGCACAGGGAATTTTTTTAAAAAAATTAACCAATAACCACCCTATAAATATAAATATATGTGACTATATCACATATATAGGCATACACACAGTTTTTTGATTCTCAGATTTCTTTTACTTCATTTAGTATTTTAGGGGACAGTTAAGATAGGAGCAGACTGGTTGGTGATTTTTCTTTTTCCGTTTCAGAGGCATCGCTCTCCTAGTTCAGCAGCATGGAGATATTTGTTGTTAGCTCCTGTAATGGGCAATGATTCAAATTCCCGAGGTTCATGGCAGCATCTCAGAGAGATTCTCAGAGATTTTCAAAGCTCCATTTTCTTTCAATTAGCTTCGTCTCTGCCTCAGGCAACAAGTTCAGGGAATCAATAGGTTAGATTGAGTACAGACTTTGTAGGTATCAGGAGTTAAGGTATGTTGGGACTTGTCAGACCCTGGATTCAGAATTCAGGAGGGAAGTATCACTAGTCCAATATTTAGAAATGCAATTTCAAAAAGAAGTTCCACACCTTCTGGAAACTGCCTGACCATGATTCCCAGACGGGCGCTGCCATTACTTCCAGTCACAACTTGACCCTACAACAAGTTACCGAAGCTCCAAGGTTTGCCCTGGAGGCCTGCAGTCCTAGGCAGACTCAGGTTAGGAGTTAATATCACACTTGGGAGAAGCTATAAGCATGAATTCAGCTGAGGTGTTAAAACACTCATGGAGAGATGCTCAGCTCCACACACTATCGGCTTTCCCTTTCACTTTCTCCTGTTATAAAAAGGCTTTCTCTGACCTGGGAAGATATTTTGGGTAACAATGGCTGTATAATTTATATGAAGTATAAATTTAATTTGTGGCATTATCATTCATTCTTTATTTACTATAAACATGAGCTGCACAGGAAACTAACAGTGGCTTTGCTAAATGAGGCACAGTGGGCTTGTTTTCAGAGTTCAATCCTTGAGTGAACAGTTCCTGCTACTTTAGGTGCTGCAATAATTGTCCTGGCAAAAACTACACAAAGTCAAGGGCACAACATTTAGGATTCTTTAGGAGCATTCATTATTTATACTGGGAATTGAACTCCAAGATTCCTTTTTTAAAAAATCAGATTAAATGACATAAAAAAAAAAGTAAAAGAGATAAAGCCTTAGTAATAAATCAGTTAGTAGCTGGTATTAAGTGGCAGTGACTACAACTAGGCCCTTTGCTCTCTGAAACTTCAAGCAGTATGACCCTGAGTGTGTGTCTAAAAGAATCATAATGATCTCAAAGTTGGCAACCTGGGAAAACTTATTTTTAATTATACTTTACATTTCTAAAAGAATATTCTCAAAATATTTTAGGTTGAAGTATTCCTAAATTTCACACAAAGCTTAATTTTTAATATGATAAGATACATGAATATATACCTGAGTGTCCAAAATGCCTGGAAACACAGAGTAATAATATACCTATTGATGGTGGGGGGGGGGCTATTTGATGGAGGGGTTTGTTTGCTCATTTTTTTCTTTTAGATTAATGCTTGCTTTAAGATATTTTGAGTTGCTTTAAATTTCAAAGTACTTCACATGAAAATGTTACCAATATAATTTTAACAATAATTCCAAACTTCTTTTGGATACCCTGCATAATGATAAAAGATCCAATAATCCTTAAGCCAAAACCCAGAAGTACCTTAACTAGATTCAATTACTTTAACAAAGCCAGGGAGAAGGGTTGAGTGCATGGAACAAAAGGATGATGTGATTTTGAGGATGGCAAAATGATTTGTTAATCAAGAAATTTAAAAGTTACTGTACAGAACTTGGATAAATTTGGACACCATAGCTCTGTCTATTCTATGGGTATGTTGGGTAAAAGGCATTTGTCAGGCCTCCCCATGACTGAGATGAACCATCTTTCAAGACTAGCCACTTGCCCTTGCTTTAAATTTTTATTCTAGGCAAAATGTTGGGTTGCAGATCCCTGTTTTCCACATATCTCAAGCCTGAGAAAGGAGGTGTGGAAGGTACTTTGATTCCAATTTGGACCTAAGATATAAGAAGGTATCGCTCTCAGCCCTTTTTCTGGTTTCAACTTTCCCTCCTAATATGTGTGAGACCAAAGTAAGCACAGCTGATACTTGGGACCTTAAAAAACAACTATGTACAGACATCAAAATATTAAACATTTAAATCCTCCTCTGTTTTTTTTTATTCTTCTTCATCTCAACCAGAAACACTAGGCATTTCTAGAACTTTGGGAACAGGTGGGGGTGCAGATACAAGAAAAGTTAGCTATACCTAGTCAAATGCTTCACTCTAAACTTTCCTAGACACCAGATGGCTATTGCTGAATTAATACAGCTTTCTGAGAGAGTCGTTATAGAAATCCCATGTCAGTTCTGATCCGAGGATCTCTGTAATGGTGGAGAGATGTCAGCCAGCAAAGGCCTACCTTATTTATCTTATTGATAAGGGCTGTCCTCTCTACTGCCTAGCAGCAAAAGTGAAGGACTGGTCAGTCATGATTAGGAATGTTCTAACCCATTAGCATCATTGCTACTTCATATTTGTCTAACAAACCTCTTAATTATTTTTAACTTATTCTCAAACTATAGCACAAATATACAAAGCAAAAGGGTGAATCTATCCAGATGATAAGCATTTGTTGAGACCGTTTTATCTGAGAATAATAGAGAACAAATGAAGAACTGTCAATGTAAATGACAAATTAATCAAGATTCATTTTAACTTAGAAATCACTCTGTTGTGCATTTGGTTAATGGCTTCATTCTGCAGTATCCTCTATGCGTACTAATAAATAATTTCCAGAGCTGCAACACTGAGGATTAGATTCCACAATCTGATGAATTCAATATAGGCAGACTTTTATTTTTTCTTCTTTTGATGCCTGAAGTTCTGGCTTTTTTTTTTTTTTTTTTTTTCAGATTTTATCTTTACAATGTTATATATCTATGAGCAAAGTAAGATTTGGACCAGACCCTAAAAAAGGAAAAAAGCATTACTTCTATTCCATGTCTTTCCAGAGCAGTAAAAAAGAACTTAAACTTTCTAACTAAGAACAATTTGAGGGAGAAATTACTTTTACACCTGGGGTTTAACAGATTTTTCTGATCACATTTATTATTTCATGTTCCTCGAACTGGTAGATAAATTTGACATGGAAATGAGAAGAAGGGCCCTAATAGCAATGTCAAAGGCCAAGAGTTGACAAGCTTTCCTACATCGCTGTGTCTCAACAAGGGTTGTACCGAGGGTCTAGTTTTAGTATCTGGCACAGCACCAAACACCTGGGAAATGGCACTGAGCCAGCGAGGAACACAATGCTAAACAGTGGGTGAACAAACCCATCTGTCTCCTCTTGTTTTCCCCTTCTCAGCTATTAGGTAAATAAGGTAGTTATTAGGTAAATAAGGTAGTTATTAAATGATGACTTGAGCAAAGCCTACAATTTTAGCATTCACATTTCAGCTTACCAACAGTCATCAGACTGCTCGGCAAGTAACATTTTGATAATATGTGTTATGAAAACCAGTTTGACTTCTACTAAATGCTGTATTTGAGGATGGATTTCAACCTGTTTTCTTCTGAGATCAGAATGTATACACGAAACATGTCAGGTGTCAGACTTGGTGAAATGTAAAGTTCAAAGCTGGTAAGTTTCCCATCGCTGGTTTCTGCACAAGCCTGTCTCCTGGCCACAGCACACGTGAATATGTCAGAGCACTCAGGACTCCTGACTCCATTTCTTCACCCACAGAAACCACACTTCCTCTCACTCCTTCTCACTTCACCAATCCACAAACCCTTTAACTACCCCTGAAATATGGAGATATTTCCCGACATCTCCACAAATATAACAGAAAGCTTTCGTGGTCTCATGTAACCAGACTTATAACCATATGCACGCTTAGTATAACCAAGAAAATCACTCATCTCTCTAGTGTGTCCAATTCAGGATTCTTTGCAATAGACCATGGTCTATGGAATTTGAAGGCTAAATCTTGGTGTTATGGATTTCAATGGAAGCAGGTACATGTACAAATGCAATGAAAGCAAAGCTTTAACTTTTCAAACATTATTTCATTTTCAAGACTTGAAATTTGCTTGTTCTCTGTGAAAATGTGGCTACTTTCCTTTGTTTTAGAAGAGTTCTGCATAAACATGATTTAAAACAAAATTTAGTGCTTCAATTATGAGTTCATAAACCATATATATTCTTAATGACCCTATACAAATCCATGAAGTAGCAATAAGTCATTTATCCTTGATCACACTAATAACAATCTTTCAGCTTTAAAACATTTTTTGCATACCTTATTAATAATTCTACGTACCTCCTTGCATTCTCTTGGCTCCACCCATCTATTCTAGACATGATGGTAAACGCCTGGTCTTTGCGGGCACTAATCAGCACTCCACATGTATAGTTGCACAACCCTTTGCTCCAGGATTCCCATTTAACTCTCTTCTCACTCAGGGCTTTTCTCTTGACACCTCATGTTGGGGACAGGTTAAGTGCTCTTACTCTCAACTCACACATGCACAACCCAGATTATGGGCAGTTAACACCCTGTATTGGTTTTCTGGATTTGCTGTAACAAAATAACATAGGATGGGTTGCTTAAACAACAGAAATTTATTCTCATAGTTCTGGAGGCTAGAAATCCAAGGTCAAGGTGTTGGCAACTTTGGTTTCTTGTGAAGCTTTTCTCCTTGATTTACAAATAACTGCATGCAGTCTTTGCCTGTGTTCACTCACCCTTGGGATCTTGCTATGGATCCAAATTTCCTCTTATACGGACACTATTCAGACTGGACTAGGGTCCTCCCAAAGGTCCTCATTTTCTTTTAGTCATCTCTTTTAAAAGGCTCTATTTTCAAATGAAGGCACATTCAGAGTTGCTGGAGGTTAGGGCTTCAAAATACGAATTTTGGGAGAACACAATTCAGCCTGATATACTCCAGAGGTGACCAGTGGGGGAAAGAAACTAATGATTAAATTATTCTCTCATCTAGATGGCCCTGACTCACATTTGGTGTGAAAGTTCTTACACAATACTTGCTGACCAAGCAGTAGGTGTTTATAGTAATGGCCCACAGGCAAGTCCTTTTGGTATTGACTCCCTCTTCTTTGCCTGGCTTCCCTGTCCCTCACTCCTAATTCCTAGGCCACAATGCCAACAAAAAACCCTCATAATCAGGCTCTGCTTCCTAGATAACCCACACTGAGATACATTAAGTTATCACATTTCATCTTTACTATAACAATTTGAGGTATGTCTTCTTATTATTACTTTATAAATAAAGAAACAGAAGTCAGATAAGATAAATGACTTGCCCAAGGTCATACAGCTAGTAAGCTACAAAAATCAGAACTCTGATTTAAATCTTCAGAAGCCCTTTCCCTGCATTATTTCCCAGGTACCATAATAACCCCTAGCAATGTCTACTACATATAATCGAATAAAACTTGAGCCACTTTCTCTATCAATTTTTAAAACTTTTTAAATAGACTAGAGAAAAGACAACCAAGTATATAATTTATCTCTCTATTTAAGTACTCTGCTTTCTTTTCAAACCTAAGAGTTTGATATTTTTTTTCAAAGTTTACCTATATATGAGCTATATCTGAGATTACTTATCCTTTTTCACCAGGAATTATATAAATAACAACCTCTTTGTTGTTATTACCACACACTAAAACTTTCCAAGCAAGCCACATCTCACAGTCAAATTAGGGGGTCTTTCATATCTTAATCAAAAACTTAACAGTTTAATCGTTCATTAAACATGAGAGTAATTTAGTGTCTTACTACACAATCATTATTGTTTCCTGAAATCAGATGTGATGAGGTACAATAAATGCAAACTGAAATATTGCCTGTGGAAGGTTATTTATTATTTCTTCTGGATAAAAACATTCATAACTGAAATTTATTGGTCCATACTCCCTTCATTATAAATATTTTATGTTCTGCCTCAGGGATCCATGTCTTAGCATTTAAATGTCTCAATCTTGTGTCAGTAACAGGAAGAACAAGTTCACTGGGTGGAATTTTTGCCCTTTACTTCAGAATGTTACAATAATAATAGGCTATAAATATGTTATAATTATGCCTTTGATCACTGCTGTAGTTTTCTAGTCTGAATGAATTAAATTCAAACTACAACTGAGCTGCTAGACAAAAATGACAATACTAATCTTAAAATATTTAAACTAAGATTTTGTGAAAAGCTGTATTACTATAGTATACCAATTTTCTTATTACTTCTACTTTAATGTGAAGTTGTACTGAAACTTATCACCACTTTTACATATCAATAATGGTTCACATAAATTCTTAGTACTATTATATCCTGATTACCACAGCAGTCTGTGAAATACTGAAGAACTATAAAAATTGTCATTGTTCAAATGAGAAAACTGAGTTACAAATAGGTAGTTACAGGTGCATCATTTCCATTTTTAAATTTTTATCATGTACTATAGTGAAAACAATAGTGTGGGTTATACTTCTGTATTCTGCCCATCTCAGATTGTGTGGTGTTGGAGGGCAGAGGTGGCACAGAGCATGCCAGAGAGGAAAGGAAATGAGCAGGTGACAAAACAGTGAATGACAGGTAACCATGGAAAATGGGGTGTGAGATAGGAAATCTCTTGCATCACCTATATTTCCCCCAGACCTATCTCCTTCTGTAAAGCCTGCCATACAGAGTATAGGTTGGTTTATAGAACTACTGTAGCTTTACTAGAAGTCTCAGCCAGTCATGGGACCAACATCCTCACTGATGTCAGGCTTGCTAGATCACATTTTATTCATGGATATTTTAAAGTTTCAAATGCAGGACCTTTCAGCAATTTCTATACTAATCTTTTCCAAATAAATTCGAGACATAAACCTTAGAGATCCACTCTATATATTGGAGCACACAGGAGGAAGAAAGGCCAAATTTCATTTCAGTATTGCAGTGCAGATTGAAAAGAAATTGAGTCTTAGTATTAAATTATCCATACAGAAAATACAGGAAAGAAGGAATAACCTTTCTTAGTGTATATGAACATACTGACAGAGAAGACATATCATGTAACTTGAAAAAAGAGGTGATTTTTGATAGCTTGGATTCAGGTTTCCTTGAATATGGAATGTTCCTGCACAGTCCTGTAAGCCTATGTAAGCTCAAGTGTGTGTTCTTTGAAACAGCGGTCCCTCTACATGTAAAAAAGTTTACACGAAAAGCATTCTGTGATCGGATGTCAAATGCTTAAAATGTTCACAAAGCAAAGCTGATTTTATTGCTTACCATGCAGAGGAAGATGGTTATGACAGTCTTACTAGCAACTGAAAATGGGGAGAACAAAGTAGCGAATATGAAATTTTGGACATCAGGTTAAAGTGGGTAGAACTGCAGAAATTTCATGATAGGATAGGATGGGTAAATATGAAATGCACATGGTTTCCTGGAGAATCCTGAAGAATTAGCCCTTCTTTGATGCCAAAATAATCCTGACATAGGTTATTTATTCTGATGAGGGTAAATGGAAAAAATAGGTAAGTGGACTTCATGGAAGTTCCTAAAATGTACAATAAAGTTATTTGTAGCTTGAACATCCTGAGCAAGTTTCCTGAAGAGGAAAGTCATGTAATGAAGATAGCCCCACAGTAAATTCATGTTAATGAAGAGGAAAGACAACAAACTTGTAAGTATAAATGATTTTGATTCTCAACATGAATTTGGGGATTCCTGGGTGAAACAAAGCTAAGCAAATATTTTTGCAATAGGATTTTCCCAGAGTCTTCAATATATGAATTTGCATGTGATTTCCAGTACTTCCTAAATATTTACTTGCGAAAATTCTATTTTACTCTTCTGAAAATAAAATCTACTAGAACTTGTTTCCCATGAAATATATATTTTACAGAATGGTGAACAAGACTTAGGATTTCACTAAAAATAACAGCTTATAAATATAAAACCCAAAGTGTGCATTTTTTTTTTAAATTAGAGAAGTAACTATAATTCCAATCTTTTTGTGTACAGTCACTGGCACAAAAGCACTGAGCTGGAATTTATTTCCTAAGTCAAGCACAACCAGAAAGCATCAGTGACTAGGGTGTATGGTTTACAGCACCAGTGACTTGAGGAGGAAAGTGAAGCAGATGATACACAATGATGGAAATCCTTCCAAAATTTTGTTTGCTTAGCTAACAAAATGAGTCATGGATCTTTTTTATGTCTTTAATTTACAGTGCCAGAATTGAATTGTTACACAGGGATAAATTCTTATAAGATACTACTCTTCTATGAGGCAAGAAATACTGCTTACTAAAAGAAAAACAACAGTTCAAATAGTATTTTATCTTCATGTACACATATTTCAAATGGTCAAACAGAGCTTGGATATCTTTCTATTAGTCTATAGAACAGCTAACAACTACAAATAGAAATTCATCTGCTTAGTCTGGGATTGGTAAATCCACTGAAAGATGACATTTCATTTCATTTGATAGTGAAAGAAGTCAGTCACTGTTAATAAATGAACATTATCATTATTTGCAACAAAGCACTAAACATGGGCTTCGGAGAAACAATACAAGGAGTAAATCAAATTTCTCAAACAGTGACACAAAATATTTAATTAAATATTAAATTAGAAGAAAAGATAAACTTGATTATTATGCCAGAAAATACTGAGTCAATTCCAGAAGAGGGTAAGGTGATTCCAGGAGTTCACATAAATGTAATTCTCCCTGTGAAATTGCAAGCGCAGCCACAGAGGAAGAAAAGACCCAGATAGTACACAGAAACCAAAGTGGTTACTGAGATCAGATTTTAAGGGACATATATAAACCCCAACACCTCTGGCCCTGATGGCTGGCCTGAGAGTGGCACCTAATATAACTCAGCAACCTTCAAGGAAGCACCAAATGTAATCCAGATCTTTAGAGGAGTTGTTTAAACGGCACTATGTGAAAATGTCACATACCTTTTCTTTATTCTCATTCATTTTCATGGCATCTGTTTTCCTAATACCTCCCTAATCTTTCTGGAGGCTTCTTTACAACACTTTTCTAAAATCTTTCTACATTTTTATTCCAAGCTCAAATGCCTGTAACCACATCTTTTTTATGGGTTTTTTTTCTGTTGAAAGTCAACTAGTCCTTCTCTGAACCCAAATCAAATATCAAAAGCCCTGCCTTTCCATGTATTTCAAAGATGAGATAACACACACCAAGTGTTCAGGTTAGAGAATAGCTAGATGGTTTCAGGAAGTCTAGGACACTAAATAAACTGTGATTTACCAAATTAATTAAGAAGTTAACTAAATTAATTAAAAATCCTTAAAACTTTGGTAAGAGCAAGTAGAAGGTACAAAAGGGGATGGTTTCTGTTTGAGTCTATTACTACACTGACTGAAGACAAATGAGAACACAAAACATTTTTTGAGGCTGGAAAAGACAAAACATAATGGTAAGAGGGAACTAATTGGAGCTGTAGTTGAGGAAGGATAGGTAAGCTTCTGGTCATGAATTATCTCTAAAGGTCTCTAAGGAACTTGCAAATTAGATCATTAAAGCAAACATTGCCAGTGACCTTTGAGGTTGCTGTTAAGAACAATGAACGGGAATAAAACTGCAGATGGGCAAATACCAACCAACCCTTAAAAGGAGGATGAAGTGAGACTGGACAAATTAAAGAGTTACATTGATTTCAGTAAGATTTGAGACTCTTTCATATAAAGGAGGAGTCTTGGAGAACATAAAGAGGCAATAATCATTAGGAGCCACTAAAGGCACACAGAAACAAAGCAGACTCTTCATTTCTCTCTGTATTGGTTATGGGCTTATCAGAAAACAGAGGCACACACCACCAGAAGGTAACCTAGAAGAGTACAAAAAAGACTCTCCATAAGAGCATAGGGCGAGGTAGAGGTAAAGGAAACTTAGATAGCTAATGAAGTGAAACTCTAAAGAAAAATAACACCCAACACAGAGTGGGCTATATAATTTGTAGTTTCAAGGCCAAAATAAATTTCAGGGCACTTCTTAAGGATATATTATCAATTCCAAAACAGGATGAGCAGAGTAGTGAAACAAGCATGTGGCTCTGTATAACTACACAAGCTGCAAGCTCACTGCAGTCATCCCTGGCCCTCAGGTGTCCAGGGACAAGGAGGGAAGTAAAGGGCCATCCCGGTGGCCTAGGGATCAAGTCTCAGTACTGTCACCTCTACCGCCTGAGTTCGATCCCCACCAGGGAGCTGACCCACATGGAGCAGCAGACCTCTCATGTCTCATCACTCTGCTCCCCTCAGCAGTGCAATTCAGTAAATCTGCCTGTTGTGCTCCCCATTATCTTTGTTGAATCTTCTCAACCTGCTACAACCGCTCTGGCCTACAACCCAGTCTTCTATGAAAAAATAAAATCTTTAAAAAAAAAAAAGAAGAGAAGTAAGAGAATCTGGGGAGAATTGTAGCTATATCTTTAACTGAAGAAGAGGCCACTGGAGAGACATTATGGCCTTTGGTAGAAGAACTTGTACCACTTATAAGAAGCCACTGATTACCTGTGGGGGTGAAGGAAGGAACCTTGGGAAATACAGACTTTAATTCTGCACACACTCTTCTATGGAAGGTGTTTGACACAATTTCTCAGGTACAGTTTTGGACAACATGGAGATATATGGCATAGGAGCAAAGATAATTATGTGGGTTAATAACAGATTGAATAGCTATACTCAAAGTCTCATGAAAATCAGATAAAAAGATACCTGAAGGACTGCATGTGCACCACGGTGCCTTTACACCATACAATCCAGGTCAGCATTTGACCACTGACTTATAGACATAGAAGGGTTGCTTATGAAAGCTTAGTTTATTGATTGATGAGTAGAACACTGACTAACTGGAATAAAAGCATTAGAATCCAAGAAGAATTTGATTTAGCAATGGGATAAAATGATCTTAGCCAGCTGGAGCAATGAAATAAACTAACTGTAATAAATCTTGGGATTTGCTCCCAAGTTCAAAAAGTCAGGAGCACAGGATTTGGGACAAGGGCGACAATACTTACATCGTTTTAAAATGACTCAGTTTGGTGGAAGATATAGTCAATGTGAGTCATTAGTGTGATAGATCCTCCAGAAAAGTGGACTACGTTTTACGTGTATTAATTGAACAAAGGGGGTGATAATCCAAATTTGGGATTGTGTTGATCAAGTCACACCTGAAAAACTGAGTTTACTTTTGAATGTCATACATGATTTCTGATGTAATCTTGAGAAAAATACCTAGGATAGAAGAGACTTATGAACTAGGACCAACCACAAAAGCTGATCTGGCTTTAACAACTGATGTAAATGACAACTTGAATGTGACAGTGTTGAGATTACAGCAAACAGAGGAAGAACAAAGAAGATATATCAAATATACATGAGAGTAGATGAGGCAGTGATTCCCTCTTTAGTTCCTCCCTTTGAAGCTGCAGAGAGTTAAGACAGAGGACACTAGAATCACAAATTCACTGACTTTTGAAAGACAAGAGATCTATTTTACTGCCACAGGTAGATATTCTTGGTAGGTCATAGTTATATCAATTTTTATTATTATTTTATAATGCCAATTGAATATAGAGCCATGGACTAAAACACAGAACAGAACCCATGCCTGAGTAACAATAACAGAAGCCATTTGTGGCCTGTAAGAAATGAGATTTGAGACCACTTAGGATAATCCAAATATATCAAATTGCCATATGGGAGAATAAGTATCATTGTCCCTTACTAGCTCAAGGAATAAAAGAGGAAATTTAAAAAAAAAAATTGAGAGATATTTTTGATGGTCCTACTTTGCGAGGACAAAATGAGCTGCATGGAAGGTAGAGGATCCTCTATAATTAGACATGAATGTCATGTAACATAGTCTGATTGGCTTCTTAGCAGAAGTGCTTTTTGGGTGATTTTAGTATTAGATGGATGCTTGAAATAGTTTTTAAATATTACTTCCATACTGAGCTTCTATAGTACATTATTTCTTTCATTCAGTAAGTATTTACTGTGAAACAGCCACATAGCCAACATGGTCCTAAGAATGAAGCTACAACTACAGACAGACAAGCCGCTTATTCATGGAGCTCAGATTCTGATGAGATAGATAATAAATGTCAGGCAATAGAAGTAAGTGCAAAGAAAAATAAAGCCATTTAAAGCACTCAGGCAATGGCGAAAGGGAACGAAATATAAATAGGATGGTAAGGATAGGTATCTCATGTCAACGAACTCATCTTTCTTAACATATTAAAGTTCTCCAATCTTCAATCCTGTTAAGACTTATAAATTTCCTTCCTTATTCTCCATCTGCCTTACTCTTTACTTCCTAAACTCAGAATAATTTTACTTCTAAACCCAGAAGAACATATTAGTAAATCATCATCAAGAAATTTAAAAGCATTAAAATATCCCTAAATATTTGAAACCATGCTGTGGGTATCTTTATACATCATATCAAGGACAATCTCTTTCCCCTCCAACTTCTGCTTTATAATACTTGGGTCTGGATCTATCTCTCTAATCTCAGATTGATATCTTTTTTTAGAAGGGGGAACAAACATTTATTGTGTGCCTCGTGTCTATCTTCTTATCTATAGCATTCTCTTGACTTCGTGAATAAGTGAAAATTCTTGATATTAAATGAGAATTTTTTATTTCACAACATAGGAGGAATCAAGATACTTTGATGCCAACAGCTAATCAACTCTACTATTTAACAAAGTAAAGTAAGAAAATAATATGCATAAAATAGTAGGAATAAATCTTGAACTCAGCAAAAAAGAATACTATGGTTACCAGAGAGAACAGCTGTGAGAGAGGAGGGTAGGTGGGAGGGAGACAGATAGGTATGGGAATGAGTGGTTTGGTAAAGGGTGAAAATGAGAAACAGAAATATCAGGCTTAATAGTGACATTTCTAAATATTAAAATATTAGAAAGAACTTTAAATATTAATATCTAGTACTTCATTAACTACAATTTAGAGGAGGGCCCAAAATAGAGAATTGCTGAAAATTTGACATTGTGTTTTTGTTGTTTGTTTCTTTTTGGGAGGAGGGGGCAGATTGTTAAAATCTTTAACCAGAAAAAGAAAGAAAATAAATCAGTGTGGTACTCCAAGTTTAATAATAGGAAGACAAAACATTTGTATAGATGCAAATTAGACAGATACACACACTAGCCTATAGGCTTTTAGGTGCTTCCTTCTTCCCTTCCTCCCTTCCTCCTTCTCTCCTTTCTTCCTCTCTTTTTTTACCACCATTTTACCTGGTTGCAGTTGGAGGTCACAGGAGTGAAAAGATAACAAGAATAAGAAACAATTTTCTAATACTATCATATGCTAACAAGTTGTTTTGACTTTTTACTCACAGAGTCACATAGTCATAAATTGTAATGGGTAGAAAAATCATGTTAATAATCATTTACTTTTTCTGTCACCCACTCCATTACCACCATCCTACAAAAACAATCTTAGCAAGATGATATTAACTAGTAAGGTCATATATGTATTTTCACATCAAATAATTAAATGGATGATGTTTAGTCCAAGATGGCAGAACAACCACAATTTTATGTTTTTCTGATTCCTGACCACATTAAAATTACAGGGAAAGATTTAAATAAAAATTAATAGTACTGGAAAATTAAAATATATATATTATGATAACAGTTTGAGAAAGTAATAGAAGAAGAAAAAGTAGACAGAATCTGATCATTGGAGAAATCATAGCAGGGAAGCTATGACCCCATATACCAAGGAATCCTTGAAGGATGTTCAGAGTTAACAATTACAAAGAGCAAGTCTTTACAGCAAAGGTGGGAGGAACTAAATACAGAATCACAGTGGAAGATGCTCTTACTCTTCTCCTTCATAAATATAGAGTAAATGTTGATGAGACCTCAAGATATAACCTAAAAACTTTTTGCATAGTTCTCCACTCAAGTGCCTGAAGTCTGTGGCTCCGTTCATTCCTCTCCTCACAAATATGGCTGAAACACCACACTGTGGGGTGTGCCAAGTAGCTGCTAAAAGACCTGGATAACACAGATCCCTTTATTTTATAGAATTAAAGTCATATGGAACAAATTCTAACCAATGGGAGACAGATTTTAGGCGAGGGTGCCAGGGAAGGGAGAAGAATCAGCTTTTCCTGATTCTTTGGGATAGACTTGATTGAGTTTGAATTTCTCTTTACTCTCTGACTGAAAATGTCATACACAGGCAAGTAAATAGATCAGTTCTTCAAACTACTGTGATTTGCTGTGGTTCGTTGTGGGATATAACTACAGTGACAAAATTTCACTATGTATTATCTATTGTTCTTCCCTTCCCTTCTTCCCATGTCCATTACTCCCATTGTCTTGGGATTGTACAAGTAAAGTCTAACTACTTAACCTTTGTCAGATTCTTTTTCTAAGGCATATTCTTGCTTAAATTGCATCTCCTAGAAAACTATGCTTAAGTTTCAATACCCAGGATCCCAGAATGTGATCTCATTGGAAATGGGATCCTTTCAGATGTAACTCTTTAAAAGACATTACAGTAAATGGAGCCAATATGACTGGTGTCCTTGTAAGAAGAAGAGACAGACATGCAGAAAGAACAGCACTTAAAGACTGAAGAAGTTGGGGTTCTGCTGCCACAAGTCAAGGAGCTCACTGGGTGACCAGACACCAGAAAAGGCAAGAGAGAACTCCCTCCTAGATGTTTCAGGAGTGTGGCCTTACCAACAACTTGACTTTGGACATCTATCTTCTAGAACAGGGAGACAATAAAATTCTGTTGTTTTAGGATATAAAGTTTGTGGCTCTTTGTTATAGCAGCCCTAAGAAATTAATACAAAGGCTCAAATAATTAGTACCAGAAATCATTCTGGAACAAAGACCTTTAGATGAGGCTTTTGGAGTTGGATGTCCGCCTTTCTAAAAGCAAGAAGGACATTAACTGCTGGTGCTAGGTAGATGGGCACATTTATAGCATATAATGGCATCACAATTCAGTTTTCATCAGTGCTTGACTGGCTTAGGTAGAAGTGGAGAAAGGGGGTCAAGCACCTGCAACACATCTGTACAGAGAAAATGATAAATAAAATAGTGGTATAATGTTTTGAGAGAGCTAGATAACAAAATAATATGAGTGGGCTTAGAGAATACTATGCTTAAATGAAATAAGTCAGAGGAAGAACAATAAATATCATATGACTTCACTCATATGTGGTAACTGGAAAATAAACATATGAGCTAAATAAATAAAAAATAAAATTTTAGATTATAAGGCCATTCAATGGCTAACAGAAAAGAAGGGGGAAAGGAAACTGATAAATCATATCAGGTAAAAGGGAATAAATGTATCACAAGGATAGAATTGAACTTTTAGCAGTGAACTTAATAAAGTATACACACATGTGAACTTTTAATGATGTATATCTGAAGCTTAGATAATGTTATAATGTAATATTACTACAATAAAGAAAGAAAGAAAATTATAGGCACAAAGCAGTGAATTACTGACTAAAGGCATTCTCTGAACCCAGAGAATTTCTATGACTGCTTTGGTAGAGATTATTAGTTCTTGAAGAGTCAGAGAAGACTGGTGATGATTAAGAGCAAAATCTGACTTTTACAATATTAGAGCTGTGAAGGAAGCAAAATGTACAGTCTCAGTTCTAATATGTCGGAGTCCTGAAAGAAAGACTGAGAAGCTTGATTAGATTTGGCATGAGTGTATCTGGGTTGGTGTGCCTAAGAATCTTGAATTTCTGAATTCTCAGGTCTCCAAGTTGGTGGAAATAGCTTCATCCTCCACTCCAGTGCAGAACAGCCTCTGTTTGCCTGGAAGCTGTCTAACACTACACTGACACCAGAAAAGGAATGCTCTAATGGTGTCTGTCTGCTTCTCCATCTGATCTACATCAGATGGATGTAGATCTTAGCACCCTGAGCACACACAGGTACAAATCCCAAAGGCCCTTTAAAGACCTACTTAATATGTATCAGCAGGAAGTGGAATTTGTGAGCGTGAGATGACAACAGGATGTAAGGTAGAATTTTATATGGGGAAAAGTCATCACATACTCATTGTCCAAGACTTAAATTTAATGTTTTGGCATTTTCATCCTTTCTTGTCCTATTTCCCTATTCCCTCATTATTATTAACAATAGTCTTATCAGACCATTATTTAAATAAGCTATAGTATATATTTTCAATAAAACACTGAATCATGAATTTAAAGAACTGAGCTACCCCTCGCTTAGGAAACATAAAGAGGCGTGTTTCAGGTATCAGTATGTGTCTAGTCCTGTGTCCAGGAATGTTTTACGTAGCAGTTATGGTAGCAATAGACTCAAGTCTTCCCATACCTCTCACCTTTGCATCAGGCCTTTTCTGCCTTTACAGAGTTATTTGTGACTAGGACATGCATTGGTGCTCATATTTGACAATCTGGAATTACAGGAGGACTGAATACAATATGCAGTGATTAAACTTTTGACTTAAGGGAGATAGCATAGCTAGGGATATATTTTTTCCCTTTCATTTTGGAGACAAACTGTCCTAAATTGAAGTAGTTTGAACAATCTTTGACAGACAATCACAAGAGTTTACACTAAAAGTTGCAAGTGGCATGCAAAGTAGTCAGCCCAATAATGTGTCCCATTGTATTTGTTCTCCTGTCTTCCTTGACTCACCCCTACTTCTCTGGAACTAACAAATCAGCACTTCAGCTTTTTCTTTTCGCTCTGTTTTCAAGGGAAATTTATCCAAGGTAGATGTTATCCAAGGTAGATGCAAAATAATTGAAAAATTATTGGGAAATAGGTTAAAAATAAATGTTCATTTCTCTTTCTATCTACTTTAAATTTCACTGGTCCTAATTGAAATGTTTCTGTGCTTCTAGTAAGGAATACAGCACAAAGTAGTATCTTTCAGGGTTATAGTTATATAACACAAAAGAAAATGCAAATCTGTCAAACACTGATTTTTTTTTAAACTCAGAGTGAATAAATAAGTAGATGATAAACCTTCCTTAAAAATCAGCTGTCTAAATGACAGCTTTTATTCACTTGTGTTCTGAGAACAGCCAAGCTCTTTATCTTTGTTAAAACTTTAGCTTCTCAAAGAAAAAAAATTAAAATTTATCTCTTTTCCTTTAATTGAGTGTACTAGGTCAAAATGTTAATTTCCTAAAATTAGTATTTAGGCATATGTACACTACAGTGATGTAGTCAATACAATGCTTTTTTAGTCATTTATCTGTGTTTCTTTATGATATAGGAGCTACATAGAGATATCATCGTAACTTGGTTTAAAACATTTTTCATCACATTGTGTTGAAAGTCTTCTCCAGAGAAAGGATAGCATGTCCATAAAGTATTAACAATGGTGATTATGTAAGGTATCCTAAATTGACTTTAGTCCCATTATGTAAAGTGCAATATACAAATAAACCACTTTACTTTCATAAAATAAAAAATGCACATAATTCTTATATGCACTACTGAAGAAACAGTATTTGCTTTCCAGGCATAAGAAAAGTAATTGATTTTTAAGGGTCCAAAAGTAAATTGCTAAAATAATATACACACTTTTGTTTTTAGTGAATGTAAGTAAAAGACTTTGAAGGCCTCACTAAAAAAAATTGTGAAATATGAAAGCTGGTTGATTCTTATTTTAATAATATGTATATAACAAGAAGTATACAGAAAGTATATAAAGATTATGAATTCCCTTTAATAGATAGACAAGTATAAGTCTTGATACTTGTCATTTTAGAGCATATAATTTTTAGGAATTTATATTTATGCGTCATAAATCAAATAATTCTAGTGATTACAAATTACACTACTTCACACAAAGGTTCTGATGATTAATAAATACATCACAAGGGCATTTAATAAGGAGATCGCATATTAATCTGTTTAAAAATAACTTATAAAGTTTGCATTCAGGGTCAAGGAAAGAAGGAGTTCAGGATTCATGAATCAGGAGGCTCACATACCTAATCAAGGCTAAAAAGACTAGGATTACACAGACTTAAAACTCGCATCCATGTGTAAAGATGAAGGAGGCTTGTATTATATCACTCAGGAAGCTTATATTCATGTAAAGACAGAGTCCAACGTTCATATTACCAGAAAGGTCATCACCGGGATATCTCTATGTCCTAGAAAAAGAAACCAGCCATTCACAAATTGCTAGTGGAAATGTAAAATGGTGTCGTCTCTTTGGAAATGGCTGTGTATTTCTTAAAATCCTGAATTTGCAACCAACATATAACCCAGAAATCACAGTTCTGGACTTATCCCAGAGAAATAAAAACATAGGTTATCACAAAATCCTCTCCAAGGAAATTCAAAGTATTATAATTTATAATAGTTCCAACCTGGAAACACCCCTCAAGATCCTTAAAAAGGGAAATAGTTAAGCTGGCTATGGTACATTCATCTCAGAGAAAAGTACTTGGGCAATAAAAGAGAATATAGCATTCACACATTTTGAACCACTAAGAAAGTCACTTTCTAATACAGAAAACAGGTAACCATGGTTTTTAAAGTTCAATCTGATGTGAACTTTAAATATTATCTACTTATTTTTTAAAGTATCAGTCTCCAGAGAATGATATTGAAGGGGGAAAGCCCCCTCAAATTATAAATTGTATATTTGCATAGAATTCTGCAAATAGCATGCATATATAATTCTGCAAATGGCAGAATTCTGGAAATGGGAGCTAGCTAGGCAGTTGCTAAGCATTAGGTGGGGAAGGGGCAGGACAGTGGTGATACAGTGATGAAAAGGGCAATGGAAGAGACCCATGCAATGAAGATATTGCCTGAATATTGAGTTTATCAGGTTCACCTCTTGGTTGTAACATTACATTAAGTTTTCAATTTAAATTTCTCTGTGCTGTTTCTTACAAATGCATGAGAATGCACAATGAATTAAGTAGTTAGAAGGAAAGAAAATAGCACTGAACACTAGTATTTACAGAGGGCCAGAGTTTTCACGAATCGCTGCTTGGAAATCTAGCAATAGCTCAGTCTCCATGGGGTGGGGTTCTTCTGCTAGGAATGGCATTTCTCCCCAGAGTGGAGACATCCGCTAAATGCATGAGTATAGGAGGCAGCAGTACCGAAAGAGAACCAAGCCAGTATGATGAAATTCTAAAATATAGATGGTAGCAAAAAGCCAGAAAGTAAGAGCCAGTAGCAAAGGGAGGCATCCCAGATGCTACAGTGGGCAGATTATGGGGTATCTGTGAGGTGTATATATATATATATATATATATATGTATATATATTTTATATAGTATATTATAGTATAGTATTTTATATAGTATTTTATATGTATATATCTATATAAAATATATATACACACACATATATATATAAAATAAAGAATAGGCAGTGAACTAGATGTGCCCCGAAATGCACAATAATAGCAGAACAAGCCTGAATTATCTGAAAGCATGTAGTGAACCATTGGATGCCACTGCTTACCGCACTGGGGTTCTGCGCCTCCCCTCCACCAGGAGGAGCCCGGGTTCGTACTGGAGCCTCCACAGTTCAGAGGTCACATCCTGGGTCAAAATCTGACTGGGGTGAGGAGTGATTCGGGGGCATTGCACAACCTCCCTTCTCCTTGCTACCCAGTACGCAGTCACGCCCCAAAACCCGCATACCCCCATCTCCTTTGTGCCCGCCCTCTCTACCTTCCTAAAACTCTCGTCCCTCCAGCTGGGAGAGGAGTAGGTGCTAGGCCACCGTCCAGGCTGCAGCAACCATGGCCTACCTGAGGGCCTGCGAGGTTCAGCAGCTGCTCCACAACAAGTTCGTGGTCATCATGGGGGACTCGATCCAGAGAGCTGTGTACAAAGACCTGGTGCTCCTGCTGCAGAAAGACTGCCTGCTCTCTCCCAGTCAGCTGAAGGCCAAGGGCGAACTGAGCTTCGAGAGCGACGTGCTGCTGGAAGGTGGCAGGTGGGGCCGTATGCACAATGGCACCCATTACCGTGAGGTCCGCCAGTTCCGCTCCGGCCACCATCTGGTGCGCTTCTACTTCCTCACGCGCGCCTACTCCCAGTACATGGAGCAGGTCCTGGCAGAGCTGCAGTGGGGCGAGCACACCCCGGACGTGGTCATTATGAATTCCTGCCTCTGGGACCTCTCCAGGTACGGCCGGAACTTCCAGAGGCGCTACCGGGAGGACCTGGAGAAGCTGTTCAGCCGCCTGTACCAGGTGCTGCCCCAGTCCTGCCTGCTGGTGTGGAACACGGCCATGCCGGTGGCCGAGGTGGTCTCGGGCGGCTTCCTCCCTGCCGAGTTGCGGTCCCAGATGGCCCGCCTGCGGGAAGACGTGATGGAGGCCAACTTCTACAGCTCGGCGGAGGCCAGCCGCTTCGGCTTCGATGTGCTGGACCTGCATTTCCACTTCCGGCACGCAGGGCAGCACCGGCAGCGCGACGGCGTGCACTGGGACGAGCGCGCTCACCGCCACCTCTCGCAGCTGCTGCTGGCCCACCTGGCAGACGCCTGGGGCGTGGAGCTCCCGCTGCGCGGCCGCGTGGGCAGGTGGATCAGGGACGGCTCCACGGACGGACATCCAGGCCGGCGCGGGAGGCAGCCACCGGACAGCAGAGGTGACCCAGGCAGACGTATTTTCCCCAGCCTCCCGTCCTCATCCCCCTACCTCTGTCCCCTGCCACGAGCATCTGTGCCCTTTCCTCGGCCTCTGTTGCCACCCGATCAAGGAGTCTGTGTGCCCTACCGTCCACCCCTGCAGCACAGCCCTTTCTCATACAACCCCTCACCGTTCCAGCTCGGAAATACTGGCCAAGTAAACTCGCCTATGAGTCCTGAGCCATTTTTGGGCCCCATTCGCACAGGCTCTCTCCAGCACCAGAGCAGAGGGACCCCTCCCTACCCCCTCTGGTTCCCCAGTGGGTCACACAGACGCCAGAGAAGGCGCACCAACAGGGAATCGGAGCATACCCCCAGGCATGGGCCCAGTAATTGGCCCTAGAGTTAGGCTCCTTCTACCTGCTTCTTTCACTTAAGCCTGACCTTCAGTGGCCCGGCCATGGCGAGGGTTCCTTGGGGCCTCACTTTCCTGAGCAGACAGCCTCACACATCCTTCTTTGCTAGAGCCTCTACCTGACGTCCTGGTGAGGGGGGCAAGAACCCAGATACTGCACCATTCTCCTGTTAATATTTGTATAGAAGTGAGCTCTAAACAAACAAGTACACATGCTCACACTTAAGCTCGCCTGAATATAAGTCTGTAAACAGTGTTCTCCATAGACCTTCTTTCTGAAAAACAAAAGGAAAAAAAAAATCCTTAAAATTAACCAAAACATTTGTATGATGACTTCAATATCACCATGACTTTTTATATACATTCATAGAACTTAACCCCCAAAGTGTTCCTATAATTTGACTTGTGTATTCTTTTATTAAATCTGTCTGTAATTCAGCATGATATTTATACTTGAGAAAAGTTCACTGACACAGGCTTTTTACTTTTCTATTAGCAATATAATCTTTGCTTTTAAACTCATCAAATATTAGCCTAGTACTTTTTTTAAAAATAGAACAGTTTTGTTTGTTTGTTATTGTTTTAGAGCAACACAGGCTCACAGCAAAATTGATAGGTAGAGCTCTCCCATACACTCCCTGGTTCCACACACACATGCACAGCATCTCCCACTATCAACATCCCACACCATAATAGTATATTTGTTATCTTCTGTGAAACTACATTGATACACCATTATTACCCTAAGTTTTTACATTGGAATTTATTTATGGTATTCTACTGCTATGGTTTTGACAAATGTGTAATGACATGTATTCGCCATTATGGTTTTATAATGAATAGCTTGTCCTACAATTGCTCTTTGCTCCTTCTCTTCCTCACCCCATAACCATCTATCCATAACTAAACTCCATAGTTTCACTTTTTCTGGAATGTTTATAGTTGGGAACATAATTAGTAGCATTTTCAGAATGACTTTTTTCACTTAGTAATGCCTATTTAAGGTTTTTCAATGTCTTTTTTATGGTTTGATAGTTCATTTCTTTTTAGTGCTAAATAATATTCCATTGTCTGGATGTACATTTGTTTATTCACCTGCTGAAGGATATCTTAATCTTTCAAGTTTTGGCAATTATGAATAAAGCTACTTTAAACATTCATGTGAAGGTTTTTGTGTGGATACATAAAAGTTTTCAGCTCCGTTAGTTAAATACCAAGGAACACAATTGCTGGCTGTTATGTAAAGTATATTTGGGTTTATAAGAAACTGCCAAATTGTCTTCCAAAGTGACTACCATTTTACATTTCCATGAGCAGTATTTAAGTGCCCTTGACACTCCTCATCCACACCAGCATTTGGGGTTGTCAGTATTCTGGATTTTCACCAGGTAGTGATAACTCATTATTGTTTCAATGTGAAATTCCCTAAGTACCAGTGCTATTAGGCATCTTTTCATATGATTGCCATCTGTTTATATCTTTTTGCAGTACAGAAACTGTTCATATTTTTTGTCCCACTTTTAATCAGTTCATTGTCTTATTGCTACTTCTTAAAAGGTTCTTTGTGTATTTTTGTATTTTATAGATCAGTATTTTAAATATATCTTCTGAATACCTTTTTTCAATTTGTGGCTTGTCTTTATTTGCTTGATAGTGTCTTGCAGAACGAAAGTGTTTAATTCTACTGATTGTGCCTTTGGTGTGTTTTTTTTTGAAAAAGTCATTAAACACAGATCAACTAGATTTTCTCCTGTTATCTTCTTAGAAATTTTTAGTTTTGCAATTTATGTTTAGGTGTAGCCTGTTTTGAGTTAATTTTTGTAAAGTTATGTGAAGTGTAAAGTGTGTAAAACCCATGTCTATCTCATTTTTTTTTTTATATCTGAATAGTATTCTATTTTGTATAGACATACCTTAATCAAGCTGAGGAACTTCCCCTTGACTTCTAGTTTACTAAGAGTGTTAATCATGAATCATGAGTGGCTGTTGGGTTTTGTCAAATGTGTTTTTCTGCATCTATTGATTGCCATGGGATATGATTTTTCTATATTATGCAGCGGTTAAGGATAATTTTGATTTTTGGTTTTGAGTCAGCTTTGCATATCTAGAATAAATCCCACTTGGTCATGGTATAGAATACTTTTGTACATTGTTAGATTTGATTTGCTAATTTTACGGTAAAGATCATTGTATCCATATGAGAGAGACTGGTCTATAATTTTCTTTTCTAGTAATTTTTCTGGTCTTGGTAATAGAGTAATGCTGACCTCATTATATGAGTTAGGAAGTATTATCTCTTCTATAGTTTTTTGGGAGAAATAATAAAGAACTGGTATAATTTTGTACTTAAACATTCAGTAGAATTTACCAGCATACCCATCTGGACATGGTGCGCTGTTTTGAAGGTTACTAATTATTAATTAATTTATTTAATAACTATAGTTCAATTCAGATTGTCTTTTTGTGTGTGTGGGTTTTGGCAAATTGTGTCTTCAACAAATTGGCTGATTTCATCTAAATTATCAAATTTGTAGTAATGCTCATACTATACTTACTCTATTAATGTCCATGAAATCTGCCATGATGTCTCTATTTTTAATATCAGTTGTTTATATCTTTGATCTTTTTCCTTTATTTAGTTACCCTGGATATTATGGGCATTTTCAGAGAACCAGCTTTGGTTTCAGTGACTTTTCTTTATGAATTTCCTGTTTTCAATTTCTTTGATTTCTGTTCTAATTTTTACTGTTTACTTCTGTTTATGTTGAAGTTCCTTCTGTTTTTCTTGTTATCTGAGGTAGAATCTTAATGATTTTATAACTTCTAAAATAAATGCTCTGTGTTTTTCTATAAGCACTGTCACTGTGTTCCACAAATTTTGATGTTAAATTTTTGTTTAAAATACTTTTTAATTTCTCTTAAGAGTGCTTCTTTGATTCATGTGTGACATAGATATTAGATGTATCTTTAAGTATTGGGGGAATTTCCATCTATGTTTCGGTTACTGATTTTCAGTTTATTTCATTGTCTAAGAACAGACTGTGTGATTTTTATTTTTAATTTTGTTAAGGTACATAATAAATCTTAGTGAATCTTGATTTTTTTTTCATGAGATTGAGAAGAATGTTTTATTCTGCTCTTGTTGGATGAATTAATCTCTAGATGTCATTGATAATATTCAGTTGTTTCCTGGTGACGTGAACTTTAGCTACACCCTCCCAGAGTTTCCTATTGCTGGACCTGCCCATTACAGATAGAAGGTACTGAGGTCCTTAACTATAATAGTGGATTCAACTGTTTCATCTTGATGTTTCATCAGTTTTTGTCTCATGTATTTTGATGCTATCTTGTTAGATGTGTACACATTAAGAATTGTTATATCGTCTTAGATTCAGAATTGACAGTTTATCATTAAGTGATGTCATACTTTAATTCCTAATAATGTTTCTTGTTTTGACATCAGCTTTCTTTGATTACTGCTAGCTATCTTTCTCCATCTTTTTTACTTTTATTTAAACATGCCTTTATATTTCAAGTAGGTTTCTTATACATACTTTGGGTCTTTTGATTCACTCTGAGAATCTGACACTTTTAATTGGTGTATTTAGACTATTGACATTTTTATTCAGATAGCAGATTGATTATAACTTTTCTATTTTCTGTTCTTTGTTCCTGTTTTTATCTTCTACTCTTTTCATGTGTTTTGTGGTAATTTTTTTCTAATTAATTTTTTTTATGATTCTGGTTTTTTTCTCCTTCCTTATAACAGTTATACTTCTACATTTTTCTGGTTTTTTTTAACTTTTTCTAAGTAATCACTCCAGAATTTTCAAGATACATGCCAAGTTATGAATCTACTTTCAAATAACAGTATAGTACTTCATGGGTAATGCAAGTTTATCCATAAACATAATATATATCATCACTATTATTTTTTGAGCAAACAATTACCTATTCAGTCAATACCGATGGAAAAAAATAAAAGTTTTTGTTTCATTTTAACATTCCTTCTCTAATGCTCTTCTTTTCTTTACATATATCTGAATTTCTGATCGTTTTCCTTCTCTCTGGAGAATTTTGTTTAATGTTTCTTGCAAAATAGATTTACTGAAAATAAAATCTCTTAACTTTTGTTCATCTGAAGTATTTTTATGTCTCCTCTTTGAAGGAAAATTTCAAAGAATATAGAATTCCATGCTGGTATTAGCTTGTGTCTTCCACTCAAAATTTTATATCTTTCACTTCATTCTTTTTGTGCAATTTCTGAGGATAAGGTTGTTGTTATTCTTTGCTCCTCCATAGGTAAATTGTTTCTCTGACTTTTTTCTTTGATTTTTTTAAAGTTTAAATATGCTGTACCTTGATATTGATTTTTCTTTTTCTTTTTTTTTTTACATTTTTGGCATACAACTGATACTTTCTGAACTTCCTGGTTCTGTGATCTGGTATCTGGCATTTATTTAGGGACATTTTCAATCTTTATTGCTGCACGTATTTATTTCTTTCTTTCTTCACTTCTAGCATTCCCATCATTCCTTTGTTGAACCTGTGTCATTGCATCAGAATTCTTGCATATTATGATCCACTCTTTGAACCTTTTTCTCTTTGCTTTTCTGTCATGGAATTTCTGTTCTATCCTTAGATCTCCTGGTTCTTCTCTCAGCTATGCCAGTCTACTAGTGACCCTTTCAAGATACTCCTCATTTGTGTTATAGCATTTTTTTTATATATATATTTACAATTATTTTCTATTTTTTCTTAGGATTTTCATCTATCTGCTTATATTACCCATTTGTTCTTGCATGCTGTCTACTTTCTGGAGTAGAATTTGGCTTAAAGTCATCATAATTGTTTTTGAATTCCCAGTCTGATAATTGTAGCATCCCTGCCATATCTGAGTCTTGTTCTGATGCTTCCTCTAAGTATACCTTGGAATTTTTTGTTGAATGTCGGACATAATATATTAGGTAAAAGAAACTGGGATAAATAAGTTTTTAGTAATAAGTTTTATGGTAATAAGTAAATAAGTTTTATGGTAATAAGTTGGAAGTGGAAAGGAAGTATTGTATAGTCCTATAGATAGGGCTCAATCGTCCAGAGAAACTGAGACACTGGGTTATGACCTTCGCAATTGCTTTGCAGTTCCAACCCCCTTAAATGGGACAGGATGACTTGAAGGGATGGAGGTTGGATTTTTCCCTTCTGGCATGTAGGTTAGGCTCTGATAAGATTCTAGTAGATTAGACTCTAATGAAATAGTTTATCTTGAGAATAGGCCTTGTTAAGGACAAAGATCTCCGAGTGCATTTCATGTTGCTACATTTCCTCATGCCAGATTTCTGAGAGAATTTCTCTCTCATCTATGTTGTAAGAACCTAGTAGGGCTCCTCATGGTGAAACAGAAGTATAGGGTTTTTGTAAGACTAGCCTTGTAGATTTGTCCAGATTGAGCTTCCTACAGTTCCTTAATTACTATTTGGTACTGGTTACCAAAAATATTTCTGCTCCAGAAAATTGTGATTCTTTGTAAATGCCTATTGTCTCTTCAGTTTGGAGCATAATGGTTTGCCCTATGACTTAGTTCTCTGACTTACCTAAAATGATATACTGAGTTTCAGTTTATCAGGTTTTTTGTATATTAGAATAGTGTGATGACTTCCAAACTCCTTACATGTTGAACTAGAAATCAGAGTCAGGTCTAGCACATTTCAAAATGACTCAGAGAAATGAAGAATATTTCAGTTCAAACTAGAGTCCTTACTATACAATCCCCCACAATTTGTACTTTCTCTCTCTTTCTCTCTCCCTCTCTCTCTCTATACACACACACATACACACACATGCATATATATGTATGTATATATATATTATTCTTTAATGCTGTTGCTTTCAGAGTTTATGCATTTTTTAAACTTTTGGTTTAAAAAATTGATATACTTCCCATTAGCTATTATTGGTCAGGATTTTACTACTGATTATTCTTGCTAGAAATACAATACCCCTATGATGAGAGAAAGGATGGATTTACACCAAGCTACCTTCAGCCTTCCTCTTTGTATCTTACCCCCATCCTAAATATGGTCATCATCTGGGGTTAGAAGCTCTTCTGTCATGTTGCAGGGTAGCAAAATAAATAAGACGAAGTATCATCAAACATTCAGCTGACGGGAAATTAAAAACAACATTTGCATCACATCTCCTCAATAATCAATGCTGTGGAGTTTCAATAATGAAAGAGGGAAATTAGCACATTGTGATGTAGAGTGTTTTCAGGAAATTAGGATATTGCAGGAAAATAAATATGGTTGAACATTCCCTCACTGTTAAGGTTATGCTGGGCCCCCTTATGTCTCACTTGTCATAATTCTCTGTAGCAGGTTCCTTTGAAAAATGTTCCTTTCTCTTCTCATTCTTTGTTAGTTTCTCCCCACATTTTCATAGACCGTAAACTTGCTAATGCACATACACGGCAGGGACCAAGTTTTATCTCAGTGCATCTTGTGTCACCGTGTAGCCATTAATTCACCATGCTGGAGAAAAGACTGAGCTCTACCACCTCTTTATTGGGGTTTTGTGATGCTGCTTAATTTCACTGCGTCTGTCAAGTCGTTCTTTATCGGAGAGCCTAACAGCCTTTGAGTGCATGGTGCTCTATCACTTAGGTAGGGGTTATATTGATCTTTCTGGTGTGTGCTCTAAAGTGGCTGGCATCAAAAGCCAGTGAGGCAGCCGGCTTGAACGGCACAGGTCATTTACAAACTTCAGGATGAGATGCCGCAGGATGCCAGGGAAAACATTTTTGTTTTTCCAGAGGGAACCATAGTTCATGAAATGTGGTTAACGTACCATATTTGTATACCCTTAGAATCATTTTATAACCACACTGAGTGCCTCTAAACATTAAATATATTTTATAAGTAGTTGGTTAACTAGCTGTTGTGTGCTTTAAATAGTAAATAAAATGGAAAGGCACTAAACAGTGACTGTATTTCATAGAGTAAGATGCTTTTCCAGCCACTCAATAATTCTCAATGTTAAGAAAAATTGATTTTCTAACTGCTGAGTGCCTCTAAAAATTAGCATCTTATCTTCCTACAGGGGATGCTTTTTAGTTAGCCTCCTATCTCCCAGCTTGTGACTTAATGAACTCTAAGGTTCCATTCTTGCTAAAAAATTCTACAGATCCTTTGGACTATAATTTTATTTGGGCACCTATGTAATTGGAGAAAACAGAAAAAAGTTCTGTCATTTTTCATTTTTGAATGAAATGTTCAGAAATGATCAGAAATGTTCAAAAATGAACATTTTTGAATGTTCATTTCTAAAGAAGTAGTTCTTTACCACTGACTATTGCTGAACATCCACTATCTCCCTCACCCTCTCAGAGCACAGCAATATGGAGATCTAGGGCAATGATATATACCGTAAGAGAACTAAATTCCAAGCACCTTCTCACAGTCCATCTGAACATGGATGCATTTTGAATCTTTGAAATCCTAATAAGGGAAAGGAATTACTTTAGAGATGGTAGCAGTCATACAGCTTCCTGGCAAATTAAATCATTTTCTCAATTATTTGTAAGTTGTCTCATCTTTCAAAACATCAAATTGCCAGTGCTGAGATCTTCCAGATGATGTTATGATGGCTCAGAGCATCACAAAATTTGGGAACTGAAATAATTAGACACTCCACAATTATGGGAAAGAGAATTCAAAGAAGACTCAACTCTTAATTCTGCCTAAACCACGACCAGTTGGGAGATCTGTGGGATGTCACAAAGTCTCCTTGAGAAATCTGTCACAACTTTGTCAACCTAACTTCATTTGTAAAATTCATGGTTTGAGCTAGAACCCAGAATCTGGCTGCAAGAAAGTCTGCATGGGCTCCTATTTCGATCTATGAACTTGGAAATTTCTTTTGGCCCCTTGTCACATTCTGAAGAACCATGTGTCTCAAGTATGCTTACTAGTTCCCCAGAGTAGGAGGATGGCATGTTGAAACCTGAGGAAGAGCAGATAAGCATCGAACTTCCTGGGGCATGTGCTTATAGTTAGAAAGAATGCAGAGTGAATAAAATTCTTCTCAAATACACCCTTAAAATTACCACGAGTCTCACTAGGAACTCTATGTGATTGGATGGGGACAGTTTGTTAATTTGGGGCAAAACCTAGTAATGAGCTGGCACTTAGTTACCGCTATTAGATTGATGTGGTCTAGTTCATAGGTTTGAGCAAAGATGTGGCCAAAAGCAAACAACCCCCCTGAGACTATAAGCTCTCTGGGGTGAAGTGTCTGTGTTACCATTGTATCCCTACCATTAGTCGATAGCATTAACTCTTTAACCATTTGTGGAGCTAAACTGAATCCCTTAAGCAAATATAGCCTACCAGGCAGAAAATGTAAAATGTCTAAAATGGAAAATCTTAGAAGACTTGAGATAGCAACTAAATGAGCCCTATTCATTATTTTTACAAGAGATACATAGAAATCATAACTGTCCAAAGAGGAATCATTTTACTGATTGTATTTAATCCAGAAACTACTTTTCTAGCCATAAAATCAAGTAAGTTCTCACCCCTCCCCACACACACACATACAACCTGAAATACAGAAGAAACAGAAAACACAGATTTTAAAGTTGTAACATGAAGTATCACCTTACTATCAAAGTAAACAATAGGAATTAATACTAACTGATGGTGTGTTATGGATCAATCCATCCTAAGATCTCTGTATGTTTTATCTACTTTATATCTCATTCCAGAACTATTAGATAGACATTATTATTACCATCTTATAGATAAGGGGAAAAAAGCACAAGTATTTTTTAAGAACCTCAAAGTTTGGGCAATTTAGAAGACAGAGGACTGAATCTACAGCAGTAATCACTTACATATAATTCTGTATTTAAAACATGAACTTCTGGTGGTCACCCATTATGTAAATAGTAATAATCTCCAATTAATATATATAACTCCATTGGAGAAAGCAGCATGAAAAGAACAATAGAAAACACAGGAAATGAGTCAACAAACCAGAATTCAAAAATGATGGAAAAGATTCAATTACCATAACCACAATTGCAGAAATATTTCGTCTCTTCCTTTGGGTATGATCTCAGTGAGCACAATTCCAGTGAACAGAGTATGTATAAATTTGCAGTTTTTGATACATTAGAAAAAGAAAGAGGCCAGTGATTATGTATATAAAAGGATATGTTTTTTTCCATGGCTGGCCCTAGGTAAAATTGACTACTCTGACATAGTGGGCTTTTGCTACAGATCTGAGCGCAAACTATGATTCTGACTTTGGATAGGATCACCAAATCTCTGTAAGTTTCAGTTTCCCTCGCTTAGTAAAAGGAAGACATGGACTGAACAAACTCCTTGTAGGTTCCTGGTAACTAACAGGCCATCTCTTGGATAGTTAGTTTATCCTTTATCTCCCTGCACCCCAGTTCTGTCTCTCTTGATCTAGTTTCTGATCTACTGTTCACCCAATACTTCTGCTTCTTCATTTTAGTCTCCTCATATCTCTTCCTTCTTATGGAATGTGTATCAGTCATGTTCCAGCAAGAAACATAAGGCACTATCTAACATCAACAACAAAAAACAACCGAGAAGATTTTGTAAAGGGACTAGGAACAAAGGTATAGATAAAATAAATGGAAGACATGGTGCAATACCTTGGGTGAGGGGAAAATTTTCAGCATCCAAGAGGAGAGAGATGTGTAGAGAGTGCCGCATTGAGAAAACTATCACTTTGGAGTCAAGGACATAGTTAAAACACATTCTTCTTCCATCTAATATCATACTGGGGCTCCACATTGAATGAACCCCACCAGACCCCAGAAGAAAGGAAACTTGTTAACATGGTCTCGATATATGAACCACACAGGGCAGAGCACAAGTAGAGAGTAGAAAATAGACCTGGACAGTAATGGAAAGTATCCAGCAAACTCATTCTTAAGGAAAGACTGTGCTATCAATCCAGCTATTATATTTCAGAGTAAATTATGGCAACTGTTGATATCACATATATCTTTTTTTCCTTTCTAAAAACTAGTGCCTATAGATAAATAAAAGCAGCAAACAACTTCAAAGGAAATGAAAACTTTTTAGTAAAAACTGTTTTCTTCCTATTACTCCCCGTGTCTAGTTAGTCTTCATCACTTACATACCTCTGCTCCCATCACATGCAGTGTCTTTTTGAAATGCTCTGGGTTCAAGGAAAGACAACAACAACAACAATAATAATAATAATAAAGATGCAAAAACCAAAAATGAAAAGACAAGGACAAATTGGGGACACTTGGTGGGGAGGGAAGATGGGGAGGGTTGAGGGTAGACGGGAGCACGGGGGACTGAGGTGATGGTGGACTGGTGATATGGTGATGGGGAATACATGGGGATTACAATTGATGTCAAATATATGTACAAACAAAAAAAAGTTAAAAAAGAAATGCTCTGGGTTGACTTCCAGGGCAATGCAATCCCAGGTCAGGCACAGAACCTGTGTAATTAAACAAGCAGAATTTCACTTATGCCCCCTAATCTTTGTGGACAAGTCATCAACTGCACGTATGTCCATGGTGGGTTTCACTGAGGCTCATGTCCCCTTCCTGAAAGGCAACCATGGCTTACTAGTACCTGTTAATTCTTTTTGTACTATGGAATATAAATTCATCAATAAGAGTTGGTAAAAATACGTGAGCAAAGAAGAGTGGAGTTGATAAGACTTTTGAACCTCCCAAATAGATGGCTACTGCCATTTACTTCATCAATGTAGAAAACTAACCCTGATTATTATCTTATTCATTATTAAGTAAACAAACATTTGGTGAAACATACAGGACTGATCTAGGCTCTGCATATAAATTAGTAAAAATGTTCTCCATAAACATTGCTAAGCAGGCAGAATACCAAGTAAATATAATGAAGCTCTGATAAATGCTATGGAGAAATGTAAGGTAGGCTAATTAGTTTAGGATGGAATAAGGAAAGCACTATGGTTGTAACTCATGACATCGATAGCACTGTGAAAATTATATTTAGCAAAGAACTGATGTGAAGGATCAATAGTGCAGGTAAATAAATCCATGCTGCCATATTCAAGGAGTAGTAGGAGTCAAGGATTGAGTTGGGGAGTGGTAGCTGATTAGAAACTGGAGGACAACCCCTCTAGGCCACATTTTGGACTTTGGTTTTTATTTCAAATGAGTTGAGAAGAACTGATTAATTACATCATGTTGGTTAGTTTTAAAAGGATGATTTTTGACTGCTGCAGTGAGAACAGAATGGAGGAGTTAGAATAGAAAGGACAAGTTAGGTGATAATTGTAAATCCAAACTTTCTTTTAAGTTTGAAGCAAGACATATTTTGATGGTGGTGGTGAGAAAATGTTGATTTGGGAGATATATTTGGGGGTAAAAGAGCTTTTGATGATGTACTGAATGCAAACAACAAGGAAAGCAAGGAAGCAAGAATGATTGTTTTTGCTTGGGCAATCAGCATATTAATTAAGTGGTTTCACTATAATTTTAATTTTGGTTAAAATTTAATTTTAAGTTTGTTTCTTCAGAGAAATAAGTTGAACTTTCAGGATAGTTATGGCATCACACAACTTACTAGCATACACAAAAAAGAAAGAGAATTCTTACTGAATATATTTACCACCTACCTCTAAGTTATGTTGAGGTCACTTGTAATATTAAAACCTAAATAAAATCAAATAGTTGGAATGGGAATAAAAGCGTAAACATATGGAACTGGAAAAATAGGAATACATAAGGAAATAAATGGTATAAATAATGGAAAATAATAAATAGTAAAATTAAAATTGTAGGAAAACCTAGGAAATAGTCCCTATTTTTTGTTTCTAACAGAACATGTTAAATTACTTGAATTACAGAACTTCAAACAAGAAAAATGTTTTCTTAAATGCTCCACCTAAATTTTAATAGTTTAAGCTCCACCTTGAAAATCCAGAAATAAGAGTTTGCTAAAGAAGGCCTTTACCCACCCAACATATCTGTGACAAACACTCCAGAGTGAAAGGAAAAGGTCATTCTCCAGATTTGGCACTATAAAGAATACTTAATTATCTACTTCCCCACCCCAAAGCATCCCGCTTTTCTGCCAATCCCTTTACCATCAATCCGCTGAGTCTCAGAGTCCCAGGTAAAGCACCTTCCCTTTTCCCCCAAGTCTTTCCTGAACGTTGACATTTTTAAGTTTTTCTCCCAACTTTTTCTCCTTCAAATAAAGACATTTGCTAAACTGAGACTCCCCAGTGTTCTCTATGAACCCTTTTTGCTCCCCCAAGATCCCTAGGTATATTCCTAGTATGGTATAGAAGGAACCAGCATGATCCTGTTCTCATTTAAAGGAAGACCTATGGAAGTCATTCCCTTTCCTTTGTGTCATGGACACTGAATGTTTTCATTAGGAATAAACAAACTGCCAGGTCAGCTAGATTCTCCACGCTCCTCCCAGCATCCTTAGAATTTAAGTTAACAGTAGTTGGGTTACTCATCTTTTCAAATAGCAACTAATACGAGCTCCACATTTGGGTTCTGAACTAAGCTGCCATCATTTACATTGCATCTCAATTATTTTGGTGTAGGATTTCATGGGGCCCTAAGTGTCTCCTAGGAGAGATTCAGTATATACTAACATTCTATAGATACTACCAGATTTTAGGAGCTGGAATAAGAAGAATGGAAACAACTTTGTGTCTACTTCTCCAGGGATGCAGTTTCCCAAGTATGTGGTCTAAAAATCTGAATTTGATGAGAGAGTTTAAAACACTTTCAATAAAGGTACCAAGCTGAGATCTTTGGCCTGCCCAGGACATGACAACCCCTTTAATGAGGAAACCTAGTAAATGTTTCTATTAAAAATGAAAGATGCAGAGCCTCCGGCTACATTTCTTGAAATTAAAACCCGGACCAGAAGGACTAAGAGAAGCAAGGCAGCCAGAGATAACCATTCCTGAAATAAAATTCAGAAAATGGAAACACGGTCATCTGCCACCTTCCCACATGCAAACTCTGACCCTATTGTGGGAGTAAAGCAACACCAACATCCTCAGAATAAGACACAGACAGGGAAATGCCTTTGATAGTAGTCTCCATCAATGTCCTCTGAACGCTTGACATCAAGCTTTCCTTTAACAACAGCTTTAACTGATCACTTACTTTGTTGCAAGTGGTATTCCATTTCTCTAGTTAAAAGTCATGGTAATCTTAGGTTATGCCATAGTTTCTCTTAAGACACATTTCCTTTAGCCACTGAGACTTTCCTTCATCTAATTCTAACACTCTTTAGCCACTTTGTTTTCCCATGTCCATGGATAACAATAATTACTATTAGTCACATTCAGAACATGTGAGAATACAATATAAATCACCTGGAAACCTCATAACCTGGAGTTTGACTCTCTAATTTCACCTTAGCTCTTAATAGTTAATTTAGATCTTGGCCTCATTCTGAAACTCAAGACTGGATCAGAAAAATCACCTGGGTTGTATGAATATGTCTCCGAAAGTTGTACTGGACAGGCTATGATTTCTATTCCACAGATCTTATGAATGGGAGATACCGCAAGTGAGGCCAACAGTCTTCTAAGAACCCAAAATTGTGGGTGTAACAGACACCCCTCCCCCAGCTCTAGTGTTTGAGCTGTCAATTGATGATTCCTAAAGATTCCAGTTATGCCTTTCATTCAAGGGCAGAAACTGTGCTTCATTATTCTTTGTAACCCTATACCTAGCACAGGACCTGACATGCAGAAAATGCTCAGGCATATTTGGGGAGAGAAGGGAGGGAAGTAGGGAAAGACACATGTTTAAACATAGGACTAGACCAAAGAAAATGTGAATAAATATTGTTCTGTACTATCTCTCTGTTTTTAATCTCAAGGTGATTTTTAAATCTATTTTTATTTAACTTTCTACCCTTTTAATTTTTTTTTCTCTAATGGGAATATGTAATAAGAACAAAGATCTCTTTTTTCATTTTTCTCTTATTTTTCATACATACTTCATGGCAGCAGGCACAGGGTGGGGAGAAGCTTTAAAATATGTATAATATGATGATTTATTTGCAACCAGTATGTTCCCATATTTAGTTCTTCTATACATTAAAATAAATTTTTAGTGTAAAATTTTTTCTAAATTACCCCCTATCTAGAAGCTTTTGTGTGTGTGGTGTATGTTTTTTAAACATATTCAGATGCTGCAGAATCATAACAGTTGGTTTTCTATTTCCTAACAATTATTTAGCATAGATTTCATGTGGACTTTCAAAGTGATTTACCATAATACTACATAAATTATTAACTAAAAAGCTCAAATATAACATTATAATGGTTCTAATTTTCCTTTCTAGAATATATCATTATACTTTTATTAGCAATCACAAAAGTATGTTTTTTTTTTCACTAAGTTCTCTAATTAAAAAAAAAATTCTAAAGTATGCCGCACAGAACCTATAGCTTTAGTCTAACTGCCAAAAATTATAGATAAGCAGAATAGAATTATTTTAATCTATTTATTAAAAATTCAAGGAACAAGACTACTCTTGATTTCTTTGCTGTATCGTACTGGATGAAATCACTATTAATAAATGGGACAAGTCAACACTTCAACCCTATTAACACATGGAAATCTAGATAACAGTCAAGATCAAGCTAATAGAATTCCTTACATATTAGGAGATGTCGGGAAAAAACAAACCAGGGTTTGTTCTAAGAAGCAATTTTGAAAAATTGAGGTTTAAATTTTAAGTTCAGTAAATTAGCATGATTGATTTGAAATTGCTAGTACTTTTCAACACTGGTAGTTTGTGTTCCTGAACCAAAAAAGACAACAAATATTTCCTGAGTGTGTATTATCTACCTGACCCTATTAGGTGCTTTTGGCAGATACAATAAGCTATGCTTATATTAGAAAGGAAAAGTATTTATATGCAAAAATTTCAAATATCAAATAGTATTCTGTAAATTAGTCCATATTTTCCACGTTCTTAGTCTTTTCTAAAATCTTTAAGACTCCATATATGATTTCTAGAAAAAGCAATACTGAAAACATTTAACTTTTGGCAGAAATAATGGCCCTAAATAAGCTGTCTATAAACTGAAGCACCAAGGGGGGGTGGAGTGGCAGAGGGTAAGGATAAAGAGAGAAGGAAGCACAGTAGACCATGGAGGTAGACTATGGGTGAGTTGCTTATGGGTGCGCTACAGTGGTTGCACCTGATGGGCCTAAATAGTTAAGCTAAAAACTTACGTAATTGTTAAAAAAAATATTTTTATGGGCAAAGAAATGGAAACTGGAAGAGGTAAAATTCAGATGATTAAACAGGGAACTGAAAACAAAATGAAATTCAAAAAATTCAATTAATTTCCTGAAGGAAAGCAGCCTTGATAGAAAGAAAGATGCTTGGAACGAGGAGGACGTCAATCAGAGAGCTTCCGTTCTTCACTCTAGACTTGGCAGAGTACAAAAATCTCAAAAGTGCATACTTATTTCTTAATATAACACAGAAGCTCCAACCAACTTTGAAATTCCAGCTGAAGAATAGAACCGTAGGTATCAAACGAAGGTGCACATAAAGTTACTTCCTACTCAGTAGAAACTGATCTACTGTGTATCCAAAAAGACTGCTGACCAGGAGAGGCTTGAGAGTATATTGTTTGCCATCAGTGCAATCATTTTTTGTAAGAAGGTGGTAATGTAGATGGCTGCCTCCAGATTAGACTACTTCAAAGAATTATTTTTAAAAAGCCCATGGGACAAAATATACTAATAAAGTATGTTTCCTTATAAAAATCTTATTACAATGAAAAAGTGTATTTTTTATTAGCAAGGTCACAATCACCTTGTGTAAACAATCATTTTGGGGAGTTGAGTATGGAATAAGTTGTGTCTGGCGTAGACAGGGAAAATTTAACCCAGGTACTTATCAAATGTGAAGCATTTTCCCCATGTTAGAATACAGGACATAGTGGGAAATACGTATTAATTAAACAAGCAAATAAAATGAAGACAAGGACTTGACATAACTCAATTTAGGAAACAGAAACAGTACAAAACACCATAAAGGTCAACAGAAATATTATTGCCACGAAAGAACAGGTGATTTGAGAGATAGATGAGGACAAATAGCAGAAGCTAAGAACTTTAAACTTTCAGACTTCAATCCATGAAAAATGAAGGGTTCATTAACCTTTAAGAGACCAGGAAGGCTAAGACATGGGACCAATTGGAGAATATGAATAAAACTCCTTTTTAGGAAGACTTATATTTCCATGTGCAGAACTCAAGTCAAAGGAATGAAAAGCCAGGATCTGACCAGCTAATTAAGAACATACTACAACCCATACAGGCTTGTATCATTTGGATGGATACAAAGTCAAAATAACAGAAAAAGAGAAGTTTCCTGATCATGGAAAAAAACCTCTTCTTTGTGGGAATTATGATGATTCTGTTTTTAAAACACTTAGTTTGAGGTGTAGGCACAACCCTTATGAGTATTTCTAATGGGAAATTACATTTTATATTTGAAATTCTAAGCAGCAGTGATAACTAGAATTATAGATTATTAGTGAATCATCTACACTGAGGAGATGGTTGAACCATAAAGTAGAAGTGTCTACAGAAGACAAAGAGGAATAGAGGATTTGGGTTGATATTGCATTAGGGGGACTGACAAAAGAAGACAGTTGGAAAAGGAAAGAAAAAAAAACAGCCTAAAATATAGGAAGTGACGCAGGAAAAATGCCATGAGAGGAAGAAATTATAATAGTGTGGAATGAGACAGAGAGAGCAAAGAGAATGAGGTTTGAGGAAAATCTATGATGATACTGGTGAAAGCAGAAGCACAGTTGCTAAATATTAATGATTATGAGGAATGGGAAAGCAAATCACTAGAGAAACTTAATTGTAAAACCCAAAAGAAATTTGGAAGAGGAACATCTAAAATCCAGACTCACCTTATGGAATTAATCCCATATAATTAACGTGCACCTTATTTTCCGATCAATGGTAAACAGTGGCTCATTACTCATAGGATTCAGTCTGGATTTCCTTATTCCAGCATCCAAGACCCTTCATAATCTGACCTTGCCTGTTCTCTTTTGCACTCATAAATCTTCTACTCCAATCAAACTCTGGTGTTGCAATTGGCTTATTAGCATGTTTGTAGTCTCAGCACCATTGTCATTCAATTCCTCTTAATGTTCTTCATTCTCTTACTTAAGGCTAATATTTCATAGCTTTTTTCCCAGGAAGGCTTCACTCTTGCTCTGTCTTGGAAAACCAGTTCTGGTATCATTGTTATGGTACCTACAATTATGAGGGAATGAATGTTGATATTACTGACAACTGTGCGCTCTCTTTTGTCCCATAATTCCCCTATCAATTAATTTATCCAGTGTTGGCGTCTATACCCAGACTTCAGGACATTACTGAATAAAATAGCACAATTGTTTCAGTTCATTTTAATGTCTCCTACCACAGCAATGTCCTTGGCAATGCACTCAGCAGGTCTTTGTATTTTCCCCTTAACTTAGTCTCATTTTCCTCAACTTTAAATTGTACCTTTTTTTTTTCTCCTCTCCCAACCAACCCCACTCCCACACATATTCTTTTTTGACTTAATCAGTGAGAAAGAATGAGTTCTTCAGGTGGAATTCCTTCAACTCTCCTTCTTGCCCCCAAGGTAAACCTTGTTTATATCCATACCCATTTTTAAGGCTTTTCCTAGAGGATGAACTTTCTTTAATTTCTCCTGTGCTCTAATTCTCAGGTTCCCCCACCTTTAATAATTATCCCTCAACCTACATTCCATCCTTTCCAAACTTTCATATACCCTCTTTTTCTTTCAAAATAAATAATAACCTTGGGGAAAAAAATACTTATCTTTCTCCTCCATCCATCCATCCATCCATCCATCCATCCATCCATCCATCTTTCTTCATTTGCTCGTCAATCAATTATAATCTGCCTTCTATCCTACCATCTTTTGAACCCCCCTTTCATCTGGTTATTATAATAACCAAATCCAAATCCAGTTACCATGTCGATTTCTCTGTGACTCTTAACAACAGTTAATCATACCTTCACTCCTTTTCGAGTAGCCCCTGTAAAGCTACAACAGGACTTTGATCTCTGTTCTTGACCTTGCACTTGGGCTTCTGTGATTATTCCATCTGCCAGTCCCATCACTCAGTGGTATTTCAAACCTCGATAATCAGTAAAGTCACATGAGCAGTAATTTAAAATTACTAGCATGTGAGACTTAACCCCAGAGATTCTAGTTCAGTGGAACTGAAATGGAAAACAGGCAGCATTCTTTCAAGCTGCCCAAATGATTCAAATGCATACCTGTGGTTAAAAATCATTGCCTTAATTCATGGTTCCCAATTTTGTGTCTTTAGAGATATCACCTGGAGCAATTGTTAAACCTACATCCTTCTCCACTTTCTCATTGACTAAGCCAAAACTCAAAAACCAAAATGTAACCAGAGATTCTTGCTCCCATTCATCTATATTGGATGACACCTATGGCTTTATCTTTTGTGAATATCTTTTATGTGCTGGGTAACTCACATCCAATTTCTAGTCTGGGGTCACCCTCAAAATAAGTGTCTTCTCCTGTGGGTTCTTGGTAAATTTCCCAAATTATCTATATTTTGTCTCCTTTATTTGACTGTGAGTTTCTACAGGGTAGGGATTCTGTTTTACTTATTTTTGTATCTTATAATAACCACAAAATACCCAGCACATATCAACTCCTAAACAAATGTGTGTATATATGTATGTATATATGGAGACTTATGAATGAGTAATAATTTTCATGTATAGGATCTGTTTCTAACAGGAACTATCAGAACCTATAGATGATATTAGCTTAGTGTTCATACTATTGAATGGGAATTTCTACAATCTACATTTTTTAAATGAAATCCTTCTATATTACTTTGTGATTTATTTACTGTTTATTTTTCCTTTCTCTGGCTCTTGTGGAAAAAAAAATAGTTCATACTATTGAATGGGAATTTCTACAATCTACGTTTTTTAAATGAAATCCTTCTATATTACTTTGTGATTTATTTACTGTTTATTTTTCCTTTCTCTGGCTCTTATGGAAAAAAACAAACTATACAATTTATGTAAATCCAAAGGATAGTTTTTCTTTAGCTAACTATCCCATTATCCTCAACACTTCATACATATAACTCTGCCTTCACTAATCCTTATCTTGTCCCCCACAATCTCAGAAAAATGATGGGTCCTTCCAATTCAAATGAACCCAGTTCACCTGTGGCTTCTATCACACTGACCCCTTCTAGAATGTGCTACATCCTTTGTCTGCCTGGAAAACGGATTAATCCCTTATAACCCTCTGAATACAAGGTTAGTGGTTTCTTCCTCTGCACTACCTCTATCCGAACACAGGCTTTTTAGACTTTATAATGTCATGGTGGGCTATAATTTTGGTTTATATATCCTGTGCAATAGATTTTTAATTCTTATAGGACAAAATTTAAGTTTTATTTATTTTTTAAATCTCAGTGTAATGCTGAACTATGGATATTTGTCAACTAGAATTATTCCTGGAATCAGATTTTTCATTCTACCTTTACCCCAAAATCTTTTAGAACTCTAGATATTCATTATTGTTCCACAATAACTTTGCAGTCAGAGAAATCTAAGTTCAAATCTTTGCTGATTCTTGTAGTTTTTTTTTTAATTGTGAGATAGAGATTATGCTTACTATGTTTTTTTATAAAATTAAATGAAATGATGGCTTTAAATAGCAGAGTATCTAAAACAGGTACTCTGGAATTGCTATTAATGTGTTCATCATAAATCTGGTGCGGGTTTTTTTTTTGGGGGGGGGATCTTGTTTTCTGGGTTTTTTCCTTTGGACCATTCGTTCCAATGTTCTACAAGTGAACTGAAGTACTGAATATGCCCCTCTCTACAGAGTAGCCAGGCATAATGAGTAAATCTACACCTTTCTTGTTTGACATTTATATTACAAACTTTAAATCCTTCTTCTCACCTTTCCATATTGTCTTGGATGTTTCCCTAAGTGATGAGGGGACTGAGTAATCCTTTCTGTAGATAACAAAATCTTGTCTGTGGACTAATCCCATCATGCCCTACATTCCTGTTTACTTCTGTCACCCCCCTCCAAAACCACAAGTCATCTCTCATTACATGAACTCTCATCTCTGTATCACTTTGAACATTCCCTAATCCGAAGCAATCTTCCACTCCTCCCTTCTCCCCCAAATCCTTCCACTGTGCTCTATGGAATTCTTGATAACTCTAACTTAATCCCCATGATTCTCAAAAATTTTAAATGTTTTATTCATGTCCCTGAAACCCAGCTAACTCTGTGACTACTAGATGTTCTATAGACTTTAAAAATGGTGGTTTTTTTTTTCCTTTTACATTCCCTAAATCTGAAGGGTGTGGTAGATGTTCTCCTTTGTTTCTTGTTTGTACTTCCAAACCAACACTCCCTCCTTCCTCTAGCACAAAAGCCCTACCTCCTTTTGAAGTTCATGCCATATGGCACCTCCTGTCCTAGTTTCTTCCCTTGTTACAGTCACGTACAGACACCAAAGTCACCTCTCCTCACTTCATGGAACTGTAGCATGTCGCTCACTGACTCTCCACCACTACTCTGCTGTCATCCTTGATTTTGATATTTATGTGACCCACACTATTGAAATTCTCTCAAGATCCTGACTCTGTGCCTTGTCTCCTGATGTCCAGTGATCTTGTTCTAATCTTCCTCAGCCACCTACATCCAGGTCATATCCTAGATACTATTGTGGCATTTCAAATACAGATCTCAACAGCTTCCATTTGCAATACCTCATTTTAGGACTACCTATTTCTATTTAACTTTAATTCACCCATTGCATATACTTTCCAATGATCCTTCAAATATGGAAAGATTGACTCTATTCACTTTTGCCTCTCATATTTTTACATCTTCACTTTTTCCTTACAGACAAAAGATATGATCCATTATTATACTTATTCCTTAAACATCCCCTTGACAACACTGTCTCCATTCATCTTTTATTATATTGTTGTCTGACAAAACTCTACCCTAGTTGAATTAAACTTTTGCCTCTTCTGTTCTTTTTTTTTTTTTTGGTATTTTTTTATTAAAATATTTTAAAATTTACATATACTTGCCATCAATTGTAATCCCCATGTATTCCCCATCACCATCTCACCAGTGCACCATCACCTC
>JAGFMF010011501.1:10783046-10933334 GCA_019455555.1 Galemys pyrenaicus
GGAGTGGGATTGCTGGATCCTATGGAAGTTCCATTCTTAGTAGACTGAGGAACCGCCATACTGCTTTCCATAATGGTTGGACCATCTTGCATTCCCACCTCATCACCCACCCTCTTCTGTTCTTGACTCTGAGAAGCTGGCCATGACTTGACAAAACATAGAACCATATTGATCTGCTTCACTTGAATTGTATGACTGCGATCTAAGTGGGTTCATGGTGCTCCTAGCATTCCTGTTTTATGCTCCCTAATGCTCCAAAATGATATTTTATTACTTAACCTTTCTCCTTAGAATAAGTAACATACTCTCTTTTATTCACTTCAGCTAAGTCCCTTCATATTTCACTGCTAAAATGCAATCAATTAGAAAAGAATATCTACATGTTCCCTTCACCCAACACCTGCTTCACTGTTCCTCTACCAGGTACTTTGCCTTCTTTCCCATTACAGTGGATAGTCTCTTATTTAAAGTGAACCTATGATTTCACACTTTATAGAAGGACTATTATAAAGAGGCAAGGATAACAACTATTGGAGAGAATATGAAGGAAAGGAAATGCTTTATGCTGTTGGTAGGAATATACATTGGTATAGTTGTGATGGAAAACAGTAGTGGAAGTACCTCAGGAAATTAAAAGTGGAACTACCATATGATCCACATCCTATTCTAGACAAATGAACAAAGGTAATGAAATCAGGTTTCTCAAAGAGATATCCACATTCTTATGTTCATTACATTATACAAAAAACAAGATATGGAAAGAGATTAAATGTCTACATATGAATGGATTAAGAAAATGTTGTACACACACACATATCACAAAGGAATATCACTCAGTTGTAAAAAGGATTCTTTCTGTTTGTAACAATATGGATGAAAATGGAGGACATGCTAAGTGAAATAAACCGGACACAGAAAGACAAATGCTGAATGATCTCACTTATATATGAAATCTAAAATAGGTGAACTCGTAGAAGCACAGAGCAGAATGGTGGTGAAACCAAATCCCTACCACAGTAAATTGAGACTTCAGGCAAATAGGTTGGCCATAATCCTCTGTTGAGTGTCTTTCCTCTGTCCTAGCACTATATTTATTGACTCACTCTTAAAAACTCTCTCCATTTCCCACAAAATGCAGGGTGGTTGAAGTCCAAAATCAATAAAAATAAGAATGCTTAGTGCAGGAAAGGAGAAAAAAGAGATAATAAAAGGTGAAATCATTTAGAAGTAACTTATAAACATCTTAGAACTGTATCTGGGAAACAAAGATCATACAGAAGTATTCTGGAAGAAAACACCTTCATAAGTGTGTCGGCTGTCTTCTTCCTCTTCCTCATAGTAGACTCTAATATGATTCTTGATTAAACTGGACCCTGCTCTGTCAAGCAAAACAAAGGACAAGTTCTTTGGCCTCAGCTTCTAGTTATCTGAGCCCAGATAAAGACAAACAGGATAGGCCCAAGGCAAAACTGTCAAGTGGAAAAACTTGGCTTATATCTGGAAATTCCCTTTTTCTGCTCCTGCATAGTTTGAAGATAACCCTCCTTCACCTCCTGCTTCTAAATTCTTCCCTATATAAAAAAAATACAAATAATATCTGACAATATGTATATGTGTAGCCAGGTTATAATTTTGCCTTTACGGCATTTAAATAGTAACAATAATGCAGATTTTGAATTTTCCTAATAACTGATCTGATATTCCACTGGATAGCAAAGAAAAATATTAGACTTAATCCACTAGAGGAACTCAAGCCAGCCCAGTATCTTCAAGCAATATTTTCACACAAATAATTGGTGTCTCTAGGTAAAATGCTCAGTCTCATATTTTACTCCCTCTTGACTGATAGATATGTGTGACCCCATGGCAGAAGATTTTAGCATTTTCCTCTGCATTTTCAGTTTCTGGCTTAAGAGTAACTCATTTGTTCTTGTTCTTGGATTGATTACTGCTGAGTGTCAAAGGCCCATCTGCCTCTTGTTAAGGATGACAGGTGTTGCCCACTGCTCGGTTCTCTGTCTCTTCATCCTAGCCTGCTTCTCCTCTTTGCTCAAATATTAGGTCTCTGCAGATTCACGATCCTTCACTGTCTTGCCAGCTCTATGGTTCCTCAATCCAGGATAAAGGAATTTCTATATTTCCTGTGTAGGAAGCAGAGAAGCAGAAATGTTGTGTCAGGCTTATCTCTTTCTCTATTGTCCTGCTACTGTTTTCAGCTCCCTAGCTCCTAGGCCAGGCATTCTCCTAAATACTGGCAATTTCCACCTCACCCCATACACTCAGGGAAATGTGCCACTGATCAGGTGATGCCAGGATCCCCAGCCTATCTGGATGGCCCACAATGTAGAAAATGTGAGTCCCCAAATGGGGAGAGGGAGAGGAACACATCAAGAACTCTGCAATCTACTTTCTTATTCTGCCTCCTTTATTCCTATACTCCATGAGATGGGCATTTCCCAGCCTATCAGACTGTAAATACCCTTTTTATAAGGAATAACTCGTGTCACTGCCTTTGCTTTCCTGAAATAAAAATCAAAATAATATTGTTCTCCACATACAGCTTTATAAAATTATATAATATCCTAACTGTAATAAAAAGGGAGAAAAGAACAAATAATTTAGCCTTTGTGTATTTCAAAATGTAAATAAATGAATTTCAAAATGTTAATAACTGCAGGGAAACACATTCTGAACTGGCCCAGTGGTTGATTCTATACCCAGAATCACTAGAATGTGACTGTTATAGAGTCTATATCTAAATCTTGAACTCTATTAGTCCTTTGTTGATGGTATTCTACAACTGTGACCAAATCTCAGTAAAATTGCAAATGAAAAGTATGATTTCCCTACAAAGTATACTATAGTTTACTTTTAGAAAATTCAGCACATGTGAAAATTTGAGAAAACAATGCAGTTGGATTCAGGTTCAGGATGACTTTAAACAAGTTTTGTATCTGCGCTAATCTACTAGTCCATGGCTTGGGATACTACTTTCTTTCAGATACTGAGTCATTCATTCCAGCTACCTAGAATCCTGGATTCTTCATTAAATACAAAAAGTGGTTTCCAACCATTGTGGGAGAACAACAATACAAGAGTCCATGTTTTTCCAAAATGTTTCCTAAGGGGTGATTTTCCACCGCTTGTAAGATTTACTCCTCTGTGTCATTTTCTCCTGCTTCGCTCGGGAGCAGGGCTCATGATACAGCAGTCATTGCAGAGGATCTGAACTTTCAGGGGTGAGTCTTGATGTGAGAGCCCACTGGATAACTGCATTTAGAGACTTGTGATGATGAAAATGCATTGACTGGATATCCCGCAAATATACTCTTACTCATTGGACTTCACTCCTACTGTTAAATGACCCAGATGCTAACACCTTAAATCTTTTTATTCCAATTTATTCATCTGATGTTTTCCAAATGATGAAAGTAATACATGACTGTGATAATAAGTTAAGCAATATGAATATGGCTAAAGAGTAATTTTTCATCTCAGTAAAAAACTTCAAAATAATAAAAGAATATACTCAATTGGCAGTCTACAAAATTAACATATAAAAATCTGTTGTATTGCTCTCTGAAGATGATAATCCAGCAGAAAGAGAAATCAGGAAAATAATCCCATTACAATTACATTAAAAAATTAAAATCTTGGAATAAATTTAACCAAAGAAGTGAAAGATCTGTATACCCATGTTATTAGACATCACTGAAGGAGAAAGGAGGTGCAAAGAGATGGGAAGTTATTCTGTGCTCACTGGGAGAATAAGCATAATTAAAACAGCTATATTACCTAAGGCAATATACAGATTCAGTGTAATCCCTATGAAAATCCCAATGGTATTCTTCATAGTAATAAAACAAAAGATCGTGAAATTTACTTACAGAAGACCCTGAATAGCAAAAACACTCCTGAAGAAAAAAGAACAGAGAGGCCATATTACACCCCCTGACTTTAAATTACAAAGCAATAGTAATTGCAACAGCATAGTATTGGAATAAAAACAGACACATAGATCAATGAAACAGAACTGAGATCCCATAAATAAAACCACTAATTTAAGAAAAGGAGCCAAGAGTTTACAATAGAGCAAGTAAAAATCTCTTTAATAAGTGCTGTTGGGAAAACTGAACAGTCACATACAAAAGAATGAAACTAGACCCCTATCTAACACCATACACAAATATTAATTTAAAATGGAGTTAAGACTTGGATGTAAGACTTAAAACCATGAAATACATAGAAGAAAACATTGGTAAAACACTCCTTGATATTAGCATCAGAGATGTGTTTGGGCACTCTATCCCAACAGCAATGGAAACAAAAGCAAAAATAAATAAATGGAACTACATCAAACTAAAAGGCTTCTGCATAGCAAAGGAAACATATAAAAAGATACCTTACTGAATGAGAGAAGATATTTATACAGCCTAAATCCAACAAGAGATTAATATCCAAACTATACAAATAACTCCTAGAACTCAAAAGTAAAAAATAAATAAATAAGACGGCCCTATTAAAAAGTGGGCAGAACTTATAAATGAGCAGAGGCTATAAGAACAATATGTGTTCTATAAGTTCTACTTAAAGAACATATATTGGGTATACTGATGGCAGGCATATGAAAAGTTGTTCATCTCTTATAATTAGGGAAATGCAAATCAAAAAGCAATGAGATACCACCTCACATCTGAGAGAATAGCTATTATCCAGAAGACAAGAAAAAAGTGTTGGAGAGGATATGGAGAGAAGCAAAAATTACACTGTTGATGAAATGAAAATAGGTGCAGTCACTGTGGAAAGCAGTAAAAGTAGAAATTCCATATCATCCAACTATTCCTCTTCTGGTATATGCAAACACTAATTTGAAGGTATATATGTACCCTCATATTTATTGAGCACTATTTACAGTAGTCAAGAACTGGAAACAACCTAAGTGCTCGTCAGTTGATGAATGGATAAGGAAGATATTGCTTGGGGAAAAAAGTGAACCGTAAGTAATATGATAGAAATTTTGTGATTTTATTCATGAAAAAAATGCTTTTCATTGTCCATAATGCTATATTAGAAGCATATTAGGATATTACATAAATAACATCAGATACTACAGGTATTTTTCTAATTTGAAATGAAAAACTTCAAAATATGATACTAATATTCCTGTTTTGGAACCATTCCAATATTTCTACAAAAACAAAAAAGCATAAACTTTTCTGTGAAATGAAGGAAATCACAATGCAAAATTACACGTTTGAATATTCCACAAAACTCCTTCAAAATAATATAATTCAAGAGAATATTTGGGAACAGAAATGGGTAATGCATCTTATGGTTTCCATTGCACATCAGTATGCACTTCTTCTAATGAGTTCAATTAATCATGAAAATAGTTATTCCTCATGGCAACCAGTTGCCTACCTTTTGGCTGTGGTAAGGCAAAGCAATGATGCAAAATGTGGCTTAAGTCTTACTTTCTTTAGAATTCTTTGTGCCTGTGCACTGTTACTATTTCCTGGCTTTATTTTATCTCCAATTTCTCTTTGCTAATAAGGGTTTCCACTTTCTCTTTACTAATAAGCAACCGACCAAGTCACTGAGTATTATGTGGGTAGTATCAATCAGTGCAGTAAATAACTATCTCATACAGAAGCAAGACGAGAAGTAGGAAGGTGGCTGTAGTACAGAAGTAAAACTACCCAGTACTATTGGGCCCATGTTCTTCTAAGGAAAAACATGCAAAAACCCCACAAGGTTGGGTCTAATAGAACCATAGTATATATAAGCAACCTCCACTAGAATGATCCCCATTTGTTCAGTAATTATTTCAGTGTGTACCTGTTATATGCGAAGTGCTCTTCTAGGCTAGCTGTAGGCATTAGATTTAAAGATACAGGTCTTGTACATTAGGGTCTTGAATGTTTTTAGAAAGGGATAGAAAACAAAACAAGTCATGACACAATAGGAGCACTGCTATAACTGATAGAAATAGAAAAATTTAACTGGCAGCATAAAAGGAGGATTTAAGGGTCCACTGTATATGAGGGCCTCAGTAAATATTGAACAAATACATAAGTAAATGAGTAAGTTCATAAAATGTTAGTTTTATCCAAGACAAAGTCACTCCAAAGTAGATTTCATTACTCACCTGACATATCTCTTATAACTAAAGTTGTGGATAATCTCTAACAAAGATTTAGAATTTAATCGCTAAGTTTTTCTGAAACAAATATATTCCTGTTCTAATGCTTATTTTATCTTCATTTTCTATGCTGATGATCAGTTATTATCACAAAGGGAAATAATTAGAGGGCCTCCCTGGTGGCACAGAGAGCTGAAAACTGCACTGTGAAGCATCCGCCGCCCAGCAGCGCAAGTTGGATCCCCAGCCAGGGAGGGGACCTACATGGCGCAGCAGACCTTTCTTGCCTGCCTGCTGCTCCCTTCAGCATTTTATTTCAGTGGATCTGCCTGTTCTGTTCCCCACTCTGTCTCTAGTGAATCCTCTCTCCTCCGTGACTCTGGCCTGTACCCCAGCTCTTGTAAGCATAAATAAATAAATGTTTAAAAAAAAACACACACAAAAGGAAAAAATTAGAAATCCAGGTTTATGTTAGGACCTAAATATTCCAATATATGGAAAAGTTAAACTGAAGTAAATTAGTGTAAGTAAAATTTAATTTGAATAAACTGAGATGTTAGTAAGAAATGATTGTCTCTGTCACTTAAAAAATGTCCAAGTATACTATCTTCTGTTTCTCTGACCAACATCTCTTACCCCTTCTTCTAGAAATAGTAAGAAAACTTTATCTACTTCCACACCATGGAGCTTGAGCAGGACTGACTCAAGTCTTCAGTCACAGGAGTGGTAAGTGCTCTTTTAAGTGAAATTTGAACAAATTATAGTTTGAGGACCATAGTAAAGCGTAGTTGATCTATCAAAATGAAATGGTTGAAGTGATGGTTCTGATCATTCCATCCCACTGGCCTTGATAATCAGGGATGGGTACATCACTGGGAAGAAGTCCCTAGAGTCATCCTAACAACTTTGACTGAAATAACAAGAACAGAGGAAATCTCATACTTATATTACTAAGATTAATTTTAAATTTGTAGTATTTGTCATCTTTGCCACCATTTGAATATCATCCACCTAGGAATTTAGAAAGTACAGAGGAGGCACTGTTGAAAGGTAATATAAGGTAAGTTCTTGGCAACATTCCTAAATCATCTGAGTCCAGTTATACCTAAATAACCCCTCAACTATTGTAGATATTGATAGGTTCATTTTGTACCTAAGCACTTCTGAATCTCTGTCATTTGCTAACAAGAATCCAAAATTGCCAAGTAATGCAATAATTCTGTAAGTTCCAATTCAGTCTATAATTTTGTACCCTAGATTCCTATAAATTTGGATTGTATAGGGAATTGAAGGGTGTTAAGTAAACTGTGTTAGTACATTCTTCCAAAATAAGTGAAATAAATTAGGTAAGCTATTTGTGAACATCTCCGAACATGAACAATTACTGCTTTATTGGCATTAAACAGAACTTTGGAATCTGTAGTCAGCATAATGCATTATGATTGCTAGACCACTCAAGTCTGGCAATTTCATTTTAATAGATCAATTTTCCCCCACTATTGCTCCTAGGCTACAACTTGGCCAAATTTCACTTTAAAGGACATTTCATGGCAATGATCCAAACCCTTTCACAGCAAAAGCTGAATGCTAATGGAATTGTTGTGATTTAAAACTGTGAAACACAATCTATTTTTCAATGGAGGAAACAAAAACCGTTACCACAGATATTTCCAGTTTCTTAACTCAACCTTGAAGGATATTTTTGCATTTTTATTCATTATTTAATGATGAGAAATACTGTAAAAGAGTGTCAACAGTGTAGGGCATCAGATCAGGAGGCCTGGGTTCAAGTTTGGCAATGCCACCTGTTACTTGGGTGATCTAAAGCAAGTCTCTTAACGCCTTGCTGCACCTGTATTGAAGTGTCACTTGGATATCAAGTAAGAAGAGATTTGTCAACTTTTTTGTTATGAGCCTGGCACATATTTAAAAAAATGGCGTGACTGCTATTATTATCATTATTGATAGTAGTGCTAGGAAAAGGTGTTTGTTCTAGTGTAAGATTGACCTTTAATTTGGTGTTAGCGATAGAGAGTTTTTGCATGTGTTCTTCCATCCTTCTTTCCATCTACCCCTTCTTCTTTCATTCTTTCTCAATTAATTTATTTTTTTCTTCCTTCCTTCCTTTCTTATCAGTTAAAAATATCAGAAGTAAAACAGCTCTAGGAGAAATCAGGTTTGATGGATAAAAGGTGGTCTTTTTTCTTTCCCACAAAATAAAAAGACAAATTTTAAATTCTGAAGATTTTTTTCAGAAGTAAAAACGGTTCACCAATCTAAGAATCTAACGCAAATATTCCAGTTCACAGGCACTGATCCATATAGGCTGTTAAACCTTTAAATTTTCATAAGAAAATGAAAATATGCTTTAAAAATGCACCAGAAACTTTGGAAGTAAAGTTTATACCCCATGGGGTATATGCCCCATGCCTCATATATAATCCATCAGTAATTCCCACCCCTTCCCCTCTAAAGTTTATCCTAAATCCAAATACTTTCCATCCTTTTCAATGCCACAGTCATGGTCCAGGCCCTCTTCCTGCCTTGGGTGGATTATCTCAAGAAATTCCTAAATTTACACATAATTTTAAAATTTAAAAACTGATAAATAAAGGATGTAAAATATTGTGCAAATATGATAAATGAAAAATAATATAGCTGACAAGAATTAGGTTAAAGGAATTTGAAGTGCAATAATAAATAATATTAACACTTGAAGAGAGCCCCTGGATTTTCTTAAGTGTTCTAAAGACTCAATTCTTATAAAGTGCTTTGGAGGTAACTGCTATTATTCTTGATATAATACAGCTGAAAAAAATAACACATGGAGAACTTTAGAAATGTGTCCAAATTTGCAGAATTATTGCTAGGACAGGGTTTGAAAGCAGCATTTTGATTTCCAAGTACCAACTTTCAACTATTATTCAAAGGACTAATTTCTGAAGAGGATGAGACTCTTATAAGAGGGAGTCAATTTATACTGAATAACGTTGGATCATGAGTTTAAAAGAGCTGCTTATTAATGCTTTCTTTACATGGTGAAGCCATGTTACCTAAATTTCAATAACTACTACAGTTTTAATTTTAATTTCCTTTTTCTATAAAGTTCCTTTGAAGTACAATTAAAGTAAATGCATTTTACTTAAATATTCCATTGTTATAAGATTACTTCACAGATCTTCTTTACTCTTGACATATTCCTTTCTCTATATTTGCATAAAGGATACCCGAAATTATGTTTTCAAAATGGTAACTGGTTACATTTGTGTTTTTGTTTGAGTGATTTGTTGCTGTTTTTCTTTACATATTTTTGAATGATTGATTTTAAATAATAAATTTATACCCTTGGGTTTTAAATTATGGATTTATATCATTTAAATGAAGACTATAAAGTCATTATTCCAGTAAAAGATTAAATATTGGAGTGGGGATGAGAATGAGAAGATCATACCATTAATTAAATTCATTTATTCTAGTCTTATAATTGTTTAAAAGAGGAATACACTTGTTATCTCCAACACAGAATGTAGCTTATCTCTAAGATACAAATATTAATTCTTTTAGCTGCAGTACTTGTAAAAATTTAAATACTTCATCATTCATTAGTGGGATGTAGATATATTTGAGGACTACAATGGAAAACACTTTTTACAAACAAGGGGCCAGGGAATTTAATTTTTAAAGGAAATAGTGGTAAATAAAGAGTAAAATCCCAGTTGAATTACTGTCTTTACTGAGAGATAATGGTGTAGCAAAAATTATACTAAGAATCTGGATTTGAAGTCAAATCCTGATTCAGTAACTGAATTCTCACTGACCTGGCCAAACCGCTGCTCCCCTCAGCAGTATATTTCAGTCAGTCTTCCTGTTCTGCTCCCCAACTGTCTCTGGTGAATCTTCTCACACACACACCCCACCTCTGGCCTGTACCCCAGCTCTTGTATGTATAAATAAATAAAATATTTTTTTAAAAATTACCAAATGAAATCTGAATAACTAGGAAATCCTCAAACTAGATTTTGAACCACACTAGCAGTGGTCTCAATTTTTCTATTTCCCCAATCCAGCTTGGTAAAATTTAACTGAAGTTAGAATATGCCATTTGTTGAATAATGCTTCAATTTATACTTATTGTAGGACCCTGGCTTTAGTCACTGTTTATCCAAATTGTAAGTATGTTTGGGAATAGATAGGTTGGCTTTATTTAATCTTTTTGTCCCTCTCCCCAGGGTGTGCTATCATAACTGCCCTAAATCGGCCTTCCCTGAGATGTTCATGAGGGAAGCTACTATTTTATGATACCTAGGTTGCTGAAACTCTTCCCTCTGTCACAGATTATACATGCACACAAACACACACACACATAAACACAAAAACCTGGTTTGATATGTCATCAAAATGACAGCAACGCATCATGCAGATAGCATATGTACTCTGTATCTTTTTGTTTTGCCTTTATCACCAAAAAATTTACTTATGTCATTAATGCTTATAAACTATTGAATTCTTAATACCCAGTTAAATTATTTGTTATAATTATGTCTTATGAGTAATTTTTGCACATTATTTAGTATTATCATACTTTCTGGTTACATTTAAACTTATTCATAGGTAGCTTTGTCAAGCTTTCTCTTGCCTTTTATTCAACAGGGAAAGACTAAAATGATGTTTCTTAAAAAAGGATTATTTTATTTGTTGTTCATTTTTATCTCACCCCTAAATGAGATCCATGTAATGCAGTCATCACCTAATATATATTTAAAGTGCTGTTAAAGTTTTATGATACTTCACTAGCCATTGACATAACTTCACCTACACTGATGGAAGTTCTTACAGTAAATAAGCCATTGTGTCTACATGTTATCTCAGAATACTTTGTAACCTTTAAAGATAATGCTGTTCACTCAATATACTTCCTCACAAAGCAGGAAAGTTAAGGAGAAGTTACTGTTTCTTGCATTTTACCTATTTCTCTACATGGGCCCAATGTGATAAAAATTTTCATAAAAATAAGGGGCTAAACTAATATTACCTATTTTTCACAGATTCAGAAGTCACTGAATTTTGGACTGCTACAAATAAAAATATTAAAATGTAGCCTCTTGAATATGATATTGGCAGTCAGGTTAGACTGATAATTGAAGGTCCAGCTGCTGGAATGTAAGGAAAAAAAGATGACTCTGAATTATCCAAATACCCTGAAAGTTGGATGATTTCTCTACTAGCTCTTGATGTATTTTGATCTATATTTGGGAAGGAAAGTTCTAAGTCAAGGTATTTCAATAAATTTTTTCTTAGAATTCTTTATGTCCATAAAAGACAAAATAAAACTGTATAGTGAGAAAGATCAGTTATGGTAAGTGGGAATGCAAAAGCTGTGCTTTAGCAGATCTTCAGGATCCTTGCTGAGAAGAGAAAGAGAACAAGATGTAAAGAGATAAAGAAAAGGGCTTGTCAAGTGGCTTTTGGATGAGGGAAAAAAAAAGCGGGGAGGAGGGGAACCGATGGTTTATGGTTACAAATGAATATGCTTAAGAGATTATGGGGCGTAATATTTGGAAAAAGAATTGACCAAAACATCTGGGATCGGGGCCTCCCTGGTGGTGCAGCGGGTTGCGTGCCTCACTGTGAAGCATCTGCTGCACAGTAACATGAGTTCGATCCCTGGCCAGGGAAGGGACCCACATGGCACAGCAGACCTCTCCTGCCTCACCCTTTGCTCCCCTCAGCAGTGTATTTCAGTAGATCTGCCTGTTCTGCTCTCTACTCTGTCTCTGGTGACTCCTCTCACCTCCCACGACTCTGGCCTGTACCCCAACTCTTGTATGCATAAATAAATAAATCTTAAAAAAAAATCTGGATCAACAGTCACTGCTTATGATATAATTTTGAAAAAGGAATCAAAATATTAAACCACAATAGTTCTGACACCAAAGCATCTCTTTATACAATATTTTTTTCCTTATGTGCATTAAGAGACCTTATATTAAATCTCACAATTTATTTGGATTTATTTCTTTAAAGACTTATTTATTCATGCATACAAGAACTTGGGTGTAGGCCAGAGGTGCAGGGGTCAGGGGTGTGAGAGGATTCACCAGAGACAGAACTGGGGAGCAGAATAGGCAGATATACTGAAATACACTGTTGAGGGAACAACAGGTGAAACAGGAGACGTCTGCTGTGCTATGTGGGTCAGCTCTTTGGCAGGCCTGGGATGGAAATCATGTTGTAGTCGCTGGCAATAGCATGATAGCACTGTGTTTTAACCCTTGAGCCACCAGGGAGGTCCCCTCTACTTGGATTTATATAGTCTCTTTACAATTTACTGTATGAAATAATATTCATACAGTAACTAAAATTACTGGCAGAATGACTCCTTTATAAAAGTTTTGGCAGTCCTAATAAACTCCATCGTGTCATTATCTTATGTGAGTTTCATTTTCCCATATTTGTCTTTAATTAATACAGAGGTCGAGATTATCAGAATGTCCACAGCACACTTAGTAAGGCATAAATTTTAGTCTGGCATATCTTAGCAGGGTGCAAAAATTAGAGAAAACACATTGCAACTTCAAAAATGTAAGCAATTTTTTATCACAAAGTAATATTTAATAATGCATTAGGACAAAATAAAAAGAAACTGCCATTGAGAAAAAAAATACTACACTGCAAAGGGAGCCATAAATATAGATAGAATGATGGGAAATGAAAACCTACCTTCTACTTATTAGCTCTGTCATGCTCTTAACTATGAGTTCTATGTAAGACCACAGCATACTGATTGCCAGTAGAGGAGGGAGACACACAGGATCATCCTACTGTGAGGCACCACTTGGTGACAGAATGAATAAAAACCACTAAGAGGGCTGGTTAAATTTGCATGAATTCCATACTCAAAGATGGGGGATGAGCAAGCAGGGAATCAAGCTAAAAAGCAGTTTACATTTCCTAATGTTTCTCTCTATATCACTCCCTCACATTTAGTTCTAACTGTCTTCCAAATTAACTTTCTTTCTTTCACCAGACTTATGAAATATATATTGAACAAAAATATCAGGTCTGTTTTTATCTTTTGCAAGAGAAATAGATGCATTTTGAGCAAGCCTTCAAGCTTGGAACATTTCCCAAGAGTCTTCACTATATCTTAAAACTCAAGTCATTACTTCCTCTGTGTTAAAAAAAAGAAAAGAAAATCCAATATTTTTAAGATTTTACCACCTGAAGCTAGAACTTGCTTTATAGCCTCTTCATTATTTAATTTTAGAATTGCTATATAACCTTAATGTGAAGTATGGAGAAACACACTTATAAAGTCAAGGAAATATAATGAAAAGATATTGGAGAAGTAATTAACTAAGGATGAAACTACTTTTCAAAGATGCCAAGTGCAATCATGAGTAGAATACAGATCAGTTCACCACCAATTCCACTCCATCAACATGAAGCAAGGGTAAGAAAATCCTCTTTTGTTTGGAGTGGGCTGAGTGGGTTGAGTTAGTTTAGCTTGTGTTTATTAAAGTTAATGTACCACTATCCTATTGGTATTTAAATGTTTGTTGTTATTTTTTAAAAAATCATCAATGAAGTTAATGCTTCAAAAGAGGTTTTTTGCTCAGTGTTGTTTCTTTAAAGTCAATACCTTTTCTGAATTCTCTAGCTGAATCTAAATAAAAAACTCTGAAGGAGAGTCTACCTCTCCAGAAATCCATTAGGTTGTAAGACTGAACTAATCCTATAAGTGTTTTACTGCACAACAGAAGTACAGTGGATTATAGTCTTGCTTCCCTAATGGAATTCCTCTGAGCCCAGGTAGGGGAAGCACAGAGAGTCTCAATCCCCCACTCCCAAAACCCCCTAGAAATTACTTCTGTAAAGTCTGGGATAAGTCATGATTTTTGTTTTGCTATTTTCCCAAACAAACTCTTTCACCTGTTGTAATTAACGTGTACATTACTAGGAAAGCACTGGGGAATACAGAGGTAAGAGCAACCTGATTTTATTAATTCCTTTACTCACTAATTCAACTATATATTGAACAGATACTTTGCTAGGAGATAAAATACACACACACACACACACACCTATTTATTTTTCTGTTTCTTATTTTTTTTCTTTTAAGAAAAGGCAGGTATCTTTTATCATGGAATTTGTAACCCAGAGGTTGAGGCACACGTTAAACCTTGCACTTGTCCAGTTTATTATTTCTGCATTGGTCTAAGAAGGGAAAGTACTGGATGAGAAGAAAGCATATAAACTGGAACCTGATGTAACATCTTTCATTTTTACACAGTTTATAAAATGCCTCCACATGTGAAGTCTCATAAAGCCCAAAGGGCAACCCTGTAAGGAAGGCAGTGTGGTTATTAATATCACTGCATAGATGAAGGGCTGAGGGTCTGAGGCTAAGTGTATTTCACAAGGTCACGTACTAGTGGAACACAGCACCAGGAGCAGTGTCATGTTTTTCTATCACTACTCTTCTCATATCACACTGCTTGTCATTTCAGTGCAGCTACTTTTGAAACTGAAACATTTGAAGAAGTTGTTAGTTTTGTAGGTTGTCCTACACAATACTCTTCAACAGAAAAACAGCACTTCTTAACATAGAATTTTATATTCAAGCCACTTGCCTAGTTACCCAACTCATTTCAACCTAAAAATAATGGCATCTGAGTATAAATATCTCCCTACTTCAAAAATTGTAAAGGGCTCCATAAATAACACTTCAGTAAGTAGTAACTCCTTCTGGAATTTTATGCTCTTTTCTTTCCACAAAATAGGAAAATATGGAAAGTACTGGTTAAGTATGGTTACATATCATGGACAGTACTGAAGAATTTTGGTACCTCAAACTTGGACTAGGAACAAGAAGTTTTATTTTATATATTAGAAAAGTGACAAATGCATGCTGGTTTTGGGGCAGCAAATTCACCATGGAAAAGGATGAAGAGCAATATATCTTCCTTCCTTCACCATGCCCCCTTTCTCTCAGGCCCCCTTCCTTCACCAGAGGTGAACACTGCTAAAACTGTTGAACAGGTGAACAATTATTGGTGTAGATTATTTCAGAAGTTTGTTTTCTGTGTTAATTTTACTTGCTAATTCCTTGATATTACAAACAGTGCTGTAACAAATATCTTTAGTCATGTTTGTGCTTGTACACAAGCATTACTGCACCATTGATGTCTAGGAGTAAAATTGCAGGTTACTATTTCTGCACATAGCTTTTTAGTGCTGAAATTCTCATTGCAAAATTCTGTACTGTCTTACACTACAAACACCTTTGTATGCGCTGTCATCCTTTGTCTCTTTCATTTAAAAAAAAATAAGGTATAATTGACCTGAAAGATTCTAAGATATTTAAAGCATTTATTCTTTGAAAAGAGATACAAAATGGAGCAACAGAAGGAAAAAACTGGAACCTTTCTGCACCTCTTAAATAATAACGACAGAGCAAAATTCTACTTCACTTTTCCCAAGTTGGCTAACCTCTATGAGCCAACCTTGTGTGGAATATATAGAAATATACCTTCAATTGATAACCTAGCAGCATTGTCATTTACTTTTTTGTCAGTTTAGCTAAAGTATATCTTTATTTTAACAATATTCAATTTCTAAATAAGGAAAATAGCAAAAACATGCTTCCATCGAACTTGAGGCAATAGACATTCATACAGCACAAAACAGGCTAACCTTCCCTCCAAAAAGGAATGGAAAATCACCATATCTGTATTTATAGAGGACATCCATTCTTCTTCTTCACCTATTGATGTCTTGTGTTAAAACCCACGTATTCAGTTGGAAAATAGAAGTAGAGGTCTGAGCTATAAGCAGTCCTGCCTATATTGGGTTTTTGTACTGACATTTATGATAGGATGGAACTACTGAGGATCTCCACTTGGACCTTCTAAATCCCAGACATAGGGCTTTTCCACCTTGTGAGCGGCAATGAGATTTCTCTTGCTAGTCATAATTACTACAACCAATACAGCATAACTACCAAAACTCTCCTCCCACTTTGTTTTGCCTTTTTTTCACTGATGTGGGTAGCCCCAAGTTGAAAAGTAGCATTTTCAACTTCTACTTTAATGAAATTATTGTTGTGTTTCCTGATGGAAGTACTTTTCCTTCAGGAGAACATATCTCTAGACCAAAACAGTATAGTTTTGGAGACAGAGCGATTGTATTGGATCATAGAGGGGGCTCTTCCTACTTCTACTCACTAGCTTCCAGAGTCAAGAATGGGAGAAATAGTGACTCTTTTAGTGATTTGGAGTATATAACACATCTTCAAAGGCACTTCCAAAGCCACACAGCGTGCCATCTGGCTCATATAGCAACTAAGCCATTAAAAGGCCACTCAGCATCCTCTCAAGTCACTGCTCTAGGGTAATGGGAAACATGATCTAACATTGCTCATTGCTGTACTTCATTTACCATTAACTGTGTTTTGGTAAGTTTTGGTAAGAAGCAATGCTGTGTAGACGGCATCATAATGAATAATGCATTCTATCAGTACATGAGTGGTGGTTTTGAAGCACTGCAGGCAGGGAAGGTAAATCCATCTCCAGAGTAAGTGTGTATTCCACTGAACAAAAGCACTATCCCTTGCATGACAGAAGCAAGCCAATGTAATTAACCTGCCATCACGTGACAGCTTTTTCACTGTATTAAATAAGAATTTAATAAACACCCAGAACTTTTTCACTTTACTAAATAAGAATTTAGTAGGCTATGACTTGATTTCAGTTCCATGGGCATCATTATCTTCATCGAGATAAAACCAAGCAATCCTTGGCTAAGTCTCTTTTAGCTAAGTCATTTTAATTTCTGTCCATTGCAATCATCCTACCCACATTGGGGAGGGGTGATCTGTGATGACTGTGTGCTGCTACTTATCATTTGCATCCAGAATTTCCTATCATATTCAGTGAATTCCAGAAGTTCAGATTTATGGCAAGAATTCTATCACTCCTGGCCTATCAGATAGATATACCACAGAGCTCTTTATAGATGCCAGAACTCTCCTCATGAATACATTTCTTGCATATTTGCTTGGTAGAGGGACTGTCATCTGGACTTTCCCAAGGTTAAGTGATCGGTAAACAGGTCTTATACAATAAGTCTACTTTAACATTCCAATCTCCTTGAGTCTTGGATACATTTCTCTACCAAGAAAGCTTTTGTATTACAACATTATTTAGTGTAGGGTAACTTTGGGTCTAGGTTTCATTCAACCAGTCAACCAACTTATTCAGCTTTCTCTTCAGTGTTCAAGGTGTCACCACAAATCCAGAATCTCTGTGTAGTGCAGCCTATCAACAAATTCAGCTTGATAAAACATTATTTCCTTCTACCCTCATCCAATATTCTTAGCCAGAAATTTAAACTCCAGTTGTATCATTTTCTTTTTCCAATTTTTTTTAAGAACAAGCCATAAAGTCCATTATGCAGCTTATTTTCACTAGGATATTACACTTGATCATCCCAAAGTCTTGCCCCCTATAGGCACTCGATAATTGGTGACAAAAGTGATTTAAATAACTATTTTGTCAGTGGAATATCAGTGTCCCACTGTCCACAGTACCCCTAATGCTTTTGAATCCATAAGATCAGAGAATCAATTCCAGATAATTATACTTAAGACTCTGTTACTCTGGAAACTTAAAGATTCCATTACCAATCATTTCATTAATTAGTGTTCAATCTATGATGTTATAGAATGAAGAATTTGTTTACATATTAGACAACTATTGCAGAAGATGAGAAAGTAATTTCTGTAAAAGACTTTTAAAAAACTATTAGCCAGTACTGGCATGGGTGAACTAGTTGAGTTTTCAGAAAGCTAAACATGGTCAATTGCTGGTATAGACTATAAAGTAAATTGATGTAGAAATCTATGAGGTTTATGACCCTTATGGCTGTTGCTTCCATGATTTAACAGCAAAGTATCTGGTGGTGAGCTTGGCATAAGCGTTAATCAGAAGCACCAGGAGTTGGGAAGGATGTGGTTGTAGACAAGAAAAAGGCAAGAACAGTGAAAGAAGATCTTGCCAAGTTACAGGTGTCAGAAAAAGTTTGGTTTATTTAAGAACTGAAGAAGAGTAGTATGGGTAGAGGTACAAGAAAATAGTAGAAGGTCAATTCAGTGAGGTTGAATGACCTTGGAGAGATTGAGGAAAGGTCAATCTCAGGTTGACCTGAGAATGGTTGGAGAGGTTGGAAAGAGGAAAATAATTAGATCTTACTGGTAGGGCATTATAGAAATGTGCAAGTTCTAAATTCATTGAGTAACCATTAGAGGAATATTTGAATATCCTAAATGTGATAATTACCATAATCATCACATTTATTTACTACATACCAGTCATTTATTGAACATCTACTGTGTGATATACACTACTAGATACAACACTGAATAAGACAATGAAATAAGGACATTCTTGTCACGAAAGTTATGCTCCATGAGGAATTGCTGAATTTAACCCTCAAAATAGTCCTATGGTGTAAGAAAATGAAGCATGGAAATGAAATACCAAGTTAAATTGCCTAAGCTTATCCAACTAGAGATTTATCAAACCACCTTTTTGGACCCTACTCAGTAGTATTCCCCCAAGACTTTGCTTTGAAGCAGTAGGCCAACTGCCACCTATGCTATTATGTAGACACTCAGATAAACTCAAGAAATAAATCACTGAGATATGATTAATTTCTTAATCTCTTCATGGTCCTCAGTTCTCTATGACAGTGTCAATGTGTACATCTTAGGTTATAAATTTCACTTGAGCAAGGAAATAAGACAGCCTTGAGTATGTGAAGTGTCCTTTGCAGAATTCAAAACAAGTTTACCAGCTCTCTCGTTTTATCATGTGCGTGGTGTATGTCAAGCAGGTGCTTGGCTCTAGTCTATCACAGACTAGATATTCTGCATTATTTTATGTATGTTCAGTGGAACTACGCATCCAATTTGGTGACTTTGTATTAAAATCACATTGTTTTTGTCTTATTCTGTTTCCTGAAACAAGGTCCATAATCATAACTTTTTTTTTAAGTTTTGTTAAAAATATTTCCTACTCATTCTAACAAAAAAAGAGTTAATGCTGAATACATTGAACCAGCACTGGCCAGATAAGAATCTAAATTTGGTTGTCATAACTGCCAGGCCATTTAGAAACCAAATAACTCACACCCTGCTAATTGCTTTTATGTTCATTTATCCAAGAGACATGAGTCATCTCTCACAGAATCCTAATTATGAATGACTTACACCTTGTTGATGACAGAGCTCTGCATTATTCTTACAGGAACTTTCCAAGATGTGTTTCTTTCAAAATAATTTTAACTTTCTCTGATTTTACTTTATCTGATAAACTTGTATATTTTCTAAAAAAAAAAAAAATGTGGCCTGGGGCCTAACTTTGCTGTCTTTCTTTACTTAGTCAAAGGTTTTTCAGAAGCCAGGAAAACTAAATTTCTGGAACTTTTTTACTCTGAAGAGTGTTGATGCTGTAATGACAGATTAATCCAGGCACATGATTGCTGAATCTGTTTTAGAAGTACCGGTTTTTTCAGTAAGGAATCCAAAACCACCATGAACAATAATAGAGATATGAGAATGTAGTGCACAGGTCAGTCTATTAAAACAAGGGTCACTACATTCCAAAGCAATCAAAATTTATTACATCACTATTAGGTGTGTAGGCATAGTTTTATTTATTGGTTATTAAATATGAGGATCTATTCTAAGATTAAGGAGATAAACCTAATATATTTATTAATGTTTTAAATACTTTTTGACATCAAACGCCAGATGCTTCAGATTCTAATGTTATCAACAGGTTTACACACACACATGCGCACAGAGCACTCAGTAAAAAATACTGGTTCTTTATCCTCCCACATTTTATAGCACTGGAAATGGTAACTTTACTTAATCACTAATCATCCTCAGACTTAAATCAGTCCTGGAGAGAGATACTTAGAGGAAAAAGGAAACGATTTGGCCTATTTTTGGTGAGTGTTTCTTTGGTTTAACTTTCTTTAATATCATTGTCTGCCGTTATAGGGACCATGTTGGGTTGGCCAAGTAGAATAAAAGTGGCTTTTGAGGATTAAGCTACATGGAATACATTTTGCTCTAAAATAACTCTTATAGACCTCCATTTCTATTTATCTGGGAATTTCATATTAAGGAAAGGTTGACACATAATTAAAACAATTTATTATTTATTCAGCATAGGGAGTGGTAGTACAAGCTTTTTAGAACATTATTTCAAATGGGAGGAACCAGTATAATAGGGATCAATCTTCTTGCTGAGTCAAATGTTGGCTTCCCTTCTGAGAATTCTGATAAATGGGTATCAACGAGTGCTACATATAATGATAATTTCTATTGTGTGGATATCTTGCCAGTAGATGCTAATAAAAACATTAAGTTATTTGTTCTTTAAATTAGTACTTTTTTGGTATTACTGCCACAAATTTATAAATTAGCACAATGTGGTACTTCAACACTACCCAAAATTTTGATAAAATAAATTATAAGATTTTTATTTTCCTTGTGTAGAAATAAGAGCATAGATAGCTTAAGGTCATGTGGTTTATCATGGAGCAAAATCAGTAAGAAAACAAAGCCTACCTTATTATTTAATTAAACTGATCACAATAAATTAAACACTTTGACAACAGTCATAAAATAGAGCTTGAACTCATGTCTTTGATATTATTTCTTTATTATATTAAGAGTTTTTAGGAATTTAATCAAGTTCTCCTAGTTTAAGCGTCTTCTATAATCTATGCAAAAAATACAGGTTAATTTTTAGTTGACACTGTATTAGGAATCCCTGGAATTTAAATGATCTTTATAAATAGGTTATTAAGCTGTCTAAATAAACTTCTAACTTATATAAATATTAGATGAATACATCTTAGGGAAAAAGAATAATTCTTTTTCTTTCAGTCCACTTCCTCTCTTCCCTCCCTTTTTCCTTTACTTTCCTTTCCTCCTTTTCTCATTTTTCTTCTCCTCCTTCCTCTTCTTTTTGAACTTACTGCTTATTGAAACAGGAAATATAATTACATTTGTTAAAAAAAAAAGTGGTTGTTAGATCAAAGTACCACACTATTACAAGTTATTTTGTAATACATAGTGATATAAAGCCTTAGCTCATAACACTACTCAGATTCTTCCTGCAATTTCATTCTTAACCAAGAAGAAAGTACGTTACGACATAGATAATAATTATTTTATAATGCAGGGATTGTCAATGCCAATCTAAGTCTCTCTGGGCCAGTGTAAATTCCACACGGTAAAAGGAGGTTCATAAAAGACATAGAAGACTCTCTATTTTATTAATAGATATGTCTGTAGTCACAGAAAATATCCATACTAAACTGTTTGTTTTGTTTCTGCATTGATAAATCAAAATTTTATTTAAGGTTTCTCTTATTACAGAAAGTTCACTTCCTAGAGCAAAAGTTTACTAGGACTATTTTAAAAACAGTTTGTGCCTAAGATCAGGAACCAGGAAGCATGGAATAAAGTAGACCACAATCAGTAAGCAGGACTTGGTTACCAAGCATTGGGGCAGGATCAGGCAGGTTGGGAACCTGCTGGGCATCTTGCTTCCTGGTTACAAGAATACAGGCCAATCACAGGTGCTCAGAGCTGGTCCCAGAGCAGGATAAATAGGTAGGAGAGGCAGGGGTCAAGATGAAAAAAACAAATGCTTGAGAAAAATATTTTTCATGATTCTTTCATGAGGCCATGTACACGAGGAGGTCATTAGGAGGTCATAAGCTTGATAAATTTTAGCCACCATGTATGAAATAACATAGATCAATAATTCAAATTAATTAAATGTCTTTCAGGTATGGATTTGAAATGTGTTCTGATGATCTTTAGCAAAGTTAATTATTTTCATATGTTAAAAAATATAGAATTAATATGGTAGATTATATAGGAAAACTTACACTGTTTCTGTAGTGTTTTATTATTTTAAAGTAAATAACTAGAGAAAAGAACACATTTCAGAATCTTATCAGTAACATTACTAAGAAGGAAATATTTCTAGAGGTAATTAAGTGACTAAAGACTTAGTGACCATATGCTCTACTTTCCCCCTATATTTCATAATACTAGGGAAGAACACTTACAATGAAGTATAGAAAAATAAATCAACTCACATTCATTCTCTCATGCCTCCAGCAATTATCAAGTCTGGACTGGAGAAGTAGATTTGGGGGTCATCAACAATAAGAGTTAGTTGAAACTGTGAATACTAGAAATAGTGCACCATAATTTCAACTTAGATAAATTTTAGATACAAGTGTATAAAAATGCTACTGATAGGTGAGGTGAAATAAGAGCTGAAAATTGACCTTTGGACTTATCAATGTGAGGATCTTGAGTGACTTCAACTGGAGTTCTTTTCCTGGAGCAAAATACTGGTTGCAGTAAGTTCAAGAGAGAGTGGGAGAAGTTAAAGTCTGCAAATGTACTCAGCTCTCAAGAATTTGGCTTAAAGGGAAAGCTAGAAAATGGGGCATTACTAGGGTAAGTTAAATCCAAAGAGGATGGAGCAGGGCTAAAGACAAGTGAACAGCAGCATGTTTATATGCAGACGAGAATGATTCAGAAGAGAAAAAAAGAATGGATAATATAGACACAGGAATTCTGCTGAGATGATAACCATGAATAGACAATTGGGGATAGGATCTAGGTCTTAAGTGGGAAAGCTGGCCCCTAAAAGAAACCCAAATATTAACAGCAGAAAAGGCCCACAATAATTAGCTGTGAATTCATTTTTAAATACTTAATATGTTCTTTCTCAGGATTTTAATGTTGCACTATTCTTTTTCATATATATATTCTCTATAGATATAATACATACACATGTATCCAAAAATGTTATATATAGGTTATATATATACACACACAGATATCATATATGTGAGTGTGTATATACATGCACATATATATAGTGACTTGGTCTTTTGTAGAAAGGGTAATATAAAATGTTGTCAGAATACATATGAGGTAAATGAGCATCTCAAAGAAATAAACTTTCATATATTAAAGTTAATGGTAAATATAGATTATATGAAAGGCAAATTGTTTTTAGTTTGAGACCACTGCAAATGCTCCTCAAATTAGGTCATGGTTAATGAAATACCCAACAACTTAAGGATATGGCAAATTAATTTTTTCTTAGGCTACTCTTCATAATACTTTAGGAGAGCCTGAGGCAGATACGAAAATCATTTTCTCCAAATATTATACATTCTTTCTGCCTTTATAGCCAACAGACTGCTTGGCTACATGAAGACTGCTAATATGATGATGATAAAATTATTGTGCTTTATTACAAAAAAGATAAGATCATACCATTTCATGAAAGAACAGATCTTATGTCTTTGGACTTTCCAATGAATACTGTAGGATCAGTTCCTCCCACATGAATCACTTTGACATTTAAAGAGTTCATGGAACCAAGAGAAAGGTAAGGCCCATTATTGTAAGAGGAAAGTGTTGTAACCTTCATGGAATGTTCCTGGATTTTTGCCATACAGAGGAAGGGACTTGTAGTGGATGGCAATAAGGAATAATAGTCACCAGGTGATGAGTAGCCTATCAAGACACTTAAGGTTTGCAACCATCAAGTCAATGAAGTGTCAGTCTCCACACAGGTTGGGCTCCAGTGCTAGTAGCCCTGACTACATTCTATTGTCACCTATACAATGTGTGATCCAAAGGGATTAAGAGACTCTAGCCCTTCTTTTGCTCACTCCCCAAAAGAGTAAAACAGACGTTGGTAAATATTTGTTTAAGAAAGATCCTTTCTGATAACTGAACTGGATGCCTTTTCAGAGTAACCACAGAGGTAGGATTAGAATTGTCTGGTTGGACTAGAAGGAGGTGGTTAGAGAAGGGAAGTTGGGTGTTACCATGGAAAGCTGGAATCCTGCTCTACTGGTGCATTAGCCTCTGCCACTTTGGAATCTTTTAATTGCCACAAAACTCCATTTCTGGGTAAACACGATGGAATTCATTTTGAAAGGAGGAGGGAGAAAGGACAAAGAACAGAGAAGCAGCCTTCCTATTCAGGGAAAATGGTAGGTAACTAGCACTCCATCAGCTGAGCAAAAGGTTTTAAATTCCTCAGGACTAAAGATTTAACAGATCCCCTATCCAGTGTCATATGCTCTTTGAGAGAATGAAAATTTTGTGTCTGAATTCTCGTAGGACACATCAACAGACCCCCTATATTCAGAATTACCAGTTCTAAAGCTCAAACAGTCACATAAAGAGAAGAAGGGATAGGGGAATGTCTCAAGTTCCATAGTTATACGTGGCATTTCTGGCTTTGAAAAAAAAAATCACCTCAATCCCCCCTTTTGTTTTATTGAAAACATCTTAGAGAAGGAAAATAACTGTCCACCTTTTTTGTCAAAGCACTTCTAGCCCACAGGCCTGACTAGACAGCTTGGGCTTAGTTGAGTGCCACTGGCTAAATTTAACACCATGGCTTTCCTGTTCTTGAGTATGAAGCAAACAGCAATCAAAAGTGCTATGCTCTAGTTCTTTTTAATCCGTTTTTAATTATAGCATAAACACAATACACACAGCATTGGAGTACTTTCCATGGACTGTTCTGGCAAGTATCAGCTTGTTGCCAACCAAATAAGTTGTTTTCCTTACTTCCCACTACCCCTTTTCTTTCCCTGAAGGAACATCTTACTTAAAAGGCCACTGTCCATCTTGCTCAAATAAGTTATAAAAGAAGTTTTAAATTTAGAGCAAGCCAGAGCTATCTTACTTTGTAATGATGCAAAGATGGAGAAATAAGGCAAATATTTGAGTTCAAATTTAGGGATTTTCAATTTCATTATTGATAAGGACTTCCTCATTGGTTCTATATCATTATTTTAATTTTACATGTTCATAGCATATTTTAATATAGTATAAAATACTGTATCATTTTATCCTCATGAACTTACAAGTTATTATTATTCCCACTTGATAAAGGACAAGGAATTCAAGTGACTTGCCCAAGGTACTAGAGCTAGTAGTAAGTGGAGGAGTCAGAATTTGAATGTAGCATTTCTAGCTTCAAATTTCATCAAACTTTATACCATAAACACTGTAAAATTCTCAGTATTTCTCATTTTCATATTCTTTCAAGTCGCATTCTCTTGTTAGCATATTCAAAATTAGAAAGATTAGCCTTGAATTAGTGTTCTGCTAGGGTTCAATTTATTAACTATTTCATTTATGCCTATTTCTCATCAAGTATTTCTAGAATGTTTTAGGCAGACTTTATCAATGTGTTTCCAAAGCTATTTAATTTATCTGAACATTGATATCTAAAGTCTACAAAATGGAAACAATAACTGCAACTCTTAGAATTATTTAGATATGATTGAAGCAAAGTGTATCTTCACCAGTATGTTTTATTTTTAATTAGAATAGAACCACAGTATTTATTAATTTATTTTTTTAAGAGCTGACAGAATTTTATTGTAAATGTCATTAATAGTCTAGGCTCTGATCCAACGTAACTTGGAGGTAACTTTAGAAAGACACATAGGCAAAGAATTTTCAAAAATAAAAAGGAATAAAAACACTATAAGAAAATAAAGGAATTACTTATTTTTCTACCATGTGATAATAAATAGGAAGGTATATCAAACATTTAGTTTTTTTAAGAATAATTACATTTTGAGATGTTGTGAAATTTCAAACTTATCTTGACCTTTTGGTGTTTGAGTTTGTCTACTTTTGGCATAAGATAATTTCCTGACTTTAAAGACATCAGGCATCTCTTACCAATGAACATTTTAATTATTCAAGTTGCATAAATGACTTGAAAACATATGGAATCAATTTCCCACACAATATTCATTGGTTAAAAAATCGTGAGAAAACATGGCTTTGCTATACATGGATTCAATTTTCTTGAACTTCAAATTTCATAAGTTATAGGGTGGACAGATTCCCCTTAGACTTTAAGCAACTCAAGTAGAGTAGACCAAAATCCCAGTGCTAATCTGAACTGTTATAAGTATTATTTGCCTACATGGCAATCATTTTGTATCTACACAATATAATTAACTTCAACACTGCCCTTCTCTTACCTCTTAACAAGCATTCATATTAGCAGTATCCTTTACAACTGTTATTAACTCTGAAATAAACCAAGCATGCCACAATCCACAGAATATCACAGAGAGTCAAACATATGATTTGTGGCAATGTTCATTTTGCAAGGATTTTTGATGAAAAAGCAAACCCATTTCAAAATAACATTACATTGTGAAGTCCACTGTTTATCAACTCACCACTGCTTATGTGCTCCAAATTTCTTCATTATATGATTTTCATTACTTGTTTTCTAAGTAGAGAATTCCAAGTCATTGGGAGAGATAACCCTGCTGTTCTCTCACTTATTTTTCTGTCACTCCACTTAATAGCACTGAGCATCATGTGGACTGCGTGGGATTGTAGCACTTGGTATGAAAAAGCTAGTGGGAGGACATCACAGCAACAGTTATGTTGAAATGAAAGTCTGGCATACTTGCAAAACCATCTTCCAATTCTTTCCCATTTCCAATTTTGGCCCTACTATCATATATTATTATAACATTTATTTTGTTATCCCTTTGAATGATTTAATTCTGTGACATAATAATTATAAAATTTATTATATTTCAAGCGGTTTGTCCCTAGAAATGTAATAGAAAATTCATTATTGGGAATGTCATAGACAAAAACAGATTGACAGTGATGCTGCAGGTCACCAAACTTCTCTATAAAGACAAAGTCCATGGATTCCTCAGTGTGGAACGGTATGGAAGAGGCCATAGGGGTACAACTAGCTTTGCACAGTTTGTTTGTCTATGCAGTTGATTCTCATTGCTCATTCCCAGATTCCATATTTGTGAATTTCCTACTCACTAAAATTTAGTTTAACCCCAACTCGGTACAGTCTGATGTGCTCAGAGCAGTAACTAATTTCATTCACTAATTTGCATGTCCCAGCTGAGGCAGAGCATATAGGCTGTCTTCCTGTGTCATTTCTCATACGGTAAAGTGATTGTCCCTTAATGTCACATTTTTGGCTTTTTTTTTGTCTTTGTCATGATTCATTGTTTAAAGCACAGCATTCCTATGCACAAGAAGGTTGCAATGGTCATATGGAAAAATATGTTTAGGCCTCCCTGATGTCCTAGCGTTATCTCAAAGACCTGAGTTGATCCCCAACGGGGAACCTAATCCACACACGGCGAAGCAGACCTCTCCTGTCTCACCTGCTCAGCAGTGTATTTCATAAAATCCACCTGTTCTGTTTCCCACGCTGCCTGTGGTGAATTCTCTTACCACCCACACCTCTGACCTGCACCCTAGTTCATCTACTCAAGAAAAGAAAGAATATGTTAGATAAGCTTGATATGGCCATGATTTAAAGTGCTATTGGTTGTGAGTTCAATGATAATGAGTCACCAGTAATTTTATTTATTATATTTTCAAGATTTATTCATTTATGCATACAAGCACTGGGGTACAGGCCAGAGGTGTGGGAGGTGAGAGGATTCACCAGACAGAGCAGGGGGCAGAACAGGCAGAAGGACTGAAACACACTGCTGAGGGGAGCAGCGGGCCAGGTAGGAGAGGTCTGCCTGGGCCATGTGGGTCACCTCCCCAGCCGCAGCAGGGATCGGACTTGAACTTGTGCTGCAGTGGCTGTGGTTTGCTTCACAGTGCGTTGCTTAACCCACTGCGCCACCAGGGAGGGCCCTTAACAGTAATTTTAAATAAGGTGACTTTAAACAGAAACACATACAAAATAAGGTTATGTATTAATTGGTTGATTAAAATGTGATGAAGCTCATAGGAACCTCAACTTGTATTCCCCTTCACTCTGGTTTAGTACTTGAAGTGATTTAATGCACCATAATTAACACAAATAATAAAAATTGACTGTTTATATGACTTTTTCATCTCCAGAAAGGATCAAATGAAAGGTTTAGAGGGAGTTAGCAATATGCATGCATGTTGTTCTTTTTTTAAAGACATGCCACACTTTACCATGTGCTTCATGCTCACCATATCTTTTTCTTTTTTTACTGTTAGTTTCTCTTTTTTGTTTCTAGTGCTTGATCCTAGTTAACTTTTTTTCTTACTACTGATAGGGTATCATTGAAGATATTTCCTAATCTAAAGCTTAGCAAAGTGTGATTTGAGTTTAGCATGTGTTTCTATTTGTCAAAATATTCAGAGGTAGTGCCATATCACTATAGTAAAAACATTTTTAATAATATTGTCATATTCAGTCCTTATGACAACCACATTGGTTCTCCCTTTCAAAAGCCTTCCCTGATGTTAGCTGGTGGTTATGCCCACCTGACCATACAAAGCCTTTCTGCCGCCCCCTGGAGGCCACAAATTTATTTGAGGAGAACACAACAATCGCCCAGAAAGGCACTCCCTTTACACTTAAATAAATCCGAATTCAAATGTTACCAGTTCAAACTTATTCTTAGAATGTTAATAGAAGACACATCATCAGAGAATCTAGAATGAGTTATTTGCTTTTCTCAATGTCACTTCATCTGAAAATGAAGATAATAACACTGAAGCATGAAGGGGGTTTTTCTTTAGTAAAACAAATGTAGAGATCCATAACCGTGGAAGATGGAGCTTGGAGATGAGATAGGTGGGCGAGTACCAGTTATTTTAGAATTTCCTTTCGCTTTCTCTTTCTGTGAGGGCATCTCAATTTGACCACAACCGCTGGCATGTGAAAGGACCCTCCCAGGTTCTTGTTCTTAACTGACTCTAAGGTGGGCACAGCCTTGTTTCTTGGGAACCAAGACAGTCAGAAATGTACCAGAAGACCTTGGTATTGGGGAAACAAAGGGCTACCGTGTCCAGTGGGAAACACTGTAAGGGGCCTCATTTCAGATGCAACAAGGCCAGGAAGCAGAAGGTTAAAAGTCCAGGAAAAACAGGGCAAACTCGTGAGGGCTATCATGTGGATTCTTCAAAAGGGCACGTGGAATCCTATCAGGGTTGAGTTCTAATTAGCAGTGGTTGAATCAGAAATTTAAAATTCCTTTAAAAACAGTAACCAACCTAAAACAAAGTTCCAGTGGGGGAATGATGCCAATATGGAATGTCTGGCAATTTTAAGAAAATGCTATACCTGGAGATGGAGGTAAACATTATATTGAAGGCGGAAAACTAAGCCGAAAATATTTTAGAGGACAGAGATTGTTTGATAAGATGCAACTTTCCATTAGAAAGGTTGTCACAAGGACTGAGTATGACAGTACACTTAAAAAAGTATTTACTTTAGTGATAAGGCACATATTTCTGAAATACTTTGACAAGTATGAACACATATGCTAAAATAAAGTATTTTTTTTCAACTTTTTCATAAGAAATTTACCAAAGTTCTATTTGAAAATGGAAGTGATAGGGTTATTTGAAAAAAAATTATATTCAAGAATTATGTCCACTCAATTCAAATCACACGATGTAATATAATCATATAACTTTATAATAAACTATCTGATTGGGATAATTATCCTTATTTGCCAGAGGCAAAGAGACATTATGTATATATTTCTAAATCATGGGTAGAGTTTAGATTAGTAATGACAACTTTTGCTCCCTATGCACAACCAAAAAACTCAAAACTTGCATGAATGAATGCTATTGGTCAAATGATACTGTTCTCTAAAATGTATCACAGTTCATAATTTTTAATTCTCAAAAATCTATTTGGTGCCCCTAACAGGACATTAAAGAAAAATACTTGTGTAAACAGTATTCAAAAACTCCTGCAGGCAGTTAGAATTAGGGAAAAGGGAATCATACCCACCAATTCATTTCCTGATTGAGAAAATGACTCATTATGTAACTTTGTGAACACTGCTTAACCTTTTAGCATTCCAGTTTCTACAGCGGAAAAACAGGGATAATATTTGTCCACCTTACAATGGCAAATGTTCTAGAAATACAAAAAAAAATTAATCTTGTATCAAGGGATGGCAAAGCTGGTTTTTCATGTACTTGAGATATCACTGACACATTCACAAAACAGTTTCTGCCAAAGTTGTATAGTTAATGCTTCCAGATCACCTCCCTAAACACCACATTGTGCATTGAACTCTCTTTATCCTGCCCTGAATCAGAATGGTGATCACCATGGGGTGTGTTCGACATGACTGATGAGCCACACCAGGCAGCGTATGCCAGGGTGCTTTCTGTGTGGTTGTCAAGGAAGACAAAACTCAACAGAAGGAAAAAAATCCATATGATGGGAATGAACGCTCGCCTTGAATTTTGATTCTGGAAAATATGACTAAAATTATAAATGAGCCAATTTCATTTGCAGTCTTTCTGCCATAATATACAACTGTTCTATTTCCCTCATATTCCAGATACCATAATTTAGGAAAAATATGTACATGTCCTCTCTTGTGTTTTGCTTATTATCTTCTTCCCCACTTTGGAAGTTGTGTTTTCTTTTGTTTTTGAGGATAGATATTTAAGATGGTTAACATAGGAGCTTCCAATATCTGTTGTTTGACATGTCACTGTTTCTCCCATTATTCTCACAGTTAGCAATAATTACAGTTCATTACATTAAAGTCTCTGTGTCACTTCAGATGGCTTCTTCTAAATCATCATTACTGATAGGGAGCTTTGCTTTTAAGTGACAAATTTAAATATGCCTTAACCAGATAGAGAACGAATGTTGTTTCCACAAGGAGATGAGGAGCAGTCAGTATCCAACTACATGACTCTGCTTTGGCCAAAGTCTTCCTTCCACCAGAACAAGTATGAGATTGACACCAAAAGAACCCAAGGGGTTGTCACATATTAGTGAATAGAAACAGGGCTGTTTAGAAAAGAATTAAGATTCTCCATTATAAAATCAAAACAGATTTTTCCAAATGTAGACACTTACGTGGGAGAGAGGGGATGTGATTTTTCTAAGTCTATGGCTCATTGTGAACACATAAGGGACATTTTCTGTCTTAGTATTGATTTTGGCATTGCCTTCTTCAGTACTCAGTGACCCTACTTCTCTGTAAAACTAGACTTGATTTTTTTCTTTGGCCTTGCTGCCCACCACTCCACATCCAACCTGTTCATTAGTGTTCATATTTATATCCAGGAAAGGACCACTGAGCATAAATATTAAATTCAGATATTTCCAGAAATCAATATATTGGGATGATCTGTGTATATTGGACAGAATATCAAGATATTCAATTATTTAATTATTGATATATTAATTATTGATAAAACCCACCCAGAAAACTTAGACCTAGCTTCAAGTACAATTTCATTCAATGCCAACTAGTATTTTCCAGCCCGCTTTCTTTAAAATATGTGAGATATTATTTTGTGTTGCCAAGAAGTTTTATGTTTCAGAATTCTGCTTACTATATACATCCCTCTGTTGGAAACTCATTATATACATTAACTTGTTACTTGCTCCAAAATTATGTAGAAAGCTTTCTTTAAGCTTTCCCCTGAATTAGTTAACTGAGGAATATCATCTCTGTCTTTCGTTTTCTGGGAATATCTAATAGAAACTTTTAGACCCTTTGACACAGGTTAGAAATTACTGTTTTATATTTAATTTCTCAATCCCTTTAATGTAGGATTGAACTTCTGACTCATTATCATCTATGATTCCTTCAATACATTTTTAAATGTACATTTATATTTTATATACAAATAACTTCCCTATTTGCAGAGACCTATTTTAGGTGTGACCTGGGAAAGGATTAACTGCAATTCCTTTTTCTTCTGAATCTTCCTTTAGAGAATTTGTGGGCAAACAGCTTCCTCATTTTGATGGTGAGCAAGCATAAAGTATTTATTTAACTGAATCAGTGTACCAAGTCAGAAACTTCTATTTCCTACAATGAAAATTACTCCAAAGGGCTAAAGAAAAAACAGCTTATTAGATTATTTTTCCTTCAATTTTTTACACATTCTGTTTAAAAAGTATCTGCCAAAGGCAAAAGGGAAAAAAAAAAGACAAAGGCAAAGAAGCATTTTATCTCCTTATCACATTTCTCTGTGTGTCCCTGTACTTTGAATGCTGAACTGTCTCAACCACACAGGTGTCTGGAGATGTGAATTAACACTGAATTTACGCAGCAGAAGCTGGAATGTGGTCTAGCAATTCTCTTTAAAAAACTAAAAAGAAAAGTACATTAAATTTCATACTTACTTTCCTTGATGAATATTAACATTTTCCTTTCCCCGCACTCCCTCCCCCCATTACAGCCTTTCCCCTTTTCAGTATAAACTTTTCATTTTGCTGTTAAAAGGATTTCGCTTTCAGTTTTTGAGATGACATCGTAGAATCACAGAGGCACAGAATATCTTGAAAGGCCCATTTTCAAGTAAATTTTCCTTCTCCAAACTCAAATCCTTCCTCGCAAGTATGCATGCCCTTGAATACATGAATCTCATGTACCCTGAAGTTATTTTTGTTGCATAGTGACTCTCTTGAGTGTTCCAATCTTTATTTTAAAGGTGGAGGACAGAACATGGAGACTACATGATTTATGCATTGTCACACGGTGAGTCACCAACTTCCCTGGAAGAGGGAAACCTTTTCCTTATCCATTCATGTGAACTTATTTTTTCTGTTTTTGCCTTTAACTTTGTATTCACTGTCAATACATTTGAGTAATTCAATGAAACATACACACGAACACGCATGCACAAACATAGGTACACACAAACACCTTTGCATCATTTCAGCTTTATCCTAGGATTTTTTTTTTTTTAGTTTAATTAGCATTTGTACCAGGTCAGTGCTAGTTTCCCTGTTATGCAAACCCACACCCATATTAAGAGTCTCTAGGGTTAGGAACACAGTGATAATATGACTATTTGGTTTCGGTGTTTGTGTACAAGGAGCCCCAGGTCATTTTCATTTCCAGAAAAAAAATGACAGATTCTAAGGAAAGTCTCACCAAGTGACTATTCCCTCTCTCTTTCTCAATCAGTCTTCCCTCCCTTCTTCCCCCTCCTTCCTCCCACTTGTTCTCTGATGATAAATATATATATATAAAAGAGTTGAAGGAATAAGTAAAATAAAAAAGACAATGATCAATTCTCCATTCACTCAAGAAAGTAGCAAAGCTACAGTTGGTGTGCATTGAATAAATGGTTTCTAGAGAATTCTGAGTGGTTAGGGAAAGGGAATACACCCAGATTAGTAGACATATCCTGTTGTCGAGAGTCAGGGTCACCCTGACCCTTGAAATTTAGATGCTTGTGCAGACTCCCCCTATTCCAAGGCTTATGTACATCAGGGGCTGCTCCTGTGATTTCTGAAAATTTCCAGGAAATGATAGCTCCTAGGAGTGCTTCTGCTTCTGAGCTCCTGTGTTGCCACTTAAGCCATCTCAGAGTTGATTTCAGGGCTTCCCAGATTTCCACCAAACACCTCCATTGTATGGACAATACCCAGCACATGGGCAGGGCTGGAGAAGAGTGTAATAGGGTCTGTACTGAAGCCATTCTAACACTTTCAAACCAAATGTTAATAAGCCCCATTTAAATGCTTAATGTAATTTACTTTATAGATATCCTCCTCTCCTGATCCCAAATCTTTGCCACTTGCCATTTCAGCTATGTAGTTCCCAGACACTTACTATGTTAGTTTCCTTGGTCTGTACCAGTTACATCCCACTGCTTCCCCCTTCTCATAAACAATAACGACTTCACACTTATTCAAACTGAGGAGCCGAACCTTCTCTAAGATGTCCATACCCTTCAGGTTTAACTTCCTATCCCAAGCAGCTGATGACAGGTTTCCCCCAAATTGTGGGATTCTAGGGCCTTCTCTTTGCAGATAGACTCTCACCATCTCACCCAGTTTTGCCCAGGGCCACGTTTGTTTCTCTCTCAGCGACAATGCCACTCAGAAACCAGCTTTGTGAAACATCATACATCAAATGTAGGTGCTTAATTAGAGGGAGTCTATTCTCCTAAAAAATTTGAAACTTTATTAAATTACATGTGAAATCTAGTGGATCCATTCAGATGACTATGACTTACTTATCCCCTTGGGCCCCTTACTGCCCTGTCCCTGTGCAGAAGAGGTTAAGGGACCAGAAACACTGCAGCTGCCAGTTTCAGACTGAATTCCAGCTCTGCTCTTCCAGTTGTGCATCCTGGGAGTAATTTCTTCATCTCTGGGTGCCGCAGTTTCCTCACCTGAGGAAACTGAATTTTCTAGAACCCACCTAACTATATTTATGGAACATTTTGAAAAATGCCTGGCACCTCCAAGTGTGAACTGCTTTTGTTTTAACTTGGCCAAATGACAAGAGGCCAGGGAAAGGCTGGGCAGAGCTTAGACAGACAGCAACAGAGCTCATTTGGCAGAAATTTTCCCCATGGGAGGGAGAAGAGATGGTTGATGTTACTATTGTAAGGTCTTGGAAAACTCCACTCAGGAATTTGTCCTTCTGGCAGGTTTGGGACTATAAACTTTTGAAGGTTAAAGTCATGGAAAAAAAAAAAAAAACACGAAGCTTGGGGTCTCTCCAATCCCCATATTTCACATCTGGCTATTTCATATCTGGGCTTTCTTCCCCACCCCCTACCCCAGAATAAAACAAGACTTTAATTTATGAATCAGTTTGGCTATTTTCACAGAAGTAGATATCAGTTTCAACTGAAATAGATTTCTGTTCCTCTCATGTAATATTCCTTCCTTTTATGAGCAAAGTGCTCTTGACCATCTTTGAGGGTAGAAAAAAAAGTAAAATGCATGAATACATGTACCTAACATAGGATTTTCTTACTCTGATGAATGTCTCTCTTGTAACCTCATATCCGTAGGGATTTGCATATAGTAAATGTTCAATAATTACCAATTGTTTTTATTTTCATGTTAAAAATCCCTGAGAAGATTTGTTTAAGAAGACTGGCAACTTACACACAGGTTCAGCAGTAGCAGCAGCAACAACAGCAATTTAGATAAGTTTTCCATCCAATTCTAGGGGGACTGATTCACTTGGGATTGTATGTTAATTTGCTACACTTCTAACCACACAACAGTCTTAGATGTGGGAGTAAGTAGTGAGAAGAGAATATGCTAGGTCTCATTTTCAAGTGTCCTAGGATAAATTGTATTCTATTCACTAATGCCAGAAGAAATCAGTACAGACCATAACAATAAAAACATTCACTATTTGTGGAGGAGAAAGAAGGGGGTTTACAAAACCCCATTATGCCGGGGAGCCATAGATTTAAGTCAAAGTATACCAGGATGATCAAAATGCAAAATTTCAGAATGATGCTTTGCAAAAAAAGTGAAATAGTTCCTGGAATTGTTAAAAAGGTAGAATTAAAGATGTCTAAAATTTTAAGTGACTTGTTCTATGATGATGACTAGTTTATTCATTTTCTGTGTCTCAGTGTTCACCTGGAGTAACCACATTTAAAATGACAAGTGAATATTTTCTGAGTACTTATTAGGTAACCACCACTAGTCTAAACAGTGTATGCTTATTAACTCATCTGACTTTTATAAAATCCCCGTGATATTCAGCTAGTAAACAGTAGAAAGAAGGTTCAAATGCACACTCAGGTTTTAGCATCAGAGTTTCTAAAACACTATCTGATTTATCAGGCCCTAGTGCATGGAAGGGTAGCATGCTACTGGTGACCATTTTTGTGGCTTACAACTTTTCCTAGGTGTATAGACCAAATATGAGCTTCCTAAATAGAATTTTAGAGAGAATAATGAAAAGGACTCCCCTCTGCCCAAAGACCAGTGTCTCCAAAGAGATTACCAGAGGCATCCAAAAAGCCACTCAGTGAACAAATTCAGAAAGATTGAATGTTATTGAATGAATAAACCTTTTTAACATCCAGTTAGAAATTCTGGAAAACCAGGAACAATGCATCTGGGCTCTCTACGAGAGCTCTGTTCACTTCAGAGCCACAAAGTTTTCCTCCTTGAGTACTGAGAATTGTGGTCTCTTTTAAGAACTGGAATGCCATCTGTCCCAGCAGAAAGGAAGTCAGCCAAAGTCTGATCTTCAGACTGGTGGTCCCAGATGGTTTCAGATTCTACCAAAAGACCTCATTGACATCCTAGATTTTAAGGCATCATATCCCCTAGCTTGTCTCCCATGGCCTCTTTGTGGGGGGATTAGAAACAATTGCCATAATTGATGATTTTTTGAGATTCTCAGTTGGATGCTTTTTTTGTGAATGTAAGGCAGTCATTTCATTTTCAAGTCACTTGATTATTCCTTTATCAACAGCTCTGTCCCATTACAAAATTTTTGATTGTCACTTGTTTTTCTTTAAAGAGAGTGATTTCCAAACAGAAGTAGATAAGGGAATTATCATAAGAGCACATAAAATATTTAGGATTGTGCGATGGTTATTTTTAAGCAAAATGAATAGGGAAAACAAAGAAGAAAAGAAAGGGAGATTTTAGCTTTCTCAAAGACTAACAAAGTCCCACCTTAGTCAGGGAGTATCAGGTTAGAGTAGTTCTGAAAGGATTACCTGGCTCTCAACCCTTGGGGATTCTCAGTTCTGTGCTGTTTGTTTTTGTCTTCCAAAGAGGTGTGGTATGAAGGGGTCACGTAAAAGGTGAGCAAGACGGTAAATGCTCCACTTCCTCACTGTGAAGTAACACACTGCAGTCAAACCAGGTGAGCCGAAATAACTGGATATGCTTCTTCATCAAGCTAATACATTTTATCAAACACTTCCTCGACTAGTCTTATTCCCTGAGTGAAATATTTTTTGCTGCTATCAATTATAGAATGGAGGTGGTCAAAAAACTTCCAAAAAAGAAAATGGCAAAGAAATTGAAACAGGGCTTTATAGTGCTTATAGCTATGCAAGGACAGTGCCCAGTAGAGAACAGGTTACTATCTATCTGTACGTTCTTCACCCACAAGCCCAACTGTAAGACCACCCAGGTTCAGGGAACAACAATGATGGGGTTTACTTAACAAATGGGGAAAACAGTTACTAAGGCCACACATGCCTGACTGGCTCACACTAGATAGATTCCATAGTGTTCAGAAGTCCCAAACAAGAACAGTTCATCCAAGATGGCGCCATCCCACTAATAAGTACCTTGAGAATGAAGCGGCCAGTGATGTACTGAGTACAAGTCTGGGAGTCTGGGAGGATCCCAAGCAGTCTCCTGTGCTGCCTTATATTTCCTTCTAGGGTCTCCCACCCTAGGTGATATGTCCTGACTGGACCATTTAACCAGACTAGCACCAGAGGGAGAGACTGCCACCAGACAGCAACCTTTGGTGTAAGCAGGTAAATCCACCATGTTTTTCTAACAGTTCTTGCTGCTTAAGTGGCATTGGGGAAAATGCCAGTCTTGCCCTGCACTCCACACAGCAGGACCCCAGTTACAAGCTAAAGAAGTGCTCTATGTTTGTTTGTAAGAGCAAAATTTCATAATACACTATTACTACTTGAATTAGAGGTTTGCAGGTTAGCCTTAAAAAGAAATAACATGGATGAACTTTTAGGTTCTTCTGTTTTTGTTTTTTTAATTAGATTCATTTAACAACCATTGGTGCTATAGAGTCAACTGTCACATTTAATTTTTAGGAAATCAGGAGATGATGTTGAATAGATATTGAGTCAATCAGTGTCTCTATTACTTCACCAGTGAAATCTGGGACTGGACTAAATTATCCATAAGAACAAATATTGCTTTGACAACTCTTTAATTGTACCTGGGTATTCCTTAATTCATTAACATATACTATATAGTTAGTCAGGGTGAACAAAAGTAATCAAACAAAACTATTTACATATTGCTACAAATGCTATGAAAGCCTATCCTTGACTTGTATACAGAATACATGGATAAGGTCTTTCAAACATAAAGATGAACAATGAAAGATTGACACCGAAACTACTGTTGAAGTTCTTTTACATTACCTATCTGCCTTATTAAAACTTTGTTATGACTATTTATCTTTTAGATATCCTCATATAAATTATAGACTACCTATAAAAAGGTCAAAATTAATTTCCAGAAGTCTTTTATTTCCTCTATTTAAGATCAGCCCAGAAACTCAAACAATCTAAGAAATGGGGACTACTTGGAGTGCCAATGTAATCAAACTCTCCTTTGTAAAAGAAAACTTGCATATTCTGAAAGGATTATATCAGTTAGCTGACAAGTTCTTAAGTGAGCCTAAGAACCCACTTAAGCAGACCCGAACAGAGTAGAGTCTGTTGCTTAAAGAAATTGATTCACTCAATTTTTCACTGCTCCCAGTTTACCTCCTACGCTTGCCACACCTTTTCACCTTTTTTTGAAGCTCTTCCAGTTCTAATGAGGTTTCAAATAAATGTTGGCATGCTCATCCAGCAGCTAGTACTGAGCATAATTGGATGGATGCCTGGTCCACTGGAAAGAACATGGACTTTGTAGTAAAATAGATCTTCCTTTGAGTTCTCTACTCTTTACTAGCTAGAGAATTTTGGAAAAATCACTTTCCTGAGTTCAGTTTCTCCTCTCTGTATCTGGAATAATAGCATGTATTTTGTAGGGATATAGTAATCATTTCATATAATTTCAGATAAATATGATATTTAGCATCATAATAGCCTTCAATAAGTTAATTATAGCTAGGGTTAAGAAGGTAACTATCTTTGATAGGATTTTTGAGTAAATTTATAATCTGATGTCTCTTTCTGCTTTAAAATTTTAATGAGGGCCCTTCCTGGTGACACAGGGGTTAAAGTCTTAGCGCTATCAAGCTGTCGCCAGCCAATGAAGTATGAGTTCAGTCCTTGGCCAGGGCAGCAGCAGACCTCTTCTGTCTCTCCTGCTGCTCCCCTCAGCAGTGTATTTCAGTAGATCCATATGTTCTGCTCCTCACTCTGTTTCTGGTGAATCCTCTCACATTCCAAAATTTGGCCTACCCTCCAGTTCTTGTATATACAAATAAATAAAAATAAATCTTAAAAAAATGTGAGTCCCCCTTGTTCCTAAAAGCACATCCTCATATAGCCTCCCGTTACATTACCTGTCTCCATACCTTCACTGAACATGGTGCCCCAGTCTGCTGAGGCTATGATTATTGTACTGAGCTGAGAAAGAAAATACATTCATTTTGTTCCCTCTGCCCAAAACTCATGCTTTCCTTCCCTTGGTCTACAGCTAACTTCCAGTCTCCCCTCAGCTTCAATTAGTCACTGTTATTTTCAGTGCTTTCAATAGACTACCTGAATAGGCCTAGATTATGAGTTATCATAAAATCCTGCATTTCCTATGTCATAGTACTTACACACTGTTCTAGAATTTCCTAGTCAGATGTTTTTATTCCCCTTATACTGTGAGTTCATTGAAAGCTGGATTATATTTATCTAGTTCCGCCTTGTACTCTGCCTGGCATATACTATGCAATTACTACGTTAGTTACAACCAACAAACAAATGAATATGTCATCGCCATTTTCTCTTTGAACAGTTGCATGAACTCATATAGCCATGAGAAAGATGTAACCTTCCTACTTCTTTTCTGCTTACCATCCTCTGTTCTGATAGGAACAAAACAGTAGATAATACAAAGTATTCAGTTGTTAAGTGAAATTTTGCAAATTGGCAGAAAATTGGTCAATATCTGCTCTCCCCAGAAGTCATGCTTAGAGAAACAAACTTGATCACTAGAGAGAAGTGATTTTTTATAAATTTAGTTTTTAAAAATATGTAGTGCATATATGATATAATTTTAATTTTATATGCATACTTATGCAGAGGATAAATACTGCATAGTATAAGGGAAATAAAAACATCTATTTTTCTGCATTGTCAAATATGCTATAATGCCTACATATAAAAAAAAATTAATGAAGATAAAATCAAATTTCTATTTGTGCCAGACACAAGAAGAGAATTCTAAGAATTCTCTTACATGTTTAAGTTACAATTAGTGTTCTTAGGTTGTCTCTTCCAGGCTTTACATGACTACCTCTACTTAGAACTCTCATGCAAATACATTTTACTATTTCTTTAGGATTTACTTCTTTTACAAAATCTTTCCAGATAGGATATTGTCCAACAAGCAAGATCTTCTTTCCCCTTCCAGCAAAGTCCTTTACCACTCACACAATTTGAGATGTTTCTTCTATCCCTTTATTGTTATCTTGGGGTTTGTTTGTTTTTTTCCTAGTTATATTTGTTGGTCCCTAAAGTTAGGAGCTTGCTTCTCAAAGATTTCATGGCTTCTAGGATAACACTGGACACACAGCATATTCTTCCAAAATACTATTGATTTAATGAATATTACATAAGATGGTGCATTCTCCAACAAATTAGCAAGTAAGAGTGCAGGCCTGTCAATTCCTGGGATGTAGGTAATCATTTCCTGGCTTTTTAGGCCATTATGAGGTTTGGAACTAAAGTCAGTTCTATCAAGTGCATGAATGACAAATTTTAAATCAGGAAAATAAAGTTCTATCTTCTGGAAAAAAAAAAGCAAAACGACTTGTCTTTGGAAATCATCATGAGAAGTTGTATCTGCAAAGAAACCACACTATGATAGAAATGAAAAGCCAAGATAAACAGGCTCATTTTAGTATATTAAGATTTTGTACATCAATCTGATGGGGATTGTTGGCTGACAATACATCTAGACACCAATTGTTCTTGAAAAGAATAAAAATCTTCTTAATTTTTGGTGTCACCAGAAAAAGATGGCCCCATCTTTTAGCAAGCTCTGCTGGCAAGATAGAAAGGATTTCATGGAAACCTGAAAATGATCAATCAGCTATTTCCATAATCCTATAGAAATGATCAGCATTCCTTAGTGCTGAATCTGGAATCTTAAATTTACCTAAAAATGATATTGTATGTTCTGAATCTTTAAATGATTCCTTACCTGAGCAAATTTGCAAGGAGAGAGGAAGTTAATGGCACCATTCTTGCTCTCATTCAAATCTCAAGTTTTTAGGGACTCCCAAGACTCAGAGTAGAAGCATATTGTGCTTGGCACATAGTAGGCATGCCAGTGGTTATTTATGTCGTACTTTAATCATTGAAAAGCTAAAGCAAAGGAATCCAGCTAATGCTTACCTCACTGAGCCTGAGTTCACATTCAGAAATCTCACTCAAAATAACCCAGAGAGATACTTAATACACAATATGCTCTCTTAAAAGAAAAAGTAAAAGCATGCTGGTAACGTCAAAGGCTCTGATTTCTAGATACAGATGGCTCTGACTTTTCTGTGCTTTCTTCTGTCCTTCTGAAAAGTGGGAATAATACTCCTTGTTACTGAGACTTTGGAATGCTGAGAATACAATGAGTTGGCATTTGAAAAGGATTTAGGGTGAAAAGGTGTTATGTGAGTTCATGGAATTTGTTAATGTTATTTCTCAATCCTTTGTGGCCCAATGTGGAAACAAAAGCAACTTCTATTACAAATAACTTAAATAGCTAAAACTAACCTTAGGAGAGAGAGAATAAATGCACTTTCAAAGACAAATAGGCATTAGGTGGATTATGAGAATTTAAAATGAAGTTATAGATTTTTAACACTAAAAACAAGTTTCTTAAAAAATTTTTGAGGAATAATCACTTTGGGAAGAAAAACTGATAACAATACTGTTTATGAAGGACTGACATATATAGGTGCACATTAATAAATATATTTATAAAGACAATTTCTCTTATAAAATCCTAATAAGTAGCAGTCTCCTTTAGCTATTTTAAAATAGGAATATGTAAATAAGGGTCCATCAATAAACTCAGGAAATATTTATAAGACTTAACCAGATTTTACCAGATACAGTCCAAAGTCCAAATCAGCTTCTAGAAACTAGATTCTACCTTTCAACGTAGATAGCTATTAATCTTAGGATGAAGCCATCAGAAATCTCTTTCCTCTGCCCCTGATGTTTCCTTTCATGTGTAGAGATCTCCATTAACATAGCTGTCCTGACATTTATACCTTCAATTAAAGAAAGAATTATGTAATTTCATTGAGATCCTTTTACCTCATTTTCCTGGGAGTGCAGTGCCTACTGAAAGATTTTAGGTTGTTCAGTGCCATGAATAGGTAAGATAATTCTCTATAAATCTGAGATTTCAATATATTAATAAGCCCATTCTCCAAAATCAGCCTTTCAGTGAGAAAATTGATCATTTCCTTCCTATTTACCTTTACTATTTTTTCAATGGTTCAAACTAAGTCGAGGAAGGAAGATGCCCTTTACCTTGAACCCTGTAAGTACCCCCAAGAACTCATAAAACAACAGAAGGTATATCCACTTTTTCTAGGTCAGTGCATAGAGAGATAACATTACATAATAAAACTCAGCAAAGTGAAACTTAGTTATTAGAAAATGACACTGAATTAACTTCCTAATTTGCTTAACAAATTAACACAAACTCCCATAACTTAAACAAACAGAAATTTATCCTCTTCCAGTTCTAGAGGCTAAAAGTCCAAAGTCAGTTTCACTGGGCTGAAGTCAGGGAGTCAAGAAGGGCCACACTCCCAGTGGAGGCCCTACTCGAGAATATGGCCCTGTCTCTTCCAGCTTTGGTGTCTGCTGCCTTTCCTTACTTAGCTGGTGACTTTGTCCCCCAATCTGTCCCTGCGATCGCATTGCGTTCTCCACTTCTTGTGTGTCCAAAATCCATCTGTTAAAAGTAGATGCAAGTGGAATTTGTAATTACATTCAGAGCTCAGTCTGATAATGCAGGATAATGCCCTCATCCCAAAAATCTTAAACTTAATCATACCTGTGAAGTTTTAGTCAAGCAAGGGTCATTTTTTCAGTCTAGTTCACAACTTTCATAGGCACAAGTAAGGATTATTTATTTTTTCCTTCCTCTCTATTCTGAAATCTTATAATTAAAGACAAAAAATAAACAAGAATCTGTGCCTAAATTAAGTGGATAAATTGACCCTGAAGAGGCTTTATCCAAAAATGATTTTGAGTGAGGAAAATGCATCCTTACATGGAACCCAAAGACATTATTGAGAAAAAAAATGTGAAAAGTTGAACATCTGTGAAGCCGATAGAATCAGGGAGCCACTAAACAGAAATCACATTACCTTCCTCTTCCAACAGGGTCAAAGATCTTTGAACTAAACCAAAAGCAATTGTTTTAAGAAATCAACAAGCAAACAACCCTCTGAGAACTGATGATTTTTGATTTTTAGATTCAGTGAATTCTCTTTTTATTCTTTTAGAGAATCAGTAACCAGTTTTGTAAAGCTGAAAATAGTTAAAATCTATTAATATTAATCATGTGCATTCTTCATCTTCTACTATTCCTTCCATAAAAATCCCTGACTTTGTCCCTCTTTGGGGAACATTTTAGGTTTTCAACCTGAATTTGTGTGTCCCAAATTGTAATTCTTTGATCCCAAGTAATCATGCCTTAAAAAAAGTATACCAAAATTTGTGATTTAAAGTCACAGTATTAAAGAATTAGAACATAAGTTCATGCTAGAGTTGGACCACCCAAATAATACTTAGAAGGCACACATAAAATGATCACCTTTTCTGTCCATGTTGTAAGCTGTCATTTTAAAGATTACCTCCCCAATGAATTTTTTCCTGAAATACTATAAATTGTGAATTAAAATTGTGATTGATCTCTCTGTATATCACTGACTTTATAAATTTAGGAGCAAAGTTATCTATACACCTGTTTTTAAAAACCTGGTTGATGCATTTGCTGAAGCAGTTTAAGAATTGTCTTGATATGAATTTTGAATTTTATTGTTATAAAAACTATTTTTTTTTGCTGAGAATTATTATGTTCTTAAATACCTTCAGTTGCATTTTAGATTTTCTTCTTTACCAGTTGCATTTTATCTTTTATTCTTTAGTGGTTTACTCTGTGCTGTCATGTTCCACCAGTGTTCAAACGATTTGCCACTTGGCAAAAGTTATTGCTTACACAAAGATGTGTAGCAGAAAGCAAAAGTATAGTGAAGGGTGGGCATGTAGCTTCTACTGAGCACACTCACTAGTAAGAAACTTATGGTCAAGACCATATGTGCACTGTTCAGTTAATACCAGCTTTGCTGTGATAACAAATAGACCTCCAGATTCAGTGTCTCGGGAAACAGGAGTTCTATGTTTCTTTCAGGTAATAGGCCACAGTGTTAGTTCCAGGTCAATGACCAATCAGTTCTATGCAGTCATTCAGAGGAACAGGTTGACAAAAACTCTGTCATCCTTCCAAGGTGGTTGTGGTCAGCTCCTTCAGGAAGCCAGAAAGTAGAAAGGCTTGCAGCACACAAGTGCAAGAATTATATCATCTGACTCTACGTAAATACAAAGGTGACTGGAAAATAGAGTTTAGCTATATCCTCAAGTAGAAAAAGAGAAGGGACTTTGGTGAATAGCCACATACACCGTACAAATTTTTGCCTCATCAAAATAAAAGATAACTGCAGGATAGTTATCATGGGCCTTCGTAATTGTTCCAAGCATGCACACCTCTGAGTGGTAAGGATTCATTCTACCCAAACAATCATTTATGCTTCATTTCAATAGGAGAGGGGAAAATGAAAGAAATGGTTTATTTTCTTTTAATCATCCCACATATTTGATTATATAAATTGTCTCAAATTATGGTAATCCAGAGGTTAATTTTTTTTAACTTTTAGTATTACATAGTATATGTTGGGAAGCTTTTCTTTAATTCTTCAATCCATTGAGGAAGGAAATAGGCCAAGGAAATTATACTTCTTTTCTTAAGGGGCCTAAGTTGTTGGCCCAGGCTGGGTTCCAAGAGCTGAAACAAGGAATGGTAACTGGTGGGGCTGTCCTTTCGATGAATGAAGAGAAGAAAAGAAGAATTCCAAGTCTGTTTCTCAGGCATAAGTAGGACCAGGAAGCAAGGAAATCTCCAATTTTCAAGTCCACTGAGCAGAATACAAGAACAGGGTCCAAAACAAAGAGTTATCCATTGAGAACCAACAAGATGGAGCAATCAAGTCTTGCAGGCAGGTTGAGCCTGGAAAGAAGCCCAGAAGCCATTGCATTCTTGGGGGCAGGGGCTTTCTCAGGGCCCTTAAGGAACTGAGTATTTGACTTTCAAACCCTGCCTTTAGGTTGGTTTCTTCATTAGCTCTCTTTGGAAAAGAGTAATCTGAATCTAAATATTCACATTATGAGAATGCAGATAAGTGGCAAGTCATGAAGATAAAGCAAAACAAAACCTTACAAAGTAAGTGGAATCACCTGTAGACCCTGTGTTGAAAGAGAAATTCGCTTTCATGGAGAAGAGATCTTGTGGCAGTATGATATAGCAATTAAGTACACTGAATTTGGATTCAAATGTTGGATCCACAGGCCATTAAATAGCTGTGATTTTGTGCAGGTGTTTTACATTTCCTCATTTGTTACTTCCTAGTCTGTAAAATGGGAGATTAAAAATACTTAGTTCCTAGTTTTTAAGATTAAATAAAAGTATAGTCAAATTAATAAGATGTAGGAACACAAGAAAATACTACTTAAAATATATCCCAAAATGGACTTTTTCTTCTCTTTATGGATATAAAAATCATCCAGTATATCTAAAAAGTCAATAAATCACTCACTCAAGCCATTCCTGTGACCTCTTAGTTGCTATCGAGTGTAAAACTGTAATAACAAGAGTTATGATAACCAACACATCTTACAAAGTAATATGTTAATTAACTTCAGAATATTTCCTTTCAGACATGTGTTCTCCTGCAAACTTAGGTATGTTTCTAAGATCTTAAGGAAAGGAACACTATAAAATAATGACTTAGTTGAATAATAAGGGATAAAAAGTTCCTCGTGGATATCTGTCATCATTCTTTTATTGATAGGTTATTCTTTATATGGTAGGTTATATATATTAAGAATCCATGATTCTTTACAATGTATTTAAGATTTCCAAAACAGGCCAGATAAGTATAAATTTTATTTTCAAGAACTAGATCCTTAGGAACCCATCATTGCTGGGCATGCCTGTACAACTTCTGGCAAACCATGAAAACAGTATTTGTTGGCAATTGTGAGAACAAAAGAAGATTTTTCTAGAGGTGATGAGGCAGAAAAGGGAAAGCAGATGCCCCTGAGGAACAGGGAGAAATGTCAAGGGAATTGGTGTATCTTTTTGGCACCCAAAGTCTTGAAGATGAGAGGGATAAGCCAGTTCAGTGCCTTATTAAAGGCCAAGGGAGAAGGATCCGGCTGATTGCGCATTAAAAATGACTTGGAAAAGAAACGACAGTTTTCAGGAAGAGGAGTTGCGACATAAATTGGGAACCTGATAAAATTCATGGTGTGATAAAATTAAGGAAACTTTCCGAATGCTCTGGGAAAAATAGTAGGATCTTCAAATGATAACAAAATTGTTGGATAATAATTATGCCAACTGATACTAATAAGGTATCCAGTGCTATACTAACCACTTTGCATGCTTTACTTTAGTTAATACTGTCTCATTGAGAAGTAGGCACCAATATTTTCCTCATTATACAGATTGCGAAACTGTGATTTACAAAGTTAAGCCAATAGTCTTAAGTAAGTTGTACAGAGTAAAGATTACCCAGGACCTAACTAGGAAAAGAACTCTGATCATAAATGAACTCACTGATACTTAAATTCTAAAGAAAACTTTGCTCATAACTTCTTGGATGAATTGGCTAGTTTTGTGTCTGGAAAGGCATGTTTCTCTGAGGTCACCTTGAAGCACTCTTCTACAGGGTTCCCCTCAAAGGTGTTTCATCTCTTTGTATCAGCAAAAGGATCACATATAATGACTAATTTTTAGTAATGGTGACCGACAAGTCTTTGTTGAGTCACTCTCTTCAGAAATAGCACCTTGATTCATCACATATATTATTAACATTAATTATATTTAACATCTGACATCTTCTCCATGTCAGTGACTACAAGGAAGAAAATAAGGCAAACCAAATCTAGATTATGGTTGACCTAACAATGATCATTAATGTTTAAAAGTAAAAATTGAAAAAACATCAAAATTCCATGAAATAAAAACAATTTACATTTAATAATATAAACTAGAACATTATTTATTTTTTCTTAATGCTTATGTTAATTTTGTCCACAAATTGTATACTGTTACATAAAAATACATTTTAATGTGATTATTCTAAGAAGTAAAATGATCAGCAAAGAAGCCATCTACTTAAAATTAGCTGCCTTTGTAAATTCCTATGAAACTGTAAAATAACTTACCATGAACATTTAAGCCTTTCTAAAATTGTAGATAATGTTTGTATAATAAAGTATATTGTGGTCTTAAGTGAATAGTATACTTCAGTTGTAAATTGTTTAGTTAAAATAATATTTGAACTCCTGATGTAGATAGGTGTGCAGAAAATGACAGTAATATTATCCCAGACAAATTTAGGGAGAAAACATTTCTCTGCTTAATAAAACAAACCTATGTGTTGACCATTTGTTTGTTTTACCAGTGTAGCATTCCTGCCTCTTGCTTTGATCTTTTAGGGATCTACCCCTACTCATCATATACTATCCTCATGGAATCAAAACTATTGATCTAAGTGTGATTAAGAGTTTGGCATTTTCCTTATACCTCTTCTCACTTGCCAAGACCAACCAGATAGAAATCCTAGGAATTTGGCCCAAAGGAAGTACATGGTTAGAGCTGAGTCTTTTGATTATAAATCCCCAACCAGGGGAGTTATATCCCCATTTCTTCATCGAGGTCCCTGCCATTATCCTGCTTCTGCCTCGCTAGAAGCCTGGTTGTGCTTCCATTTTTTAGATATTGGGAGCTACACCATATTCTTCCACTAAATCCCATTATTTTAAAATTTAGTCATCTGTTGTTTGCATTGTTACTCTACAATGTCCTCTCTTTTGCATTGAAATTTTTGATAAATGCTTTCACTATATATTTTATCACTCTAAGTGAAATCAAACCTTTTCTAAGAGTTTTTTATCTTCACAAATATAACATTTTTAGTGAATTGTGAACTTCTTGATTAAAAGAATCATACCGGCATCTAAACAGTATCATAGTAGATACAAATAACTTCAGTAGATTCTCCAGTTATATAATTTTGTTCATATATTTGTTATGTCAATGAGAAAAAAGAAATCCTAATAGAAATTAAGAGAAAAGACTTTATTCCAGCACCTGGTTTAGTTACACCTTGTTTTGCTTAAAGTTGCAGTTTCTAAGAACCTATTAATGATATTAAGTGAGGATTTATTGTACATAAAGTAATAATAAGCGTTTCCTTTCATTTTTTATTCATTTCTACTACACCCTTATTGTTTTGAGTCATTATCACTGGAAATAACAGAAAGTTTAACTCTTTTGCACTTGAACTTTTTCAACAATTATCTCCTTGTGTGTTCTAAAAGCTGACAAGAGGTGTTAAAAGCTCTTTCAAATACTGAAACTAGTAAGAAATTACTTTTCTGGGCTAGGCTAAATGTATGTCTTAAAGATACACTATAATGAATTAAAGAGGTTTTGTTTTTGTTCAAAGATGATTCAGGTAAAATTTACATAGGTCTCAATTGTCTGAACAGTTGGAATTGAAATGGTTAGCAACTTGAAGTTTAAATTGATTAAACTGATTGAAGACAATCGATCATTGAGGATTGACAGGCCCAGTGGAGGGTTGCCTGCCCAGCAGCCAGTACGCTAATCCAACTGAGCACCCAGATCTCCCTTTTATTCAGAATCAACACCTGTTATAACTATTTTTGTCACAAAATATACATACAATGAAGTGCATAAAATATGTAGGACCATTTTAAGAATTATAGTGAACACATTTAGTACAGTGTTTACATTATATTCAGCATTGTATATATTGAAAATGTCTCAAGTTTCCCAAAGCCAAGGTTCCTTGCTCCTCATATGATGACCCTTAGTCCTTGCCTTTACCCCTATAAAAACAATGATTCCCCTCATTCACTTTTGCCCAGAAGTCACTCATATACTCATGCTCATACACAAAGCTAATGAAGGACATTGGTAATCATGGAGTAGGTCACTTAGTAAGGCATAATAAACAAAGAAAATAAAATAAGTAAATGATCCCTAAGTGTCTTCAAGTAGCTTCAAAGATAGTCAAGATCTATATTTTCCAAGACATTTCCCCAAACTTTATTTCATGAATATCTTCCTTACCTCAACTACCAATAGCTTTTGGAGTCAATACCACATGCTGGTCCAGAGAGAGTTACCATCTCCAAATTACTACCCTTGTTTTTAGTGTACTAGACTTTGGTGTGTCATCCTAAATGGTAGCATGTAAAGGCAAGATTCTTCAAATTTTTATTGCAAAGATGGCTATTTAATTACTTTACTTTCCCACTTTATGTCCATAAAATGTTTGACTTAAACTTATATCATTGAGGCGACATGGATGGGGCTTGAAGGGACAATGAGAAGTGAAATAAGTTAGAAGGAGAAAGATTAATACCAGATGGTATCACTAATATGTAGAATATAATGTAACTAAGCTAAAGTCAAATAAAGACAAGCTTAAAAACTAACACTTGATAGCTGATTACAGATCTGAAGCACCAAGGAGGTAAAGGATGGTAGTGGGGCAGGAAGGAAGCACAATGACCGATGGTGGTAGATATGGGTGAGTTGGTGGCTGATACACTATGGTGGTAACAGCTGATAGTGGTATATCAATATTAACTCAAATAAATAAAAAATAACTAAAAAAGTGCTTTGAAACTAAAGAGAATGAAAATACAATGTATCAAATTTATGGTATGTGAGTAGAGTAGGATTCACAGGAAAGTTTATAGCAGTAACGCTTATTTTAGAAATGTAGAAAGGTCTCCAACCAATGAATGATCTGCTACCCTTAAATACTACTGAAAATAAACCAAAGCCAACAAAAAAGAAAACAATCAGATTAGAAATCAATGAATGAAAACAGAAAACAATAAGCAAAGGCTACCTTTTGAAAACTGAAAAACTGTTTCTTATTATTTTTCCTAACTAGATGATACCAACTCAGTAATCAGATGATGCACTGAAAAGGGAATTGTTTTTATAGCTATTATACATGCCATTGCTTTTTTAGAGTAACATTTTTTGAGTATATAAAATGATACCAATTTAGAGTTTGTCTTAACATGGATTCCTAGACCAACATAGATTTGCTGAAAAAAAGCCCAAGGAAATAGTTTGTTCAGGTATGTAGCCTACATGACATAGCACAGGCAGCTACTGCAGGTTAATGACATGACACACTGCTGCACAATCAGGTGCACTTTAACCCCAGAGTTAAGGCAGAAACTGACACTTACCACCCAGAGGAGTTTAAAATGCCCATTGGCTGGTCCACTTCTCATATCCCAGGCTCACCTTGGTGGAAGAGATGATACCAGGTCCACAGTGCTGAGAAGCTTATAAAATGCCTTCCTCAGCAGTCATTATCTTTCTTGAGCACACCTGGAAGAGGTTCATGGCCTCACAGGGGCAGAATCAAGGGGTCAGGGGCAAGAACAAGCCGTTCCTCCTTCAGACCAGACTGTTGCCACTCTTACCACTGCTGAGCCGGGCATCAGTGGGTGTCCTCACATCACACGCCAGGGCTAGGTTGTCTGTGTTCTTTCTAGTGGTGACACTGGAGCATTCATTTTCTGTTCTTTAGTAGATTAATTCCCATACCCATGCTCTTTCCTTGGAACTTTTCCCTCTTAAAAAGCTCATCCTTATTTACCTAAATTGTGTACACTTAAAGGAGAGAATACTTTTCATTTGAACCTGTGGTCTGGGGAGGCCTGGCTCTTATTTGTAGGGTATGAATCAAGAGTACAAATGATGTCCATATGCTGTATATCTAAATTTTTTAAAAGTGTAAGTCAACAACACTTAAGTGAAATATGTTCCAACCTATATCCTTGACCTAGAAAGCCAGGTTCAAACTTAAGATTCACAGTAGCTCTAAGATAAGGTACTGTCTGTATCAAAAATAGCTACCCTTAATCAAAATCTTAGGAGATGACACAGTTTACCCTTTGGAGGTTAGACAAGACAAAGAGGTCAATGCAAGTCCAGACAGCTTTGGCATCTATTGGCTGGGGACTCTTGGGGGGTCTCTAGAATCTAGACATTGATTTTTTTTAAAGATACTTATCTTAAGATACTTAAGATACTTATTTATGCATACAAGAGCTGGGATATAGGCCAGAGTCGGGGAAGGTGACAGGATTCACCAGAGACAGAGTGGGGAGCAGAACAGGCAGATCAACTGAAGTACACTGCTGAGGGGAACAGCAGGCAAGGCAGGAGAGGTCTGCTGTGCCATACGGGTTCCCCCCTGTAGCGGCAGGATGGGAGCACATACAGGAGCAAGGTTCAGGATGGTTCTGGGCAGACAGGTCAGGGAAGGAGAGTCTTTGGAGCCCTAGGTGGCTTTTATGCTTTATTTAGTAGAGGTGGCCAGGTACATGGCAGGCAGGGGTGCCGGGGGGCTGGGAGGCTGGCAGGCCTCCCAACCCCTAGCGCATCTCACCCTCTCGGCTGCTTCTTCTCTCTCTGCTGCTGCTGCTGCCACTGCTGCTTCTCAGTACTGTTGGTCCTGTTGGTTCTGTCATTTGGTCCTCGCAGTTGGTCCTCACAGTTCTGGCGTCCTCCCTCATGAGGCCGCCCATTTAAGCCCGTGTCCAACTCAGGTGCGCCCACTTGCGCATGCCCACCCTGGAATGCTCGTAGCACCACAGGTGTCCATCATCATAGTGGGGGGAGGGTGGAAATACCTGATCAACCTTCACCCTACACCTCCCCCCCCCCCCACGCCAGGGATCAAACTTGCATTGCTGTGCAGTGGATGCTTCACAGTGCTGCATTCAACCCGCTGCACCACCATGGAGGCCCTAGACATTGATTTTTGAAGTAAGGGCACAGACTTAGTAAAGAATGTTTAAAAAAATGGTCATAGCCTGCAGATGGTTGGAGTCAAATCTCCAACACAGGATCCCAGAGCAAAGCTTTGTCTTCTCAGGTCTAAGGGTGATGTTGCAGTTGGGGTGGGAGGAGGACTGGGACTCCTGTACATTAGTACAAAAGTTTTGCCACTGTGCTGCAAAGAATATGACCCAATGGGAAACACATATACATTCTACTCAGGTCAGAGAGCTAACAAGTCCAATCTCGGGAAATTTTTACACAAACAGGCATCATCTGATATCGTCAGTGATGTTGGACAGAACTCAAGTTCTTAATAGTGAAAAATTTCATCTATGAAAGCATACATAGTGTCAACTGTATAAATAAGAAATCAGGACTTGCTGTAATTTTACTTAGATCCCTGAAGATACAGCTGCCTAGAAAAACAAGATAGGACACAGAGAAGAGGATTATTACCACAAAATTATTACTCCAAGAAAGAGGGATCCAGACTGTATGAAGTCAGAAATTATGATCTTAGTTACATAATGTATGACTTAACCTTTTAGATTTCCCAAATGCAAACTGCATATAGTTCTCTCACATTCAGGATTCAATCATTAAATCATTCAATCCCCTTATTACCTATATGAATCCTCTAAGTCATATTTTGATAGATGCACCAACCCAGGAGAGCCTCTGCTGGACCAACTCAGAGCATCAGTTGTGCCTGTGTCTTCTCATCCCTGCTTTTAGTGGCTTCAGGAAGGTTGACTGAAACTGGCTTTGTGGGGGGATATTTTTTAAAACCCTGGAAACTGGCCAACACTGCAAATCAAGGCTTTCCTCCCCCTGGAGAGCCTGTTATAAATTTACAGCACCCAATGAGAAAGCAGGCACAAAGTGGGCAAAATAGCAGCTAAGTAGCTCTCTAACTTCATGATGCTAATTTCTGAGTAGATTACATATTTATTAGACACATACATACTTTTTACACTTGGATCTAAATCTTATTTCAAAATGCATTTATTCAAAAAGGCTTTGATTTTGTTTTTTAAGGTGATGAACCAGAAATATCAGAAATACCGGTATTTGAAAACTGTTAGTGTTGCCCCCCCCAATTATCTTATCCAAATCTGAAAGAAAGATGCATTGCCCACAAAGATAATGAAAATTAATTCTGTATTTAGGGACAAATTTTCCTGCACCTGATCAGAAAACACACTTTAGCTTCTGAGAATAACTTTGCCCAGCACAAAGGTGTTCTCATGTTGATGGTTTCACTTTGGAGTTTGTTTTATGAAACTGCCTCAAGCATCACATCCCAAAAAAAACAGGTGTATGTGCATTTCCTATGGGAGTCCGTCATCCTTTCGGTTCCCCTCTCCTAAAGAAATTTTAAAAATCAAGTTTCTTCCTTCAGTTCATGCTTCAACACGCCAAGGCAGACACCACACACCTGCTCCACCTTCATCTCACGTCACTCATCAGCAGCAGGAAGGAAGGCATTGAGAGGGCACTGCAAGGGAGCTAGATCATCAGCCACCTGAAGAACTGGGCAGAGTCTCCGTTGTTTTATGTCTAAAGGCAGGAAGTCACAAAATTTTGAAAAGTCAGAACCGCAGGACAAACTAGCTCCCTTACTCCTTTACTAGAAAGAAGGATGGAAAGCAAGTTTTTATGGTTTGTCAGCTTTTAGCACAGTTTGAATAATACTAAACACATGTGCCATTTTTCCATCCTTGCTCTGATTTATTTGCAACATCTGTGGAGAAAACCACAGCCTAGAAAGAAATTATCTTGACAAAGACTTTTATCTAAAGAACTGTTGTATTTTCCCAACATTCTAGCCCATACTTGCTATAAAAACGTACTTGTGGAGTTGAATGGCAAAGTTTCTTATGTGAATTTACTTTCAAGTTTTGACCTGGCTGAGGCTAATTCATCTAATGAAAAGTAAATATTTTGATTTCTAGTGAAATTTTAAGGAATAAATTTTCCTTTAGAGTAAGCATTGTATTGTAGTCACCCCTTGATTTACTGGCCCTGAGAGATGTTCACATTCTAATCTCCAGAACCTACAAATATAAGATGTTAGATGGATAAACGGACTTTGCAGGTGTGACTAAGTTAAGGATCTTGGATGGGGAGAATAATCTGGATTATTCCCATAGGCCCAATGGAATCACAAAGTTATTTATAAGAGTGCAAGAGAAGAGTCAAAGGGATTTGAATGTTATGTTGCTCTTTTTAAAGCAAGAAGTCTAGAGCCAAAGAATATACATAAATACATGCATATATATATGGAGAGAGAGAGAGAGAGAGTGAGACTCTCTTTGTAAAGTGGAAAAGACAAGGGATTAGACTGCATTGGAGCCTCCAGAAAATAACAGAGCCCTCCAGAAACCATAGACTTCAGACTCCAGATCTGTAATTAATAAACTTTTGCTGTTTTAAACCATTAATCTGCTATTGCAGAGGTAGGAAATGAATATATTTACAAAGCAGAAGATAAAAATCTGTTCAGCTTTCATAAGAGAAGTTACCTCTGAAGTCCACAAAAATCAGAGGATTATATACATTGTTACTTGTAATTCTATACAAATAACTAACCAGGGGCCTCCCTGGTGGCGCAGCAGGTTAAGCAACACACTATGAAGAAAACGCAGCCACTGCAGCACGAGTTCGATCCCTGCCTCCGGCCAGGGAGGGGACCCACATGGCACGGCAGACCTCTCCTGCTGTGCCCGCTGCTCCCCTCAGCAGTGTATTTCAGTCCATCTGCCTGTTCTGCTCCCCACTCTGTCTGGTGGATTCTCTCACCCCCCCCACACCTCTGGCCTGTACCCCGGTGCTTGTATGCATAAATAAATAAATCTTTAAAAAAAAAAAAAACAAATAACTAACCAGATTTTATACCCAAAGTGCTCCTGTTTTAACAATACTGTTTTTATTTGAATGCTATAGAAAAATTTGGGTTTTTGAATTTTAGTTTACTTAGCAAGAGTAAATAACATGAAGTAACAAGTACTCTGGGAAGTTGTAAAGGAGACTTCAGAAAAAAGGAAAGAGTTCTGTATTTTAGTGTCTTTAATAGGAATTTTCCTACTTTCTGAAGAAGTGGCTCTGTATTTTCATTTTGCCTTGGGCCCTGCATTTATGTAGCTCCTGTGTGAGCCTTAGTGTCTTGGGTGCCTCGGTAGTCTCTACAACATGTAGGGGTTGTCTAAAGGATAATTTTTTAGACTTAGGGAAAAACGTGATTACATCAGTAGACATAGACATATTTAAAATATTAACACATATTCAGCAGTGCTGAAGCAGCTAGGTTGCCAGCTAATTATGATAACTTGACTTTTTGATGAGTAAAATCTCACATTCTGTGGAAATCTAGTTTGTGTGTATGCGTGTGTGCTTAGATAGCTGGAAGGGTTGGAAGTAAAAGAACCCATTTTAAGAATATTAGCTGAAACTTCAAGGGAAGTTTCACTTTGCTTTCCCCCACCTCGAAAGAAAGAAAAGAAGCAGATGAAGGGACTAGTTGACACAACAGTAACTGGTTTATGAGCTGTGGGGAGTGAGGCTGATAAAACACCGTTAGGGAAATGTCTTTAGGAGATGAGCAAATGAGGCCTTAGGTCTACGAATGTACCATGAACCTAAAGAAGAATACACATTTTTAACTTACCTTTCTATGACTTAAAAAATCCTAAGACCAAAGAAGTCTATGAAAGAGAGTCCTACCTTGGAGAAAGGCTAGAACCAGCTACTCGATCGAAGCTTGTGATGGTTTTTATATGATGGGTAGACGTGGATCCCCCTGGGTGGGTGAAGCAGTTGGCAACCCAATTCAGTAAAAAGCATCCCTGATGCTTATTTGTTGAAAATGAGGAAAAATTAGGTTATAGAATCTTAGATATTAAACTGCCATGTCAAACAGAGGTTACCATCATGGGATGTAGGAAAAATATGTAGATTTGAGATGAAGTTTCACAAATCCTGATCCACCAGTTTCTGTAGCAAAATGAGAGTTAAGTAGGGGTATCTGATATGTCTCAGAGCCATGCAGTGAGTCCACTGAGTTCATGGGTCCAGTGCAATATCAGACCTTTGTGAACCCATTTCTACCTGTGAGGGGTGAGAGAGATGCTTAGAAAAGCAGTAATGACGGTATCAGTTTTTTAGTGAATCTCAAAAACTAGAAACTTCTGTCTAGATGAATAAGATGAGGGTATTCTGAAGCTCTTTTTTGGAGGGGCTGTACTAATGTTCTCAATCTCTACTCATTTATTCCCAAAATACTACTCTTACTTTGCAGAAGTCACTAGAGTCTCCTGTCTCTTACTTCCATGTCAATCTAAGTTGGCCATGCTATTAAAATTGCATCTGCATCCACCTCTCTGTGTCCTCTTTTTCTTTCCTCACCCATATTATTAGATTCTCAATTTAGGCCCCAAAGTAGTAGTTTATACAGAATATTGTTTCATATACCTTTTTAAAAAGCTAATGAAAGTTGTAGAACCCTCCCACCCCACCCAAACAGGGGGCTAAAGATATGTAGATAATTATAAAAAGATATGTAGATAATTATACACTAATGCCACATGTATTTGTAGGAGTTCATGAACCACCCTCTCCTTAAAAACCCATTTATGGAAGCCCATGCCAAAAAAAAAGCTTTATTGTTTTGCCTGTGTAAGGTTGCCAAGAAGTCTAAAAAGAGAGAAGGAGTGCAATGGTGCATGTGCCTTTCTTTTTAGATAGCTTGGATCTCTCTATGAACTGTTGAAGAGTCAAAAAGCAAATAAACGTCAACAGTTATGAATCCCAACATTGTTTAATGACAACCTTCCCATGTTTGCCAACTTGCTGCTTAACAACAATCCTGTTGACACTGTACAAAGCTTTCCAGGTCCTCCCAGGTAAATAACCCACTCCTACTGATCACCTGGCCGCCCAGCTGAACTCTTTAATGCACACAGAATTCATGAAGATGAGTCATTCTCTTTGCCAAATGTATCTTGACATATTATAGATTTTACCTCTTCAAGAGATCTTTTCAAGAGATCTTTTTCTAATCTCAGTAAAGACATTTAAAAAGTCATCAATTTTAAGTGAAACTCTAGGACTAAAATAAGTTCCCGTATTATGGAACCCTATGATTTATTATGATTTGTATTGCTCAAAAACATTTAGCACATGACTTTTTGAATAAGTGAAAGAAGTTTTTCTTACTGGTGAAGGTGAATCTCACCAAATTTTTTGAAACTCAGTGATATGTTACTGGAAACAATGGTAAAATTGTTCATTTAAAAATTAATCATCAGGGCCTCGTTGGTGACACAGGGTTAAAGTCTCGGTGTTATCAAGTTAGCACCAGCAACTAGATTATAAGTTTAATACCTGGCCAGAGAACTAACTCACATGGCACAGCAGACCTTTCCTCTTTTCTCCTGCTGCTCCCCTCCATATTGTATTTCAGTAGATCTGTCTATTCTGCTCTATCTCTGCTGCATCCTCTTACCCCCTGCACCTCTGACCTAGACCCCAGTTCTTGTATGCATAAATAAATAAATAAGAAAAAACAATCTTAAAAAGATAAAAATAAACAAATAGGAGAAGGGTTAAGTTTCCTCAGTGAGAAAAAGAACAAGTAAGATTCAAAGAAAGCATAACTTGTTGATATTGAAAAGACAGTTATGGAGTGGATGGCAGATAAACAGCTTTGTACCCTCTCTGGCTTCACTGCAAAGGTAATCTGATCACTCTCAGTACAACCTGGCAAGAAGCCTGAGGCAGGAGCAGAAAACAAACCAAGGGAAGCAGGGGGTGGGGTGTGAAATTTGTTGGATTGGCTAATCAGGCCCTTCCCTAACAGCCAAGAAGGAAATGGATTACTTGTGGCTTTGACTAAGAAACCTGTGGCCAACAGACCAGTTGCCTGCATTAAAATTCTGCCAAGAAGTATACGAATGGTTCCAGTTTTCGCGGTGGTTTTACTCAAGTTTGGAAACAGGTGGGAATATAAGAAAAACAGGTGACGGTATTAATAGCAAATGAAGATAACAAAAAAGTCTCCCAAGGTCAAAAGTGATTAACCTTCTAGAAATAACCTGAATGCCAGAGTTCAGATTGGAGGTGGGCAGATCAGGGAGGACAAGGTATAGTAACAGGAACCTGAATTGGAGTTATGGAATCAGGAAATTTTTGAGGACAGGGGCGTAATTGATAAAAAACTCCCCTCATGCATCCAATTTACAGATGAGAGTTCAAGTTACTTCTATTTTAGTATATAACTTACCTAATATGCTGGTAGTGGCAAACTTTATAGGCTCCAGTTTCCCAGAGAACTAGGCAGGTACCATGGAAATGGAGAAATGGATGATAGAGACATTAAAATGGAAAACCAAGGTAGATTCACAACTGAAGAAGTTAAAAATTAGTGAGAAGGCATCAATTTATAATCAGTTGGTAGCAAGATTAAAACAAATTTTAATGCTGCTTTTCTTGGTTCTTTCTAGCTTTCTCTTAGGTTAAGGTCCTTATTTTAAAAATTTAATCACTATTTTTCTAAACATGCCTTCAGAAAACAAAAACAATAGTTACAGGGGTTTTACCACTATAAAGGTTGAGAAAATGACAGGTCCCATACTGATTCCCTTTTTTAAACAGAAAGTTCTTAGAAAGATCATTCATTGATTTGTCCATATCTTGAAAGATTTAAAATGAAGACTTTTAATTATTTCTAGATGTAAACTGAGATCAAATTTTAAGTTAGCATTATTAGAGTCTACTAGCACATGAGTTTAAGAAGTTGAAAATATGAAAACTTACAGTAAAAAAAAAAAAGACACCTTGACTTTGTTAGTATTTCTTTTAACTCCAGAATAACCTTTTCCATTTTTTTAAAATGTCATATGGCACAAAAGTAGTGAAAAGACTTCTTGAAAGTTCTATGTGGTTTTTAAAGGCATTCCATCTTTTGGAATTTGTTTTTTATTATTATCAAATCAGGAAAATTGACTTTTCTGTGGTAGCTAAAAACTCTCTGATCTGTACATCCAAAATTCACTTTGAATCATTCCAGATGTAAATTTCTTGAGATCTATAGTAGTAAAAAAATCCTTTTACTAGAACTATTTTTGGTTCTCTGGATACAGAAAGAATATCAAGACACTTTTTAAAATATAGATCCTAACTCATGAGAAAGATAAAGGACCAGCAAATTAATTCTAAATCATGCTATTAATGGTTATAATTTGGTGTATTTCTCCCTAGTTTCTTAAAATATTAGTTAAATTATTTTGTATTAGATTAAAACAGAGTATTCATTGGACCACCCAAAGTGATGATTCCAGGCAATGGTAGAATTTAGTAGAGCCCAAAAGTTAAGTGATTACAAAGAGAATGTGTGAAAGAAGTAAATCCAGCCCCCCCCCCATAATTTTCTTTTTATACTAGAAATTATCTTAATTTTAAAAGAAATTGCTGTTATTTTTTCATGACTATCCAAGCATTTAGTAAAAAAAATAAACAAATTTTTTAAAGGCCAGTGGTTGCACAGAAAAGCATTTTGACATAAAGAAGCATATGTTAAAGTATTTTTGAACTCCTGAGGAGGAACATGATAAATAATCAGTGTTACACAAAGATAATTTGTATTGCTGTTGACCACCAGAGACCAGGAGATAAAAGCCTTTCCCAAATACTGACTTTATAAGAGATAGACATCCAGAAATATCAATGGAATCTTTATAAACTCAAAACTGCAAGAGTATTTTCAAAGAGAAACTCACATACTGTATCACTCATCTTTTAAAACTATAATGAATGGAATTTTCTGTAGAGTCTGAAATGGGAAGCACAGGGACAGAGGAAGGTGTAGTGTGATGTTAAGGACCATGACCGTGGCTATTTAAGGATCAGTATCAGGTCTTGTTTCTTAATCATTAAAAGACAACAGCAATGACCAAGCAAGTGTTGAATTCATTCTGCCAGGATTTAGAACTAAACAGATGACGTTCCAAGGAGAGTGACTCTGCATACATACCATTTCCATCTCTAAGAAACTGCCAGGACTATGCTTCTCAATTATGTTTCCAGTTGCATTACCAGAAAGTAAATGTTAATCAGAGCACTACCTTACCCTTCAGAGAACTTCCATATTACTCATAGTATTGAGATAATTCTAATTCCAAACAATACAAAGAAGTCAGGAAAGAATCAAAGTTCACCTTCAGTCACTGGCCCTTGGAATTTGAGCCAAATTACAAATGCCAACATCTTTTCTTTTGTTCTCTTTTATATCAATCTGCACTAATCCTTTTATGCTAAATATTTTTTAATTAACACAAATATTTAGAAATTGTATTTGATTTGGTTACTGAAATCATAAACACCCTATATGTTTGCATACCTTACAGTTTTTAGGTCCCCGCTTACACTGACGCAAAATTTTTGTACACGCTCTGATACTCCTGTATGCCTGGACATTGTTGATGTTTATGGGAAAGTGGTAAATGGGGTAGGCAGAAAGTAGAGCTATTACCCATACCCTGAGTGCATTGGTCAATTCTTTTAAAATGTGGCCAATTCTTAATGTGTTTAGAGGTTCACTCATTAATTTATTCAATATTTATTTACTGAACCTAAGTATGTTCCAGGCATTGCCCGTAGCACAACTATTTTCCATTTTCTCCTTTCGAAAGCTAACTAGCAAGCTAGAAAATGAGTTATTATGATTCTAAAGAGGAGATAATTCAAATACACCTGAGTTTTCTTCACTAGTGTCAAAATGGTGAAAATTTCTTAAAAAAAGAAAAATAACCTTGAGTGTTGAAATAAAAACACTACTAAATTAGATATCTATCTGGGGTTCTATTAAATTAGTGATTAACTAGCATGGATACAAGCTTCTAAGCAGTAAAAAAACAAAAACAAAAAACTGTGAATGGGAATAGAGTGAATAAGGGTCATCTGTCTATCTTTACAGTGATGGCATACCTAAAAGCCAGCCTATCCTTTGCAAACCTTTCCTTTGTCTCCAAGAAACATGGCAGAATCTCTAATGAAGTTATGAATTTCTGTTCCTATCCAAACTGGGAACTCAAGTCAGGAATACATATCTTAGCAACTGACAAATATTTTGAAAGGAAATTTGCATGAACTTTTTTTTTTTTTTTTGGAAACTGATTCCTTTAAGAAACTAGAATGACATTGTATATGTTAGTACATCATAAATCCTATAGAAAAAAATTAGTCTGTTTCTCTGGAGATGACTTGATTCATCCTTTATGAAGTATGGACTATAGAGTGAGATTCTTGCTTTTTCATTCTGACTTTTAATGAGGGGAGCAAGACAATATCTGAGTTCACATGGGTACCCCTTGTACTAGTCTCTCAGCCCATTTTACTTGAGTATCCCAGACATCAGTTGAGGTGCACTATCTTTTTCACTTTAAATGGAATGAATTTGAACCTTATCCCACATATGGTGAGAGCCCTACATTCTCAATTTTCCCAGAAATTCTGGCAGGGGAATGATGGAGAAAGGGAAGATGGTATGTAGCTTTTTACTATGTCTTCTGAATTTGTGATGGCTTGTAATGGCCTCCCCTGTGCTGTTTTTACTGTACCATATTATTCCTGAAGCAGAAGACAGAACTTCTCCTGATTGCACCTTCTTAAAAGATCACTCATATTATTCATATGAATGTGTATTACATTTTACTTAAGGTTTGGTGCTAACAAGAGAGTTTATGTAGATAGCCTTATAGTGCTCTTCTTTAAAAGCTTTTTTTTTTTTTAAAGGTTTATCCATCCATGCATACAAGAACTGAGGTACAGGTCAGCAGTGTGGGGGTGAGACGATTCACCAGAGACAGAATAGAGCACAGAACAGGAAGACAGACTGAAACACATTGCTGAAGGGATTAGCAGGCGAGGCAGGAGAGGTCTACTACACCATGTGGGTCACTCCCTGGCCAGGGTTTGCACTCATGCTGCAGTGGCTGCAGATACTTCATAGTGCATTGCTTAATCCTATGCGCCACCAAGGAGGCCCGTTGTGACTCTTTTTTAAACTATTAGATTGATGACAATTTTGGAGGAAGTGAGTGGATCATTTGTTTGGAGAGACAGGATATGTTCTGGTGGTGAATATGCACCCAGGCATCTATCTGTATGTGGATATGGACACACCAATTTTGTGCCATGTGTTTAGAAAATGACTTCAGCAAGAATGGATAAAAGTAGCATTGCATTCACCCACCTGCGTGTGGGTTTTATAGCAAAATATACATGGCATAAAATTTACCTTTTAAACCATTTTTTTAGTATAATTCAGTAACATTAAATATATTCATATTGTTGTACCACCATCACTGATAGTTATCCTGGACTCCTTCATCACCCAAACGAACTCTACTCCCATTAAACAATATATTCCCATTCCTCCCAGCTTTCACAGGTAACCATGATTTTTTTTCTGTCTCTATGAATGATTATTGTAGGTACCTCTTTTAAGTGGAATCATATATTTGTCCTATCATGTCAGACTTATTTCAAGCTTTACCCTTCTACTTTTGGTTGTGCTCACCTGTAGTTTGTCTTTGTTGTCACTTGATAAAACAACTTCTCTAGGGTAAAATGTTCAACCTGGTCATGTTCAGAGAAACCTGAGATGAAGAAAATTGACATGTATATGCAGATTAACCAAGCATTTATTTTGTAAACGTCACTTCAGCAGATCAGCAATGTCCAACATGACAAAGGAGAGATTGCATAGGAATTCTGCATATGTTCATGGTAATATTTTGACACTAGAAGTGAGTATTACTTAAAATTGACTTCTACTTATTTAGAAAATACTTTCAAAACCCCTAGTACAGTAGATATATCAAGAGAATGAGACAAAGGTCCTGAAGTCAATAAAAATTATGTGAAAATTGTATGTGTCTTATGACCATTAGCCATCATCATGAATATCACTCTCAAGTACAATAAGATAACTGCAGGTTAAAAATAAAGGTCTTGGGCCTCCCTGGTGGCGCAGTGGGTTAAGCAATGCACTATGAAGCAGACCGCAGCCACTGCAGCACGAGTTCGATTCCTGCTGCCGGCCAGGGAGGGGACCCACGTGGCGCAGCAGACCTCTCCTGCCTTGCCCGCTGCTCCCCTCAGCAGTGTACTTCCGTTGATCTGCCTGTTCTGCTCCCCGCTCTGTCTGTGGTGAATCCTCTCACCACCCCCACACCTCTGGCCTGTACCCCAGTGCTGGTATGCATAAATAAATAAATATTTAAAAAAAATAAAATAAAATAAAGGTCTTACTGTTCCTCCCAGTGACTGTTATTCCTAGTGAAGAAGATCATTCCTATTAAAGAGGAGACATTATGGCCCAATATAACAAATATATTACATGCACATATAATATATTAATATAGTATATTAAAGTAATGTAATAAATGCATTTCTGGAAAAATCCTTAGAATCCAGTCAACAAAATAAGTAAGGCTACATACATACAGATGGCCAATAAGCACATGAACAAATATCCATTGCTTATCAGGGAAGTGCAAACCAAAACCACAATAAGAAACCATCTCATACCTGTGAGAATGGCCCATATCAAAAAGACCAGAAATAAGTGCTGGTGAGGGTATGGAGAAAAAGAAGTCCTAGTATTTGTTGGTGGGAATGTATACCAACTTAGTCCCTATGGAGAACAGTGTGGAACTTTCTTAAAAGACTTAATTTGGGCCTGCCATATGACCCAGCAATTCCACTACTAGGTGGCTAGCTGAAGAATACAAAAACACTAAATAGAGAGGAAACTTGTATTCCCATGTTTACTACAGCACTATTTACAATAGCCAAGATATGGAAATGACTTAAGTGCCCCGTAACAGATGAGTGGATCATCTGAGTGCTTTACTTATATTGAACTCACTACCTTCTTCACAACACTGTGAGGTATATACCTTCATTCACCACTTGAGAAAATTAAGACACAAAGAGGTTGGTGTATATATACACAATGGAATACTACTCAGTGATTAAGGAATATAAGCTACTGCCATTTGCAGGAACCTAGATGGAACTTAAGGGTTTATACTAAGCAAAAAAGTCAGAAGGAGAAAGGCAAAGGCAGATGGTGTACTTACATGTGGAATCTAGAGAAACTAAACAGAGTCAGATAAAGTCAAACTGAAAAACTAACCCTTGAAAGCTGACAGTAAAATTAAGGTACCCAAATTTGGCAGAGAACAAAGTGGGAAAAGAGCACAGTGCATTATTGTGGTGGCCTGTAGGTGCTTTGGTGGAAGAATATAAACATACAAAATACTATGTCAACCAATGTTACAATGATATATATTTTTTTAAGTCAGACTGCTGAAATAGTCAAAACACATTTCATTAGTCTTTTTTTACTCTTGTTAGATCACTAAAATTATAGAGCTTCTTACAATCTATAGATGAGATTGGGTAAGTGGAATAAAATTAAAAGTATCTTCATTTCTTTCCTATGGTTATTTGTCTTTTAGGGGATACTTTACTGATTTTATACTTTGCTTTTAAGACCTTGTTTATGAGACTCCCATTTTCTAGTGTTAGTGACTACATGCGTCTAGAATTTAAATGGTACAGAATTCTGATCATAATTTTTATTCTTTGTTCTGACCATGGGGGATTAAGAATACTGAAGCAGAAATGAGATCTGAAAACGTATTGTGTAACCTGGGCTTTTTCTGTTGAAGATGCTAGATCATATCTACCTGTTTGAATCTTTTTTCTTCCAATAAGAGTGATCTGAGACAGATTACTTAAACCTCTTTGTGTCTTAGTTTCCTCAAATGGTGAATGATGATGTCTACCTCACAGAGATGTGAAGAGGGTTAGTGAGTTCAGTATAAGTGAAGCACTTAGAGTAATACCGAGCACACACTAAACACCCTCAACTATTAGTTGTTACACTGTGCCTCACTTCTTTGCTGGTCTTGCTAGGTCTGTGTGTTTAAATATACCTTATTTGGAACAACCCCAAACATGGGATCCTCAACATGGGCTTTCCCCCTCTAGTCCAGATATCTATATATCTCTTTACTCCACTCAGCTATCTAAAGGTTATCTCAAAAACCACAGGTCCATAAAAGAACTCTCAAGTGCTTTTTCTGCTCTGGTTTCCTCAGTCTCCATAAATGGCCCTAGCTCATACTTAAGTCACTCTCCTGGTCTCTCACACCCCACATTCAAACTATCAGCAAAATCTATCAGTTCTACCTTCCAAGATCTTCAGAGTTGACTATTTCTCATGCCCTCCATTGCCTTTAGCTTTATTCAAACCATCCAACTCACCACTGGAGCAACTTCCTATAGACTTCTTAGTTTCCTTCCACTTTGCTTCCTCTTTTTTTTTTTTTTAAGTCCAGAGTATTCCTCTTAACTTGTAACCTATTATCATATTTTGCCTTTATGCAAGACCCTCCAGTTATTGACTATTCATTCAGAATAAAACTTAAATCCTAGTACAACTATCAGGTGCTGCCTGATCCAACTATACAATACTCCTTCACTTCCTCGTCCTCTTCACTCTGCCCACCCACTTTGACTTCTTTAAAGGGCTCAGGTACCACCCTGTGTTTGCTAGCCTCATTGTGCACAAATATCAGGATGGTTTGCCCCTTCACTTCCTTCAGCTCTCTTATCCCTCCCTGATAACCTGTGGAGACAGCAGGCATTTCCCTCCTCACAGTATACTGTTTCATAGCTCATTATACTTTTCTTCCTTGCACTTATCATAAACTTAAATATTATCTATGTATTCATCTTTCTTTTTGAGATCAGACAATTTTTGTTCAGGCTGTATCCCTAGGGCTTAAAACAGTATTTGGCATATGATAGGGACTTGGTAAATATAGAATAAAGGAATAAAACAACTAATATGTCACTTTCTAAGGATGATGGTGGGTCCCTCATTTGAGTGTCTGGATTTCGCACTACAAATGGGTTTGCATTTATATTATGGGTCAGTGAAAGATTTTAAGATTGGGTTAAAAGACACTTGTTTTTCTTTTCTTTCTTTCTTCTTTTTTTGCTATCATATTTTACTCCTGAGATTTGGACAGTGTTTCTCTTATTCGTTCAGAGCCAATCAATGTCACCCTTTAGCCTGCCAAAGTGGTTGCTGAGTGATGAGGCATTTCATCCCTCCGGGAACTTAAAGTACGGCCTGTGCAGCTCATACAGTCGTTGCTGGCTATGAGGGAAAAGCTACACTGATTAAGCCAAAACCTCCTACCAGGGAGCATGAGCAAGGAACATTCAGGCTCTGGGTCAGCTCAGAGGGCCTGTCCGTTGTCTCCTTTCAATAGTCATGCAGATTTTAGCTCTCATGAAAGCAAGGCACCCAAGAGGGTTTGCTGCAGTCTAACACGTGAAGAGAGATCCCCACAGAGCTGCAGTACAACTCTGCAGAGAGAGATCTAGGTCTCTCTGCTGATGAAATTCATCATATACTTTTATAACTTAATTTCTAATAAAATGTTATTTGAACCAAGTAGATTTTTTTTTTTTTAACCATTAGAACTAGAGCAGTGAAGAGCTCTGTTTTGTTTTGTTTTGTTTTTTTCTTATTGAGTTTTAAATGCAGCAGAACCTATGTAATGATTTCTTGACAATGGGGTTTCTTCGTACACTCTATAACAGGATACTGTAGACTTCATGTCTTAAGCAGAAATTTACTGTCTTACTTCTGGAGTCTGGAAGACACATTGAGAGAGATATCTGCCTTCTTCTAAGGACATCACTCTCCTAATGGGGGTTCTAGCTGCATGAACTTATCTTAACCTAATTATCTCCCAAAGGTCCCACATCCAAATACCATCACACTGAGGGCTAGGGATTCAATCTATGAATTAGGATGGAGGGAACACAAACATTTCAACCTGTAACAGTGGTTAGGAACTCTGAAATCTGAATTATCTGAGTTCAAATTTCAGTTGAGGGCCTCCCTGGTGGTGCAGTGGGTTAAGCAACGCACTCGAAGCAAACCTCAGCCACTGCAGCACGAGTTCAATCCTTGCTGCCCGCCAGGTTGGGGACCCACATGGTGGGGCAGACCTCTCCTGCTGTGCCCACTGCTCCCTTCAGCAGTGTACTTCCGTTGATCTGCCTGTTCTGCTACCTGCTCTCTGTGGTGAATCCTCTCACTCCCCCACACCTCTGGCCTGTACCCCAGTGCTTGTATGCATAAATAAATAAATCTTTAAAAAAAAATTCAGTTGAGATAATGACTAGCTGAGTGATTTAGGCAAGTTTTTCAACTTTTTGGAGGTTCAGTTTTTAAATCTGTAAAGTGGATAGTTACTTTATCGAAGTCCTATTGGTAATGTTCTTCACAATTCATCTCCACAGAGCAAATGTGTAGCAAGTAATTGTCATGAAATCACTGAAGATAATCAGAAAATATTCTACTTATAATGAAATATGGAATAATATTAATTTCTGATTTATAATGTATTAAAATATAAAATGCATTATCCCCACTAATGGAAAAATGACTACATAGATTACAAAATTCATACTTTAAGATACCAGTTTCCATATGATACAGGAAAGTTAGCAAGCATAATTTTATAAAAACAGGAGAAAATTAAGTTTTGGTTGTAAAATTGTTACAGGGCAGGGAGAGGAGCACCCAGAACCCCCAAGCCTGCCCTCTTTGAATAGGTTCTGCCATCCGCTGCATTAAGACAAACACATAAAACCTTTAATGGAAAGGAACTTTAATACAACTAGGGTACAATAAAGAAAGAACAAAGAATATAGTTACTAAGTTAAGTATCCAAAGTTACCCATCTCCTTGAGGGTAAAAGTCTAGCCAAATAGGATTGACCTAAAGCAAGGCCCAAAAACCTGCCACACATTTAAAGGACCTTTCAGTAGAGACCCATAGAAAAGGGTCAGAAAGAGTCAGACAAATTTGGGAGGAAAAGCGCCAAATCAAAATTAAGATGAAAACTGCCATTGCTAACCTCCCCACGGGTCTCTCACCCACATTTGTTTTAACCAGTCCAAGACCAAAAAGCAAGCACAGTTTCTTTACATGTCCCTCTGCTCCACGTGCCTCCTCCAGGTCTCCTTGCTGTTCTCCATTTTTTTTTTTTCTCCTCTCTTCTTCTCTGCAGAATTTTTTTTTTCCTCCTCAGCTCCACCCACCTAGGGCAGAACCAGGATTTTTAAAACTTCCCCTTTTCCTGGGACCACCCTGTTACAAAATTCTATCTCATCTATATATGTTAATACTATTGCTTATTTTTAATCAAGCAAATATAAAATTAGAAAGTTAACATATTTTATCAAATATTTTTTGTGTGTGAAGAATCTAGCTAATCTAGGTATTTTGTAGTTATTTAAGAAATGTTAACTTCCCCTCACCTTTGATACCCATGTAAACCTTAATATAATCTAAATTTTATATGACAGTCCATGACAAAAATGTTAGCATTTAAAATTTTTAAATTTTAGCCTCCACTTTTAATATTTTTAATATTATTACACTGTTTATTTGCCTGACCTACAAGTTCCAGTGCAGACAAAACAAGTTTTGAAGGCCTATTTTATTCAATGTGACCCCTTTAAATGGCTAATCATTGTTATGTTACTCTTCTAGTAAAATATTCACTGTCAATATTCAGTCATTACTAAGTGAACCAATCTCTCCCTGAAGGAGATTATATTGTAATGCACAACAACAGATAATAAACAGAAAAAACAAGGTGATTCCAGATTTTCAAGAATGCTAGAAAAGACTGAAGAATAAATAAAATTATGTTCCTTTAGGTAGCTCTCAGTGGAGACTTTCCAGAGGTGGTATCATCTGAGCCAAAACCTGACATTTGAACTGAAATAATTGGCTAGGTAAAGAGTTAGGAAGAGAGAAGAGAGTAAACCCAAGACCCAACACCCAAGGCAAATAAGAATTTTAGGACATTCAAAGACCACTGTGTAGATTAGTAAATTTGGGAGTTTAATGAGTAAATACTTCTGAGAGGAGATGATAGATGGAGTAGGCAGATCATATCATTACACAGCTCAAAAAAAGGCATTTAGCTTTTATTCTAAATTCAGTTAGAAGTCACAGAAGGATTATGCAGAAAGGAATGACATAATTTTACTACTATATTAAAATGATAATCTTGACAATAGTATACTTAATTCATTGCAGAGGAGAATAAAATTTAAAGCTAGGAGCCTAGGTTGGTGGCTGTTTCTATAATCCAGACTAGAGGTGTAATGGTGGTTTTGATCAAAATGGTAGTAGTAGAAATAAAGAGGAAAGGAGATGTCATAGACTCTTAGAGTCTCAACCTGAACAAATGAGAAAAATTGGCAAATGGGAAAGTTTAACACAGGTTTTGACTAGATAAGGATTCACCAAAAGTTTTTGACACACTAAACTTGATATGTTTATAACATACAAGTGAAAATATCAAGTCAGTTTTTGGATATAGGCCAAGCCTAAAGAAATACATTTAGGAGTCATTGTCATCGAAGTTATATGTAAAATTCATTGAAGGGCCTCCCTGGTGGCGCACTGGGTTAAGCAACACACTATGAAGCAGCAGACCGCAGCCACTGCAGCACGAGTTCGATCCCTGCCGCCGGCCAGGGAGGGGACCCACACAGCCTAGCAGACGTCTCCTGTCTTGCTTGCCCACTGCTCCCCTCAGCAGTGTATTTCAGTTAGTCTGCCTGTTCTGCTCCCCACTCTCTCTGGTGAATCCTCTCACCTCCCACGACTCTGGCCTGTAACCCAGCTCTTGTATGCACAAATAAATACATCTCAAAAATAAAAATAAAAATAAAATTCACTGGACTAGAAGAAAGTAGAGCTTGAGACATGAGTATCTGATCAGACCTGGAGCACTCCAACATTAGAGGCCTCATGTATAGAAAGAACTAGCAAAGAAGAATGAAAAAGGAGCACCCAGAGAAGAGAAAAGCCAGTGTAAAGATAAATGCCTATGAATAATAATAATAATGATTGCTAGCAAATTCATGTACTAGATACTGGTGCAATTGCTGTAAACTAGTTTATTCTCCACAATTGTCCTGTTCTTTAAGCAGGGAATCAAAGCACTGTGAGTTAACCAATTTGCCCAACTTCATACAGTTCAGCTCATAAGTGGCAGATAGAGGACTGAAATCAAAGCTAATTCCAAAGGCCTTATTCTTCACTAGAACCTGATATTGGCTGTCTGGTTTGCAAGTGACAAGTATCTTTGGAAATGCCATGTTGAACATCACTAAGATACAGCAAAGTTTCCACTGGTTGTAGCAAGGAATAGGTTGTTTCAGTGGAGATAGTTTTCCCAGTGGAACATTGAAATACAATTGGGTTTAAGACAGACATATGCAGTTAACAAGTTACCAGGAGGTTGGAAGTAGAAACCAGTATTACACAACTCTGTGTGCAAAGTTCTATTGCAGTGCAGAATAAAAAAAAATAGGGTTGTAGTAGAGAAGAATTTGGGACACAGGGAGGTATGCCAGTTAGGTCATCTTAGAAATAGACCACAAGATGGAGATAGTAATAAAAGAGAGATTTATTGTGATTTGCCTTCAGAGGATAATGGAGAAAGAGAGCAGGTGTGAGCAGAGACAATTTTTTAGATAGTAATACAGGTCTGGCATCTGTGAAAGGAGTGGGGAAAGGAAGGAGGGTTGGGTGGGGAGAAACAATAGTGTAGATTGAGAAAATCTCTCAGTCCATGGACGAGTCATTTAGAAAAAGTGGCCAGGATTTAGGAGCCTTGCTATGCTCAATTATTAGCTTGGCTGATCCCAGGAAAACCACACATTGGCTTTAAAATTGTTCTGTAAATTTTTGTTATTTAATTACAGATTTATAGATTTGGACATCCAGATTGGATATTCAATGAAATAGCTCCTAAAATGATACTTTTTATGCATTTAAATGTGGTTTACCCCAGTGGTGCTCCAGTTGAAGACTCTCAGCTAACTGTACTCTTGAATTTTGTCAGCAAGGTCTTTCTTAAAGACTGATCTGAGTAAAAAACCTCTTGGCCTCACAGGAGAGTTGTGTTGCATATAAGGGCTTTGTAATATTTGTATGCTCATGTGAATCAAATTAAAACAGAGACAACAGACAACACAATATAGCAAATTATAAAAATTAGCATAGGATTTAACATTGTCTTGTCGATAACACTCAATACTAACATTTTGGTCAAAATAAATATTTTCCCAGTTTTCGTTAAGTAACATCAACAGAAGTATTTACATACATAAAAAACATTATTCTAGGAGTTATTTCATGGACAATCCAGAATGGGTTTAACAAAAAAAAATCTGTAATTAACAAAAATTTACAAAATAACTTGATTAAAAAGTAGGCAAAGGACTTGAGTAAATATTTCTCCAGTGAAGATATAAATTGCCAACAGGTATATGAAAATGTGTTCAACTTATCAGCAGGACTATGCTTGTCAGAACTACAATGACATGCTACCTTATACATATTAGGTTGGTTATTAAAATACAAAAACAAACAAAAATATGAGTAAATGAGTGTTGGTGAGGATGTGGAGAGACTGGCACCCTTACACACTGTTAATAGGAATGTAAAATGGTGTGGCCACTATGGAAAATGACATGGAGGTTACTAAAAATTAAAAAATAAAACTACATATGGTCTAGCAATCCTGCATCTGGATATTTAGCCAAAAAAATTGAAATCAGGATCTCTAGGAGACATTTGCATTTCTGTTCACTGCAGGATTATTTATAATAGTCAAACTGGAAACAATTAAATGTCTATCAACAGATGATTAGATAAAGAAAATGCGGTATGTACATACAATAGAATACTTATTCTGCTTTAAAAAAAGAAATCTGGCCATATGCCACAACACAGATTAACTTTGTGGAATTTTACTATGTGAAACAGTAGTTATAGAAGGACAATGCCACATGATCCCACTTATATGAGGAATCTAAGATAGTGAAACTCATAGACAGGAACAGAATGGTGGTTTCCAGGAACTGGAAGGAGGTAAAATAGGGAGTTTTATTTTATGGGTATATATTTCCAGTTATGCAAAATGAATAGACTCTGAAAATCAACTGTACTGCATTGTACATGTAGTTAGTAACATTGTATTGTGTGTTTAAAAAACTTCTTAAAAGGGTAGATGTCATATTAATTGTTCTTATCATGGTGGGTGAAAAGATTGAAAAAAAAAGTAGAAAAATAGGTAATAGGTATACACACCAACCAGATGAAGATTTATAAGTAAGGGTTCTCAGCTTGTGACCACTTGAATTCACTTGCCCTAACACTAGTATAAGAAACAAACTTCTGAAATAGAGCATGCCTGCAAATTCAACTAGCACACTAGGAGGTTTGACCAAATCACAGAATCTGTCTAACTTGATGTTCCTCCTGGGTATACAAAACACTTTGTAAATAAATATCCTGAACCCCTTCTTCTTACTGTGTCTATAAAATGGTAAAGCAGATGCAGTTGAAAAACTTGAGTGCTAAGACACTAAGGCAAATTTCAAAGATTACTGACCAAAGCTATATTTTAAAAAATCTAGACATAAAGCAAAAATTTTTGAGTGTTGAGAAATTCATTTTGTGATTCTGTGCAAAATACTAGTTGCCATCTCAATTACATTGATTGCAAGGTATTAGGGATCCATGCATGCTTCACTAGGTGGAAAGACTAAATTCCTTGGAATGACTGATGTTATGAACATTCATACCACCCAATTAAAAAAAAATATATATATATCCAGACAAGATTTTTTAACTATATTAAAGTGTATATGTATTTCTAAGTCTGTCTAGTGCTTATGAAACAATACTTTGATACATTCTCTCTCGAAGTTAATGGGCTTCTCATTAGAAGCAGAATCATTCCTGAGATACCAATTGCTTGGGAATTCTCAGTGAAAATTAGTCTAGTAATCTCAGGCAGCATTTAGGCAATAATATAACAGGCCTACAAAAATATTCACAGCTACTCATTGTTCCCTGGGAATTTATATGGGTAATCCCATATGGTTAATAGTACTTGTTATGTATGGTAGCGAATGATTCCAAAACAATAGAAATCACCAAGGGATAGTGAGAGACAGTAAAAAATGAAGGGAACCTTGCATTTCTGATGAAAATAAAACTGTTGGCAATGTTAGCCAGTGTTTTCCAGTATACCATGCCCTCTTCACATCAACTTAGATGTTAATTTTATTCAAGAACTTGACTGTGGAAGAATTTAGTTTCTTTCACTACTCTTTTCCTAACAACATAATTTAGACAATTGACTTCGTACTTTGTGGTGCTACAGAGCATTCAGCTCCTATAGGGTTATCTGTATGATAATTGTTAGGAGCAGTTTCAATGGGAAAAGAGCAAAGATGAAAAACTCTTGAGTGATTTTGGGGACACAAAATTGCTGTCTCCATGTCCCTTAGAGAAAAATGACATCCACACAGCAGAAACAATTGCTTTTCTTGCTACCTTACATTAATGAGGGGATTTCCTTCCGGGAAATTCAGGGTTCAGGCTACTATGTCATACTCTTAAGTAATGCAGCGAGATAAAATATGTCTCAGAATCATAAATTAGGAATAATAACGCTCCAGAGCAAAACTGATTTTGTGCACGCAGGCACCAGGATTAAGTTAATGCCACGAGCTCTACTCTTTGTGAAAGGTAAATTTCTCCTGGCTGAAGAGAACAGCAATAATTATTCAAAATTCCTAAAGTAGGCCAACCATTTGTCCAGAGGGCAAAGAAATCCTGCTTGACTGGCTTCCACTCGAAACCAGTGTCAAGTTCCTGACCTTATGAACTCCCCAGAACAATATTAGGTGGAAAAGGAGGAGCTGTTCTTAACTTATTCCTCTCACTCGTTTTGTTTTCTGTTTTTTTTTTAAAGCAGAGTAGACAATGTGGTTCTACTTGTATTGGAAGTTACAGATTATTTTTCAAAGTGAACTGTTATATTTGATAGTGGCCTTCCATCCTTTTTAAGTTGGGTGATAGACTTCTTTATTTCCATTACTTAAAATGATAATATTCCTTAAGGGAATCCTTTCTTTCCTTACAGTGTGTGATGAGTACATTAACACACCTAGATGTCAATAAAATTATGAAGACATTATCATAGACATAAAATATACCACACGTCATTTAAACAAAATTCAAACTTAAAAAAAAAGTAGGAGCTAAATTAAAATAAGCTAAATTAAAATAAGAGGAAAGCTTTGGAAGTAAGAACTCAACTTGAAGTGTTAATAGTAATCCACTATCTTTTCACTAAGTGTTATCTAAGTGAGCCAGTGACAACTGATCCAGAACTGGAAGAAAGAAACTTGACTGTCAGAATCAGTGGGATGTCACAGGTCTCATTTAAAATTAGGAAAAAGATACACTCCTGGGAGAAAAAAATATTCATAATGTTCACAACAAAATTTATATAGACTCACAGAAATTACAGAACCCTCCTGATATCAATGGACTGTCACCTCAAATCTGAATATGTCACCCCCAATATGAATATCAGTTAAATCCTGTACAATGAAAGAGTGGAAATTCTTACCTCTGCTCTATCAAGATTTAGAAAACTATGCATACCCCACCTCCCATAACCTCTGGCTGAAGTTAACATTTGCCCCATTGTTCTGACTTCTACTACCAAGAACTACAGGTGGGTCATCAGTAAGCAGTGACTGAATTCTACATAATTACAGATTTTGAAGCAGATGCTCTACCTTATCTCACACACAAGATTGAGTTCTTGAAATTTTTGACCACAACCAATGCATTGCAAAACTCACTTGGAACAGACAGGACTTGACTTATGAGAAGACACACATGATTTCAAAACTGGCTCTAGTTGGGTGGTTTTGCAGTTGCTGATATGACATGATCCGTCAAATCTAACTTTGATCACAGGGAAGACATAGTCACATCCTGATACATTCTTCATAATAAGCAGCTTGGATAATACTCCTACTCCCAAATTTAAAGATTAAAAGTATCTGGAGAAAGAACTAGACTCTCTCTTCTTGAGATATCCCCTCCAGGGCAGCCAAAGGTATACTGGGAAAAGCAGAGAAGGGAAACTTCTCATTTTTCTTTCCAGTGTACCCTCAGCTGTCAATTCAGCAGCTTTCATAAGAACTAAACCTACTTTAAAAAAAAAAAAAGGAGAGTTTGAAAGTGTTTTACCATTAGCTATTCTGATTCTAGTCCATGCCAGGAAGCAAAGGTTCTTATTATACCATATTCTATTTTTGATCTAATCCATATCAACAGCCTGAAGTCCCAGCATGGTAATGCTGGAGAAATTCTTTGATGATAATTGGAAACTGCACTGCCTTGCCCCTTAAGTTATACAATCTGACTGTCACTAGGAGTGTCATTTGGTATAGGATATGCTAGGGACAAGAAAGTGCAAAGTATAGATGGAGGACACAGAAGCAAGTGAGAGCCTCCTGTGAAAGTTCTCCTGTTGGTGAGGTTGGATACAGAAGGAAGAAGGTGTGTGTCCCTGCCCTGATATTTTGGAGCCTCCAGATCACTCAGCGTCCTGTCATTCAAATACCTGACAGCACTACCTTTGCCTTCTGTGCAGACAATACGATATGGGAAGAAGAGTCACACTGAGCAGCAGTTATTGGAAACAGTTAAATATAACACCAGGCGTTAAAACCTGGCACCTTCTTGTCATGATAAAGATTGTAGCAAGAACAGGAAATGGCATAGTACAAATCCGTTTTCAAGATAATGATCTCATGAATGTAAAGAACATAGGAAATGGAACAAATGTAACCCATTCCATTACCACCTTCAAACGGTAACCTCCTTATCCTAGTCACATGCCCTACTTATGGTCCTGATTCAAACACAAAGAAAATCAAAAGAATGACACTAAAGGAACGAAAGAGCTCCCCAACTTGTGTGTGTGTGTTTGTGTATGTGCCTGTGTGTGAATGTGTCTTCTTCTTTGAACTCTGGTGCATCAGTGAATTCCTTAATTCCTTAAAGCTGATTCCCTAATTTTGACTTGATATGCAGGTTATATATAGGAGGAACAAAGGAAGTAAAAGTCAAGAAGTCATTTGGGAATTGCCACTCTTCTCTCTACCCCATATCAGGCTGGAGAGACTTGACCTTCCCCTAAATAGAAGCAGCAAACAAAGAAGATGGTCAAATTCCTTTCTCTCTTCTAACCCTCGTAAATCTCTAACTTACTGAGGAAAATAGAACTTCTGTCTCATGTTATGTTCCCTCTCCCCTACCTGAAGAGGTTGATGAGGACTCAACTTGATTAGGTGTATCTGAGCATAAAGGAGAGTCTCAGTAATACAAAGAAGAGACCTGGTTGAAGTCCATCAGGCCAGATCAAAGTTGATACTTCTCTCCTCCATGCCTGTTTGACCTGATCATGTTTTCACAGATCTGTTTCCTTTGGAAAGCTCTTTAAGTAGCATTATGTGAAATTTATACTCATCTCACCCCAAGATGACTGTTTCAGATATGAGGGGGAGTCGTAAGGAACGATGGCTGAGTTTGCCAAATAAATACTAGAGAAGTTGAAAGCCAGATTGCCTGGAGTACTGTGCCCACACCCTGCCTCAACCAAATGTCACTCACTCTGCTCAGCTGGCTAGTAACTCCTTACATGGCATCCAAGTAACTGCACTATACGTTTTCTTCTACTGGGGATTTGTCCAGGCAAGAAAGCTTGAATATACTTTACATTTCAGGCATCCTGGAGGTCTGTCCTTTCCAGATGATATCCCCATTACCAAATGGCCCTGGTTAGTTAATTAGGAATGCAATAGTGTTCCTTGCTCTGGTTATATGTCATGTGTTAAATGACATTAGGAGAGTCTCTGACTATTTCACATTTTAAGATTGTCACTGATAGCCTCCTTATCAGATGCTATGCAAAAAGTTTTCTTTGGGGCATACAGTTCCCCAAGTATTCTATTTTGAATCCCAAGAGAGATTACATTGGAATTTATCTTTTCAAAGAAAGAAAGTCCTGTGTTTTAAATGGTCTAAAAAATCAAATGAATTACAAGTCCTGAAAAATAATCATTTGGAAGAAATCCTACATGAGAAAGAACATATATTTTGGATTGAATAAGTAATTTCTAATCCCTAGTTTTTACAGGGGGTTTTAATTGATTATATAGTATGTGGTGAATCAGAACAATGGGTGTGTTTTACTTATTGATAATTTAGTCATTTGAAAAGTTGAATGATTTAGATAACTAGAATCTGTCATATTATTAAACAGATCTTTATGCATACATTTTCTTCATACTATTTTTATCCTTGTCTTCTTCATTCCAAGTCATCAGGTTTTATGTGTACATAGTTTTACAGTACAATGGGTTATCTTCATTCTTTCACTCTTCTATGGGAAACGTGGTTGTTCAGAAAGAGAACTAAAATGAGAGCAGATGTCAATAGCTATGTAGCCTGAGGATAATTTCTTGGCATTTCTGAGTCTCAAGTCTTTCATTTTGTAAAATGGAGAGATTGGTCTACTTGATATCAAACATCCTTTCTAGCATTACTAGAAAATCTAAACCTGGAGTATAGATGCACCCGTATTTATTATCAGTGTTGGTCTGTGGGTTTTTAATTAACATCACATTGAATGTCCTTTTTTAAGGAAGGTTTATCTTTTCCAGGAATATTGAAGTTCTTTGTCACCTATTTATTATGTATTGATCTTTATCTTTATAGGTGAGAGGTACTTTGTTGTCTTCAGTATCTGTTTACTCAGTATTCTTAAGGAATAAAGATATGAGAGTAGAAAATATAATAAAGTAACTAATATGGAAATGTTTGCAAAGCAAAAAATAAACCCATGGTGAGAAAGGAGGAGAAAAACCATTTATTTATGACACTGCATGCAAAATCTTCAAAGTAAGCGAATTAAATTTTTAAGACCTATAACTAACCAAATAAAGGAATAAGTTTGTATACATAAAGTTCTGAACTATATTTGGTCAGAAGGATACTTGACTTCTGGTAAATTACTGGATACCAGGTTAATGAAAAAACAAACAAACAAATAAAAAAGCATTCTCTAGACTTAGAATTAAAAATAATTTTCCAATTTAGAAGCACAGGCCAAGACCAATTTTCCTACTATAGATATGCCCCTAACTAGAATTACCCAACTGGTAAGGCTATTACTGTCCTTTGCTATCAGCTCTGTTCCAGAAGTCCCTTGAGTAACCCAGGTCTCTTTCAAAGGCTTTCACACTGTAGAGCTTGCAGGGACAATAAAAGCTGAACACAGTAAGGTGACATTTCCCACCCCAGAAGTGTTATCAATAGAAAAGGGAACTTTCTTTTATCTTACCCTGGGATTTCATGCCATTTTAAATTACTCCATTTCAGGGCCTGTTTCCCAATGCCATAATCATTGGGTTGGTTGTTTATTTGAACACTTGAAGTTACCTAACTTGAAATTATTTCCCACCTAGAAAAATGAACTGGGGATTCAAAACACTCATCTTGTGTGTGAAGGATATAAAGACTGTATCATGAGCAATGACAAATGGTAACAAGATGTCATCTGTATCAGTAGCTGGTGATGAACAAATGTCTCGGTGAATCATGCTTGACTTTAAACTTGGTTTTATCCTCAGCTGAGTTATGGTGCAAGATGCCTTTGGTTAAGCTAATAAACGGGTGATCAAGCAGATCTGACTTTGTCACAAAAGATTAAGAAGACTATGGAACAAGTAAACCAAACACTATAAACTTTACCACCACCACAAAAGAACATAGAAAAACTGTTTTCCTAAAGATTATATTTTTACTGCCCCTCTTGTCAATACAAAGTATCATTTTCCTACATATCCAGTTATCCTTACCAGTGCATTGGAAAGAGGGAATTCATGTGGAGTTGTGGTGATTAGAGAACTGCAAACAAGGAGAAGGCTAGCTGTTGTCTTTAAATGATATACCAATACAACTGGTCATGCATCAACCCATTTTACTTATGAACCACCTAAAATATATTTAAGCGGATGTTACTTGTCTCCAAGCATTTGAGCTGCGTGGAGAAGGTGAAGGGATGTGTTTTAGGGGCCTCTTTACCTTTGAGAGTATCTGATAGAAGAAAAATCAAGTTATATACATGTGATCTTGTTCCTATGACTTTCCCTAAACTTTTAGGTAAAGGAAAGCGTGCAGCAGAACCATTGAGTTCCAGCTGTAACCAAGTATATGATGATATTACTGAAAAGTTCTATTTCTTCATTTTCTATTACAAAAATGAGAAAGACTATGAGTAAATTAGATTTTTGAGCTAAGTATTGAATATAGTTTAGAAATGACTATAGATGAAAGTGTGGCCAAAGGTCAGGTCGTGGTGCAGCAGGTAAGAAAAACAGGGAGAAATAGAGCAATAGGTAAAGGAATGATAGATGATAGCTTTAATATTTCAAGTTAAATTTTTATGATAAAAATGAAATTTTCCATTTTAATTTTGTGTAACAACCTTTCAGAATTATGAACTTCTTGGAAAATTATTATTGGAAACAATTTTCCATGTGGAAAAATAAATAATTTAGGCATTTAAGGGATTTTCAGGAAAAGATTCATATAATCTTAGAAATGAAAGCCAGGAGTAGTATTTAGATGAGCATATTTGTAAAAAGACGTAAATGTGAATGATGAGACAGGAAACAATAGTTAGGATCAATAATAATCAGAAATCAGATTTAAAATGCAGCTAAAGAAATATAGAATAACAAAATAACTACCTATAGTAAACTCTGACATTATTAGGGAATGGAATCTGCTGATGCCTGCTATTCATAAATTTTCTGGAAACAGGAAAGACTGCTCTTTAGAACAGACTAACTCGCTGCAGTTAACAACAATGAATTGTTATTCCTCCTTTCCTTTTTCTCCCCTGTACCTTTGGAAGTGGATTTGGATTTGATTCTGATTTCAAATAAAGTAAGATATATACAATTAAATGAGAAAACAAAGCCTGTTATGTACTGAGTCAAAAGGACTTCAATTTTATAATGCCTTAAGCTTATTTTTAAAAATATTGACAGGAATGAGTAGGTAGAATGCAGAACAATATTCAACAATTACTGGACATCTTTCATCTTGGATTCTATGCAAAGGGCTTTACATATGTTTTCCTAGATATTTAATCAATAGTCTCTATACGATCATCTCTTATTCTGTTTTAAATAAAATCACTTTATAAATATTTTGAATAATATCGTTAATCAGTTAAAATGTATGAAGAAAGAAATGATTGAGGGAAAAACCCAGTGTGAAATGGTAGCCACCTGAGAATAGAGGTGTTAGGAAAAATTAAGGAAGTCAGATTTCTTTTCAATAAGTTTATCATTAAAACATATAGGTGAATAGCTAGATAGAAGCTTTATTTTTTTAACAAAAGATCCTCCAAAAGGAATCCTTTATTCTGTCAAAACTGGAAAGTTCTGTCAGTATGTATGGTTGAATTTTAAAAGAAATGTTAGGGGACAGGGGACTTCCCTGGTGGCACAAGGGGTTAAACACAGCACTATGAAGCTATCCACAGCCACTACAGCACAAAGTTGATCTACAGCCAGGGAGGTGAACACATGGCACAGCAGACCTCTCCTTTCTCACCCACTGTTCCCCTCTGCAGTGTATCTCAGTCAATCTGACTCTGCTCTCCACTCTGTCTCTGGTCCTCTCAACCCCTAAACCTCTGGCCTATACCCCAGTCTTGTATGCATAAGTAAATAAATCTTTAAAAAAAAAGAGAGACTGGGAGAGAGAGACGAATATTTTTTATCATTGCTATATTTCTGAAGCATTATTGCAATGACTTTAATCTACTCCAGTTTTCATGGGAGCATTGAGCAAATTTTGTGTACGAATAGGCAATATTAGAACACATGCAAGATAATCTGAAATAAGACTCACATGCCTGTGTATCACTGGAAAAGCCAGACCTTTATCTTGTGATATCTTGATGGTGGAAGATTCACCACTTACAAAGGAATTTTATTAGAAGCCACATGCACTTATTTCAGCACATATGTGTGTAGGTCACTGTACATTCCCAAAAGAACATCACGTTGAAATCCCAAAAGATGTATTTTCTCTAGGCTTCACATGAAATTGAAGATAGTTATTCCAAAAAAGAAATGTCATTGCATGAATTTCACTGTGTTCTTTAGCCCTTTGGGGGGTCTGTCTATGTAGTGCATAGGGTAAAATAAGACAGTAATTCCAATGCACAGTAAGTAAGACATTTTTTGCCATCTTTAAAAATAAATAATAGAACCACAGTTGCCAAGTACTATTGGATATAGCACCTGAAAAAAATCTGAATGTCACAATTTTTTACCCAATATTACATTTTATTCTGCCTTAAGTAATGGAAGTTAAGTAATGAAACTGAATTGGAATTTCTAAAAGTGCTAAGTGTAATGAAAAAAATTTCATCTGTTCTAGGTAAATGATATCTTGTATTATATTAGTATATGTATAGGAGGTTTTATATACTGCTCCCTTTATGTAATAGAATAAACAATAATGGTGATAGATGTGAATATGGAAAATTCCCTTAAGGGAAGGTTTCAGAGGAATGGGTATTTAGTGAAGTTCTATCAATACTTTCTGTATTAGAATCAATGGAACAAAAAACATAAGGAAAATTCTTAGAAATGTGTTGAAATTACAGTACAGATTTATAAAATATGCCCTGTATATTTCAGTCAAAAATAAAATTTTAAAATCTGAATACTTAAAACTACAAATAGCATCCACAATAGGAATAGCTAGCTAGAAAACTTCTACAAAATCAAGAATTCTTAATATTTTATCACTAGGAGGAAAATTTTTCCCATTTTATCACTAGGAAAAAATGAAGTTTTCTTTCATTATAAAGCATTCCTCCATATTTTCAATGATATTTTCCATAGTGCTTTCAAGTTCAAGTTTAAATGCACCATATGTAATCACATAATTTAGGATTTGGAAATGTAGAGAAGCAGTTCACTAGTGGTTGGGAAAGTAGAATATCATTTGGCATTTGTATGAAATGTTTTCTCTCAGTGTACTTTCAAATCCACTACCTTGTTTTATTTTAACAACATTCCCATATTATGGGTAAATTTGGCCTTTAGCTTTATTCATATATGAACCAGATATTTGCCCACGGAGAGCAATATGGGTATTATATTCAGACCTCAACTCTCCACTTTGATGCTCTTTGTAGTATGGTTCGATGCTCTTCAGAGTGGGATTAGGATTAACCTCATCAAAAAGTTAGAAGTGACACTGTAACAAAGAAATTATTTTAGAAGGAGAGACAGAGGACTTGAGAGTTGAAGGTCATACAGTTTTATAATTCATGGGGTCTAATTTGGTCAACATTTGTATCCACCCCATTATGTATGCTTTGTAGTAATAACATTTTTCTCTTACAGAATTTTAAAGTATACATTGTATACTTTCAAAAAATATTACCACAAGTTTCAAAAAGAAGATAAAATTTCAATAGAGCATTATCAAATTCCTCCTAACTTATTTATTGTCATTGTTTCCCCACTAAATCACTATTTTCATCACTTCCATCCAGGAGGTAACAATTTGATGAAATGAAGTGACTTTATTTGTCTATATATCTCTTAGGTCCATAAAAACATTGTCCACAAATGCCAATTTCTTCGTAACTACTTCATGTGAATTCTAAATGATGGACTCTATATCAATTAAGACAAACACTATGCATATTCTTCCCCAGGAATTTTTGTTAGAGATATTTTTAATTTCTCTAGAGAGAAAAATGACCTATGCATTAACATTTTTAATCCAAAAAAACTGATAAGGCAGTCATACAGCTTACCAATTTTTAAAAGATGTGTTGTTGTTTTTTGGTATGAGCATGTAATCTCTAATGAGTTAAACTCAATTTCAATTGGCAACACATATTTATTTCTAAAATGTCAACTCCTTACTTGAATTTCTAAAAAATATTTTGTTACCAAAAAATACTTCCTCACTGATCCTTTACTTATTAGACTTTCCAAATCTTAAAAGTAATTCAAGGAAGTTAAAACTAAAGAACAGACAGTGGACTTTGTAATTCAGGTTCTAAGTCCTTTCAAAATTGCTCCACATAGCAAGATTTTAAATACTTAAGGATTAGGATTGGTGTTTATATCTTTGTTACTTTTTCAGCATCACTGATTATAATTCTAGACAAATAATAGATGCTCTATAAAAGTCTTGTTTGAAAAAAATTCTTTTATCATCTTCCTCTTTCTTACCCTCTTAATGATTTATTTTTTCAAAGTCCACTTATGGGAAGTTATTCCAATGTTTGTCAATTAAAACATTTAATAACTAAAATTTGAATTTAATAGGAGAGGAGGAGATTAGAACTAGCCAATAGGAATAAGTGAATAATTCAGCAATAATGAAATGGTGCAGGAGTAGCAGTAACAGTCAGTTTTATGTTTGCAAGGAAATGATGAGTGGGAAATGAGTGACATCTGACTAAAAACCAATGCCCCTGGAAGGTGATATAACAGCTTTAAACTGGAAAAAAAAAGTATATAGGGGAAATCAAAGCTGACACAGTGAAACTGCATAGAAAGAAGAGAGCAGAATAATGACAATGTCAAGCAACAAATGGAGTTAATGAGGCATGTCCTGATGGAACTAAAGATCTCATGTCTTCAAAAACAACTAGTTAATTTAGCTGACTAATTTGCTTACTTTTATACTTAATCTCTTAGAGACACCCTGGTGGTCCCCTTCTATTATGCTTTATAATATTCCTCAGAGAATTCTCAAAGAATACTTAAAATCAGAAGGATATACTTGAAGAGAAATAAATATTAGAAATAAGGCCTTCAACACATTTACTACAAATGATGATCATTTAACTTTAAAACAAATCCAAAGTTGTTTCTCTGAGTGAGAAAACATGAAAGAAAAAATGAAAGTAAAAAGTAAAATGTGTACCTCTAGCTTTTCTAACTCTAAGAAAATGTAAATTTGCATTTTTGTTAAGAGAAGAAAATATCTGCCGTCTTAAAAGTGTGCGTCTGAGCTATATTTTCATTGTTAAATTATTCCTGAACTCCTGTTGGTTGTAAAGAGACTCAGCAATAGCTTTTTTTTAAACATTCTTCTGTCTTAAAAATAGTAGGGAATGGGTGCAGAAAGGGCTGACAGAGAACACTAATGAAAGACCTTTGAACCCTGCCAAGCAGACTCTAAAATGGCAGAAGAGTTGTTTTTAAGGTAAGTCAGTGCGCTTCTCTGAAAGCTGATTTAACTTGACTAGACGATAGACATCTCTTTGGTGAGCTACAGGGTCTCAAACAAGGAGAGATGTTTTATCTTGGTTAAGCTGATAATTTGTCCTACTTAAGCAAGCAATGCAAATTTCCGTGCAAAGCTCTGTGCTCATTAGCTCATAATTAGGATAATAAATCTGGACTCACCAAACAGATCAGGGGAAACATCATAGAACTGTAAATTGGAGAATGAGCTTATCCTATCCTGTAGCAACTAGGAGAAAGTCTGCAGAAATCTATTCAAACTCTAAAAGCAACTTCTGAATGTGATGCTGCATGTAATCATCATACATTTAACCCCTCAGATAAAAAGGAAGAAACAAAGGTTAGGGGGGCATGAAGACAATTGAGCAGTCTGTATGAAAACCAAAACGTTGAAATGCATTTCTTAAAGTTAAGAATATCTATAATTCCGTAACATGTTCATGAATCCATCAGTGGTTCTTTCACACAAATTTTCATACATGAACATTTTTGCAAGTAAGCATTTACTGTGCTGCTGGAGGAAACCAGTGGCCCGCAGGTACTAAGCAATTAGTCAGAATTCACATAGTGAGTCAAAATAACATGTCAAGGAGAAAGCCCAGAAGAGGATTCTGCAAAGCACAAAGTTCACACTCTGCCTTTAGTATACAGAATGCTGGGTGGATAGATAACTTGAACCACTCTAGAGACAAAAGAGAACTGCAATGTCATGAAAAATCAAGCAATTCTGCTTTTTCCTCTTAAATGCAAAATTGTGAATTCTGTGTAACTACTTGTGCAAATTGCTTGCCAACAGTTTACAAGTTGTTTACAAATAATGCCCCCTTCCGCCTCAAGAGTACCATTAACTGATACCAGCCTAAATCATGCCTGTACATGTGATGTATTTTCTGTTTACTTCTGCACTCCACCTAACTTTTTAATTTTCCTCATCACTCAAGATTTAGAAAAAGTTGATTCATGTCAGACCACACCATGGAGATTGACTAAAGTTAACTTCAAGATTAGGGTAGACATGACCTCTCTATAGACGAACCCAAGAATCCATGTGTTTGTCCTAATCCAGGTGAGACTTAAGCTGACAGAACTGAATTTCTTTGTGGCGTGTGTTACTGCTGAGAATATGTTTCTTCTTGTTCAAAAAGTGATATGTTGAGACCCTAAACCTTTCCAATCTTAGCAGAAGAGACAGGACTCTCCAGTAATCTATTTACTCCAAGTATTTGGGACTAAAATACAGATTTTTTGTGAAGTGAAACCATTAAGAATTTAGAAATATATGTCCTCTATTTAAAAAAGGAAAGAGAATTTAAAAAGCCAAGTAAAGAAAATATGACATCTATTTATATTTTATCCTTAGAAGTTAAGCTTCTGAAGAAAAGATCATGGTGGAATCCAAGTGTCTTTTAATAGGTCAACAGGAAGACACCCATTAGGTAACATTAGCTAGAAGACCAAATGTGCATAGTATTTTTATTTTTGGATTTAAATTTTAAAAGTTTTTTAGTAGTCTGGCTGCAATTAAAAATACACACACACACAATTTAGTCATTGATCATGAATCATGAGAGCTTGAATTTTCCTCCAGCTGTTACCTTTAAAACAATCAGTTTATTTCTTTGCTTCCTTTCCCATTCTTTAATCTGTCGTATACAAATCACTTAACCACTTACCCTATCCATTCCTCCTATGGAATATTTAGCACTAATTTACAGTTTGCCAATATATCTACTTTGGCTTCTTGCCTTCTAATTAGTCAATTTATTATAAATTATAAATCTAAATAGTCAAATTATTATAAAATGTAATGCATGCTCAATTATAGCTAAGAAATCTCTCAAACTTGGTTTAGTAACTACCAGTTTTTCAAGTCATTAGAAGTACCTTGCCATTTTCCTAAAAAAAAAAAAAAAAGTAGTTGCATGCAGCAGTTCACTGGGCAGATCCACAAACAGCATCCAGGACTTGAGTCCAGATGGATATTTAACTAAACTAGAATGAGGGACACAGAATATTTTTCCAGAATTTAGAAAATGAAAGAGAAACTGCCTTTAAATACTTCAAGGCTAAATCATAAACACAAGAAGCAAAAGTATAAAGATGAAAGAAATGGATTCGAATTTTTGTAGGTTGCTAGGGGGAAAATAGGAAAGAGAAAAAATAAAGGGGGCAAGTCTAGAACATATCAAGATAGTCTGAATTTGCTAACTTAAAGACTTATAATTTGAGTATATTTCAGTTTGCCACATTCCAGGAGAGAATCCCTCTTCTTAGGGCACATCCTAAGAAATTCTGACCACACTCCTCTCCCATTCCAAGTAGTGTTACTTGAACAAAACAAGGGACTAGATCCTGAAAGTACACCCTCCTATCCCCAAGTGTCCATATCCATCCCTAAAAACTTTTCCTACTACTTATTGTGTAGATGACAGAGAACATCCTGGGTTTTTATTGTGTACAGATGCATAATAGTTACTCTGAGCAATATGGGTGATGGATCCTTGGGTGTCTTAAAATTCAATCAGTGGCAGATAGGGTTGCCTCTTCATTGCTACTTAAGACAGAAGTTACTAAATAGATGAAACCATTTTAGTAAACAAAAATAAAGTACACCAAATTTGTCTTGGTATCTTAATCCCAATCTGTTCTTTTTTCTCCTTTTGGACTCTCAACTATAAATTCTCTGCTCCTTCTATTTGTTTTTATACGTTTCTGATTGTCTCACCAATATGCTGTTTTCTTCTGGTGGAGCTGCATTTTAACACCAGCATCCAATTTTGTAAGGTGAGGCTTTGTCCCTGAGACATTTCAGTTACTACACCTTGTTTACTCAAGAGACAGACTTTGAAAGTAAACTGCATTAATCTGAAGATGGAGGAAGTGGCAATGCTGGGTGACTTTTGTTCTCATCCCCAAGCTTTCACACTGGATGTTGTGTAAAAGACTGTCCCAATGGCAGCTGCTGCACACCCATTTCCAGCAGGTATTACCTGTAAAATTGGATCTGGTTTCAATGCTTCCTGACAAAATTCTGAGACGTAGAACTCCAGGTGAAAGAGTAGGGTTTTATTCAGCTTCTAAACCAGGTCTCACCTCTCTTCTCACATGAGCAACTGTTCCCATTGTCCCTCAGATTCTGAAGCAGCTGGAAGATTGGAACATATATGTGTCCCGCACATGTGGTGATGTGTGGGCCATGAATCAGTGTGAGGGAGAGCAATTTTCTTTTTTTTTAACAATTATATGATAAAAATGTTCACAAGCCATTTAAAAAAGTCAATATAAATATCGTTTCTGTGCGTGTGTGTGTATGTCTATGTGTGTGTGTATTCAGTCCATCTAGATTAAATATAGATTTAGTATCAGTGAAAAATTTGGAGCCGCTTCTTAGTTACTAACATGTTAAGGTTCATCAAAAGACAAGGTGATTGTCTAATTGCACCCCACAAATAGGTCTATCACATGGAAAAGTAGAGGATTTTGCAAATCTGAGTCAGGAGTTGCTCATTACTTTCCTGGAATCTGATCCTATTTAAGCCATTCAAAAACCAAGAACAATTAGTTGCTGAATTTCTATAAAAGAGGAATTCCTTGGAATTGAGGATAGGGAACTTCAAACTTGAGTCATATGAAAAGTAGGCATTTAGGATGTAAACCCAACACTTAATTTTTAACATGAGGGCAAATGTCAAGATTGTCTAATTCAACTCCCAGATTTTATAGACTAGGAAACAGACCAGTTCCATTACTTCTCAAGGCAAATATTTAGTGGGAATTAGACCGTTTCAGTTTGATTACTAACTCTAGCATTTTTCAGTTGTGAGGCATTAAATATATTACTTTATCTCTCTTTGCATAGTTTTTTGTCTACACAACTGGGACAATTTTTTGATACTAACTCACAAGGAATAGATGAATCTATTCATACAGATAAGCCACTTAAATTAGATGTGAACAATTTGTATTCAATAAATGATAAAATTCTCTCTGTAGTTCCATGTGAAGCATTTAAATATTTCCTCATGACTTCTAGAATAATTTCAAATATAGAAAGATCCATTTATATACATTCCTATAGGTGATAGCATCTCTATGAATCTCAGAATTAAAATACAAAATATTTTCAATATTCTTATTTGAATTTTAAGTGGGTCTTTAGCATGAACTTGGGTCAGACTTGAAAATATGTAGTAATTCACCATGTTGGACAAGCATTTCAGGTCTGGTAAGCTTAGGGGAATGGGAAAAAGGAAGTGGAATAACCTCCCCATTGAGAGATAAGACCTCCCCACCCTGCTCATAACTCAGATGGTTCTGTATTTTGCAGAAGAGAGGAATCAAAGGAAAAGATAAAGAAAGTTAGACTCATGTAACTCTGACTTTCTTAGAATGTCTTTTACCATGAATGTCTTCCTTTCTATTTCTAGCTCTATCAGTCAAGGTCAAGCTCTTCGTGAGTATTTCCCAAAGTCCCCAGCCCTACTGTCATCCTTCAGTCTCACAAAATTCTCACATTTCTTGTCACCCTGTTCATTTTGAGGCCTACACTTAGATGTTAATCCCAAACTACACTCCAATAACTTTGCTGCCACTTTAAGACTTTGCTAGTTTTCTCTGTTAATATTTTATTGCCCAACTAGAGTTCTCAGATGGTACCCCCTTTTTTAAAAAAATGGATTGACCAAAGGAAGAAGTAGAAGAGTAATGAAGTAAAAGAAAATAAAGCACTGTAGTTCTGAAGAATTTACCAGAACAACTCAAATACCAGCTTTGCTCCACAAACCCCACCCCAAAACTAAGTAGGATTGAAATGGACAAAGTAAAGCCATAACAAAGCTCAGTAAATATTTTGCTTGTCTTAGACTATTGCATAGATTCCTAGCTAATCTTTTTGCTCCTAGTCTTTCCTGGCCTGTGCATTTTCACTTCTCAAAGGATCTTACCTATATTGGACACTCAATTATTGGGTTCTAACTGAATTTATAAGCATGTATTTTGTGCAAGCGATACCAGTTACCTTGGTGATTTGAGGGATTATATCAATGTTATGCTGTAAGTTTAAGGGTACTATTCTGGCAATTTAAAGAGTAATAAAGAAGGTAGAAAACAAGGTTTTGGTATAATGTATGCAGGTTATTTCTAAGCCCATATGACTAAATGCAATCTACTCTCTCAGCAATCATGGCAAAATAATAATTCTTTATATATAATTCTCCATATGCAACATAAAAGTGATTCTTATTTGTCCCACTAGAGTAATGCTGATGTTAAAAACATAGTTCAGAGAATAATATACATTTTATAGATTTAATCATTCAATCAACAAGTGGATATTCAGTGCCTACTACATTCCAAAAACCAAGACTGATAAAATACTTCAGAAATAAAGCAAATACTACGAGGTCATGAGAATGTTTGTGTTAACTGTGACAGGTGCTTATGGATAAAGTCATTCCTTTTGAGCAGTTGAGCTCAAAAGCAGGAAACAGATGCCACATGGAAATAAGGAAATTTTGAGAAGATCTTAATATCTCTTTTATGAGCTAAGTAGAGGGAAACTACAGGGTCAGGTAGTATACTACTGTGGGAGCAAGGAGGTGCACTAGCATGAGGGGCTCTGTGCAACACTTAAGCCTGAGAGAATGGGGGGGTTACAGGAATGTGGAGACAGAAAGGGTGTTTGTGAAATGATGACTACATAGAGCTAAAACCTTTGAACCCCCTGGGACTGGGGCCTGAGGCTCGTATATCCCCTCACCCTGCTATGCTGGTCTAGTGTGAGGACTTCATGGGGTCCACACACTTCAGCAATGCAAGCCACAGGGCAGTGCAGAGAATGAAGCACAGATCCAGGATGATATTACTCAGCGCCCCCTTAAAACACCCGTATGATCTATGTAGTCAGCATGGGCTAGTCAAACAGTGCAAACTCTGGATGAATGAGTGATGTAGAGCTATTTTTAAAACAGCACAATCATATCTTGAGATTCCTAAGGTCCATGTCAGAAGTTTTCAACATTGATGCTGCTTATAGACAGTAGAAAATTAACAAAGCAATAGGAAAAAAAATCAATTCAGACCTGTCTTGGCTTTGTAAAACTTACTACTAATTTCAGCCATCTATATTAATTGCTTACCACTGATGTCCAGTTACCATGCAGCACAACATTATGTATCATTAAACAGGTGTCAAATTAACTTCACACTAACTTTGCCATGTTAACTTTATATAACTTACTCAATTCAACTTTCAACAGTTTTTCTAGGTTTTGACTCATATCCTCTCTTTTAATTCAAAGGAAATATAGTTTTCAATGATATTCTGCCCAATCATGTGGTCTGCAGAGATCCAGGAAATGAAAAAAATGATGGCAGATTTTCTAGCAGTAATATGACTTAATTTAGTAGTGCTTTAAGCCCAACCAAAGTCCGGGATTGGGTTATCAACTAATTTCAGCCATGATATAAAGCAGAGAATAGTTCATGCCAGAACCTTTATAGCTCTTAAGTCATAGGGCTCAGTATGCTATGAACTGCCACCAGGAACCAGCTGGGAAAGGGGTGTGCTATCTTTAGCAAATGTATCCTGATCACTAAGACCACATTCCATTTTTTCACTTGAACTAATTCTTGATTATAGCATAAAACTGGAGACAAGCTGACCTACCCTCAAACACCAGTGATTACAATTATCATGGTGTGTTAGAATTATATATTTGCATTTCCAGTAATGAATAAGAGCTCTTACTACTGAGTTTATGCATTTATTTTTGAGATTCATAAAAATGTTTCCTTTGTCTTGATTCATGGAGAATAGGTGTAGTCTACAAATTCTAGATTCTTTAAACTGCCAGACAGAGAGTGCCTGAAAAATGCAAATAGTTTTAAAATGGTACAGTTTAATTATATAAAAAAATCATATTTTAGCAGTGGGCCTAATGCTATAATTAAGTAGACTCAAGGTACAATATGGTATGCATTTAAAGGATTAATTTACTTTAAAGAGATGTTCTCTTTGATCCTAGCAAATAGTCAAGTTACTTTTGCCTCACTTCTGGATAAAGATCTATACTCAGAAATTTCAAAGAGTGATCATATATGAGATGACCATACTTCATGGGTTTCAAAATAGCATTATCTTCAGGGTTTCCAGCTCTCACAGCAGTTCATCTTCCAGGGTCACAGGACACCTCATAGTCACCAGTTCCTCATTGTAGCCTTCACTGCTGATAAGAGGGGAGAACGGTCATATAAAGACCCAGTGTGCACCAAAGCAGAAGGCAAGTTGGTGATGGAGAGAATCCAATTGTTTACATCTTCTCTCAGTCCTTGTGCGCTGATCTGTTATTGGCCTTTAGACAATTTGCCACAGTTGTACAGAGAGGACTGCTACACTATCACTTGAATGTCAACAGGTATTAACTGACTCTCCATGTTAAACAAATGAAATTGTGATAGCTTAGGAGTAGTTTTTGTGGAGTCAGAATACCTACTAAATAATAAAATAAAAAGGGTAGCTGCCCTGTAACATTTGCCTAATTTCTACTACATACTTCAAACCTTTGGTTATTCAATTCTTTAGACAACTCTGCGACGTAGACCGTTTACCCACCACATAGATGAGACAATGAGATTCATGGAAACAGTGCAATTACAAATGATCATTTGCATATGTAGGAGGGGGAGTCTGGATTGGAGACCAAATCTATCTAGTTCCAAAGTTCATATCTTTTTCACTATTCTTAGCAATGCTTTTTGGTCTTCCAGTTACGGCTGGATTTTTTTCTCCTTGGAGATTTCTCCATTACCTGGTACACATAAACCCAGAGCTTATCTCTGACTCTTCTCATGCCCTCTACTCCATCTCAAACATCTGACTCAGAGTAATCTTCCTGAAGCAGCAAGACATGAGATTAGTGAAGCAGAAGCCCTGTTATGTCACTTGGGAATATGACCTATGGACTGTGGTCAGTAGATTACAGTCTAGAAAAGTCACATTTTGGATGGTGAGAGATGATGATTAATATAATGTCTTTTATCAAGACCAATTTTAAGAAATGTCAGAATATCCAAATTTTTTAAGAAACTTGTTAGAAAAACAATTAACTTTTCTTCTCAAACTTTTTTTTAAAGTAATGTTGCATCAGAACAGCATGTAAGTCTCATGTGTGAATCCTTATAAATCAAAGTCTATATATTCTACACTAAGTTTATCACCAAAAATCCAATTCTATCCTTCACCATAAAGTTGACCCCTTTTTGACAAGGACAAATTGGGGATACTTGGTGGGGAGGGTTGAGGGAAGATGGGAGCAGGGGGGACTGAGGTGATGGTGCACTGGTGATATGGTGATGGGGAATACATGGGGATTACAATTGATGTCAAATATATATAAATTAAAGGGGGGGAAAAAAAGTTGAACCCTTTTCTATCCAATTGACTCACCCTTCTCCCTTCCCTGCTGGTAAACATAATTTCATCTGATCTAAATGGCGATTTTAATTTTATTTAGTTCATTTGTTTTATTTCTTTATAATCCTGTCACCCACAGTTCTGGGAGAACTGTCAGGAGTTAACAATTACAGATTTCTCCTTTCCAAAGCTCACCTCACACTTGTGCTGTAGATCCCAACACTTCCAAATTCCTTAAGAAACTTGTTAACACATGTTTTACCTTCATCACTAGAATCTTCAGCTTCTTCTTCATTCCTTTTTTTTTTGCTCTCAACTTCACCAAACAACTTTAGTTTGCTCAGCTGTCCCCTCTAGCTACATCTTACATCTCTCATTTCCATTAACAAACTTTTTAAGCAAATGGTCTCAGTTCTGCTGTCAGCTGTTTCCTACAGTCTCCCTTCAGCTTTTGATGTTCTACCTTGCCCCCCACTACCCTATCACGGATGTTAGTGGTTCTCTCTTGCTAAATACATTGGAAAGTCTCTTCCTTGGTATCTCTGTGGCATGTTATTGTAATTGCTCACTCCTTGAAACTTGTTCTTCATTCTTGGTCCTGTTGTGTCTCTTTCTACAGTTTAAGTAATTTCCTTTTCCAGTCTCCCTTTTGTATTTTACTTATTTTCTTCTATTTTAGGGATTTGTTGTAGTGGTAACTTAACAAGGGTATTAATTTTAACAGCTTTATTGGGATATAATACGTAAGATAAACCAAAAATATTTAAAACATACAATCATATATTTTAATATATTTATACACCCATGAAACTGTTGCCACAATCAAGATAGTGAACATACCTATCACCCCCAAAAGTTTTTTCATGACCTCTTTTTTTAGAGATTTATTTATTTATGCATACAAGAACTGGGGTACAGACCACAGGTACGGGGGTGAGAGAGTTCACCAGAGACATAGAGGGGAACAGAAATGGTGGATCTAAAGAAACACACTGCTAAGGGGAGCAGAGGACGAGACAGGAGAGTTCTGTCTCACCATGTGGGTCACCTTCCCAGCCTGGGATCAAACTCAAACTCATGCTGTAATGGCTATGGATATCTTCATAGTGCTGCAACTTAACCCCTTTCGGCACCAAGAAGGCCCCGTCACGACCTCTTATACTCACTCTCTCCTCCATGTCCTTTTATTACCTCTGACTTTATCCCCAAGCAGTCAATCCTTTGGTTTCTGCCACTATAAATTTGTTTTCATTTTGTAAATTTTCATAAGTGGAATGATAAAGTAGTCACAATTTTTGACCTGGCTTTTCTCACTCACTATAATGATTTTGAACTGCTGTTGCATGTTTAGATAGTTCATTCCTTTTAATTCTTCAATATGATTTCACTGTATAAATATTCTAGATTGTCTACCCACTTCAATTCTGTCTGTTCTTTGACTGACAAGTGGATTATGTCCAGGTTTTGGTTGTTACAGAGAAAGCTTTTATGAACATTCGTGCGCAGGTCTTCCTCTAAACACGTCTTAATGCCTAGGTGTGGATTATAGGTTTACCATTTAAAAAAAAGAAAAACAACTGGTAAATTGATTTGCAATGTGATGACTTTTTATATTTCCACCAGTAGTGTATGAGAATTTCAGTTCCCTAAATCCTAGCACTTGACATATTCATTATTTTGATTATAGCTATTCAAGTAGATATATAATAGAATCTCAGTGTGGTTTTAATGTACATTCCTCTAATGATGTCGAACCACTTTTCAAGTGTTTGTTATATATGCGTCTTCTTTGAGGTTTGTGTTCCAAACTTTATCAGTTTTTTTTTTTCTAATTGAGCTGCTTGTTTTCTTATGATAAGTTTGAGAATTCTTTATCCTAAATATAACTCCTTTATCATATGTATGATTTTCACTTATTTTTATTCTGTGGCTCTCCTAACAATGCAATTTACCTTTAATTTTGCAATTTATCAATATTTTTTCTTTGCTGGATTAAGTTTTTGGTATTATAACTAAATTCCTTGTCGAACCTGAGATCAAAAAATCTGTATGTTTTACTTTTTGAAATTTAATTTCAAGTTCTATATTTTTTATATTTGTGATACATTTTTAAAGATAATTTTATATGTGTAATTTTATATTCTTAGCTCTCAAACTAAAAACCAACATTTTATGGGGCTGTGAATATCCATTACTTTTTAAAAAGATGACTCTGTCCTTTGAATTGTTCTTGCAATTATGTAAAAAGTCAGGCTTTGTATGTATATGGAACTCTTTTATCTCATTTTATCAGTTAAATATATCTACTTACACTAAAATCAGACTGTCTTTATTATGGTAGCTTTACAATGTCTTGAAATCACTTAGTACTAGTTCTCCAACATTGTCCTTCTTTCCCTTCCTTTTGAAATTCCCCAGCTGTGGCTATTCCTATTGGTTACCTTTGTTGACTTGAACATTTCTCTCTAAACATGACTGGCCTTAGTGAGTTCTGGAAACTCTCTCATAATTTCCATAAACACTTTTGCTAAAAGATTTAAGAAAAAAAAAAAAAAGCAGAACCATCAGCACCAGCTTCTCCTTAGAGTTCCAGATCTGTGTCTTTGCCAATAAACAGACTACACTACCTGGAAATCTCATTTCTTCAAGTTCTGAACCCTTTGGGTTCTGAAGTCCCTTTGGAACTTCTCTGACACAGTCTTTGAGCTTTCCCTCCTAACTTCTTTGTATCAACTCCACCATCGTTTTCCCTGTCTTTCAGACATGAAGTGCTTGTCCTCTCTGACTTAGCACTGTCCTTTTTCTAATCCATTAACTCACCAAAATTTTACCATTTTTTTAATTCAAAATGTCTTTCGTGTATGTTTTCTCATCTCCATTCTTACTGTTTTATATTCTCACGTTCTCGTGCCTAAATGCCTGACAAGTCCAGTTGACTATTCCACTTTCAGTTTCTCCCTGCCCCAGCCTTTTTCTCAGATTTATCTTTGTAAAGCACATTTATTCTCAAGTCAAACTCATACCTAGAATTTTCATTTCTAGTTTTGTACCTGTTTTTCTCTCTTCTTCTAATTTGCTCCAGACATTTACACGTGAACTGGCTAGTTTTTAAAGAAGCATTTTCTTAGTAGAGGGGGATTTTAAGTAACATTTAAAGATTTGTAGAAATGCTGTGAAATCCAGGAAATATCACAAATTTGGTCCCCAGTCCGACTAGTCTATTTAAAGTATATGTTTAAAGTTTTCAAGACTGAAATATGCCCAAAATCATCTGATACTGAATAATGGAATTTTATTTAAGCTTGCCCTATAGTAATTATGAAGATACTCTCATGTCTCTGTGACAAGAGTGAGACTATTAGACTAGCACTTTATATTAAAGAGCACAAATTCCTGCTACAATAGTCACTTAAGGAGAATTACAGAAGTGGCAGGTACAAAAGACGCCCTTTCTTCAATTAAAGTTCTAACAAGTGTAGTTCATTTTTAAGTTAGCAAAATGCCCAATTATGATTTAGCCTTCTCAGAACTAATACAAAGTCATGGGAAAGTAACACTTTTCATAGTTGAAACAAGTTTACATAGAATCATTAATATTGTGAAAATGCCATAATTAGAGAAAAATATCACAGTTTGCTATCACAATACAAAATTATTCTAAGTCAAAAATTCACCTCTTGTCCCTTAAACACCAAACAAAATACCCTTTCATGGTATTTTCCCAATATTTATAATGTCAAAGGGTCAATTTGATTCCTAATTTGCATCAGGAAAATGATAAGGTAATTCCTTAGTCAATCTTTCCTAAGCTAAGAAAATAAAATGGAAGACCTGAATAAGAGCAGAGAACCTATGAAATAATTTTCTGATGTGTAATGCGAGTTTATTAGTAATGGTAAAACTTAAGAAAAAAAAAAAAAACAATAACAACAGTAAACCACGTTAGTGGAATGGTTCCCTTCCAAGGAGTGCAAGTTCTTTTAGAAAGACTCCCATATTTTCAAGGACATGCAGGTTCAAGTATGTGAGTTTGTGTGGGGTAGAGGTGTCATGACCAGAATGTGATACTATAACACTGGAGCCCGTGCAATCACACACAGTGCAACTTCATGGTTGTTTCAAAGCATAGAATTTAGTTTCCTACGATTCTCATGACTAGAAGGAGCCTAGTTTGCTTTTTGTCCTCCCACTTCATGTATAGGGAATGAGGGTCAAAGAAAGTTAGTGCTAACCTCCACAGCAAGCTGGCCCAAACATTGCCGATGACTGCAGGTCTATATTGCATTAACTTTCACCTGCTCGGAAAAGTGCAATGCTTTGTTTGGATGAAAACACAAGAATTCAGGTAAGCCAAAGCAAACAGCTTAGCCAAGAAGATGATTCAGCTTATTAGGACTTGGGCATACAAGTGGAGAAAAAAAATGGAGAAGAAAACAAAAAAACAACAAAACCCTGCTATTTGCAGGAAACCCAATCTCCCATCCTCCCGCAAAATCAACAGGACATTTTAACTTTAAAGAAAAAAATGTGGTGATGTAGAGGAGGAAGAGTGAAAGTTGGAAAAAAAGATTTAGAAATAAATTCCATGTGCATGCAATGTGGTTTCTGATAATTTTAGAAAAACAATTTGAACACTGACAAGTTTTGAACAGACTTTAAAGGGGATCAAGAGGGACCTAAGAGAATGAACTTATCCATTTGAGCATGTTTTCCCTCCCAGTCCTTACTGCTCATCTGAAAACAAGAAGTAGAGTAGGTCAGGAAAGAGGTTATGGTTAACACTGCAAGATGAAAGATAAGCAGCCAGGCAGTTAGAAGCCAAAGCATTTTATCTAGAAGAGCAGGTCTGGCGCTGTTTCGATCTTGATAAGAATTAGATTGGAGAGCTTGTTTGTCTACAGACTAGGATGGAGTGGAGGGTCTCAAGAAAGGGGACAGGGAAGTCGGGGGGCTTAGTTATGGAGTTGTGGCAAACCGCTAATGTAGTGATAAGCCCTTCTTTTGTGTTATATGTCTACCTGAACTTTGAAATTGTTAGCTTGTCTATTTAGATAGCATGGCTGTGTTCCTTTCAAATGTGAATACTTAAATATCTAAAAAGTTTAAATGACCTAAGGAGGCAAATTCTAGCCTCAGATTTTAAGACAACAGCTAACTGGTTGGGCAACTGACTCAAAACCTGACATCTGAATTTATCTCTTCTTCAAATGATAGTTTTACCTTCATTCTGAAACGAATGCACAATATACTCTCTGAGTTTTTTTTCAAAATTGTTTTCATTTTGCTTCATCTTTTTTTTTTCTTTTTACCAGATCACAACTATACAAGCTTCCACTTTCATACTACCTTAATTTGATAACATAACTGGCTAGGAAATAGCTTTTGAAATATAATTATTAAAACTGACAAAACTATAAGGTCACCAAGTTATATTCTGATAAGAGCCAGAGTTGCAAAATCAGCAGCTTTTTAGAGATTTTATTTGCTATTACATGGTATCTTGGCCCATCATAGAATCAGGATATCAGACATTGAAAATGAAATGAGTTTTTTTTAAAAAAAAGGTCTTCATACACTGATGTTGAAAAATCATGCTTTATGCCTGAAACAGATACAATGTTTTAAATCAATGCTACTTCAATAAAAGAAATTGAAAAAAAAAAAAAACACAAGACTTTAAAATTATTTTAGTGGCTAATTAAAATGACTTTAATTGTGATGGGTTTATGCTGTTCATGCTATTAATTACTTGAGTAGAAATTTATTGAATATGTAAGGTAATAGCACAGGAAGAAGTATTATAGGATAGATACACTCCATAAACCTATTGGGGCTTTATAATCTATATAATCTGAGAAATACTGCAAAACATTTATAGCCCAAATGATTAGATACTAAAACAAGTTTTCATAATGACCAGTAGGAAGAAAAATCTTGAAACACTATATCCTTACTTATCTTGTCTACTTCTAGACAATCTGGCACATTGGGTCTTACCTTCTTTGTAGTCCTGAAACAGTCCTGATAGCTTTGTACACTGCCCCGACCACTGGGAAGAGTCTAGAATACTGTTCCAAGAGACTTCTCTTTCTAGAATGCTCCCTGTTTTCATTACTCTCCTTTGCTCTGACTACTCTGTAGCACTGAACTGTTAGTACAAGTAAAGTCTATGAGGCCTGGAGACATTTTAATGATAATAATTGTGATAATGGCATCTTTATTTACAGGAATACTCCCAAGTGGCAAGACTTTGTAAAGCATTTTATATAAATTGCCTCTCCACTGGTTATAAATATGCTCTAGTATTTATTCATTTAATTCTTATAAAACCCAGTTATGCTACAACAGTATTGATGATCATGGTAATCCTTTTATTATTTTATAGATAAAAAATAATGAGGCACAAAAAGGTTATATAAAACCTGCTCCAGGTCCCAGAACCAATAAATGACAGGTTTCAACTCAGGTTGTCTGAATCTGGAGTAAGTGCTCATAACTATTTTTACTAGTTATAACTTACGCTGTGATGAAAGTTCTCATTTCTTTTTTTCCTTCACAAAAATTCCTAGAATGAGATACTAAATTTTCAAATTCATTAGCAAGTGAGCTTGAAAAGCTGATACTCTTCTCCCCCACAAAATATATATTCACAGTCCTTAGACAATACTGGGTGAATTGATTTAAAATTAAATCTCATGAGTTTTAGCTTATATTTCTCATTCACAATCATCTAATAGACTTTTTTCAGTCACCTTCTTGAACATTCCATAGCATTTAATAATATTCATCACTCACTTCTCATGCAACCCTCTCCTACATCTACTATCTCTCAGTGTGATAGCACCCTCTGTTACTCCCTCTAACTTGTATTAACATTCCTTCTCTGTTTCCTTCACTGATCCTTCTCTCTGGCCTCCTTTTTAACTTTGGTGTTTCTTGGCTCTTCTCTTGCTTCTCTTCTCATGTTGCAGTCTCTCCCTGGGAAATCTGATTCATTCCTGTGACTTTAACAACAATTTATATACTAATACCTCACAAATCCTCATCTCTCAGATAGCTCCCCTAAATTCTAGACTTGTAGACATAACTGTCTATTAGATGTCATCATCATCTAATAGAAAGATAATCTATTTAAATAGTCTTTTAAAACCTGGATACTGTCTCCAGGCTTTAAAAAAAAAAAGAATATTCTTAAAATTAAACTTACACTCCTCCCCCTCAAACTACTGTTCAAATTATATATACCACTTGAATCTGTGTTATCACCATACAATTAAACACTAGATGTGAAAGTCATTCTAGATTCAGAATGTAGTAGAAGGGAATGATGAAGAGCAACAATTTTGAAACAGGTAAATCTAAGTTTGAACCCTACCTATTTGACTTGAAATGTGGGTGATCTTTACGAAAGTTGTTTAACTCTCTAAATTCATTTCTTTATCTTTGCAATGAAGATAAATATATACCTATTTTAAAGGTTGTTGAGAAGGTGAAATAGGATGACGTGTTAATGTGTTCTTACTGGAATCCCTAATATACTGAATGTATTTAATGAAAAGTATTGCTATCTGGCCGATAATGCCTCACTTCTCTTATTCAATCAATTCCTGAATCCTGCTCTTTCTAACTCTAACTTCACTCCAGCAATTCTTTTCTCTTTATTATCCTGGCAATATGCCTAATTAGGACCTAGTCATCTCTGCATCAATGGTTGTAATTTCTCTTATTTTTATCACCCTCTTTTCCTGACAGCAGCACACAGGGTGGGTATACACACCTGTGACTCCCTCCCTCAGGCAAGGTCAATGTTAGGAACAATTCTAGGAGTTTAGACTATCGCTTCACCCCCTTCTTTCTCATGCCACTAGAAAACTGGAATAAAAGTGACATTATTAAAGAGGTACTTAAATCTGCTCCAATTTATTTTTAAGTCCTACACAAATTTGGGTATTATATTTTTAGTTGCACATCGTGATCCACTCTATCATGGTTGAAAGCTTTGCAATAACCAGCTTCCAATACCAGTTCTCTCCCCACACTAGTCCCATCCTCCAAGCAATTGTTAGAGTCAGTTACTATCCTATGCCCCTTTCTATGCAACCTCTATAGGATAAAACTCAACCCCCTTAAAATCAGGTCCTCCAAACCTGATTCTTTTTTTAGCATCTTCTGGTTCTTCTCTTTCTGTACTTCCCCTTGCACATGACTCTTGAAACAGCAAATGACATCTTCACCTCACACCTCATCCCACTGTAGTCTGCCAGATGGCTCCCTTGAATGTGCCCTTCATTCTAGGCACCCATGACCTATAGACTGCTACAGCTTCTCGATATTACACTTATGTAAATGGTACTACCCATCCAGTTTCTTAAGTGAAGAATCTAGAAGACTATATTTGACCTCTCCTATGACCTCTATATTTCAACAGGTTATCTTACTGATTATGTCTCACAAACATCTCGCAAGTTCATGTATCACCAAATCCATTGTTATCACCTTAATTTAGGCTTCCATCATCTCTTAGATTAACTGGTTACAATTCCTATACCTAATTTTGATAGAAAATCATTTAATGATTATTCTTCATTTTGTCTTTTCAAAATTGTCAAGTTAGTTAAAAACCTTCATTTTATAATCTTCTGCATTGAATTACATAATCAGTTTAATTCTATTACATGGCTACAATAGTAACTCAACTGCCATACATAGTTTGGGCATAAACAACTGATTCTTGGCAAGCCTGAGATTCAATCAATGAGAGGAAAAGCATATACGCTTACCAGAGCATAGTCTCTGCCTGTGATCTTTCACTGAGCTCTCATTACTAATCAGTTTGTTTTACAAAGGGAATTGATAATATTGGTTAATTTGCCAAAGCAGTTAAGAGCACTGTGTTTATACAGTTATTTATCTTCTGCATGAACTGCAGGAAAAGACAGGAGAAGTATGCATGCCTTAGCAAGGGACCATCTCTCTTTTTATTCACCACTGTTTGTTACTATGTTCTGGGCATGAAATAAATACTTGCTAAAGGAGTGGCTATAATAATAAATATTTAAATATCTCCCCTGCATATTCTGTCCTCTATAGTCAAGTATCAACTGCTTAATCAAGCCAAACTTTCCTAAATAATTTCTCCTTTCTGCAAAATAAAGTGTAGAACTCCCCACTTCTTTCTCCACTGTGTACTTTAACATACCTCTTTAAAATATTGTTATTAACATTTAATTTTATTTCTATATTCCTTTGAATCTTTTATATGTCTCTTTAAGGGACAAACTTGTTTTTATTTTCATATATTGTTTTTAATATGTAACTGGAACATGCTATTTGTCTAAGAAAACTAATAAATGCATGGATAAATGAGATAGGTCTGCCACATGTGTATTCTTGTTATCACTTTAATGAGGACACTGAAGCCAATATGACATAAGTCATATTAAAAGCAAATAAAAATCTTGGGGTTTCCTTGGTCTGTGGACTCCAAAACTCACACTCTCTTTCAACTCTATTATGTCTTCTTCAATCACCCGGTAAGATAAAACCTTTTGGAGGATAGAAGTAAAGTATTTCCTGGCCCAAATCAATTCTTCTTACTTGCTAGCTATTTGTGAATGTTAATATTCTTTGTGTACACTCATAGGTGAAAAGCAAGTAGGAAGGAAAGATGAAGAATGTTTAGGAAAAAGGATACAAACCTAAGCAATAAGGAAGAATATGTGGTCTGAATTAGAGGAATGTGGAGGCTGAGGTGGGAAAGAGATTATACAAAGTAAACCAGACCCAAGAATATAGATTTGCCCTATGGCATTACTTAACCCATGGAATGAGAACATTTCTATAAATTATCCATGCCATTGTTTCCCTCCGTGGAAGAATAATGTATTTCCATATGTGGCTTGGGAAGGTTTCCTGAAGTAGATTGATTCCAAGTGTACTATTTGGAAAAAAAGAAAAAAGATCTAATCTGCAGGCTAAAAGCCACAGGTATTTAAGGATCTGGCACAAATAAAAAAGAAGTAGGTAAATCTCATTGATGGATGGAGTGAATGAAGAACACCATTGTGATGACATAGGGAGCAGTGGAGAATCTCTATAGAGATCAAGGACAGAAAGACAGGCTGTCATTTTATTACTGATTTTCCTGGACCCCCAGTGCCTTACACTGAACCTTGCATTTGTCTTTCATTTAGTCAGATCATGTTTGGTTTGGTGGCTGCTGATACTCCTCTTAGTGCTTCAGGTGTCAAGTCTTGTACCAAATCTCTTAGCTCTAAAATGAGTGACTTTACATTTAAAAAAATTTGAACCTAAAATCAACTATCCATTTTTTATGAACACTTCTATTATTAGTACAGTACACTTAATAATGTCTAGGATCAACTTTTGTATTCCACCACAAAATTCTCTTTCATATCACCTTATTAAAACACACCTAAGAACTACTCTACTCTTTCTCTCTATTCATTCTTAGTTTTATTCAGCAAAGATAAGTATCCATGATGTAATTTTCATCTCTTATTTTTTTTAACTTTGTAAATTCTCAACCCACAAGCAAGTGGATCAATAGTAACTTCAATCACTTTATATATTTGCTTCCCCTAAAGTCAAATTGGTTATCTCTACTAAAAATTTACAATACAAAGTCATCTAGAAACATTAAAATAATTATAAATATTATTTCAGTATACTTTTCTCACCTTCATATTTGAATCTTTTTAAGCTCTGTAGATTTAGGGAAGTTACTGAACTCTTTTAAAGTTGTTTTGGTTACTCCATATAGAGAATAGTATTGACAATGGCAACTAGCACATATGATTGTTGTGAGGATGAAATAATAAAAGTATGGAAATCACCAAAGTGACTGCCACATAACAGGGAATTAATAAAATGTTACTACTCTGGTCATTATTATGATACAAATTATATTATTATATTATTATATAAATGAGTTTAATTACTATATAGGTTATAGATTTATGATTGAGCCATTGAAATGTGACTAGTCCAAATTGAGATACACTATAAAGAGATAACACAAACTGTATTTCAAAGACTTTGTAAAAAGCAAAGAAGGTAAAAATTCTCATTTGTAACATTGTATATATTTACACATTAAAATGAATATATTTTATATCTATTGGAATGAATAAATATATTAAAATTAATTTCAATTGTTTAAATTGGAAATGGGGCTACTGAAAAAATTAAATTTAACATAGCTACTTGAAAAATTTCAATTAGTTAATATATAATTTAAAATAAATCATGTACACATATGTATATTGATTATGTACATATTTAAGTTATACATATAACTTGTATTTGTGGCACATATTATATTACTAGTGTACAGCACTACTGTAGATAGTCACCAACCCATAAGTGGGTATGCTATTATTCAGAAGTCCTGTCATACACTTATTCATTGAAATGTTACCCATAATGAAGTTTTATTCTTAAATACACATGGAAAATATTTTGAAACCTATACAGATGATGCTCTCTCTGAGGATAATAGATTTTAAATTATCTTTGCATATATTGTAATCTGAAATTCTTTTTATATTTGCACAATGGTCTCCTTACACAGCTTGTGAAAATAAGATTTACTTGAGTATCAGATATTTATATAGCCAGTTAATTTATATCAGTGTGGGCATCTGAAGATCTAGATGATAATAAAAAAAACTCCATTGATTTCACTATATGTGGGTACCAGAAGATAAGCCATAGACTGTGGTTGAAAACTACTCCTGATGAATGTAAATAAAAGTGATTCTGAATGTTGTGTTGGGATATACAGTTCTATTACTGTATATACTTTTTTCAGTAGTCCCATTTCCAATTTAAACAATTGAAATTAAGTTCTATAACTTCCTGCCTCTGAGTGTGACCTTGAGCATCATCTGTGATAAAATCCCAGTCTCCAGTCATATTATTAACTGGCTGTGAAGGCAACAAGGCTTATATAAATAAATTCACCAAGAACCTTAAGATGAAGTCTTCTGTTTCTGTCTGTAAGTTAAGATGATCATCAATAACCTCTAGTTCAAAATCAGATGATAATACATGGCACACTGAAGTATGTGCAAACATACCCCTAGTCATTTTACGGTTTTATATGCCACATTTACACAAAGACTAATTTTAAAATAGTAATCTGTTATATACACCACAAAGAGAAACAAGAAATAGCTCAAATATTCATGAATGACGGGCCCAATCCAGACCCCAACCCCTCGCTAGCAGAGTGATAGGGGGATCCACCCTCTGGTCAACCAGGTGCTGCCATATTTGTGCAAGTTTGGACTGTGCTTTGTTATGCTTTGTTCCCTTCCTAGATACATAAAAATTCAGAAGAACTAAAAACTGAAGTATGTTTCCCTTAAAATTCCTCTGTAACACAACTTGAGTATAAATCTTTGATTTTCTTTCTGAAAACTTCCCAACAAAAATTTCAATTTTTCTCTTAAATACCACCTTTTTTAGGAGGCTATTTTTGACCCCCAGATTTCTCATGATCTGTCTTTAGGTTATTTGTGCCTCTATTTTGACCCTTGGTGATAGTTTTTTTTTATCAATGGAAGTCTTATTCCTGTTGCTGTCTTGGGCATTCCTCAATAGAACCCTTTTTACATTGTATACTTTACATCAAGAGTTTTACTTGAACATTTTCTTTTTTACTGGACAATTTCCTTCAATGATCCTGTCAGATGTTTAAGATATATATATACACATATATATTAGTGCAACCTTGAGCATAACATATATATATATTAGTGTGACCTTGAGTGTGCATATATATATATATACACACAGAAATATATATATATAAAGAGAGAAAGCATACCATATGTGTGTTATATGTTATATATAGGTGCACTTCACACATAGTATGTGTGTATATGGGATATATAGTATTGTGTACATATACATATATATATACACATATACATGAAATATGTTTGTGTTTATTTTCCTGATAATAACTTGGTATCTTAAATTTTCTACTAGACACCTCAATGTGGATTCCATACTGCTATTTCATACTCAATATGTTCAATATGCTCCTCATCTATTTCTCAAATACGTTTCTCCTCCTGTGATTTTGATGTCAATAAATGGCACCACCATGAACCTTCTTTTCTGATTTAGAAACTAGAGTACCATCCTTCATTTATTCCTCTCTCAACCAATCAATGGTCTAGCACATTCTACCTTTTTGATCTTGGAAATTTAACTATACCTCTCCATTTCCAGATCAGTCCCATAGCATAAAGCTCTGTTATCATTTCTTCAGGATTTGCTGTAGCAGCTTCTACTTCCAATCTAGCATCTCTGCAACCTAGTACATATCTAAGCCCAGCAAGGTTACAAATACAATTTGTAGACCCAAAATTCACAGTAGAATCTTCACTGGTCCTTGTTTACCTAGCTATAAATCAAATTTCTTGAGTTAGAAAAACAAAGCCCTAATATCTTATTCTGTCTCAAGTTTTCTTGTGTTAAGTCCATCTTATTCTATATTCCAGTCATATTAAATATAGTCCCTGAAAGTAATGCTCTATTTCAAGGTAATTCTCTTTCTGTCACTCTTTCTCTCTGACTCTCTTTTGACTTCATTAGTCTGTCTCTCCCTGTCTCTCTCTTTCTTTTACTTTCTCTCTCCTCCCTCTCTCTCTCCTTTTCCTCTTCCTCTCTATAGGATTTTACAGATGTCTTCCCTTTACCTAGGACATGGTTTCTAACTTCCTGCCTCACCTTTGTAATTTTGTCAAGTTTACTTCCATTTATCATTTTGTGTTCAGCTTAGAGGTCACTTTTTAATCAATGTATTTCTTCACTCGAAGGTTAAAGTAAGTTTCCCCTACATTTGTTACCATAGTATTTTACTTTAAATTTATATTAATAATTGCCATGTTTTAGCCATAATTACTTGTTTGCTTTCTCACTGTATGGTAATTTCTCTGAGTACATAGACTATATCTTATGCAATATTACGTCCTAAGCACCCAATCTGGCACATTGCAAGTATAGAATAAATGAATGAATGCCCCATAGTACTGAGTAAACTGACCTGTATGTAGTAGGCACTTGAATCTTTTAAATGTCAGATGATTTTACTAGTGAATACCATAGCAGGAACCAATCATGTAGAAAGAAAGAAATAGTACAGAAAGGAGAAGGAAGGAGCTCACATTGTCCTCAAACTTTCTAGCTGGACTCAAATTTAATGTTGGTGGCTAAATCACCTGCACAGTCTCATCCTACAGGTGAGCACTTCTTCACAGTCATGAAGGGATGTTACTCAATCCCAGAATAAATAATGTTCCCTACACCAGAATCCTAGAATGAAAATGTGCCTATATTGTTCCAAACTTGATTTTGTTCTTCTAGTATATTTGCATGTAAATTGTTTAAGCTTCTCAAAATAATAAAACAAGCAAAAATCTTCAAATGAAAACAAATTCCCCTCAACTGGAGAGGATCATGTTTAAATTTAGATTTAAATATCCCTATTCTTTCATAATTATACTTTCTAAATATGCTATATTTAATATTAATTAACAAAATGATCAAGGCTATTTTTCACACTTAGACATATAGGTAGACTCACTTTACTTCCAGTAAAATATCAAAGGGCCTTGTGTCATGAACTAGGTATTACTACATAGAATCAGGATGCTTGCGTACAGTGATAAATGGGCTGGGTTAGGTCATTCACTCTTACTGTCATTCAGATGGTCAATGATGTGACTGTCCTTGTTTCTCCAAATTAGTTTTATGGAGTCCTGCCATAATAGTCTGGAAAAATAGGTTGAATTCAGCTCTCATACCAGCACAAATTTAGAAGCGAAAACTCTTTCTCTCCCCAGACTATTGCATTTGTAATTTACATGGTCTCAAAATAATGAAAATAGGTCTTACTTAAAAATAAGGAAAGTAGAAAAATGTTTTGCTTCTGAGAAATACAGGATTATTTATAACTCAGCCTCCAGAGAACTGAAGAATAAGCAGCAGATAAGTAGAAAACAGAGAATCTATAGACTTAAAGTATAAAAGCAGATGAATAAATTATACTTCATTGGACCTTAGCCCTGTGCTGTTGCATTATAGATATTATAAGTGACACTCACTGTCTTGTAGCAGGTGGATGCTGGTGATGGTGGATGTGCTAGGTTACCATGGAATATTAGCATTACCCACAACTACTTAGAAACATCTATTTTGATGACTGATAATTGTATTGGATTATACAAAGGTTAGAAATGTGACCATCATTGACTACTGTTATTAATATGAAGCATATTACCACAGAAAGGAAAACATATACCCTTTATTATCTTGGTCATTTATGAGAGTTCTGAAGTGCTTTTTCCCCCTCAAAGTTGTAGCTGTTTTCTGATGCATATATAGAAGTATAATGTAACTAAATCAGGCATATTGTAATATACTTCACCTTAAAAAAATAAAAGAAACTATTATTAAGTTAATCTGCATTACTGAATATGTTAGTAAGATTTTATTTAACTTCAAAGTCCCCAGCCCAAAGCTCTTTAGTATTAACTTTCCTATAGGTTAGAAATTATAAACCAAGATAAGTTACTCTAAGAAAGTTCAAAATAAGTTAGCCAAAATAAGCATTTTATTCAAGTAAGAAGATATCGTATTGAATCTGGTGACTGGCCTCTCAAGATGATGTTTAATAATTCTTTTTTAAAAGCCAAGACTTATATTTATCATCAAGGCAGAGAATATAGTTTTCAGCATATTATAATTTAAATAGATAAGATTGTGTGCCCATTTTAGAAATTCTATTAAAAATAAAGAAAACCATGTGAGCAATCTAAGGCAATAAACCTCTTCTTTATTTCAAATGAATTAGGCAATGACTCATTTCGTATCTCAAAGACCCAAGAAAGTTACTCGAATTTTTGGTAAAGTATTGTCCCTTTACCATGCCTGAAGCAGTTTTTCTCATGCTCATTATGTGATCAAGTGATCACCTTCTTAGCTGTGATCCAGACTTGTCAAAACATTAAAGAAGAAAGCAGAAGATTCTGGGCTTATACTTGTAGCTTGGAAAATGTACCAGCTTTATAATAAAGCCAAACTACCATTTGTTAGGATGACTAAAAAGTAGTTTGGCTAAGGGTTTGGAAAAACATGAGTCATTTGCTGTCCCATTTTTTTCCCCTTGAGTGTTACTAAGGGGAAATAGTAATATATACATTATAAGTAAATACATATATGTAATATATATTATATATATGTACTACATATATATATAATGTTACAATCTGATGCAAATAAGTAAAACAGTTAAGGGAGGTGGAATGGGTTAGAGAGAGACAAAGAATAGACTGAAGGCCAAAAATACTAGATTACTTACTATGTAGAAGCAAGGTGTGGAGATTATGATCCATGATTGTTGGCATAACCACAGCAACATCCCTGAAGACTGGAGAAGCTTGTCAGTCCAAAAACAAGGAATTCCAAATGGTTGTACATGTTTCATTCCTGAGGGCAGACAACATGAGGTTGGATTTTTATTGTAAATACATCACTCACTTAACAATGGATAGAATTGTGATCGGGAGGAGAAACTTGGAAATGCCCGTATCTATGTAATTAACAGTAAAGAGGTAAGTTAGAGGATAGATTTTAGCATCTAAGGAGAACAAGCACAATGTTGCGGTTACTCAGTCAATTTAGAAGACATGTGACAATTTATTGCAAACACTTGGAGATGGTCAGAGTTTCCAGAGCTGATAATGTCACATCATTTGTGATGAGGCAGCTGAAGGCTTTTGAACAGGAAGGAATCGGAAAAAAAAAAAAAAAAAGTCAACACTGGAAGTTATGTTTTTCAATAAAGAAAAGAAAGTGAATATGAGTATATCAATAGAATAATTTAGATATGGAAAAATATTCTATACATGTTGTAGGAAAATTAGTAAATTATCAATATTGGTAATTATCAATAAATAGTTACATTTACATTTAAAATGTAAATGGATCTTCGTTGACAAAGTTAGAATAGTTTATCTATTTTTTAGATTTTTGTGGAAAATTTTAATTCCAAGTTCTTGTTGCTCTGCTACTCTTCTGTATTTCTCAGTCTTCCTGGCTGTGTGCCAAATGTCAACCATCATTTGGCATCCTGCTTTTAAATACTAGATGAAGCAGAACATTACTTAGAAGGTATGTCTGCAGAAACACTTTTTTGTCTCTACTATGCTGTAGTATTCGCTTTTAGTCTGTTTGGGATGATTATATATATCTATAATATATATGCCATAGACTGAGTTGCTTTTAAACATCAGAAATTTATTTTTCATAACTGTGGGCACTGGAAGGCAAAGACCCCCTACCAGCACGGTCACATTCATAAGCCCCTACTCCCAGAGCATAGTCAGTGATTTCTCTCTGTGTCTTCCACTGTGGGGTCTCATTCATGAGTGCATTAATTCTATTCACAAGGGTTTACTCTTAGGACTTAATCACCTACCAATAGCTCCCTGTCCCTACATTATCAAATTGTCATGCAGGTTTCAACATGAATTCTGGGGTGACAGTTACATATAGACTATGCATTTGCTATTCACCTTTACTAATTTGGGTTGATCTATCTAATAGTGATTAAATTTAGGATTAGTTCAGTTTTAGCATTTTCTTTACTTAATTGGGATATTTATAAACAAAGTCAAACCAACTGAATCTGATTCCTTATTAATAAGATATCTGATATTCTATATTTTCCATGGTGAGTCAGATAAAGCCAGTAACAATTGTGCCAATTTGTAAAGTGCTTATATAAAAGGGCATGGTTAAGAATCTTCCATATTCTATTTGCATTAAATTACTCGTGCTGAAAGAGATTGTATTTCAGATTAGATATTTCAAATTGTGCAGAGTCAAGGAGACAGCAACAGGCGGTACAGAGATGGGGAAAGAGAAGAAAGGATGCTATATAAACCAACCTGGTGACAGAGAAAGGAGCTAGAAAGAAATTTAGATAAATTTTACAATATGAGAAAATACAGAAAAAGGAGGAAATAAATAGGGACGAGCAGCTCTCTCACTCTCTGAACTGAGATATTCCACTTGCAGGAATACACACCTACTTTTAACTCTAATAACCTGATGTTCTAGTCCCCCCAGCTTGTTCCATGTTTCAATGGCTAAAGAGTTGGAAATTCCTCCGTCAAAAAAGCTGATTTGGCCTTAGTTTATAAACATTTATATACACCAAACCTATGGCATTAATATAATGTGGGTTTATTCCCATTACTTCTTAAATGCTCTCAGTTCCCCATTAAGAAATCCCACTAACCATTCCCAATGGAGACAGAAGACTAATCTCAGTCTCCAACAGCTAGGTAAAATGCCAAGACTGAGGTACTTCTGTCTCTACTCCCAGGCTCACCTAAAGCCCGCCCCACACACTCACCCTGACCTTACTTCCTTGTCACCTGTGGCTTCCTGGAGGGCTTAAAAATCTTGCTGCTTTGCGTTTGTTCCCATTGGTCAGATCAGGTTCATGAAGCTCTTTCAAGAGATTCTAGGACCAACAACCCAACACCAATATGGGCAGTATCTTTGTTTACTGTCTTGAGAGATTTTATTCCTGTGCCTGACAAAAGTTTCAAGTTAGAAACAGTTAAATAAATCTAGATGTAATCTAGGATTATAGAGCAGCAATAAAATAAACAAAAAACTAACATTTATTTTTCTCAGAAAGAGCATGTATTTATACTCCAGGATCCCCCCTGCCCTTTACCTGCTTTTACAAGGGATTATGGATGTACAAATCACTTTCTTTTCTGTCAGTTATTGCCATCTACTCATTGGTTTAGTGTATAGAAGCACATCCCTCAAGTTGTGCGCCAAATCAGAGAAAAGCAGCAAAATCAAATTTTATCAGTTGTACTGGCTGGCACCTCTAGTGAGATTTAAAAAAGAAAAATCACATTGGGAAATTTAAGTGCTATTAACAAAACATGAGGGTTTTGGGGTTGAAGTTTAATGGTCAGGAAGTATAGTTAATAAAATGCCAAATGTGAACTTTACCAGGTAGCTCACACCCCAAGGTCAGTACCTTTGGCTTACATATATTGATATAAAAAAATCTTAAAATCACAATAAGCTCTCAATTATTTATCATTTCCTCTCAGCAGAAAAATCAACATATAACATGTTTCTAAAAAAAAGTTTTCATTTTGTTCTTGTCAACACTGTAAACCAGAATTAGATCAGTTTTTCTTGCTGATATTGAAGTATTCCTGCATACAATTATCATTAGTGATTTAGGTTCATTTTTTGCTTTCTATTTTTGTTTGTACATTCCCCTAATAAGTTAGGATAATTTTGAATTAAAAGAGGCCAAGAAGTAATATTTTACTAGCATTTGTAGTATTTTTCACTTCATGATACTTGGGAATGAAATTATTAGAAGTATGTGTTAAATATGAATGAAATTCTTTAAGTTAAATGAAGAAAAATTCTTATATCTCAAAGATGATGGTGGACTTTAACTTTGGCAGAGTGGGTAAGTGAATAAAGCTAAATAGAATGAATTTGCAATTATATGCAGGTCTTTACATTTCTAGTTATGAAGATATTTCTACAGAATTCTCTTGATAAAACTTAGACTGCATTTGTAAAATCTGAGAAATTTATGACTCACCTAGTGCTAGTACATGAAGCCAGAACAGACAACCACATTTTTGTCAATGTGATTGGACAATCTCTGTGACTTCATTCATTATCTTGGTCTGATTCCTAAGAAATGATGCTTTCTAATATGATTATTTACCATTACTTGGTCTGCTTTGTGAGTTGACTGTGTTCTTTGGAGCAAATCATAGTATTCTTCTCTCAAGTCTCACTTTTATATTCTTCTCATAGGGGATAAGGTGTGATAGACATATTTCTTAGATTTAAGGGTAAAAAATAAATATGAAAATTATATATATAAATCTGTGTGCATGTGTGTGTGTATGCATGGGAAAATCAAAGAAATAATGATCCTTAACAAACAATGGGGCACTTTGTTTCTGTTCTGGTGGACTATATAACACCGAGGGAAGACTACTGATTCACATATAGCCAAAGCTCTGGGTTACGAGTGTGGCGCATGTACTCGATGGCAATGATAACCTAAATAAGCCCGACAGTATTCAACAGTTTGGTCATCTGTATTGGAAGATATGTTTGTGTACAGAATTTCACCAGAAATCTTTTGTAGCAAACTTTTTATGACAGAAGTTTATTTTATTGGTAAAATATTAAATAATATACAGAATTAAAAACTGCACTTACACTTTTGAGAAGAAATAAATCTTGGACAAATTATATGCTTGTTCCTGAGATTCCCTAAATTTATTCCAGTAGCTGTGCACTCAGACAGTACAAACCTTTATAATATAATCCTTTTCACAAAGTATTACAAAGTTTCTGCAGCTTCTTTAGTTGTACACACATACAGACACACACTCACACATGCATATACAACACTCATACATGTATACACAGTACCCACATACATGCACAGAACATGTATGCGTGTGCATTAAAAACAAAGAAAATACAAGTCTCACTTTTAGTTTGCAGTGATAAAACTCTTTAGTGGAGGTCTCCAAATTGGTTTATAGCAGAGTGACTTGTCACACAGCTGCAAAGACTTTCAGTATTTTCATAGTAAACCTCATTTTCTGAGGTATGGTATTTAAGCCTTAAAAAAACTACATTACACTGAGCAAACCTGACATACAAGGTCTGAAATTTTAATTTTACATATATATTTATATATATTTCTTTTTAAACAATAATTTTTATTTTTCCAAATTATTAGTTTGAAAAAAAGAGGTTTATTGGTGTGACCTTTTTATTTTTTTGCATCTAAAACTCAAAATACCCTAGAAACTGTCAAGCAACTAGTTTTTAAAGTAGTCTAATTACCTTTGGTATTGTTAAAAAAAAAAATCTAAAATGACCAAGACACATACTGTACAAATGCAGTAACTGCCTTTAAAAGAAATGCCAAAGAACTTTTACTTTAACAAAATATGTATTTACATTACAGCAGTTTTACTACAGGGACACAGGTATAAAAAAAAAACCCAACATACTACATATAAATATGTATGATAAGAAAAATACTTGTTACTTAAATTTGTATGAAAACAGGAGTGCTCCAAATAGTTCTTAAAAATGTTCTCCAACAGGTGATAGGCGAGTGTTTAAAATCGAGCTAAGTGCTTGGCTTTTATTTTAAAGTTCATTTCCAAAAGGAGAAAAATGAATTAAAAATTATTATGTTTTCAATTTAAAACATTGGGCAAGGATCTAAGAAGTAAATTCTGTCGTAAGAATTTCAACTTTAGGACACATTTCTCAGTCAAAAGATTACTAATTCCAATGGAAATTTAACTTAAAGACACCATGAGATCAGACCAGTTGTTTCCACATTCTCTAATCTTTAGACTCGGGAGTGTTTTTCTCTTTACTTATTGTGTCCTTTAACTATGATTCTGAAGGGTTTTTGCTTGTCATTAACTAGTAAAAAAGTCAGAAATGAAAGAAAACAAAAACATTTTTAAGACTTCAGGGAAAGTATTGCACTTATATAAAATGAAATAAAATAATTTTTAACTAAATAGAAGAAGCAGTCATTCTGGGATAGTCTAACACATGGTCTAAAGAAAGTCCAACTAATAAGAGGAAAAGTAGAGCTTGGATAGCCCCTCCAAACCTGGGATATTATAGTAATGTTAAAGCATTTTCTCCCAACTGGGAGACAGTTAAGACTTTTGCTTTAGGCTTTTAACATCTTTCTAAATACTTGCAAAGAATTGTTTATTCTCTCACAATATACATTTTAGGAGGAAAACCAAATCAGAACACAAAATTTAACAAGAAAGGAAGGCAAACATACTCTATTATAATTACATAATCTCTGAAGTCATATTTTAGGAACCCAATATTTGAAAGCAAAGAATTATACAGTTTACTATTTTTAATCCAACTACATTTCTTTTTAATATAAAACTACACTTGAGTATAAAAATATGTCAGCAGATTATACAGCCAACAAAATCACACACAAAAATTAAGATTAAAGAGACCAATGAAGTGTAAGAGTTGACCTAACTTCAAACTAGTATTGGGAAAGCAAGGCAGACGTGTCTAGAGATAAAGGTGGAAGGGACATGGATAGAGAGGAGGAAAAAGTAGGGTAGAGCTGACAAAATTTCAGAAGCAATAACAAAGAGAGCTTCACAGAACAGGAAGTGATTTATGCTCAAAATCTGAGTGCTTGACAGTCAAAAGTTGTTTTTTTTTAAAATCACAGTTTCAAAAATTGAACTACTTAAAAAACCCACAAAATAAAACAACAAAAAAAGCAAAACCTAAAGTCCTTCCCTTGTTACAGTGTATTCATTAAAAAAAACCCATTTCCAGTAGATTAAATTAAGTAGAATCCTGATTAAGTGCATAGTAGGGGATTCAGTGACCTCCATTTGTTCAGGAAGGTTTTCTTTCTGTGTGTCACTTGAGGTAATTTAACGGGCCCAATTAACTGCAAACTGGCATATCTGTACTTATGAAGTTATATGCTGTACTTTATGTGGCTTAGCAGAGGGCCTCTACATTTTATATTTTATTCACAATAAAAAGGACATCTTAGAAAACTAGTCATCCATGTACCACTCTCTGTAAGGATTAAAGTTAATTCACAACAAATTTATACATAAAATATACAAATGCAATGTTATGGGAGAAAAACCCCATATATGGAATTAGGAACTTATTTCTAAGAGTGCATGTGAAAAATATCCACAAACTTACAGTAACAGCAAGAGAAAACTAAAAAGCTAGAAATAGAATGTTACATAAAAACCTTGTGGAAATTCCAAAATTTTAGGTTTCTGCAGTAAATGTAAAAATATTCAAGGTGTAATTATTTGGCCTAGCAATATACTATGATAAAAAGAAACACTAGCATATCACAGCTTCTTGGTCATGACATTTGCTTTGTATAACAAGCAGCTCTTTTTTTTTTTCTTTTTAAAAGCTGTCATATCCTAACACATCCATCGCAAGTAATACACAACCATGGTAGAAAACCATTTGAGATTATGCTTTGGAGAATAGCAATGTGATATGACTTGAGTTTTGTTTTGTTCAAGGAAGATACCTGCTTCTTTACATTATTCAAAAAACATGAACAGATTAGAAGACAGAAGTTCTAAGACTAGCGCCACACTAGTCTATAGAAGAAATTCCAAAATAATACTGTATTTTACTGACCAAAAATTCCACTAATAAAGCCTTGAATGGTACTAGAATGTATTCTTCCCTAAAAACAAAACACCATAATGCAACTCACAGCTAAAATTTCCTTCTATCTCATATTTTACCTGCATCATCTTGTAATGGTACTGAGTAATAGGCTCAAAATAAAATGATACTAAAAAGCTCTTTTCAAAGTTTTTTTTTTTCTTTAAGCAGCTAAGCTGAAAGTCTCTGTATTGGAAATAAACAGTTTTGCCCTAAGAGGATGAATTATATAGTACTCAATTTTAAGTGGTTTTTAAAAATACATAATGGAAGTGTTGACAGCTAACCAACACTCTCAATGCATTTTAAAAAGGCACCAATATAAAGAAAGTTTATAAGTATTTAATACATTAAATTCAGTATTTTTAGAAACCAGTTACTGTATATTTTAATTATTTTGCAGAAACTGGAGGTTTTAAAACATTTCTAAGATAAACTTATTATATACAAATGTTAATCTCATTCCCACTTTTTCTTTTGGATTAGGGGAAACTTGTTTTAGAATAATCTCATACAGATAGTACTTACTAAAATAATATATAAAATATACCTAAGTATGACCATTGTATAACTCATTCCTTTTTATAAAATGAATAATCCAAAGTTCAAAAATATTGTAGTCAGTACCTCTTAAAATGTAAGTTCTGTCCTAAAACTTGGGGCAAGAGATTAATTTTTATCTGTATTTTTGCAGCCTTTTTTTTTTTTTTTCCACCTTAAGGAATCATTTAGGAGGTGGAAAGAAATAAGATTTAGAAAATAAGTGAAGCAAAATTTTCATTTAAATGCTTCTTACTGATATAAATTTCATCAAACATTCATAAACCATAAAGGCTATGTGGTTTTGCAAGGTGTACAACTTAAGACACAGAATGAGTGAAAATGTAAGTTCACTAAAATAAACTTGGCCTTCTCCATGTATCAACAAGGAAAACTATGAACTTTTTTTCTTTTCTATTCAAAAGTAATTTGTGTTTCTTTCACTCCAGAGCTTATATCAAATCAGCTTAAAGTTATTTTTTAAATTGTTTTTGATTTGTTCTTGTAGGTAGATAGTGAAGACTCAGTTTGTGAATAGTTCTAAAGACACTAGTAACTTCTTTAATATATCTTAATACAGTCTGGTAAAGTAAACCTAGTAAATTGCTCAGGAATTAATTATAACATTAATATGCTCTTGTCATATATCTGATCATTCTAATTGCTTCTTTCTGTGCATTCTCTATGAAAGTGTGTATACACACACATATACACTATGGCGTGCTCTTAAACTGTATATATGTAGGAGAGACACTTCCTACATTGCACTCAAATAGAAGTCCTAGGCTTTTATTCTCTCCTATTATTCTACCAGGAAATTCTAAATGAGAAGTTTAAAAATCTCAAACTTTCTTCCAACCTGCCCACTGGTCCCTGTCACTGTTTTGAAAAGCCCAATGCAAATGGCATTTACCAGTATTAAGGAGAAGCAGACACTTTTCCAACAGGAGCTGGAGATAAAATTCTGGGCAAAATTAGGACAAAGCAATGACAAATTTCTGAATTTTTGTGAAAATAGAAAATACAGTGGCTAACCCATTTTTCTGCTCCTCAAATACTCTCTGTAAAGTGAAATCTCGCCTAAATAAACTGGGCACACGACTGTTATATAAAGGTTGACATATATGGTGTCTGACCCTCAGAATTATTTTTAGGTGCTACCACTTGTGTATTTCATTTTTGAAAGAAAATCATGCAAATAGAACATCCACAGTTTCCCAAAACACTGTGCCAACAACATTCTTTCTAACCTAAACATTTTACTTGACCTTGTCCTTACTTGTCCCTGCTACATCCCAATCTATCTTAACCTCTATCTGGTCCTTATATTATGAAGCTAAGAAAGTGTAGGTATACACTTACAGCAAATACACTCTCACAAACATTAAGTTTCTTCAATAAAATAGTTTCCCTAAAAGGTGAATTCAGAAAGGGAGAGTGTATTAGTATTGTCTTCTTAGGGACACTACACAACTCTTTATTTCCACCTAGATTCTGTTTCATTCCAAGGCAGGTACAAGGGACATGGTTACTCATACAAATAGGGAAACCTCATACAAACCAGTAAGCAGGAAGAGAAATCAAGATGATTCCAGCAGAAATTCATAGACAGTTAGTTATGAACATATTGACTGGCATCCAAATGTTTCCTTAATTTGAAGTAAAACACAAAATCAGTAGCCATAAATTATCTACCTTTTTCCAAAAAGAAAAAAAAACAAAAACAATTATGACTAGTTAAGGGTGTATGAAACGAGGGAGTCTCAAAATTATGCTTTACCTTGAATAAACTGTATGTTCACAATGTAGCAAAGCATGCAGGGAAAAAGTGACAATTGACAGTATATTAAATTATAAAATTTCACATCTCTGTTTTGGTGCATTCTTTTAGCCTTAAAGACACAGTGTAAGCATTTCTCCAAAAATAATCATGACAGGGGCTAGTAAGAACTGAGTTGTAACCAGTTTTTCCTAGCATTAGTTGTGTTACTGCTTCCAAGTTGCTAAAGCAAGCAGATGGTAAGGTAGAAAATGAGTACAGAGCAGTAATGGGGCCAGATTTCCTTCTCTGTCCAGTTTTCTAATTCTCACATCACTCTGTCTTATGAAACATGGTTTCAGCATCGCATTTATCATTTTTAGAGCAGTTATCATCTACTGCTGAGTCTTAATATTAACAAGCTTGTTATCAGGGCAATCTAGTCATGGTCAGACCTGCCCCTCCTAAATACAGGCAGTGAGTTCTGCCTCCATGTGTGTCTACCAAAATCATTTAAATTTATCTCAGTAGTTCCTCCCTCCTAATGCTGCTGGGATACAAAGAAAAAAAAAAAAGCACCCACATAAATGAAATTAAAATCTGCACATGAAATACGGTAGCATATGTCATGTGTGAATTAAAAGAAGAGAAATTGTATATTAAAGGATCACGTTTCATCTCTGTCAAGAACTTACAATTACTTGAATGTTTTTGAGACCAGGACAGGGTTACTTTCACTTAGAGGTTCTATCACATTCTAGACTCCAAAAAGGGTCAAAAGAAAACTTTATCTAAAGCTCAATGTACATGCTATAAAGAAGTTCCCTTTACCTTGCACCAACAGTAGTAAATATTATTAGTGATGAAATACTAGAATAAATAGCCCTACTTCCATACTCTTTCAGGGTTCAAGTTACTACATTTTCAGTTCAAATTAGCAATTGCACCAAGGAAATTTTGAAAGTAATAGCCTATAGCAAGATTTTTTTTTTCCAAACCTTCCACTGGAAGAGTAAAAGATGAATGGACGACGAACAGAACACTGGGTGGTCACAGCTTGAAAAAAACCAGTGAAAAGAGAAATACCAGAAAAGGGATTTCTGAGTGGGTTTTCCCCCTACTGTTAGCCTAATTATATTTTTCTGCTGACTGGTTAATACTGATTAAGTGCTGATAAAGTGACAATCATACTTTTAGAAACAAATACATATACAATGCTGCCATCATATTACAACTTTAAAAGAAAACTTCCCAAGCAAATTTATGAAAAGTAGAGGTCCCTTCTGGAAACTATTGACTGCCTCTTAGCCACTCATAAACCATATGTTATTCTGAAAACTAGATAAAAACACTATCCATTAAAGGTGTTAAAAGTAAGGCTGCCAGGTTGTCTATAAAATGCCGGTCATCAAAACTATGGAAAAACAGTTCTTAAGTTTAGAAAAATAACATCAGAGAACCTCAGATGTATTGTAGGTGCCCTTAACTACCTGTAGGTACAGTGTATAACATACCTTATTATAAATTCCATAGGGAAAGTAAACATAGAACCCACAACAACTCATTCGAGGAGTTATCACTGAAAATAGCAATGTGTTTGTGTTCCATGATTTCTAGAGGATAAAAAGAAGTTGACATTTTGAAACAAATTCTTCTTTGAAGAGTAAAATTACTTACACCATTTTAAACTGTGAAAGTCCCACCCAGAAAATTCTAAATTTTCCTGCCTGCAATCACCCTGAACATCAGTGGCAAATTAGAATCTTAGGTGAATTTATATGAATTAAGTGATTTTTTCCCCCCAAAGCATGATATGCCTTATTATATAAGCATGGCAGAAATGAACAGCTCTTAAATTCCCACAAAACAAGCCAAGTTATCAAAAAACAGTATCCCCTGTCCCTTCTCTCGTTTCTTCCTTACTATAATTAGGCAGAGCAAATGACACTGCATCCACAAAATAAGAATTAATGACAGTAATAATATTTAAAAAAAAAATAAAATGTATGTCAACATCTGAGGGTAGGTGGGATTGTAAGTGCAGTATTTCTTCATGTGCAGTTCTTTACTTCATAGGGGTCCCCTTTGGAATGAGAAGGCCTAGTGGAATGTGTGCTCCCCTCGAACAATATGTGATGAAAACTCATAACGGTCCTGGCTTCTGTAGCCACAGATGTTGCATTCCAGTGGGTCCCGGTAGCCATGGCAACCCATATGAATGGTGTACATGACATGGTCTAGGAAAAGGACTCGGCAGTGCTCACACTTGAAGGCCCTAATTTGTTCTCCTTCTCCATTAAAGACCTTGTAGATGTCCTTCAGAGAACCCTTAGGAGCCTTGGTGGTATCCAAAGCCTTGACATCCTCTTTTATGTAAGCTGGGCTTTGTTTCCTCTTGGGATTTAAGGCAGGGTTTCCTTGGTAGGATTGGTGGTCATCATGGCTGCTTTCTGAGTCAGTAGAATCCAGGCAGCTATTGCTGGGAGAGGCCTCTCTTTCCTGGGGTCGACTCTTTGGTCTGATGAGAGAGATAGGGCCATCCATGTTGTTTTCGTGACTATCAGAGGTTTCCCTGCTAATGGGTCTTTCTATCCTATTTGGATGATAGACCTGAGAATAAGCTGAGCTTATAACTGGGGCCACCTCAGCGATTGTGCTTGGCGGGTGCTGCATCAGAGGGTGAAGGGCCTCAGCTCCAAGGTAGGTGATTGCATTGTTGATGGCTTGGTCCATCATATGAGACTGCATCAGCTCAGCCTCCTTCTCATATGTTAAGTTCATATCAAAGTGAATGTCTGGGTAGCTGAATCGCATGAGCTTTTCCCCTGAAAAGGCAAGTGAGAGAAAAATTAAAAAAAAAAAAATGTGTAAAACTAGTGATCAGATTACAAATATAAAGGAGTAAAAGTAATCACCTCCACTTTACATTCTACAGAATATCTTATACTTTAGATTAAATACTTGGAATTTTCAACTCTGTTAAGACTCACAAACACAACCTGTGAAGAGGATTTGTTATAAAAACTTCACAAGCCATTTGTACTTTTTCTAATGTTACTATGAAAATACATCTATACTGAACAATATGGTTGTTATCTTGTTTTCATCCTCTATTAAAATTCCATGTGTCTAGAACTCTGTGATGACACTGGGAAAAAGAAATATCTGCTGAGAGTAAGTCAGAGCCTGTGTTTGCTTTTGTATATTTTAAACAAGCTACAAGTCACAAAAGTACAAATCATCTGTTATCACTTTTGTCACCATATCCATTGTGTTGGGTTAATTTAGTTGAGTAACTGCTATATTAGAAAAATCTTATCGAACCAATATATGCCATAGTGGAGGATTCAAGATGGTTACTATTATATTAAGTTACTATTAAAACACCATTAAAAACTATATAGTCTGATAAACAATAACATTAAGGCTACTTTAAAAAGTCTATTTCTAAAAGACTTGCTTATGAACTTGGGAAATGTTAAGCTTCATTCTTTTTGCTTTTTGAAATGGATATTTGGTGCTGGTCTATACATCCATTGTTAGTTTTCCTTGACTGAAGGATTTTTGCATTATCCCTTTAATATTTACATCAACAAATTTAATTTCACTTCAGGATTTTCTTGAATATTATATCTAACCATTAAGTGTGTAAGAGTTTTGGTGGGTAGAACTGGAGAAATAATTTTAATTTGGATAGAATATTTTATCTTTTAAAAAAATTGCATTAAAACAATTATCTGGATACTCAAATAAAGAAATCTTATATATATATATAAATATTTACTGAAATATAAATAGGCTTCTTACAAATGTTTAATATATCGTTATGGGTAGATGCCCAACTTGCAATATTAGATAGGAAATGTTGATCTGCTGGAGCTGCGTTCCAGAAAAGTGCTTTCAGGTAAGATACTGTTATTTCAGATTTGAAGAAAGTGCCCCAAAGTGAGATCAAAGTAATGACTGAAGTAACGAGAAGATGTTATCTCAGGGCATCCAATTTAAGATATTGCAATGTCAAGTGTTTCAAAGTTAAGTTAGACATACCTAATCTACTTTTTCAAACTGTTTACAATTTGGAAGGAGTAGTGGTAATTTAGGGATCATTTATAGTAGTGTGATATGTGATATGGGGCTCAAATAAGAATAGGTGACTCATATTAGAACAAAGGAAGACTTCTTAAAGGAAGTGCCATCAGAAAAAGAAAATAATGGCAAATATTAGCCAAATGAAGTAATGTCTATTTGGAGCAGCAGGTAGGAAAGCTCAAAGGCAAGAGGACATGACTTTTTGAAGGTATTACTTATACTTCCATGTGACTGAGAGTGGAAAAGGGTGAGAGAGATAAATTCAGATAACATATGGCTCATTCAACAGAGGAGAAATTCGGATTTTATCCTGAGAGCAAAATGGACTAAAGGAGTTAAACAGGGAAGTTACTTGACTAAGTACGTATTTAGCAAGACTATTTAGGGAATTGGAGCTATAAAGATTACGGGGTCTTAACTAGTACAATGGCAGTAGAAATGGAGAAAAACACAGAGAGAAATTTAGAGAATACAGTTCTAGGATTTGGTAATTATCTAGACGTGAAGACTGAGAAAGAGAAAGAAGCATGAAACCCAGGTTTTTGGCCTGAGAAACTTAGTGGATGGTAAAGAGATAGAAAAGATGATGAATTCAGTTTGAGGAAGAACAATGAGTAACAGACATGTCCAGTAAGTACCGAGACACAGACTCAAACACAGAGATCTAAAGTATAGAGAGATATGAGATAAAGATATGAGAATCATCAGCTGATAGATGCAACTTCTGAAGGTAGTAGATACTATCAGCCACACATTAGGTAAAGTGTGAAGAGCAGAGGATCAAAAACAGAACCTGCAGCAACACCCAAGATTTTTATGTCTACCCAAACACCAAGGCCTTCCTTCACTGGGCTGCATGTTTTGAGAACACAGGGCCTTGCTCTTCATGGAATGAGGAACGTGTATGGCCAATGGAATGTGCCTATTTGGAGCTTATTCCCTAGATTATGCTCTGGGTACTCAGGTTCCAGAATTCCTTGCCAAATGGCTCTGAGTTTGTAACCCAGGTCAGCACAGAGTTCTTCATAGGTCTATCCCCCTAAGAACCAATTGTGCTACTGATATACACCCTTGGACCTTTGTGACATGCATGTGCAATGTGAAGATTTGGATGTGCAAGCTGAGGTATCTACATACCTTTTGGCACTGAACACAACACAGAAAGCTAGGGCTAAGAGAAGGGTCTGCCTGCAGGCCAGGAAATGGCTCTAATTGTGCTGGTAAGGTCTCAGAGGAATCTGAGAATTATATATTTATTGAAATTCAGTCTTCCAAGTTAGGAAGTTAAAATATAACAGTTTTTCCATTTAACTTATAATAATAAAATATTTAGGCATATGAATCCAGAGCTCCATGAGTAAGTCTGCCCATTTGCATAGTAGCTATTTGGTGTAAATCCCTTAAAGAATATAGAGAAAGAGAAGTCAGAAAGGCTAGAAGAAATGCAAGAAAGGTCAATGTTATAGAAACCAAAGGAAGAGTGTTTCAAATAGAATGGAGGACTCAGTAGCAGTAGTGGCAAATGCTCTCCAGAATGTGTATATGGTAATCTAAAATATAGCTACTGGATTTGACAATTTAGCTAGGGATGACTTAAATGAGAATAATTACAGTAGAGAATAAGGAAGAAAGCCAATTGCGAAACTGGGGAATGAATGGGAAAAAAGAAATTAGAGAAAGTAAGCACAGAAAGCTTTTTAACAACTCCATTTCTGAAGTGAAGGAGAAAGTAGGTAGTAGCTAGAAGGAGACTTGGTTTTGAAAGATTTTTAATATGCTGAGTAGTTATCACAATAAATGTTGAAAGTAAAATGCCAATAGAGGGAAGAAGTTGAAAAAAAAAACAACAACAATTGAAAAAGAGAAAAAGTGATAATGTAAGGTACTTGGGAGGCTGGGATGTGAAAATTCCAGATCACAATAAGGAGGATTAAATTTACTCAGAGATACTTCTTTCACTGAAACAAAGAAAAGAAGGTGTTCACATGGAGGTACACAATCCTATAGAGTTAGTGATATTACACTGCAGTCATTTTAACTGCTTTTTATTCTGTATGAATCTAGACAAATCATCAAGGAATGAGATATCATGTTTGCAGGAAGTAAAGAAAGACTGACATGGTCACAGTGGGGAACAGGAGAGATGATTCGGGATGAATTAAAGGAGGGCAGCTACATGATATGGAAGGGACAACTGATACTTGAGCTCAGTTACTCATTTACAGTGTCACCAATCTGTACAGCTAGGGTTTTTCTCCAAAAGTACTAGCATGTATAGATATGGAACAGAAGCTCAGCTGGCTTCAGCAGAAAGGGTTCACTAATATAATGTGGCAGGACCCAAGGGCAAGAGTGTCAAGAATCTTAGCAGAAAAGTGGTAAAGTGGTGGATCATGTAATCTAAGCTGTATAAGAAAAGAAAGGAGAAGACGGATTTAAAAAGTTCTTTGGCCTGGAGGGTGTGATAAAGTTAAGAATACTATTTAACTGAAGGACAACGTAAAACAAATTAAAGTTAAGCGTGTCATGTTGGAATTCTTCATTTCAAAAGACATCACAGAAGAACGGTTTGTTTTTCTGTAAGATTGGTTGTTATATATGACTGACAGGATAAAACCTAAACAAAGAGATAGTGTTATCAAATTCTTAATAAAAATCAAATGTCAGTCTTTCTAAGGAATGTAAAGAATATAATCAAGTCAAATTGAGCGTAACATCTCTACATCACAGAAAACATCAAAATGTTACAAAGAGTAGAACTACCTAAATTCAGAAGACAGAAAGAATAATAATTTCAGTTTCTAACTACTATTCAGTTGATTATATAGAAAGCTAATGGACATTCATTAATCAATTTTAAAGGTAGATGAACCAGAAGTAAAAATAGATAATTATAAAAAGGAAAAAAAAATAAAGACATTACCTAGGACTCAAGGAAGGCTTCTGAGTACACTCCCAGGGCTTTAAGCTGACCTAGTGTGTCCTTAGAAATACCATTTAGCCTTCTTTCAATGAGCTGTGTCACTAATATTCCCAGCTAGTCATTTGTGAATTCATCAATTTTACACTGAAATCTCTAGAGTAACAAAATTGTATTGCCCTCAGCTCCCTGAAATAATCAGAGATTTTCTCCCAAACACCATTCAGTCCATCAGGATGCTCTACAATGCTCATTGGTAGTGTCTCTTCTAATATTTACCTAGTACAAATTCCATAATGATAGATAAAATACATATACAATTAGTGACAACTCTTTTTTTAAATTTTTTAAAAGATTTCTTTATTTATGCATACAAGAATTGGGGCACAAGGCCGAAAGTGTGTGTGTGGGGGAGAGTATTCACCAGAGACAGAGTGGGTAGCAGAACAGGCAAGTCAGAGGAAGTCTGCTGCGCCATGTGGGTCCCCTTCCTGGCTCCTTCCTGGGATGGAACTGGTGCTGCAGTGGCTGCGGAGGCTTCATAGTGTGGTGCTTAACCCCTTGTGCCACCAGGGAGGCTCTAATGACAATTCTTTATGGAGAATCTCTAGTTTTCATGCATTCTATTCTAAAAAGATGCTTTTTATATTCTCAGAGACACTATGACTTACAGTATGCTAAATGATGCAAACTCTAAGTGTACCAAAAAATACCAAAAGGGTTGGGAATGAAAAAGGGAAATCTAAATACATGCTTAATCTTCTTGTTCAAATCATAGGCTGGATGAAACAAAAAAAAAGCTTAAAATATAGGGCCTCCCCTGGTGGCGCAGTGGGTTAAGCAACGCACTACGAGGCAAACCGCAGCCACTGCAGCACAAGTTCAATCTCTGCTGCCGGCCAGGGGGGGGACCCACATGGTGTGGCAGACCTCTCCTGCTGTGCCCGCTGCTCCCCTCAGCAGTGTGCTTCCGTTGATCTGCCTGTTCTGCTCCCTGCTCTCTGTGGTGAATCCTCTCACCCCCCTACGCCTCTGGCCTGTACCCCAGTGCTTGTATGCATAAATAAATAAACCTTTAAAAAAAAAAACAAAATAGCTTTCAAAAAAAAAAAAAAAGCTTAAAATATAAACTACAGATCCAAATATGAAATATCTTAAATGTAGGTTGAAAAATATCTTTCTAATGCAGAGTTTTAGAAAAAAAAAAAGATTTCTCTTCATTCTAGGTCAAATAGTAAAAGCATTAATTAATATTACATAGGGAAAACTCTTAAAAAACCTGGCACTATAGCAAATCAAAAATAGATTACAAAACTGGCTTATAGGCTACACCATTTCCTGTATCATTATTTAAATATGTGAACATTTTACTTTTACAAACTATTTTACTTCATATATCATTTCATCTAGAGATAGCAACTTACCATTATCAGTCTTCCTTTATTTCTATTTTTTTTTGGCCATTGATGTGTAAGGATAGGTGTGTGTTTGTATCTATGTGTGGTACATGTGCACTGGCATAAAGTAGAAAAAAATAATGCGCTAAAATCATGGACATTTACTTCATAAACTAAACTATACCACACATATTTCATACATGAGAACATGCCTTCACTCATTAAAATCACCTTTTTAAAGAAATAAAAGCATCTATAGTGCTTACCCACAAACTTTTGTGGAGTGGAGCTTTTACGTTTTCCCATATTCCCCGCGAGCTTCTCTATGACAGCAGGTCTCTCAAAAGGCACCAGAGAAATATTGTTGTCCATAATAGGCTCTTGTTCCTTACAATCTTCCATAGGAGGTACTATAGAAAACCATGCAAAAGAACAATTTGATAATTTCTTCAACGTTTTAAAAGAGATAAAGCTGGACTTTCTATCTCAATATGTGTGACACAAACATTAGGTAGCATATGTGAACACAAGCAAATTGAATAACCTCTGATGTGAAAATGCACTCGTTAATTTTACACACACACACAGATACACAGGGTTTGTTTTTACCCGAGTCTCTCTCAGATCAATCGCACAAACTGTTGTGACTATTTGTAGCAAACACGTTCATCTTGCTTCTCATCTCATTCCTCTGAAAGTGTTTTTAGCATTGATTAAAATCAATACTACTTTAAGACTGCACTATTCTCAAAGCTCTTGGAGTCTATTTTTCTAAAACAATTTAACTCAGTCACCCTGTTTTGGAGGAAAGATTAAGCAGACACACATGATTACAGCACAATATTTAACCATTTTTTTCACCCATCTACTTTTCTGGAGCAGATTTCCTATCTGACGAGTTGAGTAAGCTGTTAGACCTACTGGCAATAGCTAATACCTGCACAAAGCGATCCAATTCTGAATATGGAAAGGGTAGCAGTTTTACAGCTATAATTTATTTTAAAAACAGTTCTTTAGCAAGATAAAAGAATCCTGCTCTTTTCTAAATTGGATTCCAAATCCAAGATTTTTCAAATTAGCATATCTGCTCACTCAACTACTGCTCTAATTCATTTGACATAATCTCTCCAATGAGGCTCCCTCTTTGTTCCCTTTGCCTAAGTTCCATGGGTTAATGTATCAGTTCATAGATATGGATATTAGATATTGGCATTAATAGTGTAGAAAAAAGTTATAAAAGTTATTTCTGAATAAAAAATATTGTCACAGGATGTGCAAGGGTAGAGAAACACCTGAGATAGATCGAGTCAGCTGATTAAAACCAGTGTTGACAGGAAAGATCTTAACATATAACTTTTAGATTATTATTGCTTTCTCCAATTCCCCCTGTGCCCATAGTTTGGTAGCTCAACAGTTTCCTATCTTAGGAGAATTTCAATTGTTCAGCATTCATTGAACATTCTCATCTGTAAGGATGGACACTCAAAGTGACAAAACAAGAGATGAAAGTTAAAATCCAGTATACAATTCAGATGACCTATTTATAAAGTAATAGAGGTTGCTGATTTTGAAAAAAATTAAAAAATGTAAAGGAAAGTTTTCCTGATTTGGACAGGTTTTTTAAAAAATTGACATTCAGTCTAATTTATGGGTTAACCTATTGTGGACACAATGAATAATGTTTGTATTTAACTTAGTTGTGGATGTGTCAGAAAAAAAAAGTAGTCTTTAGTCCCTATCTTATGAATGGTCCTCTGGTTGTAAATGGTAAGGGATTCTGTGAGTGCTGGAGGTTAATTTGGAAAAATGATTCCAAGATGGGATTCAGAAACAAGGAAAACATTTAGGTTACTTCTATAAAGGTATAATTCTTGATATTATCAAGTGGAAAAAGTATGCCCTGAACCATTACAAAAAACACCATGTTCTTTAACAACAACTGGAATTTAAAAATATATACTTAAAAGAAAAGCAAAGATGACCACAGAATTCAAATAAGGGTGGGACCAGTAGGACTAAATGGCACTAGTGATGTCACGAGGAACCATGGAGTTAGATATAGATCACAGTACAAAATCCAAAATGAAAGAAGGAAAGAAAAAAAAAAGTTTGTTGTAAATTTTGCTAAAAAATAGCAAAACTGGTTAACGGGGTTTGCCCCCAGAATTGAATATACTAATTAGTTTTGAAATGAACAGTCCAAAACTTGACAGTTTTGTTCTAAGTCTCACCTTGAATTTTCATATTTGCACAAAATTAACACTCAAAACGAAACCTGGGTGTGGGAACGGTCCTATACCACATCCACCTCAATTCGGATGATTTGTCCCAAGTTCAATGAAGCTCGTGTGAACTGAAAACAATGACTTTGGCAGAGCTTTGGTCTAACTTCTGCTTTACAACAGCCCCTGATATATCAAATATCTTGTTGCTACCATATCAGCAATAATAATAATAATAATAACTAATGTGTACCATTGATAAGCACTGCTTCAGGATGGTGCATTTAATAATTCATTTAATCCTTCTAAAAACTATTTGAGATAAGTACAGTTACCATCTCCATTTTGCAAATGGGCAAAGACCAGACATGTTAATTTCCTAGGGTTTACATCTGTTTAGCAGGGAATAGTGTTGAACCATGTTGATATGGCTCCAGATACTGAAATTTTAGTCACCCTTTTATACTATTCTCTGTATAAACTAGTTATGTTGACTTTTTATAAGCATGCTTGTAATGCATGCTTATAAGGTAGACCTTTATAAGGTCTACCATTGGGAAAAAGTTTGATACACTTCTCAATTATGTAACTAATCTTAAATTTTGCTTTCATAAGTCTGGGTACAATGCATCAAAATGTTTCTGTATATTCCCTGAAACACAAAACAAATTCACTAACTCAAAAACACAGTCACATAGTGAGACACTTATCTAGATTAAGAAAATATCAATATGCTGGGGCCTCCCTAGTGGTGCAGCAGGTTAAGCAAAGCACTATGAAGCAAACCACAGCCACTGCAACTTGAGTCGATCCCTGCCGCAGGCCAGGGAGGGGACCCACATGGTGCAGCAGACCACTCCTGCCTCGCCCGTTGCTCCCCTCAAGTGTGTGTTTCAGTTCATCTGCCTGTTCTGTTCCTGGCTCTGTCTCTGGTGAATCCTCTCACCTCCCTGGACTCTGGCCTGTACCCCAGCTCTTATATGCATAAATAAATAAAATCTTCAAAGAAAAAGAAAAGAAAATATCAATATGCTAATTTCACCTGTTAGAGCACTTTCTAACCTAGAAGTACCCTCCTGAAACTTAGTTTTGAACTCATGGCTAGTAGAAATACATACTTACATTATTTCATTATCTCATCACATCGATAATCCATGAGAAAAACAACAGTTCTCTCAAAATAGCTATTTTTTGTCAGACAATCCACTCAGAATTCAAATTCCAAGATAATCTGGGGACTTAGCTTAGGTCACAGGTCTGCTAGCCAAAAGCGAACACCTAGACTGATAGTCCCACCAAGGGCTTCACTAACTGGGAGACAATACTCTTAAAAGGGAAATGGAAGTTTTCTTATCAAAAGGTGAAAGGTATGTAGGGTAGACAAAACAACAGATGTCTTCACAAATTTCCTCCATACTGTCGAATCTAAAATAACCTATTCATCTTAGTAACTTTCCTGACAACACCATACAGTGCTGACACTTGCTTTAGCTTCTGTGAAATTACTCTTTCCATTTTCCCACCTTCTGCTCTTACTCATCTTCATGGCTTTTTTTCCTAGTATTTTCTTTGCTTCTAGATGCCTCACTCTAGACTTAGCCACATAACCTTATAAAACCTTTTACTTCAGGTTACTATCTATATAATGATAGGTCCCACAACTTTATTTCCTACCCTAAACTCTCTTGAAAACTTGAGATCTATACATTCATTCAGCTTCCTCCCACAGTTTCAATTGACTGTCTCTCACAGGTACCTAAAAGATAACATATTGAAAAACTGAAATTTCTCTCTAAGTTTCTAATTCTCATCTCAGTGACGGGTACTATTACTTACCCCGTCATTCACACCAGACAACTGACAAGTCCTGTATTTCTTCCTTTCATACAGTCTTCTGACTTCCTCCTCCCTATCACCTTTCCTAATATACATACATGGAGTTGCCAAGGATTTGAAATTCTACTTCCTTAGTTTCCAGTGACCTAACTTTTCTGCACAGTTGAAGCTACTATGCTCAATGCAAACAATCAGGAGACTGCTTTGATAGTCTACTGCATCTGTTCTGATTTCACTTGATTTACCTCCCACATTTCTAGCAGTAAGATGTTAATGTAATAATGTTTTTAAGCTAAAGTACTAAATTATTTATTTAGTCCAATACATCCTTGATGCTTTGTTCACAGTCTGTTTCTCTCACCTTATCTACCTTCTGATTTTGCTTGCCCTTACAGACTGGACTCTGATAATACACAGCTACTGTGGTTCCTTAACCCACTCTCCTCTTTTAAACTTCTATTTTTGACACTTCCTATTGTCTCTGCATGATATACCTTTCTCCTCTTATTTAGCTAGCTATCTTGCCTTTTAAAATGCCACTGAAATCATAACTACCCTAAAAACTCTTCTTGGACACCCAGAGTGGTTTAGGTAATTGTTTTCTATGCCCTCACAATGCATATCACACAGTGCTCTAGCCCTTGGCTTACTAGTATATTTCTTCCAATAGCTGGTAAGGAACCTAAGGGTAAGGACTGAATTTCTACCTTTAGCACATTTTATGACAGGCGACAGGTGTAAAATTCAGTGGACGTATACTGAATGTTTTCATGAAGAAAATGTTTTACCCAACCGGTTGACAAAATTTGCTAGAACATTTACAGTTCCCAAATATGCCTCCATATCTGAAATAAAACATGAAATAAACTACCAAAAAGTCCAAAGCATAAACTAAAGAATATATTTTTCTTGCTTTAAAGTTGGTTATCTTTTTTGTTTACACTTTCATTTTATCTTTCAATGAAGGGGAAAGATAATGATATGCTTCAGTTTTTATATTTTTTTAACTGATAAAGACAATATTGAAATTAGATAATCTGCCAGTTTATTGTATCCTTTTTTTCCCCAAAAAATACACATCATGAATTCCCTCCCTTGCAAAACTCAGGAACTTTACATTCTGCTCCCAATTATATTTTTAGTTTTTTATCCTTTTCTCTTGTCCTGCCACCACCCTTTCCTCTTCACTTTGGCATTTTCACTTCCAGTCTTTCCTCAAATCCATCAGGTATCTATAGTCTACTCTAGGGACTATACTTTTCTTTAGAAGACACACATTTGAACAACCCAGTGAAATTTAAAGATTGGATTATCACAAAAGGCTCTGGTTTGCATCACACTCTACTAGTTCAGTTTCATTTTCTGCCACTCCTTTACTTCCAACACATGTTCAATGTTGTAGAGTCTGTTGTTAATGTTATGTTATGCCCCCCAAACCTTAGTTTCTGACAGCTTCTTTGGAATTCTGTGCATCAGTCCAATCTAAGCAGTTTTTCCACATTCTCATGTATAGCTCAAACACTGCATGTGAGTTTTCTTTGACTTCTCCAGATACATAGTTTCTCAATAGTGCTACCAGAGAACTGTATAGAAGCATTTGTTAGAGTATTTGCTTCATTTTATTTGTCTTAAGTATGAAGCTACTGCCAGGCTATAAAGGTAAGAATGAAATTCTGTCAACTTATCTTTATCTCCCTAGAATATACCACAGATTTGGCATACAGCAAGACCTTCATAAATGTTTCCTGAAGTGAAAGAGTCCTTGACTTCATACACCTCCTTACTAAAGAGCCAACAAAGGGAACAGCTTTGTGAAGGAGAAACTAGGAAATGTAATTTTGGCAGATGTGAAAAAGAAATAGTAATTAAGTCACATTGTTAATAGCAACCCCAAAGATAACTCCCACACCTACCACTAACAGAAAATAATAATAATAAAAAAAGATGTAACGGGATAGAGAGGGAAAGGGACAGATAAGAATTTCAGTGTGTGCTTACACATGGGACAAGGTGAATCTGAGCTCTAGCAGCAGCTCACCCATGTTTTTCTCATGACACTGATCAATTCTTACCTCATATGGTGAATTTCCCATTAAGCATTTTTACAAAAAGAAAAGGGGATTACGGATAATCTCAAATTATTATTAGTACAGACACAGGAAAAGCATGAAGTGCTAGCATTAAGATAAACTTACATGGTTAAAAAACTATATATGATATTTAAGAACCAATACTTGGGTCTGTAAACGTTATCAAAACATACCACTACTCTGTCTAGGCTCTGACCCTGTTCTGCCCAGTAGCTGGCTGTCTTTCCCACTTTACCCTGCTCTATTCCAGCTTCAGTGTCATCTGTAAAGACCCCTGTCCTGTCATGGTCTAAGCAAACATTTACCTATTTTTTTTATTAGTACTTACTCTAACTGGTTAATCTGCCAAGAGATAATTAAACATTGGTTACATGTATGTAAACCTTACCTACCTATAATAACATAAAGTCTTTTATTCAGGTAAGTATGCAACATAGAGTTTCATGAATAACTGTGAATGGGAAAAGGAATTAACAGAATTAATCAAATGTAGAAACAGCAAGGAGAGAATATTACAAGGAAAAACTAGTAGTGATGCCCTAAGATGTCTTTGGAAAACTTTGGTACATGACTAAAACCTCCATCAGTTTCCCTGCCTCAACCTATCTCCTAGAAAAACACACACACACACACACACACACACACAATTTATTCACAGAGTGTGTGTAGGAAAAAGAAACCCCAAATTCCAAAGTTCATGCTAGGAACAATGGGACATTTACTGTTCCTTAATATTTAATTCCCAGAAATGTAATAGTAAAAAGAACTATTTATTGGGTATTTATTATACTTCCAATCACATTTAAGTCTCACATCAAGCCAATGGGTGACATGCTTATGAGATACCACACAGCAGAGTTGGTTTATTGGAGTCCAAGATTCACTATTTCAACCCCTCTGCTCTGAATCCAGTATTATCCTCAAAAGTTCTAGTACTCAAACTTTCAATATCAACCTTATCAAGATTTAAGACACAGACAGGTTTTGAACAAATGGTAGGTAACAATTTTTTGATAAAGCTAAATGGATTCACAATGATAAATGAAATGATGTATTTCTTTAGAATGTATAAATACCCTTATCACAAAGAAATCCATAGATCATTCTGGATAATAAAAGAAATATTTTAAATAAAAAACCCAATACAACAAATAATGACTTAATGTTCTATATAGTATATAATATATAAAACAAAAACCTGACAGGTAATCTTGAACATCTGTAAATCATTAAGTGGATAGTTGTATTTTAAAATTGACTAGAACTAGTCTTTTGCTGGTGAATATAATGTAATACTGATGTTGATTTATAGTTATATAAAATACTTAATGTTATAAACAAATGTTACTTCAATAAAAGTGTGACTACAGCATTCCACACTACATTTGGAAATATTAGTCAAATCTTTTTTAAATAAAAGATATAAATGTACTAATACATTATGATTTTTGTATGCACTTTTATTAATAATTAAGTCAGCCAGTATAAAAATTAAATTAGTAGGACAAGAGAGAAATTCAAGGAACTGAAATTCATCATTTTCCACTATACGTTTGATTTACTAACATTAATAACACAATTACAGACTGATCGGGACTGCATTCCCACGTGCTATTATATTGTGAAGACGTGGATGTTCTACTTTTTGTGGAGGAAAGTGGTGCCTAATTTTGGTCTAGAGTGTTCCACACACTTGTAGTAAGCTAATCAATTATTTCTAATTATATCACTATCACTTAAGAGAGATAAAAATACACAAATAACCAATTAATTATTTTAGTGAACCTACAGACTTATGTGGAACCATCTTTAATTATTTGGTGCAGCAGATGAAAGAGAAAACAGCTCCTTCCTTGATCATATTCAATATCAACTGCCTTACAATTAGGCTAATTACGTTAATTCAGACAGGTGTTAAAAGAAATAATTTGAGAGTAGCACAAAAACTCAACATAGCTTGTTTGCAAAATATCTCAAAGCTTTACTTCTTTCAAGGGTTTAAAAAGATAATCCCACACAAAGTTAATGATATCTGTTTTAAAATTGTTTTAAAGAGTGAGATTTTTATCTTTATGCTGACGGGTGAGGAGAACTATCTAAGCCAGAAATTACAAAAGCAGTAGAGGGCCGAATGCCATTTGTACCCACCATGGTGACTCATGACCTGCCCGGCAGCCTCCATGCTCACATTCTGGAGATAGTTGTGGCAGCGCTCCTTGTGCTCCTCCAGTGAACTGCGCTGCTTGTAGCTTCGTCCACAGTAGTTGCACTTGTGAGGTTTACCCACTGTGAAGAGAGCTCAAGGTCAGTGCTCTGTCATTCTTACCCCAAGCAAAGTTATCACCTAACTTCAGCATTCTGGAGGAAGCATATTTATGCCTTTTGGACTTAAATTTCTTCCTCCTCCACATTCAGATTTAGGCAAGAAAAGATAACAAATTTCTACCCAGACTGAAAGGCAACCAGAAAGTAAGCAGCTCATTCATACCTTTGTTGACAGGGGAAATACTGAATCAAATTCATGCTCTGACTGTATCCTAGATTATGTGGGTCTGGTGATCAAATTCTCTGATTCTTAACACTAACATTTACTCACACAATTCTCTCAGTTTTGACTCATTCAAAGATAAATCAGGGTTATCCTAGATACATGGCAATTACTTATTTATTGGAGGGGGTAAAGATGGAATTTTACTGAAGAAAATTAAAATGCAACAACTCCAGTTATCATTATTCACAGATACTAAGAAAACTAAAAAGAATTAAAGTAATGAGCAAAAGTACAGAAAAAAAGCAGAAAGTTTCTCGTCTCTTTCCAACTTCATAACTATTCATACATGCAAAACTTTATAGCAGATAAGTAGATTCTCCCACATCAGCACTATTCTTACATTACCAAGAATTAACTCACTATTTTGCTTTGAGTCATGAGTATTGGTAATAATCAACTGAAGCATGAACAGATTTTGTTACACTGATAGTAATATTTTCAACATATTTCACATTCACAAGTAAATTATCCCATAATTAGCCAGGTAACCATATCTTTCTACACCTGGTAGACTTCTGTTGACTCTCCTGATAAGAAAAAAAAAACCTAAACAAACTTTAAAAAATTAAAAAGAAATAAGACATTATGGAAAGAGGTATGTTTGAATGTATTGGCGAAGATATCACAGAGCACTATAATTCTTAATTCTGAATGGATGTGGAAAAACAAAACAGTAGGTGGTGTGTGGCAAAACACTCAGCAGTAAATCAGTGTGAATAAGGTCAGCAACTCATTTGACTCCCATAAGAACCATTTTTTGTTTTACCCTGAGGACAAATAGACAACTTTTTCATAGCCAAAACAGCATCCCTAACTGCAGTCACCTTAGAAGCCCACACTACAACATGGTCACAAGTAGAACCGAAATGCCATGACAAGGCCAGGTATTTATAGCTGCATAAAAGTTTCACAATACTGACTAAATTTAAAAAAAAAGCCCTCTATATTTGCATTTGTAAACTAAAATTGTATATTGTAAACTAAAATACTTATTCATAATCATAATATTTTTTAGACCATTAAAAAAAAAAAGCTATCTAAGCCAGGATTAGTCATTTCTAAATACAAGGCAAAATAACTTCTATTTTTTCAGAATCATGAATCTGGGAAGTGGAAACCAGGTGGTTATGTATGGTGTAAGGAATTTGTATCATTATTGGAGAACATTAGAAAATTCAAGAAAACAGTTTTAGTCAAAAATATTTAGACTAAATAATATATGTAATTGTGTTCCAATTCATTGGGCTATCTGTTATAAAAAGTCTTTGATTGCTATCACCATTACTCAGATTTTGGTTGCTTACTGATGCATATAGAAATAAGTGATGAATTTTCAACAAGCAAATCATTACTCAATTAACATTTATTAAGCACATACACTGTAGTTAACAGGCTATAAAACAGTTCAGTTATCTCCCTGTCTTCTCCTTATTAGTCCTGTCATATTACAACTCATGTTTCCTATGTATTCACTGTTCACGGTATATCCTCCTACACTTCGTCTCAACTCCTAAGTCAGATAAGGAGAAACAGACACTATACATTTTACTGCTTTAAAATCTATTTTTTATAGCTCTCATTTTTAAAGTCTATCCCATCCACTTTACTTTAGCTTCTCTTCTTTGAGATTGCATCGTTATTCTTGTTGAGCTCATTTGCATTAATTGTTCTAAAAGTAAAAACACTATGTCCCCAAATACTAGTCTACATGACACTGCAGCAGTGGACATACTGGGTGAGATGCTGGATTTTGACATCTCATAACTATTCTAGTCTCCAAGAAATTTGCCCTGGAAATACTCCACTTTATCTTTCACATGTCTTATTTAATAACATATTTATTAAAAGCATACAATGTACCAAAATGGTGATGAAGTTGGAACACAAAATGGAAAACAAATTTCCATGGTGTCTATTCTCATACAACTGAAGTCTGGTGAGGAAGACAATCATTGAACAATACATAATGAATATATCACCAGTTGTGTTAGTGTCTACGGAGCAAAAGAATAGTGCTATAGTAAAACATGGAGAACTCATTCATTTGAGAAGGCTGAACAGGACGATCTGCCTGAGGTTGAATATTTAGGTTGATAACTAACTTAGTCAGGTAACAGTGGGTAGGAGGAGTTAGTGTTTCAGGAATTCTAGGAACTGCCATCATCGCTTTCAATTTTCTCTCATGTACTTAGTCTAGATCATACCCTGCCTATCCTTTTGAAAACTTATTTTCAAATATCATCAATAATCCTTGCCACATCTAAAATGGCTCTTTTATTCCAAGACCACTTTTGGTTCAGTCTTTGGTGTAACTTAATAATAAAGTTTATGAAAATATTGTTTATACTTGCTCATCATATATAGGTTTATCTGTACAATACAACCTATTTTATACCACATATAAAGGAGTTAATTTGTGTACCACATATATTCACAGAAGAGGACCAGTATTTACTACTTTTATTTTCATAAACATCACTCTTCATTATCACCATCTGAACCAATTTCATTATAATAAAACAAAACATTTTTAAAATTTCACAATAACCTCAGACCTTCTAAGTCCAAGGGACTTTAATCAATTTTAATTTCTTTTTCACAACCAAACTTTTATATGTTTTAAAACTCCTGGGATCAGATTCTGTGTTCCCACTCACTGAAACTGCAACCCTTTCCTACTAGGCAAATATATATGTACCTCCAGATTTTGTTCTCAGTAGTTTCCTGATTTTCTCTCTAGATTAAATCCTTATTTCTATAAAACATCCAAATCATGCCTGGAGTAATAGCCCAGGATGCATGTTCCCATTCATCATTTAAATATTTTGAAAATGACCTTGGTGAGCCTAAAGACAGAGTTTATCTCTCTTGCTCTCAGAGACCTCTCTCTGTTCTCTGTGATACATTACTTAGGAGTAATTGCATAGTAATTATCAATTTGATATCTATTTATTTTCCTAGTTCAGATAATAAGCTCTGTCATAAGGACAAAGATCATGTTTTACCAATGTTGAACTGACAATGCTTATAGAAGTTATTAAATATAAGTGACACTAATATGACTGCACTTCAAACCCAGACTTTCAAATGCCAGTTTCAGTATTGCCTCATGCAAACAACATACCTGAAATTATCGTCTTCCACAAAATGATTTCTTTATTCTGACCTTCTGTGCTAGTGTTCCCACTGTTTTAATTACCCAAACTCAAAACAAGGCAGTCACTTTGTTGCCTCCCATCTTTTCCTAACAGTCAAATGATTGCTAAATTTTTTTTCTTCATTTCCTAAAGGGTTATTTGCCTCCACCAAACCAACCATTCCCACTGCCCATCTACCTCCATTCCCTACACCCTTTCTCTTCTTTTTTGCCAAGTTCAGATTTTTATTTCTCTTATTGTTTGCATGGATTTTTTTTTTCTGGCATTTACATTCCGCAAGTGAGTGAAACCCTCCTATATCACTTTTTGACTATTATCACTCAACACAAACATCTCAAAGTCCATTTTAGGTCAAATGCCTCCACTTCACCTTCTTCACAGATACATAATACTCAATGAATATATGCACCAGATAATCTATCCATTCATCTGTTGAAGGGAACATCATGTTGGTTCCATGATTTGACAACTGTCAAGAGTGCTGCCATGTACACAGGTATAGCTAGATCTTCTCCTGTTCAGTTGTTCATGTTATTTGGGTAGACACATAATAGTGGTATTGTGGCACTAATGGAATTTCTATTTTTATATCCTTCAGACATCTGAACACTGTTTTCCACAGGGACTGTACCAGCTTGCATTCTCATCAACAGTGGGTAAGAGTTTTTTTTTCACCTCTACCTCTCCAATGCTTGTTAATTCCATTCATTTTTATGTGGGCAATTCTCACAGGAGTGAGGTGGCATATCAGTGCTGTTTTAGATTGCATTTTCCTTTAATAAGTGATGTTGAACATTTTCATATCTATAGGCCATCTGAATGTCTTCTTTAGAGAAGTATCTATTGAGGACTTTTACACATTTTTTTATTGAGTCATTTGGTTCTTTGTTGTTGAGTTGTGTACTTTTGTTAATTTAGAGATTAACTCCTTTTCTGATGCATGGTATGCAGTAATTCTTTCCCATCCTGTAGGTTTTGGTTTTTGTGATGGTTTCTTTTGAGGTGCAAAAGCTTTTAAGTTTGATTATGTTCCCACTTGTTTATTTTTGCTTTTGTTTTCCTTGTTGCTGGGGTTTTATTCCCCAAAACATCTTGTGGCACATGGCCTGAAGTGTATCCTCTATATTTTCTTTCAACTACTTTATGGTTTTGGTTCTTATTTGGTTCTATATTTTCTTTCAACTACTTTATGGTTTTGGTTCTTATTTGGTTCAAATATTTAATCCATTTCAAGTGAATTTTTGTGTATGGTGTTAAATATGAGCCTTGCTTTATTTTTTTGCTTGTGACTATCCATGATTCCCAGCATCATTTATTTAAAAGTTTTTTATTCACTGTGTGGTCTTAATTCCTTTGTTGGAAAGTAGCTGTCCATATTTATATGGATTTATCTATGGGCTTCTGAGTCTATTGCATTCCACTGGTCTGAGATTCTATTTTTGTTCCAGTACCATACTGTTTTGATTAGTGATGCAGTGTAATATTGTTTGAAGTCAGTAAGTATACCTCCATTTTTTCTTCTTTTCTCTCAAGATTATTTTATCTACTCAGGGACTTTTCTGATTCCATATATAATTTGGTAATTGCTTGTCATTGGTATTTTGACAGATATTGCATTAAATCTGTAAGTTGTTTTGGATAAATATGGCCATTTTAATGATGCCAATCTTTCCTACCCAAGAGGATGGGGTATCTTTCCATTTCTTTGTGTGTTATTTCCTTTAATAGTTTGGTAACTTTCATTATATAAATGATTGCTAAGCTCTATATACTCAACTCCTTCAGTTTTTGATCCAAGTTAATTCTTCCTTTTCATTCTCACAACCAGTATCCTAGTTCAAGCTTTCATTATCACTAGCAGGGCTAGATCAATACACTTTATATAATCTGTTCTCTTCTCTTGTGTAATTATTTTACTTCCCTCATCAACTTTCAATGCCTCTTTTACTGAACAAAATACAAATTTCTTTATTTCTCATCCAGCACTCTATACTACATGTGTCAAACATATATCCATCTTCTACACCAGGAACTGTCTAAAGATAACTTGTGCTTATACACTTCTGAGTCTTGGTTCTTTCTGGAATGGCTTCATAAATTTCTAACTCTTAAAATCCCACTCACTTTCATATTCCTAACCTCTCAACTATATTCCATTCAAAAGTGGTCTTTCTTATCAAAAAACCTTAATTTTACTGACCTTTATACTAGGAAACTTAGAGAATATTTTATCTTGTATTATTTGTGTCTATTATATATTAGTTTTTATCACTCAGACTAGATTATGATCTTCTAGATAGACTGCAGTAATGTCTTACTTACTTTGTAACTTCCAAAGAGTTTAGTAAAGTGACTTGTTCACAAAAAGAACCCGTAAGTGGAATTTAAAGAAATGGTATAATTCCCTGTCTTTATTTTTCTCTCTGTTGTCCTAAACTTATTTCTAATCTGAAAAAAAAAAAAAAAATCACGTAGAAAATTTAAAAACAATTCACAAAAAAACCAATACCACTCAGATAATTATCTTTAACCCTGCTGTATCGTACTCTTGTATTTTTTTTATGTATGCAAAGATATTTTGTTAAGAAGTTGGGACATTTTATATATTATTTCATAGTGTGTATATTCTAATAAGCAACATCAACATTTTCACTTTATGAAATGATTACTTTTGTTTCTGCTGTGAGGTAACAATTGTTTAAAGATTCTAGAGTTCTGGAGATACTGAATTATTTAGTTTGGTCAGCATACTTACTCCTCTCTTTTTACTTAAACAATTACTCTTCTTTCTAACACATATTCCCATATTTGAAAAAAAAAAAGAAAGAAATATGCCTAAAGGGCATTAATACATAGTCTTCTTCCCACCTATTAGCTAGTCATAATCTATTACTCTGTCCTCTTTTTTGAATTTCTATTAGTTTTATATTATACCTTGTAGACAAATTCTTTATACTTCTTATACCCACCTTCCCTCTTGCCCACTCCACCCCCCCATCTCATGCTGACTATTTTTTACTGTTAGAAAAACGCCTCACTTTTTCCTTTAAGTCTTTCTGCTAAATGATTTCTGGCTATCATACATTTTAATTTCTGAGTTCTTTCCTTTTTTTTATTCCTTTTTAAAAAAAATAGCATTCTTCTGATGTTTCCCCCAAGGGCATAATAACTATCTGTCTGAGCAAAGCTTTTAAAAATTTTTCTTTTCTCCAAATTGTTTTCTCTGATGTGTATGTGTATGTGTACATGTATCCTCATATATACATGTATATATGTGTGTGTGTTCTTACATATTTTTCTCTTAAATTCTGGTACTTGGTTATTTATTGTCCATTCATATTGAATAGTAAGATACTAAAAAAAGCAGATAGTACTTTAGGAAACACAGGTGACACTTACAAACTACTGGTGAACTATTTTTTCTTCACGCTCCCAAATACACTAGTAATCAACTCTTTTCTTTGGTACCTTTCGTTCCCTTAAAGATAATGCCTCCAATTTCCAGTCCCAGAGGAGATACATAATTGGATGTTAGTATTTTGGAAGTAAGGCAAGTGACAGAGCCAGAAATCATAACATTCAAGTGTCGTCTTTTACATAATTTCTCTGTTTTAAATTTTTTTCCTCATACCCTCTAATTTTCTTGGGGTCCCTAAAGCAAAACTTCCCCAATTCAATTTCTCCAAGGAATAAACATTTATTTTCCTGTAAGGGAGAGGGAGATGATTATTTGGCTGCTGTAGAGTCGGAAAGTGTCTCTGTGGTCTGTTTTGTATACAGATGTTGAAATCCCTTTATATTCAGTCCAGAGCTTCATCTCTGCCTTCAACAGTCCTATTTCCTCCAAGTCCAGAGATTTTCATGATTCTCTGACCAATTACCTTACAACTCACCCTTTATTCCCCATTATGGTCATTAAAGGTTCTACAGTCTCTTTTGTTAAAGTCTGTTATCACCCTTTCCTTTATCTGTTTTTTATCATTTTCTTGGCTCCTATTCTTTCCTTTCCCATTGCCTTTGATCTTATGGGTTTATACTTCTTTAAGTGTCTACTGTGATTGTAGTGGAGTTTTAAGAAGAGACAGGTGTAGACCTTTATTTCTCAGGTTTTAACATAAATATACACTATCATTTTTTAATGTTGGTATTGTATGGCTCTGCAAGAAGATGTCATAACATTTCCATTTTAATAAAAGAGTATGAACTATTAGAAAAGTTTTAACTGCCAAAAGAGTAAACATATATTTATAAGACAATAGAATTTGTGGAAAACAAAACTGCAATAATATCTCCCCACTTTCTATTTATTTGTCTATTATAATAAAAAATTCCCATGTCTATATTCAGACATGCTGTAGCTTAACCATTTTGAACAGTTCTCAAAATATGAGCTGTAGGTACCCAGATTAGAACTGATTCTTGGGTACCATGTTGGACCTAGGACTTCTGGAGTGATAACGTAAAGTCTACATATTGCATGTCTACGTCTGCTTCCTGTGTGGTTGCTTAGATAATTAAGTTGAAAAATAATGGCCTTATGGGATGCAATAAAGCACTATGTTCTCTAAGTCTTGAACAGATTAGAATTTCATTTTAAGATGAAGAATATTTTCCAAAACCCTACTAAAGTGATCTTAAATTGTATTATTAAAAAGGTAAATATTGATTTGCTTTATAAATATTTTAGGGGTTAACATTTGAAAATTTGGATGAAGTAAGACTTATTACTGAAAACAGTATTAATAAGTACTCATTTTGAATGGGAGTTTACTACTGTACATGCACTACATATTTTGAGGACAGTGATCCAATTTCAACTAAATATCATATCAATTCTACTTCAAATTGATCTCTGTCTGAATTATAAAATTCAAGTTGAATAAGCTACAATGGCCAATTTTTCTTAGATTGCAAACTGAGCTGCTGTTATCTCTTTTAGAAGGCTATATGGTGTTAACTTCACATTAGGAAGAACAGCATGGAAATTAATCATCTCCACTAGTAAAAGATACATGGTTTGCAGGGTGTTGATTGTAGGAGTCTGTATTTCCCACTTCCCACAACACCACATTAAGTGCCAATTGGAATATGTTGTCAGAACACAGCTAAAGCCTTTCTCAACTGTAACTGAGAATTTGTGGCGAAAAGACAGAGAGAGGTTGGGAAAAGAAAAAGTTGTTTTAGAGTTGCCACTTCCTGACTTGATAAGTATGGTTCAACCAAATGATAATAGTTTAATATTGGCATGTTCAATGTCCATTTTCCTCACAAGCAATTCTGAGATAAAATACACACAGATTTTATTTTAAAATCAGATATATTGAGGTATGATTCACAAAACATCCACATGCTTTATTGTGTCTAATTCAGGATATATGGAGGTAGGTACAGTTGTGTAACTACCATACAATTAAAATGTAGAACATTTCCACCACCCTAAAATATTCCTTTTTTTTTTTTCCTTTGCATCAATTCTCGTCCCCACACACAGTGCATGGTGACCATCAATCTTTTTTTAGTTACTATGGTTTAATTTCTACAGAATTTCTTATAAATGGGATCATGAAATTTTTGTATTTGGCTTCTTTTGTTCCAAATAATGATTTGAGACTGATACTGTATGTTTTACTAGTTTATTGCTTTTTATTGCAGAGGAGTATATTATTGTTTAAATATACCACAGTTTGCTTATCCATTTACTAATTTCTAGTTTGTGGCTAGGAATAAAACTTCTACAAACATGTGCAGGCAAGCCTTTGTGTAGACGTATGTATTTTCATTTTTCCTGGGCAAATACCTAGAAGTGGGATTGCTAGATATGATTAAGTTTATAAGAAGCCACTTAACTTTTTTTTCCAAAATGGCTGTATCACTGTTCATTTTCACTAACAGTTATTAGAATTACATTTGTTTAACATACATGCCAAAAGAATAGTCAATTTTTTTATCTGACCAATTCTATAAGTATGTAGTGCTGAACCATGCTGTTTTATCTTTACATTGTGTGCCTATTTGCTATTAATATATTTTCTTTAGTAAAGTGTCTGTTCAAATCTCATTTTTAAATTGTCATCTGTGATCTTGTTATTAAGGTGCAGGAGTCCTTTACACATTCTAAATGTCTTTTATCAGATACATGATTTCCAAATATTTTCTCTAATATGTGCCTCTTTTATATTTGCGTTTCTTCTGAAGAATATTTTTCTTTGCTTTGCTTTTCTAAGAGCATAAAAAATGTTTTTGAATTTACTGAAACTTACATTTATTGGGATAATATTGTCATAACATAAACCCAGAGTAGAGTGTAAAATTAAATAAGGGAACAATACAAAGGAAGGAATGTCTATGTATTCTTTTCTATACCACATACATAGTATGCAAAGTTCTACATGGGTGAAAATTTTGAGAAAGTTTGATTTATTGATATTTTCTTCTATGCTTTGTAATTTTTGTGTTCTATCCAAGAGATCATTGACTAACCAAATGTCAAAATGATTTTGTCACTGTTTCTTCTAGAAGTTGTTTTTTGGCTCCTAAATTTAAGTATATGACCTTTTAAACTCAATTTTTGTATACGGTATAGGTAAAACCACTCCCAACTGATTGGTCTAAATCCATGTATAAAAAGGATTTTCCCTTCCTCCCAAAATTATCATAATACCTTTGTTGAAAATCAATTGATCATATACATACGAATGTATTTTTGGACTCTCCATTCCATTTTATTACTCTATTGTGTATTCATAGACCCAACATTCGGTTATACTAATAGGGTTGGTCATCAAATCAGATAGTCATCCAACTTACTTATTTCAAAATTATTTGTGTTATTTACCTTTATGATTAATTTATTACATAATGTTATTTACATTTAATTATTTTATATCTTTTGTATTTTCAAACAACTTCTGTAATCAGTTTGTCAATGTCTCAAAAAATGCTGCTAGAATTTGGCTGGGATTGCATTAAACACATAGGATCAATTTTAGAACTAACATCTTAAAAGTACTGAATCTCTTAAACCATGACCATGTTATAGCTCTCCATTTATATCAGTCATATTAAATTTCTCAGAAAAGTTTCATAATTTTTCTTGCACATAACAATAATTTCTCTCTAAATACTCCATATATTGATTTTATCTCTCTGTGTGGTTTTGGTATTAAGATAATATCAAACTCATATAATTCATTTAGAAAATAGTTCTTCTCCTTTTTAGTCTCTGAAAAAAATTGTTCCTTAAATTATTTCTCCCCTTAAATATTTGACATCATTTATATGTGTAGTCATCTGGAGTTTTCTTTGTGGGAAGGTTTTAAACTCTAATTTCAATTCCTAGAACAAATATTGACATAAGGTTATTCAGAGTATTTCTTCTTGAGTAAGCTTCACTAATTTCTGTGTTTCAAGAAAATTGTTTATTTCATCTACTTGAATTTACTGATATAAACTTGCTCAAAATATACCTGTTATACTTCAAATAACTAGTTTTAATGATGTCCAATCTTCATTTCTGATGTTGATAAATTGATGGTTTCTCTTTGTATTGCTTGATCTTGATTAGACTGAGATTTCCGATTGTTTCACAGAAGCAGCCTTTGATTTTATTTTCTCCATTATATTTGCTCTTTCTTTCATTACTATCTGCCTTTCTCATTATTTCCACATTTTACATATTCCAGATTTATTTTGTTCTTCTTTTGTAACTCAAGGAAAAAACTTAATTAATTGGTTTGACACCAGTTTCTCTATTATAAGCTCTTAAGGCTATATATATCTCTCTTCAAACACTATTTCTATTCTTATCATGTTCATGTCTTTCTTTATATTCCTTGAACATATGGAGTATATTTATAATAGCTGTTTTAGCAACCTTGTCTGCTAATTCTGCCACACAGTCATTTCTGGGTCTGTTTATATTGATTTATTTTTCTACTGATTATGCTTAATATTTTCCACCTTTGTATTGTGCAATTTTCTTAATGGGATGCTGGATATTATGAATTTTATATTGATTTGGGGTTTAAGATTTTGCTGTGTTTCTTTAAAGTGTGATTAACTTGTTCTAGTATATTGTTACATTAATAAAAATCATTTCAATCCTCTCAAAGTTTTCTTTTATGCTTTAAGGTACATGCAGAGCATGCTCTAATCTAGAGGCTATTTATGTTTCTCTTGTCCTCTTTAATGGCAACAAGTTCTAATAGTTTCCTTTAATTTTTTTTTTATTAAGGTAACATTGGTTTACAATACTGTAAATAACTTAGCATTATAGGATCACACCCTTCAGATGAATGTTACCACACCATACTCACTACGAGGCAACCCAAAGCCCTCCACCATAGTCCGCTGCTTCCCTCCCACTTTGCTCTCCCCATCTCTCTTCCCTCTCTAGTAGCTGGAGGCTAATATAGCTCTAGTTCCAAGGTGATATCCTTCTGAAGACTTTACTCAATGCCTGCATATTACATAGTCCTTCCATGTTGATTGATAGGAATTAACTATTCCCAGTCCTGCAAGACCTCCAGGAATTGTTTGGCTTTATGCTTCCTGGAACTTCTTTTTCCAGTTTCAGGCAGGTTTTTCCTACACACAAGTGAATCACTATTTAGCTAAAGAATCAAAGTTCTTTGCAAAACTCCAGAGTTCTTTTTGTGCAGCTTCCTCTTATGATACTCTTTCATATTCTAAGCATATAGATCCCCCTGGACTCTGATCTCTGTCTTCTTAATCACAAGACTGCTTGACTCTGTTTGGGTTTATTGTTCCTGAGTTGTAGCCTGGAAACTGCCTCTAGGAAGTAAGCTGTGGTAATCATAGGACTAGCCATTTTTTCTTTTTTTTTCATTTTTCTTCTCTCAAGGATCGCAGTTCTGTAAGTGCCTATAAGTCATTTAATAAAATTTGTCAGGTATTATAGTTGTGCAAGGAGATAAGGTGAATCTGGCTCTTAACAACTTCATCATGGCAAGAAGCAAATGTTATATTTTTAATTGGATTAAATACCAAGAAAATTATGTTGGATATCTAAGTGTTATCACCAGTACAATTCAAAGAACTGAAATAAAGTTTCTTATTATTCTAGGAAATGTGGGAATACTAAGGATTCCAAGACACAAAAGGCTGCAGGGTCAGTGTAGCCCAACAATATATATATTTTTAAAGATTTATTTATGCACACAAGAACTGGAGTACAGGCCAGAGGTGCGGGGGATGAGAGGATTCACCAGAGATACAGTGGGGAGCAGAACAGGTAGATCCACTAAAACACACTGCTGCAGGGAGCAGTGGGTGTGACAGGAGAGATCTGCAGTGCCATGTGGATCACCTCCCTGTCCAGGGATCAAACTCCCACTATAGTGGCTGCGGACTACTTCACAGAGCTGCACCTTAACCCCTTGTGCCACCAGGGAGGCCCTATCCCAACTATCTTAAAGAGACTTAAAATTTAACATATGGCCTCTTTGTTGACATACTGTTCCTCACAATAACTCTACACTGACAAAGGGAGAATTATCAGCATACACTGTCAGAGATACAGATACAAATTATTGACTTGAGCAATGAATTAGAATTTAAGATGGAGTAAATAAAACTGGACAATAATAACAACAATCAATCAGAAAAAAAAATCACTGGTATTTACTGCTCTTTTATTTATCTATCATTAAAAATAACAGAAATAAGAAATACCTGCCCTTGTACTTCCAAAATGCCATACTTAAAGAAAATTAAATAGCCACAGAAAATTTTGAAGTAGGAATGTTTACCATAAATTCATAGGGTGTTATGGAGGTATATAGCACAACCAAGTCTGTTCACTTATATTTCCTTGAAATATGTCACTTCAGGAGTTATCCTAGCAAAACCTATAAAACAAATTACAATGGCACCAATACCTGTGGTAAGTGTTTTGTTTTTTACAGAGATATATGAGATGTATGGTATGTTTAAAGATTTAGGACAAAGAAAGAGCACATCTAGAGACAGAAAATATATGTACCAATAGCCACAACACATATGACATCAGCAATAGAACATTATGTATATTTCACATTAATTTTCCTTAGATGTAAGTACTTTCCTATACATACTTATTAATTGCCAAAAATGGGAATCTCATATCCAATTTTGCTTAATATTTTCATATAGAATTATGAATTAAACTAAATAAAGATGAGCACCGACATAGGAGAAAACTGACATTTAATTTTTTTTTTACAGTAAGTTACACTTTTCTGAATTTTTATCTGTTTTATTTTTGAACCCTCTATATAAACACTTTTAATGATGTTGCTCTCTATTGCTAGTTTGCTGCCTCCAAAAAGGTTTTGCCAATTCACAGGCATATAACTAGTGTATGAGATACCCATTTTAGAACACTTGCAACAGGAATTGTCATTATAAATAATTTCACTACTAATGTGCTTAACCTGTGATCCTCAACTTATAGCAAGGCACTATGGGGGCAATGATGCAAAGTCTTAGCAGGAAATTTTAAAGTAGATAAGCACAGTATATTTTAAAGCTTCTAGAAAAATAATATTCAATACCCCTCATACACCATGCAGACTGTCTGCTCAGTTTCAACACTGTAACACATTAAATTTTTCAAAAACATAATATCTTTGCAAATATAAGTTTTAGTCACTGCTCCAACACAAAGCAAGTATTGTGGTAAAATCATTATTGCATGGAAGAGTAAATAAAAGTAGTAGCACCCTATCTGATTCCAAAGTTGGAAAGTTGTGCAGGACAACACAAAGTATACAATCCCATTAGTAAGTGATTGTAATGGCTTAGAAATGGAATAACATTTAGATAATCCTTCAATTTATGTACATTACTTTTTCAAAAAGGCAGTAAAATAGTTAGGAGAGAGATATTTAAGTTGTTTGGAACTGACTACTGACTACTTAAAAAATGAACTATTAGTTTTTTAGTACTAAAGATATGTGGGGGAAAAAAATACTGAGACACTAGAATACCAGGAACCAAAAAATTTTGGAATCTCTGTGCTAGGCAATACAATATAATTATATTTCTTTTTAATTTGCATCAGTGAAATTGAACATTAAAAAAATTGAACAAAAAAAATTGGTGTGTATCCTTCTAACTTTTATATTAGATACCTCTACTCATTTGTCAATTATATTTTTATTGCTATTATCTTTCCCATCTCTGTATTTATTAATGTCAATAATCCTTTGACTTATTTATTATAAATATTTGTCTCATTGATGTTTATGTTTTAATTTTCATGTGATTAGAACTTCTAGTAATTTCCCCCTTTAAAATTTATTTTACTATTTTAAGTTTCAAAATTCTGTCTGATGCAGAATTTTTTAGAAATGTCTGTTATCTATTTTTTTCTACATCTTTATATGTCTTAATGACTAATTTTTTTATTTTTATTTTTTTTAAAAGATTTATTTATTTATGCATACAAGCACTGGGGTACAGGCCAGAGGTGTGGGGGGGTGAGAGGATTCACCACAGAGAGCAGGG